>JAVJIX010000098.1:112500-752500 GCA_036785185.1 Paratrypauchen microcephalus
AAGACTAATCAGGTCTAAATCAGGACTAAAACAGGACTGAACCAGGACTACATCAGGATTGAACCAGGACTAAACCAGGACTAATCAGGTCTAAATCACGACTAAATCAGGACTGAACCAGGACTAAACCAGGTCTGAACCAGGACTAAACCAGGACTAAATCAGGACTGAACCAGGACTAAACCAGGACTAAACCAGGACTAAATTAGGACTGAACCAGGAATAATCAGGTCTAAATCAGGACTAAATCAGGTCTGAACCAGGACTAAACCAGGTCTGAACCAGGACTACATCAGGTCTGAACCAGGACTAAACCAGGTCTGAACCAGGACTAAACCAAGACTAATCAGGTCTAAATCAGGACTAAATCAGGTCTGAACCAGGACTAAACCAGGACTAAATCAGGACTGAACCAGGACTAAACCAGGACTAAATCAGGACTAAACCAGGACTAAACCAGGACTACTCGGGTCTAAATCAGGACTAAAACAGGATTGAACCAGGACTAAACCAGGATTAATCAGGTCTAAATCAGGACTAAATCCAGTCTGAACCAGGACTAAACCAGGACTAATTATGAGGGGCCGGTCTAAGCCAAAAATGCCAGGGCCATTTTTTTGTCCCAGTCCAGACCTGTTCATCTCTGTAAGGTTAATCCTGTAATGTGACTTTTTTAGCACTGATACCTGCTCAAATATAGTATCTAGTCTCAATTAGTATCTCACACTTTTGACAGCCCTACTAGACACTGTCAAACATTAGACAAGATCATTCATTATGAATTAACTATATGGAGATGAACCACAATGATTTTTCAAAACTACCTATATACATTGAAAAGTTACAAAAAGATACATATTTCTCAATTTCCCACTTTATTCTAGTCCTTTGAGTTTTTAGTATTCCTTAAACCAAATGAACTATTACTATAGTTGTCATGTCAACAGGAACTTTATTTTGCCTTTGCCATTTGTGCAAGAGGTATTTTATAAAAAAGAAAAAGAAAAATTGGACTAGACTCTTTACATTACCGCAGCACTTCTAGTTTTTTGTGTTTCCTAAAAGTCAATGTATTTTCTCCAATAATGTTAAGGGTAGATGATTTGTTTGGGTTATGCAACAATGTAACTTCCTAAATTGTTTTTATAATCTAAAATTTGATGATGTCATGATTCTAGATGCAGGTTAGCCCTGCATCTAGAATCATGACATCATCAAATTTTAGTGGAGGGCAACTCAATTTGAAAGAAATCATTTAATTTATGATCCACAAATGTTGAACCTTATTCTTATCTGTTTGGGACTGGCTTCATGAATTTGTCACATTAAACTCATGTCTTAAAGTCTTTTCAGCTACCAACATGCCATCACTTTCTGAAATGATTGTGGACAAAGGAATTTCACTTTTGTTAATTTGTGATGACAGAGAAGACAGTGACGATTGTGCCAGTTTTTGTTTCATGTGAATAGGCTCAGTAATTACAGAGATACAGTGGTACCTCACCTTACGAATGACCCAACAAACGAAAATTTCAAGTTACGAAACGCCTTCACGGTAAATTTTGGTCTCTAGATACGAAAGAAAATTCAAGTTACGAAACGCGAAATCTCAAAAATTCAAATAATGCGCGCTCAGCCACACACATTATACGCTTTTCTCAGACTGAATTTAAACTTTTCTCACATTTGTCTCGTTTAAAAACTCAAACTTTCATAGATTTTCAACAAAATTATTAATAGTGAAGTGTGGGGGGGAGGAGGAGGGGGGAGAAAACACGTGTGACACGTGTGATAGTGCAGCATGACCCAGCGCGGGGCTGCCAGCAGGTCTAGACCTGGACTAAACCAGGACTAAACCTGGACTAAACCAGGACTAGACCAGGTGGATTAAAGCGCCGCGCGCGGGTCTATTTCCTGGTTTCGTTTCGAGTCACGGCTGAGGCGAGCAGCGAGGGGGACCGCACGCAGTCTGAGTGCATGAACGAACGCATGCAAGAGCTGCGGTGGTCTAGACCTGGTCTAGACCACCGCAGACCAGGTCTAGACCAGGTCTAGAGGAGGTCTAGAGGAGGCACGGTTTGAGCACGGGTCTCGTTCATGCGCTCAGACTGCGTGCGGTCCCCCTCGCTGCTCGCCTCAGCCGTGACTCGAAACGAAACCAGGAAATAGACCCGCGCGCGGCGCTTTAATCCACCTGGTTTAGTCCTGGTTTAGTCCTGGTTTAGACCTTGGTCTAGACCTGGTATAGTCCACGTTTAGTCCTGGTCCAGTCCAGGTTTAGATCTTGGTCTAGTCCTGCTGTCAGTTCTTCGCGGGGTCATGCTGCGCACACGTGTCCGCGCAGTTTTCTCCCCCCTCCCGCTTCCCCCCACACTTCAATATTGATACGTTTTGTTGAAAATCTATGAAAGTTTGAGTGTTTAAACAGAGACAAACGTGAGAAAAGTTTAAATCCAGTCTGAGAAACCAATCAGGACAGAACACATTGTTACACTATAAAAAAAAGTTATACTATTAAAAAAAAAAAAAACTTGGATCGGGGCCTTGGAACGAATCAGGCTTTTTCCATTGAAATAGCTACTCAACTTACGAAAAATTCACGTTACGAAACCACTTCTGGAACGAATTAATTTCGTAAGGTGAGGTACCACTGTATTTAAGATTATAACAGGACAACAAATGTCTAGTCTGAGAAATGAACAAATTCTCCTATAATGCTCGGGATTTTATGAATAACTCTTAGTAAAATTATCAATAATAACACTGTAATAATAAAATGTCTATATATTTCATTCAAATATACAAATATACATTCATTCAAAAACATTACATCAGCACTGACCGCCGCGCTCTGGCGACGTTAGCCTCCAGTCCAACGCGTAGCTGCAGCTGCGCGCGGCGGTCAGTGCTGACAGACTCGGACAATGGCTGGGTGACCAGGAAAACGCTTTCCACCACTTATTTTAGTGTCTGGACTGTGGGGAGATGCCCAAGTTTGACCTGGGGGTGGCATATCCCTTTAAGGATACATATTTTTCTTAGCCATAATACTGAGTAATGTTTTGGGATTATTATAAATATAGCTTTGCTGCAAGTTTTGTACAACTGAAACAGTACAGATATTAGAGCTGGGCGGTATGACCAAAAACTGATTTTTTCAAAATTTTTCAAAATTATATCGGTGTCACAGTATTTGAAGTAGTTGCACAATCAGTGAACTGATTGTGTAAATTACAGTTGTTGGCCCTTGGTTATGGTTGCAAAATGTTATGGAATTGCCGCTATGTACATGTTTGTCCAACCAGGAAGTAAAAATATATAGAAAGTTCACTATATAGGAAGGATTTCTTCTCCTATAAAATCTTCTTATAGAACCTAAGAGGTGGTATTATGCAAAACGGGTTGTTTTCCTACCTTGTTATAATGTTCCCTCATAAAAAACATGCATGTTATTCATGTTATGCAGTTTTGCATAAGTCTTATTTCAGACTTATTTCAGACTTATTTCAACTCTCTAGGGCCCTCTGTTGTGAGTTGTATGATTCTTTTCATTGCTCTGCCCACTAGCCTATGTCATACATTCTACCACACAATTTTCCATAGCTAGACTCATGATAGCTAGAAATCATGAAACAAAACTGTACTCAATTTGACAAACCTGATGTAATGTGCGGTAGTGGGATGCACGCTGATTGTAGTGTGGTATCACTCTGAAGGGGGAGTGACTTTGCGTGGGAAGCAAAGGGAGAGGGAACTCGGAGTGCCAAAAAAGATAAGATAAGATAAGACTTTATTGATCTCACACAGGAGAAATTTACTTGCCACAGTAGCTCCAGGACAGTTTGAACAAGCAAGAAAAGTGCATGCAGACAATGATGGAATAAAGTAAGTAATAATTAAAATTAATAAGTAATAATAATAATAATAATAAAAATAGTAATAATAATAATAATAACAATACAACCATCAACAAGGAGAGCATGGAAAAGAGGATATTGCACGTCTGGCCTATATACAGTGGTACCTCACCTTACGAAAGACCCAACAAACGAAAATTCCAAGTTACGAAACGCCTTCACGTTAAATTTTGGTCTCTAGATACGAAAGAAAATTCAAGTTACGAAACGCGAAATCTCAAAAATTCTAATAATGCGCGCTCAGCCACACACATTATACGCTTTTCTCAGACTGGATTTAAACTTTTCTCACATTTGTCTCTCGTTTAAACACTCAAACTTTCATAGATTTTCAACATCAACATCACACTATTAATACATTTTCAAAATGTATTAATAGTGAAGTGTGGGGGGGGAGGGGGAAGGGGGGGGGGGGGAGAAGTGTGTCCGTGCGCACACTCTCCCCCCCCCCCCCCCCCTTCCTCCCACAGTCGCCGTTCGCCTCAGCCGTGACTCATGAGGTACATCGGTGCTGCTGCTAATAGCAGAGCTAGCACGAAACCAGGAAATAGACCCGCGCGCGGCGCTTTAATCCACCTGGTCCAGTCCTGGTTTAGTCCAGGTTTAGTCCTTTGTCTAGACCTGGTATAGTCCACGTTTAGTCCTGGGTCTACAGTGTTACACTATAAAAAAAAAAGTTACACTATAAAAAAAAAAAACTTGGAACAGGGCCTTGGAACGAATCAGGCTTTTTCCATTGAAATAGCTACTCAACTTACGAAAAATTCACGTTACGAAACCACTTCGGGAACGAATTAATTTCGTAAGGTGAGGTTCCACTGTAGTAGAATTATACAGTCTGATGGTGGTGGGGATGAAGGATCTGCGGTAGCGCTCCTTCTTGCACTGGGGGTGCCTCAGTCGGCTGCTAAAGGAGCTGCTCAGCTCCTCTACAGTCCGGTGCAGAGGGTGAGAGGTGTCGTCCATAATGGACATGAATTTGGCCAGTACCCTCCTCTCAGCCACCTCCTCTACAGAGTCCAGAGGACAGCCCAGGACAGAGCTGGCCCTCTTAACCAGCTTATTCAGTCTTTTTCTGTCCCGTTCTGTGCTGCTCGGGGCCCAGCAGACGACAGCGTAGAGGAGAGCAGAGGCCACCACAGAGTCATAAAAAGTCTTGAGCAGAGGCCTGCACACTCCAAAGGAACTCAGTCTCCTCAGGAGGTGGAGGCGACTTTGGCCCTTCTTGTACAGGGCGTCGGTGTTGTGGGACTAGTCCAGTTTATTGTTGAGGTGAACACCCAGGTACTTGAAACTGTCCACAGTCTCTATGTCCTGCCCCTGGATGTTCACCGGTGAGTGAGGTAGTGGTCTCCTCCTGAAGTCCTCCTCCTGAACTCCTTTGTCTTACTGGTGTTAAGGCACAGGTGCACTGTAAAAATCTCAACTTGAATTTGTTCAGATTAGTAGGATTTTAGTGTTCATAGACAATAAAACTGCCAGTTGCATCGTACACTGTCTCAAATGAGTAATTTCAATTCACTTTTGTAAGTTTCTGTTAAAAAGTTGATCTTAATTCATATTTTGAGTTGACATGATATACAAATTCAAGTGGACAGTAGTTTGGGCCAGGCCAACTAATCTGCGCATGCTCATTTGGAATAATCTGCCGTTGGGATCTGCTGCAACGGGGTAACCGGAGGAGTTTAAAGAGATTAACGAGTCCTTTTGTCAACATTGATGTTGACAAAAACGAAATGAGACGTTATTTTATCTCCTCTTCGCACATTGTTTGCAGTTTTAAGTTGGTAAAATAGAAACTTGAACTTATTAGTTGGCGTGGGCGTCAGTAGCTCAGTTGGTAGAGCGCTTGTCTACTGTTCGAATCCCGCTCTTGATGGGTTGACCGTGTGTGATCCCAGCTTCCACAGATGAGCGCTGCTGTTGTGTCCTTAGGCTTACACTTAACCCCCACCTGTCTGGGCTTGGACTGCTGGTCCATTGTGTTCTGGGCAGCAGTGCTGCCTGGACTGCTGCCCCGCGACCCGGAAAAGTGGAAGAAGATGAATGAATGATTATCTGGCACAACTTTAAAAGCTTAATTGGCCCAACTTAACTTAACAGCAATACTTAAAAATTTAAGTTGATACTCACAACTCAAAAACTCTGTGCAGTCGGTTGCCTTGAAAATTTGAGTTGAACTATTTATTTTTTACAGTGTGGTTGCGCCCACACCAGTCCACAAAGTCAGTGATGACCGAGCGGTACTCCAGCTCGTTCCCCTCAGACACACAGCCCACAATGGCCGAGTCGTCAGAGAACTTCTGGAGATGGCAGCTGTGTGTTGTATGTGAAGTCCGAGGTGTAGATGGTGAAGAGGAAGGCTGAGAGGACAAAAGAGGACAAAAAAGGGTGATACTTATAAAACATGACAAAAGGAGAAATTCAATTTGTCAACTGGACAAAAGTTTATTTGGTCAAATACGTTTCACAGCTCATCCAAGCTGCTTCTTCAGCTCTGGTCAGATGCTGGTGGACACTGCCTTATATCTGCCTGAAGGGAGGAGAAATTGAATACAATGAAACTGAGACTGCCATTGCCCCTCGGCAATGAGCTAACCAGTGTGGGTCCTTGGGCAAGACCCTTCACGGTACTGCCCCCCGGGCGCCGAAAAAGATGGCTGATCACTGCTCCTGAAAAAGGATGGGTCAAATGCAGAAGTCAAATTTCTCCCATGTGTCACTGTGTGTCATTGTGTGTGAGATCAATAAAGGCTTAATCTTAATCTTAATCTTAATCTGTTTACAGTTTCTGTTAGTTAGGTAGACCTATTAAATATGCATTCAGGACCATAATGGGTGTTTTTCACACATCTGGACCTGACTGGCTAGCCAGGTTTAAGGATAGAGTTATAAATGGGAGACAAATGATGTCTGAAAACTTCATTTCTGTTCAAGGAAGGATTCTCTTTCTTGACAAAAATAGCCTCTTTAACTCCCCTCTCAAACCAGTTCTTTTCTCTGGCTAAGATCTGTACCTCACTGTCCTCAAAAGAATGGCCCGTGGGTTTTAGGTGGAGTTGTACAGCAGACTGTGGTCCACTCTGGCTCTCTCGTCTGTGTTGGTACATCCTCTTGTGAAGTGACTGTTTTGTTTCTCCAGTGTAACGCTCACTGCAGTCTTCACTACACTGAATGGAGTAGACCACATTGCTTTGTTTGTGGCTCGGTGTTTTGTCCTTTGGGTGGACCAGTTTGTGTCTTACATTTTTTGTGGGTTTGAAATAGACGGGGATTTCATGTTGTCCGAAAATCCTCTATAGATTTTCAGAAACGCCAGCCAGGTAAGGGATAGTTACACCCTTTCTCCTGGGTGCTGATTCTCTGTTGTCTTGTTTCTTGTCCTTGTCTCTCTTTTAGTTTTTATTGAAACACATAGTGTGGCCAAACACCTAAAAACCATCCTGGCTCCTCTGGTGGGTAACGCGGAGCATTGAGAACACAGCCAAATTTGTGAACAAAGTCAAGCATCTCCAGTTTGACCTGAATGAGACAATGGTTTCCTTTGATGTGACTCCTCATTCATCCAGGTAGAATCCTGGATTCTACAGACAAAAGTTTATTTGGTTAACCAAAAAAACTGATTTGGTCACCCAAATAAACTTTTGTCCATTTGACAAAGTGAATTTCTCCTTTTGCCATGGATTCTACCTGGAGGACAGAGGGATTCTACACACTTACAAAACATGTTTTCAACAAATATAGCATTTTCATAATAATAAAATGTAACATGGTGAGCTAAATATGATACCCCATAGAAGTAAACTAATCCTTCTATAAAAACATAATTATATTAACTTTAACTTTGATACAGTTTTTTTTTTGTGTGTGTCCCAAGCACTAAATCAGTCCATCAGTGATCTGATTTCTTTCATTCATTCAAGTAAAAGATATACAACATGTGAGGAAAATGAATTGTCTTGCTAAAAGACAGTATTCACAGAGCTGGGATCGACCCACCAGCATTTGTATTGGTGGGATGCTCTAGGTGTCCCACTGCACACTGCTTTAACAGGTCCACCTCGTCTGTAATTCCTCTATGGAGCAATAAACTGCAGTATCCCATTGAAAGGATTCCTATTGTTGGAAGAAAAGTGTATGCTAAATGTGCAAGGACACAATGGCCTCTGTTTGCTTGTGTTTGCTGTTATTTATGCTTTTATGGGGGCAACGTAGCTATCTCCTCGGGGTCAAATATTGAATGGTGTTCACTGTTAAAACACCAAAGGTCATTCTCACAACTGCTCCCATGTGAGTTCCATTCAAACCAATGGCTAGATCATGGCTAATAGGATGCGTTGTGACAAAATTTGATGTCATAATTTCAGAAGGAGAACATGAGCCTATTACTGTGATTTAGATGACATCACAACAAGATTGGTGGCAGCTATATTGAATATTGTTAAAATGTAGATTTCTGTTGTAGTGAAGTGAGTTCTTGGGTATAAAGTGCGAAAGGGGTTCTTGTCCCTATCTGGAAGTATGACATGATCACATTCTAGAATTAAGGACTTTCTACCATACAAAAGATGAATTTAGCTTTGATTTGTTAAAGCCTCAGTGTGTAGGATTCGTGGCGCATAGGTGGATGGTGCTATTGCACTTTCTGTTTTAGCTACAGCAGACCTCGAGGGACCCGCGCACGAGCCGCGCGCCGCTACTGTATAAATAAAACGCGGTCCCGTTTTTTTTTTTTTTTTTTTCTCTCTCATGAAAACACACATTCCCGATCATGTACCATGACACTCTACACATCAAATGAAACCTTACAGTCTCCTCTTTTTGACTATGCAATTCATTTCCCTGCAAAACAATCACTCCCCGAGCACATGGGGCTTTTATACGGAAAAGCACAAAACGAGGTTAGCTTACCTTAGAATGCTTTGCACAGGTCAAACTCTGTATTTCACCATAAACTTGCTCTCAATTTGTCCGTAAGGATCCAGCGAATAAAATCCAGTAAAACAATTTAGTCCAAAACACGTGTTAGATCCATTACGACGTCTGATCCGGCAGCATGCTTGTGTTGTTTACCCAAAACCATGAGCCTTGCCGAAGGCGAAGGCGGAGCCCAAATGTCCTTCTGCGGCTCTCGTATTCAAAATGGCTGCCTCTGCATGGGGAAGATCCCCCTTTTATGTGACTATATCTAAGTCCAAAAGAATACTTTGATTTCATGATGGAAGTGAAAAGGCTTGGAAAACAATGTATTTTTGAATGGGTATCTTCAATTTCAGTAATTAACGGGTAAATATCTTACACACTGTCCCTTTAAAGCAATGACAGGAATATTACTGAAAATTAAAATAAACATTTTAGCAGACTTTTAACTGTATTTAACTTAAGGCGTATGTAAATTAATATTTATTGCAAATCTTTTACTGTTTTAACCTCTTAGCATGAAATAACATTATGAATTGCAAATACACAGAGCATATTATTACCATTCTAACCTATCACACTATCAGTTCCAGCTAATTTTTCAGTGCCGATTTTTTGGTGCAGATGTTCAATACTAGCATTGGATTGCTGCATCCCTAATACAAAAGCATGATACAAAAATACACTACAACTCCACAAGCCTCATGTGATGTGCTGTAGCTTTATTAGCGAAATAGATGCTGATTCAAAAATTAAACTTATGAACAAAAATGAAATTTATTAAACATTTGAATATGATGTTTCCGATGAATATAGCATTTGTATTAGAAATGAATACCCCATAGAAAGAGAGAAATAGAGAGAGATACTATTGATACAGAGGGAAATGCAAGTTTTGCTGCAGCAAACTGTTGCAGTTTTTCTGCAACATTTACACTGTAATACTGTAATACTCCCTCTTTAAACTATGGATGTTTCTAGAATGCAGTAATGTCACATCAGCGCAATGAAAGCATGGGTTTCAGAGTGATGAAAGATTAGGACTGTTGTCATAGCCATTAACAATTCAAGACAAAATAGTCTATCTTTTAAATGGGAAAAGGTCCTCAAAAATATTCATATTTTGAGAATCATAATTTCATATGCTGGAGAGGGTCCTCTGCAGTCTGAATGTTTTTGCAAGTAATATCCCAACAGATGGCATCCGAAAATGCAATATGTTAAGGAGACGTATAAGGCAAAATGTCAGGTCTTTTAATATTTCATGTTTGTTTTTCCACTGGAGACCACGAGCAGCTGTACACTCAAGGCAACGTACAGGGGATGAGTGATGCTTTTCAATAACTCCAGTCAATACTCGGCGCACTATGATGCCATTTAAAATTAAGTATTGAAAAAGTTACTGCGCATACAGTTTTGAGATTAGGTCAAATCCACCAAGTTTACAATGAGATTTATTTGCTACATTTTTAATAGAGAATACATCATTTCATAAAATATAGCATTTGTAGAAAACTAATTATGTACTGACACAAATGTAGTCTTGAGTGCAGTTTTGGTCAGATACATGGTAAGATAATAGTTTTTGCACACACCCTTTTTATTTGAGTACGCTAACGGACTAAGTTCATTTACGCTTGATTGTCCAATGCGGTTTGTCAGGTTGCCATTCTGTGGGGTGAGAGTTTTCTGAGGCAGAACTGTCATTGTGTCTGTGCGTGTTTGAGCTTCATTAGCCAATACCGGCAAACTGGAGCTAGCACTGTTTAGCTCAAACTGAGCGGAGCAAAAGCACTGAAGTGGACTTTTTTTTAAAGATCCCATGACATGGTACTTCTTGATGCTTTTCTATGGCTCCTTAATGGTTCCCTAATACTGTAAATGAATCCTTCTTCAAAATCAACACTCAGTGCATGAGAAACAGAGATAAGATGAGAAAGAGTAATTTTTCTCTCTCTGAACACTCCATAATGGGCGTTGTTGCTTGAATGCAAATGAGGAGAAAAGAGATGGCCAATAGTAGAGGGTGGGGGCGTGGCCAAACTCTCCGCTCTCCGCTCTAGCTCTCAGCTGATCCATTTCTGTGTTTTTGCACGGGGGGAGAGATTTGAAGCGTTCCATTGAAAAATAAACACATTTCCACAGAAAATAAAATTAAACCACTGCTGTTCAAAGGTCCAGAGGCTCAGATAAAGGACTTCCGAGCCTAGAAACACTCGGACGGGCCTCCAGGCAAATAAAAAAACTCATTTCGCATTGCCTAGCGCATTCGCAGTCCAAACTCTCTGGGCGTGGTTTACAGAGACGCTGAGTTCAGACAGACGGGGGTGGAACTGCATTTGCATTTCTTTTTTCGATCTGACGTCAATAAGTTTCCTTGTTCAAAATCGCCCGTTTGAGCTCCGATTTTTTGTAACGCAGAAAAGGATCGCAAATGCTCAGTTTAGACATTTCGCAACTTTTAACCATGGGGGGGGCTAAACAGGGTAGGGGAGCTCACATTAACGTTCAAAAACCTCAGAAAGTGAAAATTTCATACCATGGGACCTTTAATGAAAAACAAGAAAATGCCAAAGACGGACGACATGGACGAGATCAAACGATCATTGAACTTTATGTCTGGAGAACTGGCAAAGTTAACATCACAACAGGAGCGGCTGCTCAAACTCGTGGATGAGGTAGCGACTCTGAAAACTTTGATGAGAGAAAAGGACAGAAGGATTTCTTTCTTGGAGCAACGAGTGGACGAACTTGAGCAATACACACGGAGAGGGGATATGATCATTTCTGGGCTGGAGACTCGACACCGGACCTATGCCAGGGCGACAGCCAACGCAGAGACCGTGGAGGACGCACCGAGGGAGAGCTGCTGTCGCTGGAGCAAGAGGTGGTGGATTTTCTGAACAGTAAAAACATTAACATCTGTAAGGAGTCTATTTCTATTTGACACACTTTACCCAGAAAGTCTGAGAAATCAAGGCCTGCTATTGTAATCCGATTCATTAGCAGGAATATGAAGACGGATGTGTTAATGCAAGCCAGAAAACGGAAAGGCACAAACGTGTTTATAAACGAACATCTTACAAAGAAAAATGGAGACATCGCGAGGGAGGCAAGACTGTTGAGAAAGCAGAGGAAAATTACTGGGACATGGACACGGAATGGAAACGTGTGGATTAGAGACACTGATGGAGCATCAAGGATGATCAGGGACCTAAAAGAGCTGGAGAAGTACAAGGCTGGACAATGAAAGAGAAAGACAGACTTGGACAGACTGAGAACATAGACCAAAGGAGAAATCAGGTTGGATACACATTATTATAAAGGTACAATACACTGAAATAGTTATGGACACAAAGACTGACATAAGGGATAAAATCTATGATTTTGAAACTGATTTTGCACACAAGCTACTAACACCTGGTGAATGTAATTATTTTACAGTACAACAGTTCAATTCTAGAACAGATAAGATAACAGATAATGCATTCTCAATTATAATAATAATTAATAATTCATAGCATTTATATAGCACCTTTCATGACACTCAAACAGTTCATTGTTCATTCACCCCACACTTGGTGGTGGTAAGCTACTTTCTGTAGCCACAGCTGCCCTGGGGCAGACTGACGGAAGCGAGGCTGCCAATCTGCGCCCTTCCGACCACCTCCAACACTCACGCACACTCCACTTTCATACTAGGCAAATGTGGGTAAAGTGTCTTGCCTAAGGACACAGCGACAGTTTTTTTGCAACTGGCGCCCCACTGTGGCACCTGGAATTCCCAGTGGAATTAAATGAAAAGATATAGTAGTAATGCGCAGTAAAATTATTATTATTATTATTATTATTATTATTATTATTATTATTATTATTATTATTACTACTTTTGTTTGTTGTAATATATAATATTTTGTTGTAATATAATTTTGAGTTGATAAGGGGCAGATATTATAAGTTTATGCTTCTTTCTGTTCCCTTTTCATTCATATTTGAGTTATAATTGTATAGAGGCAATTGTGTTGCATCTGTTATTTTTGGTTTTGTTTTAACGAATGAAATACATAAAGAAAAGAAAAAGAAAGAAAAGACTAATCAACCAATGGGCATGTTTTTCTAGTGGACTCTGGCTCTACAAGCAGGTACAGGACAAACATCAGTAAAGTTACATGGTCCACCTGTAGTAGAGATGTAAATCTAAAACTACAAAGAATGTAACCACAAAAAAGGCAATTGAAATAAATTTACAGAATGACTACTGTTTTCCATAGATTTCACTCCAAGCCAACAACCATGTAGATTGACTTTGTTGCCTGATTCTTATACTTCAAGCTAATATGGAGAAATTGAGGACAGAGTTGACATCAGTTGCAGCCATTGTCATCAGTACTGTAGTTATTCTGCTGGTGCATGATTGTGAAATGATATATTAATCACTGGGGCGGCTCCACATTTGTAAACATGAAAGCCTCTCCCTTTCTGTGCTTTAAACAGTGATTCACACAGACATAATAGGTTTAGGTTCCATGGGAGTGAATGGATGTCAGGCTGTGGAGATGAGCTGAAGTAGGTAATCGCTGTTGTTGTAAGTATGTTATGTGCAGGAGCTTTTAATTTAAGTACATATGACCATGGTAATCTAATATGCATAATGCATGTATGAACCTTTAAAGGGATAGTTTGGGTTTTTTGATGTGAATCTGTATGGCATCCCCTTCAGCAGTGTCGTGCATTAACACTGGCAATGGCTTCAACAGACCCAAAAAGAGCCGCTTCCTACGGATCCAGTGACTCATGTCTCTGCGCCCCTCGAGCATCCAGCCCGACTCCCGGAGCCGTGTGACCGGTGCGCACGGTGCAGAGCTGTAGAACCCCTCCCCCCGTTCCACGGTCTACGGGGCCGCTTGTAGGTGCAAAACACCAGGGCCGTTTTTTGATCCCAGTCCGTCACTGAAAGCAGGACTAGACCAGGACTAAACCAGGACTAAACCAGGACTAAACCAGGACTAAACCAGGACTAGACCAGTACTAGACCAGGACTAAACCTAGACTAGACCAGGACTAGACCAGGACTAGACCAGGACTAAACCAAGACTAGACCAGACTAGACCAGGGCTAAACCAGGGCTAAACCAGGACTAAACCAGGACTAAACCAGGACTAAACCAGGACTAGACCAGGACTAGACCAGGACTAAATCTAGACTAAACCTAGACTAGACCAGGACTAGACCAGGACTAGACCAGGACTAGACCAGGACTAAGCCAGGACTAAGCCAGGACTAAACCAGGACTAAACCTGGACTAGACCAGGACTAGACCAGGACTAAACCTGAACTAGACCAGGACTAGACCAGGACTAGACCAGGACTAAACCAGGACTAGATCAGGACTAGATCAGGACTAGATCGGGACTAGACCAGGACTAGACCAGGACTAGACCAGGACTAAACCAGGACTAGACCAGGACTAGACTAGGACTAAACCAGGACTAAACCCGGATTAGACCAGGACTAGACCAGGACTAGACCAGGACTAGACTAGGACTAAACCAGGACTAAACCAGGACTAAACCAGGACTAAACCAGGACTAGACCAGGACTAGACCAGGATTAAACCAGGATTAAACCAGGACTAAACCAGGACTACACCAGGACTAGTGCTAATCTTGGTGCTAATCAAACAGTCCTTTTTCCCCCAAATTACAATCAATAAGAGAATTGATAAAGAATCGAATCGTTAAGCAGTATCGATAATGGAATCGGAATCATAAAAATCTGATCAGTTCCCATCCCGAGCCTTCACAGAAGAGCTGAAGCTGTTATAGCTGCAAAGGCTGGACCGACATCATATTAAACCCTATGGATTAAAAGTTAAGTTCATATGTGAGTCAAGGCAGGTGAGCGAATACTTTTGGCAGTATAGTGTATCAGAGGTGTGTAGTACTCAAGTAACCTGTTCTCTGAACAGAAATGGTGGAGTCAGACATAATTTGCATCCCATCTACAATTCCATTCTTAAACCTAGATCAAGCAAACAGGGGAACAATAGGGCTAGCCAGGTCAGGGCCAGAGGTGTGAAAAACAGTCGTCGTAGGGATGAATAGGGATCGTTATCTAGACGCCAGAGAAACAAAAGACGGAAACCAATGAGATAGTTTCGGAAAGTAGTTAGCTAGTTAGCTCCTCCCTGCAGCAAGATATAAGCAAGTGTCTTACCAGCATTCTTATTAGAGCTGACGAAGCCTCTCGGATGAGCGGCGAAACGTTTTCGACCAAACAAACTTTGTCCAGTTGACAAATTGAACTTCTCCTTTTATCATGGATTCTACCTGGACGACTGAGGGACTTTTCACGCATCTAAATACAGTACTTTTACTTCTAGTTGAGTCATATGTTTTATTTATTTGTTTGTTTCTTGTAATACTCTTTCAAAGTGTAGATATTTACATCAAAAACACCATGGAATTTCTCAGGCCATTGCCTACAATATTATCTTGTAGAATGCTGTGAATGCAAACTACTGAGCGTTCTGTTTCAAATGCCTGATCCATAATTCCCAATAAAACAGTGTGGATGTAAAAAAAATGCCCCATGTGATTCCATATGATTTAGCTTTCTGTTGTCTATCCTTTGAAAAGACCAAATTCTGTGCATTATTTAAACCAGGGATAATACTATGCTATGGTTTATTAATTGTTAACACATAATACTGTATATCTAGATCACCATGTTACCTTTTATTGTTTTGAAAATGCTGTATTCATTGAAAACATCACATTAACAAGTTTCAGTTTTGTTTTTGACCCTCTTAGGCCCCTCCCGCCACCCTTCCTGCCCACGTCACTCCCTGTTAAGTCAAAGTCACCTGTATTGTCAATTTAATACAATACAAGATGAAATGTATTATACAATGTAAAATGAAAAAGGGAGAAAGAATAAAGATAAAAGTAAAAATTACATTTAAAAAAAATTGCAGTATACTGTATAGGTAAATATAATCAGAATTAGAAAGACTTTTGTTGCCATTGTCAAGTGAACAGAATTCACAAAACTAGGAACTTGTCTCGGTGATAAGGTGCGAACATAAAACACTAAATAATAATAGTAGTACAGGGGGTCCTCGGGTTACAATGGTCTCGATTTACGACGTTTCGTGGTTACGAACGCGCCCCCATTAAAAAAATTAATAATATTACGCGTCATTCCGTCTTACGCGGTTTAGCGTGGTAAGAGATGTAAACAAACGCGAACGGTGCACGGCGCACGGCGGAAGAATACGCTCTGTTGTGGTTGTAGGGCGGAGAAGACCGCCTCGTGTGCGTGCGTGCGTGCGTGCGTGCCCAATGTGGGCTCTGATCTGCTCCTATGAAAGCGACAGTGATAACCAAGCAGCGTAGTGGTCTAATTATTGAGATGGAAATGTTATTGGTGCTTTGGTTGGAAGATCAAAGTCAAAATCCGACTTACGACAAAATTCGGGTTACGACGTGTCTTAAGAACAGATCAACGTCGTAACCCGAGGACCCCCTGTATAGGACACTATACACACACACACACACATTATGAAAAAAAATATTGACAGTGATGCTAATGATTTAGCAACAAGTGCTGCAGTATCTGTAATCATTACTTAATCGCTAACACTTCACGCACTAGTCTAGCAATTCAACGATTATTCACATTAATTGCCCATCGCAAATCAAAAGTACGCTGTAATGAGCAGTTTTGTTTTGGACCCTCTTAGGCCCCTCCCGCCACCCTTCCTAACCACGTCACTCCCCCTTCAGAGCGTTATCACAACACAATTGCATGCATTCCTGCTAATAACTACTGCACATCTGAACACTTCAATTATGAAGCTGTTTAAAATGTCCCAACAGTTACTCTCACTCTTACTTGAGTAGAAGCTTCCCTAAATATTTTTTTTACTCTTACTTCAGTAATTTCTTGGGCTGCTACTTTATACTTCTACCTGAATATTATATTGTACTTTTAATGTTATCTATTGAGTGTCAAATTTTTGAATTTATGCATGGATGAATGTATGCATGAGTAAATGTGAATTGTGTATTAAAGTGACTGTTTGACATGCCCAGCCCACACTCCCTATACACTAGTGTTTGTCATGGCTTCAGTTGGCTCTGTGTGCGGGTCTCCCTGTTTACAGTGCAAACACGCTTGGTATAGGGACACGTTTTACATCCAGACTGTTTTATTGGGAATTATGGATCAGATATTTGAAATAGAACGCTCAGTAGTTTGCATTCACAGCATATGAATATGAGTCCGCAAGAGAGCTGCGTCCATCATCAAAGACCCCACCTACCCCCAACATGGACTATTCACACTCCTACCTTCAGGCCGGAGGTACAGGAGTGTGAAAAGCAGGACTACTAGACTTAAAGGGATAGTGTGGTTTTTTTACCTCTGACAGTCTCAGCTGATCCCGGTTCGACTTACTTTCTAGAGTCCACGTAAGTAGATCCGGTAAATTCCCTGGAACATGAAATAAAGCTTGTTTTTCCTTCTCAAAACATTTGTTAGAAAGGTGATATATTTGCATCCGAAACAGTTGTCACTACGTCCATGTTAACTCTATCAGCCTGTTCACCTTCAGCGGATGTCTACGCCGAAGTTTACAAGTGAACAGGCTGATAGAGTTAACATGGGCGTAGTGATACGAGTGGAGAGAGACAATACGCGAATGCGAAATACGCTGCTGGATGTTTCGTGGACAACTGTTTCGGATGCAAATATATCACCTTTCTAACAAATGTTTTGTTTTGAGAAGAAAAACAAGCTTTATTTCATGTTCCAGGGAATTTACCGGACCTACTTACGTGGGCTCCAGAAAGCGAGCCGAACTGGGCTCAGCTGAGACTGTCAGAGGTAAGCCGGTGTCAACACACGTAACTTTTAGAAGGAAACCCATACAGATTAACATGTAAAAAAAAATGCACTATCCCATTAAGAACTCTGTCTTCCCAACTGCTAGCAGACTCTTGAACTGCCGAGCAATAGCCCCCGCTCCTGGACATTGATTGACTAATAATAATAATAATAATAATAATAATAATAATAATAATAATAATAATAATTACTTTGCACATGAGTAATTTGCACTATCACTGACCAATTGTTAAAATAATCTGTCAGATTACAGCTGCACATGTAACTGCTTGAATGTTTACACTTCCTGTTTGCACTATATCAACAATGTTTACACACCGTTTTTACTACTGACAATTGCACATAAAACCAATGTTGCACATTATCTGTAAATATGTACATAGCACCTAGCCTATATTTTAATAGTGTATATTCGGTAAAGATTGTTTCTATTGATTATACTTTTTTTACATGCTTCTCTTTATCTTATTTATCTATTTTAATTTTTTGCATGCTCTTGGCATCCAGAGTGGGCAGCAAAGTAAGAATTTCATTGTACAGGGAAATATGTTTCTTTACTGTGCATATGACAATAAAAGCTGTGAATCTTGAATCTTTGAATCTATAAATTGTGATGGGGGCAAAGGCCTAAGAAATGCCATGGTGTATTTGATTAAAATATCCATATTTTGGAGCTTGTAATTTTTTTGTCTGGGATTGAGTCCACAGATTTACCACATAATTCTTAGTAGGGATGCAAATTATCGATTAATTCATTAATTGATAGTTGATTGACCTTATCGATCGATTAAAGATTAACTGATAAGTGGCATTTTTCACCTGAATTTGAGTGTTTCAATAGGGTCTTTAAGAATATAAGCTATAGTATACATAGTCAAAAATATATCATAGTATTATTATATTGTATATTCCTCAATTAATTATTCCTTAGTAAAAAGCAGAAAAAATGTATTGATGCTGAATAACAAAATACAGTACAGTGGTACCTCACCTTACGAATGACCCAACAAACGAAAATTTCAAGTTACGAAACGCCTTCACGTTAAATTTTGGTCTCTAGATACGAAAGAAAATTCAAGTTACGAAACGCGAAATCTCAAAAATTCAAATAATGCGCGCTCAGCCACACACATTATACGCTTTTCTCAGACTGGATTTAAACTTTTCTCACATTTGTCTCTTGTTTAAACACTCAAATTTTCATAGATTTTCAACAAAATTATTAATAGTGAAGCGTGTGGGGGGAAGCGGGAGGGGAGAGAAGACTGCGCTATCACCTGTGATAGCGCAGCATGACCCGGCGCGGAGCTGACAGCAGGTCTAGACCAAGGTCTAAACCAGGTCTAAACCAGGTCTAGACCAAGGTCTAAACCAGGACTAGACCAGGACTAGACCAGGACTAGACCAGGACTAGACCAGGTGGATTAAAGCGCCGCGCGTGGGTCTATTTCCTGGTTCCGGCGCGGAGCTGACAGCAGGTCTAGACCAAGGTCTAAACCAGGTCTAGACCAAGGTCTAAACCAGGACTAAACCAGGACTAGACCAGGCGGATTAAAGCGCCGCGCGTGAGTCTATTTCCTGGTATCGTTTCGAGTCACAGCTGAGGCGAGCCGCTGTTCGCCTGCAAGAGCCGCGGTCTAGACCTGCTCTCCAGGGCCACTCCAGGTACGGAGCCCCAGACATCCAGGGACCCAGGGGGACACTGCCAGCCCGCCTTAAGAGCTCCCTAAGCGGGCATGGGTCCGGGGATTGTCCCGGTCACCGGCCTGGAGGTCTTGAAGAGGCCGACCTCACGGTTCTACCCATGCCGCTCTGTGAGCACCTTACACGGGCAGGTCTAGAGCAGCGGCTCCCCTCAGCTGTGACTCGAAATGAAACCAGGAAATAGACCCACGCGCGGCACTTTAATCCACCTGGTCTAGTCCTGGTCTAGTCCTGGTCTAGTCCTGGTCTAATCCTGGTCTAGTCCTGGTCTAGTCCTGGTCTAGTCCTGGTTTAGACCTTGGTCTAGACCTGCTGTCAGCTCCACGCCGGGTCATGTGTGCTATCACACGTGTCAGAGCGCACTCTTCTCCCCCCTCCTCCTTCCCCCCACACTTCACTATTAATAATTTTGTTGAAAATCTATGAAAGTTTGAGTGTTTAAACGAGAGACAAATGTGAGAAAAGGACGCAGAACACAATGTTACACTATAAAAAAAGTTACACTATAAAAAAAAACTTGGATCGGGGCCTTGGAACGAATCAGGCTTTTTCCATTGAAATAGCTACTCAACTTACGAATTTTTCACGTTACGAAACCTCTTCTGGAACGAATTAATTTCGTAAGGTGAGGTACCACTGTAATCCCTTCGCAGATTTTTTTCAATTTTTTTTTCAATTTTTTTTTATAGTGTAACATTTTTTATAGTGTAACATTGTGTTCTGCAGCAGTTTCAAATACCAGTTTGCTGCTTTGTAATGGAATTTTAGCAGCTGCTGTCTTAATCTGATGTATTTGTCTGGCACAAACCTTCCTCATTGTGCCTTTATCTGCACATATCCACGTATGCTCTGAATCAGCTACAAATCTCTTAGTAGTACGATGATTACACTTAAGTTTTCATGAAATCTCTAAGATTTTCATACCTCGTCCAAGGTATTCAACTATTTCATGCTTTTCGGCACTAGAGAAATCCTTTTTCTTTCCTATATTGCTTGAAAATGGTGGTCTGCTTAATAATGTGGAACGTCCTTCTTAAGTAGTTTTTCCTTTAATTGGACTTACCTGAACTAATTGGCACAAGTGTCTGAGATTGATTTCACTGACCCAGTGAGCCTTGAGACACAATAACATCCATGAGTTTCAGTGGAAAACAGAAAAATTCACCTTCATGACACTTAAACACAATTTGCACTAGGGCTGGGCGGTATACCGGTTCATACTGAATACCGGTGTTTTTTTTTTAAATTATATGGATTTTTCATTTACCACATTACCAGTGAGTGTGTGCGTACAAAACGTCAGGAACACACAGCGGTGGAACATCGCGCCGGAACGTCGTGCTGGGGAACTGTTTTGCAGTGGCATGAGAGCGGTGGAAGTGTAAGCTGTGTCCCAATTCGAGGGCTGCAGCCTCTGCTGCTTTTTCGGCCGCTTTTTTCTGCAAAAGCTGCAGCCCTTGAACTAGCCTCCGCGGACTGCAAGGGACATGGGACAGGTCTACAGAGCTGTTCGCAGTGCCCAGACACGCTGCTAACGCTAATGCTAACAACATGCACCACGCAAATTATGCACACGGATCAATAACTGTCGAATTGGGACACGGCTACAGTGTGTGTTGAGCAGTGAACAACATGGACATTGTTGTTAGAAACAGAGGAACTTGTACTGAAAAGAGGAGCCATGTCAGTTGTGTGGAAGTACTTTGGCTTTAAAAAAAATCTGGCGCTGATCAAACAACCGTATTCTGTAAATGTTGTCGGGCTAAAATTGTAGCGACTCAGAAGTCACTCAAAGACGCTTTTACTAAGGTGACTGACCACGGCAAGAAAAGCGGTAGAACGATATTACAATCCATTTAGACATGGTTAAGATTAAGATTAAGCCTTTATTGGTCTCACACAATGACACACGGGAGAAATTTGACTTCTGCATTTGACCCATCCTTTCAGGAGCAGTGAGCATCTTTTTTAGGTGCCCAGGGGGCAGTACCGTGAAGGGTCTTGCCCAGGGACCCACACTGGCTTGCTCATTGCTGGGGGGGATTTGAACTCACGGACCCCCAGGGGAAAGTCAGTGACTTACCAGTTGAGCTAACCAGCTGGTCACCACTTAGTCCTGTTGAGAAAGGTGCTTCAGGGAGATTATTAAAGCACTGGACCCAGATATGTTTTACCAAGTCAAATTTACTGCAGCAATTATTCTCTAAATTATTAGGAAATGGGATTAACACCTAGTCATGCATGAAAAAAAACAAACGTCAAATACCGTGATACTGATATAATTTTGAAAAATATCATGATATCAATTTTTATCTATTTCATAGAGTATCATTCAACATTTCTTGGAGGAGGGGAGCACATTTTCATTGCAAGACTTGGAGGGCAACCTAACACCTAACACAGTCTGACCATAATGACTCACTTGCAACTACAAGTGAGCTGATTTGTGTTGTTTAACAAATAGCGTAACCTTAGTAACCTTAGTTACCATTCATTTAATGACAACCCCTCGTATCACAGACTATTTATATGACATTTATTCCATTTTGTATTTTTCCTTTTAGTTGTCAGACCATTTGGAACAACTGTTTTTCCATGCTTGTAGTGTGTCACCATGGTAAAAGTCATGTGACTGAAAACTATTGATGTAATTTGTTCCAGTCTACAGAAATACAAGCCCATCACTGGCAGGCAGTTTAGCTGCTGCCCTCTGCCTCTTGTCTGTTGTCTTGGTGATTCTTATCCTGTTTTGGCTCCACAGGTCAACGTGCGTGTCACCACAGTGGACGCCGAGCTGGAGTTTGCCATCCAGCCCAGCACCATCGGCAAACAGCTTTTTGACCAGGTACGTCCTCTGCAATGTACACAGCCGGCATTATTCATCACTAACACAATCTTCTATACCATGTTATTTTCAAGGATTTTTATACAGCTGTGGTTGAGCTAGGGCAGTGCTTCTCAATTATTTTCTGTGACGCCCCCCCTAGGAAGAAGAAAATATTTCACGCCCCCCTTCCTGCGCGCGACTATAAATAGTATTATTTGTCTAGAAAATTGTTATGAGAACACCATTGTATCCTTTTATTAACATTATAAACAAAAAAAGAGAAAGAAACTTACAACAAAGACTGCACTGAGGACTCAAATATGAATGTGTTTTTAATGCAGCTTTGCGCACATTTGTTTACGTTTTACAGAAATGAAACTTAAAACCACCTCATTTGCATAAGCTAAAAGCACTGAAAAAAAAACGCTCTCCTTGTGCCACTGATGCGTCAGCTTCTGTCGGACTAAAGGACACGACTCAGTGGAATATACGTGTTTTTTCTGTGACAGAGGATGTTCTGTTAATGGTGAGACTGTGCGTAAATCGCATGTGAGAACGCCACTGCCAACTACTGTTGTTGATGTGCAATTACACTTAGTTCTAGTACAGTACAGCAAAAAAACATGTTTCCCAGGGTCATACGCGCCCCCCCTGGCATCACGCCACACCCCCCCCGGGGGGGCCCGCCCCACTATTTGAGAAGCACTGAGCTATGCTAAATTAGAATAGTAAGTACTGTATATTGTCAGTGTTAATAAATAGAATAATATTCAATCAAGTAAAAAAAATTTAAAAATACACCTGTTAAAAATATTACATTGCAGCTTGAAGGTGCACAATGCCATCCGGGTGGGAAATCCATCACTAGCTTTGTTATTGGAATGTTCCACAGTATAGCATTTATTTTTCATTTATTCAATATTAAATACTTTTTTTTTTTCATGTTAAAACATACATTCTTAAAATGAGCGTGGGTGCCTCTCCAAAGATCTGACATTACCTGATTTTCTCTATGGAGAGAAGTAAGTTAAATGCCATAGAGTGGAGCATACCAGGCAAAGCAATAACATTTCCATAGAGACAAGTGAACAAGTGTTTACTAATTAACTCCTACTTTCGTAATATTTTAATTGATGTAACATTACTTTTACTTGGTACAAGGAGAAATTCAATTTGTCAACTGGACAAAGTTTATTTGGTCGAAAACGTTTCGCAGCTCATCCGAGAGGCTTCATTAGTTCAGAACTGACGAAGCAACTCGGATGAGCTGCGAAACGTTAAACTTTGTCCAGTTGACAAATTGAATTTCTCCTTTTACCATGGATTCTACCTGGACGACTGAGGGATTCTTCACACACTACTTTTACTTGAGCAAAAAGTTTTGGTTTCACTTCCCACTGAATTGTGAGTGACAAAAGCTTTATGTCGACAATATGAAATGCTTCAAAAATGATAAATCAGTTGTTACATCCTGATGGTTACTCTTTAAGTTACTCGTACTTGAATAGTAGTTTTATAATACTTTTTTGCTGTTACTCTTAGTCGAGTCATTTGTTGGATCACTACTTTGTACCTCTACTTGAGTAATATTATTTTGAAGTAACGTTACTCTTACTTGAGTACAATTTTTGACTACTCTTCCCACAACTGATAACCTGCCAATACACAGCCATTTCTTTTGTGGTTGACTGAATGCAACCTCTTCATGGTACAACTCAATTTACACTCCAATTATAGCACAGATTTAGAGGACGTGTTCCTCATGCACCAGCTCTAGGGAATACTTTGTTTTTGACTTCTTCCTGTAGAACTAGTTTTTCAATAGCTCGAACCTAATGAGCCTCCAATTTTTTTTTTTTTCTTGAATGTGTCTGAGGCCTTAACAGGGAACACCAAGCCTTCAACTATACTGTATCTGAGCAGTTGGGTTATCTTAAAAGCAACATGGTTCAAGCACAGATGTATCTCTGTTGTTTAGGGCGTACTGCACCTTGCTCTACACTGCACATCTGTGGGTGATTAAAAAAATCTAGCCTACAGAGAGTGGCCTACAGTGACATGCTAAGGGGGGCTTTCACACCTACACCATTTGGTCCACTTCAAGTGGACTCGAGTTCACCTGCGAGTTCAGTTCGTTTGGCTGGGTGTGAAAGCGGACCAGTTTATTGTCTCGATTCAGCCCGACAGACTTTTTTATCTAAGCAAGCTTCTGTAGCGGGCTGAGCAAGAACAAAATAAATCCCAGAATGACGTTCAAAACGGGAGAAATGGGTCGTGACAAGACTCTTGGAGAGGAGGAAATTATGACTAACCACAGATTCCAAATGCAAAATTCAGACAATCTGAGTTTTCAAAATCTGATGCATCTTAACTTTTGTTTTCAACTGGCCATTGGGCGACTGAGGTTTCAGTACAGTCAGTCCATGGCAAAGCATGAACGGCTGGTGCCTCTCCGCACCAGTATTTTATTTAAAAAATAATTAAAATGATGAAGTTAAATAGAAAATAACTTTATAGTACAAATCACTGGATAAATATAACCATTTAATTTATTTTTTTAATTTTTTTTTTTCTCTGTGATGACATGCCTCAAATGACCGGACACTGTATAAAGTGTATACCCATAGTGACCCATAGTCACCCATATTGTTCAGCATCACTCAAATGAATCTTACGATGGTAGCGGCTACAAGGCAAATTTGGAGCCAGGCTCTGTATTATGAAAAGGACTTTTTAAAGAAAATGTGCTGTCAAATGATAAATTTTTAAAATCAGATTAATCACACTTTAGAAATTTGATTAATCGCAGTTAATTATTCTTCATAATTAAATTAAAACCCAAATATTTTTGACAAAAATGCAATTTATTGTCAGAAAGTTATATTATTGACATTTACTTATGTTTTATATGGGTGCATGTCAATTATCTGCTCAAAACATGGGAACAGTGTAGTAAGAAGTTGAACCAAGTGCACATTTTCAACAATTGTGCAAAAAACATGTGGCTGATGTGCACAATACAAAACTGACTAAACAGCCATAAAGATAACTTAAAGTGCATTTACTCTTCCTTTAACCAGTTGCTTAGGCAGACAAGCTTATTGACATTTTCAGATGACAGTGCTGATCTCTTTTTTTTGTAAAATGTGGCCTGCTAATGAAAAAAGTCTTTCACAAGGCACAGTGGAGGCAGGGGCAGCCAGGTACTTCTGTGCAAAATGTGCCAGTTTACTGTAGGCACCAGTATGTGCTGCCGACCACTCCAAGAGACACACTGACATTGAGGAGTACGCAGACACTGTGACCTCCTACATCACCAAATGCATTGGTGATGTCACACACACAAAAAACATCACCACCAGGGCTAACCAGAAGCCATGGCTGACAGGGGAGGTTCACAGGCTGTTGAGAGCCAGGAACGGTGCCTTCAGAGCTGGGGATGTCCCCCATCTGAGGGCAGCAAGAGCCAACCTGTCCCGTGGAATCAGGAAAGCCAAACACAAATACACACAGAAAATAACCGGACACTTTAGAGATAGCAGGGACACACGGAGTCTGTGGCAGGGCATCCAGAACATCACGGATTACAAACCCTTGCCACAGACCTGTGACAATAATATCACCCTGCTCAATGACCTCAACAGCTTCTTTGCACGGTTTGAGGCAGGAAATGACACCCGGCCCCAAAAAACTCCACCACCTCCCCACGACCAGCCCCTGTGTGTGTCTGCAGCCAGCGTGAAGAGGACACTCTCCAGGATCAACACCCGCAAGGCTGCAGGCCCGGACAACATTCCTGGTCGTGTGTTGAAAGACTGTGCAGAGGAGCTCAAGGATGTCTTCACAGACATCTTTAATGCTTCTCTGAGCCAGGCTGTGGTTCCCTCCTGCTTCAAAACCACTACCATCGTTCCCGTGCCAAAGAAGCCCACTCCGGCCACTTTTAATGCCTATCGCCCTGTTGCACTGACCCCCATCATCATGAAGTGCTTTGAACGGCTAGTCATGGCACACATCAAATCCATCCTCCCCCCCACCCTAGACCCATACCAGTTTGCATACCGGGCCAACCGCTCTACCGAGGATGCAATCTGTTCTGCACTTCACCCGGCTCTCACCCACCTAGACAATAAAGACTCATACGTGAGAATGCTGTTCATAGATTTCAGTTCAGCATTCAACACTATAATCCCACAGCAGCTCATTATCAAACTAGACCACCTGGGGCTTCAGACCTCACTCTGTAATTGGCTGCTGGACTTCCTCAGTGAGAGGCCACAGGCAGTGCGGGTCGGCAGAAACACCTCAAGCTGCATTAGACTGAGCACAGGAGCCCCCCAGGGCTGTGTGCTCAGTCCGATGCTCTTCACTCTGCTGACCCACGACTGCTCACCGGCGTTCAGCACCAATCACATAGTGAAGTTTGCGGACGATACGACTGTGGTGGGTCTCATCTCTAATAACGATGAGACAAACTACAGGAGTGAGGTGAGCCTTCTGACCCAGTGGTGCAGCAATAACAATCTCCTTCTTAATGTTGAAAAGACCAAGGAGATTGTTATTGACTTCCGGAGAGGCCCCACCCAGCACCCCCCACTGTCCATCAATGGTGCTGCTGTAGAGAGGGTGAGCAGCACCAAATTCCTGGGGGTGCACATCAGTGAGGACCTCTCCTGGACAGTGAATACTGTATCACTGGCAAAGAGGGCTCAGAGGCGCCTCTATTTCCTCCGCAAACTGAGGAGAGCTGGAGCCCCTCCACCCATTATGACCACCTTCTACCGAGGCACCATTGAGAGCGTCCTGACCAGCTGCATCACTGTGTGGTACGGGAGCTGCACTGAACAGAACAGGAAAGCTCTGCAGCGCATAGTGAATGCAGCTGGGAGGATCGCTGGTGTCTCTCTCCCCTCCCTCCTAGACATTTTTAACACCCGGCTCACCCGCAGAGCGTCCAACATTGTGGGTGACCCGAGCCACCCCGCACATAGCCTGTTCAGCCTCCTGCCCTCGGGGAGAAGGTACCGGAGTCTCCGGGCCCACTCCACCAGGCTTTCAAACAGCTTCATCCACCAGGCTGTCAGGAGGCTGAACTCACACCTGAACTCACACCCGAACTCACACCCGAACTCACACCTTACCCATCTCCCACCCCCCACCCCCATATTGGCATAACCTGTATTCCATAAAAGACATATCACTCTAGACACTTTAAAAAACTGCTGCTAAGGACTACTGTTGCACTGTTGCACATTTACATTTACTACTGGATTTACTCCTGTTGCACTGTTGTTTACTACTGTTATTGCACATTTACATTTACTACTGGAATTTTTAGTACTGTTGTTTACTCCTGTTATTGAATTTTACCCCCGTTGCACTGTTGTTTACTACTGTTATTGCACATTGACTACTGGAATTTTAGTACTGTTGTTTACTCCTGTTACTGCACTAGAATTACTACTGTTGCACATTTATTTTTATTTTATCTTAATGCACATTCTACTGCACATGACCAAGTCACTGCTGTATCTTCCATTGCACATTTTGATGCACACTGCACACTTTGGAAATCTGTATATAGTATAGTTTATTTATTATGTTGCACTGTTTTAAGATTTTAGATCGTAGACTTTAGTTTTAACTTTAGATCTCTGTCTTTAGATAGTTTTTTGTTGTGTTTTGTCTTCATATTGTATTTTGTACACTGTCTTTTGCACTACCTGGCCAGAGAGAAACAAAATTTCGATTCACTGTATGTTGAACACATATGGCAGAATTGACAATAAAGCTGACTTTGAACTTTTGAACTTTGATGTATCAATGCTCGCACAAGGCTCTGCCTTGTACCTCTCAAGAGCATCCTCGGATTCTGACCCCATGAGCAGGAGAGATCTTTTTTGGTGGTGGTTCTTGCTCTGTTCACCCATGTGCCCCTGAGGTTCAGGTGCTGAAGCATGTCACTCAAAGTTTGCCACACTGCTCCCCTTTCTGACCGTGGTAGGCATCGGAGGTCCTTAAAGCAAGAATCTAAAGCTGTTGCTACCTTTAGCCAGGCCAGGTTCATGTTCTCCTTTCTTTTGTTGAGATCCTTTGTAAAGGCAGCTTTGAAATGAAGTACGTATGCTGGATCAACTTCTGACACCTCCATCGTACACAGAAGATGGCCCAGTGCAGGCAGCACAACAGAGCAGGATACATACTTTCCCCACCAAGTAGCTCTGTGATGTACCTAAGGCGTACAAACAAGAACATATACAACATAATTAAAAACCGACTACTACAGTAGTGGCAGTAGTTGGTAGAGCTCTTGACATAAGAAACATCAGTGGTTGATTGGTCAGATCCACTGACCCACAGGTTGGCGGTACGATTCCAGCTCCCACAGATCAATGCTGCCCTTGTGTCCTTGGGCAAGACACTTAACCCTCCTCGCCCCCAGTGTCTGCGTACACTGGTGTGTGAATGGGTGAGTGGCTCCTTGTTGTAAAGCGCTTTGGGTGCCATCAACCCAAAACATGCTCCAGGTAAAATCCTCCAGCTTAGGTCCTGACCAAGCCAAAGCAAGAAGATCATGGAGATGGTCCCCGGGTGCAGTAATGTGCTGCCCACTGCTCCTAATAACAGGATGGGTTAAATGCAGAGAAGAATTTCTCCAGTGTGAGATCAATAAAGTCACTTCTTATAAAGTCACTTCTTTCAAGGTGGAAAAGCGCTATATAAAGATGTGACATTAGAATAATAAGAACAACAATAACAGCTCACCTGCAAGATTCAAGCAGTGTCTCTAGCTTTTCCAACTTGTCGTATTCTCCTGGTGTTAACAGGGATAATCTATGCTTCTGCTGGACTTCAGTGGCTCCTTGTTTTTGCTGGATCCATTTGATCATTGCCAGGGTAAAATTCCAGCGTGTAGGTACATCCTGAACAAGTGTCTCCTCCTTCAGGCCATGGGCTACTTGTTGTGCTTTCAACTCATTAGCATTAGCGGGGCTGTGCTTGAAATGCCCCACTAACTTGCGGCATTTAGCTAAAGGCATCTCAAATCCACCATCACGGAAAGCCATGGCAGTAAGTCGTTGTATAGCATGGGCTACACAGGGCAAGCCTAAACAACAAAATCATGGGGATGGTCCCCGGGTCAAATGCAGAAACAATTTCTCCTGTGTGAGATCAATAAAAGTCAATCTTCTAATCCTTAATTACTGTAAGGCGCTTTGTTTTACGTTTTGTATGAAAAGCGCTTTATAAATAATGTTTGATTGATTGATTGATTGAAATGTTGAAACGGTAAACTTCTTGCAGCAGCTACCATATTGTGAGCACTGTCTGTCCCTAATGTGCAGACCTTGTCTGAAATATTCCAGTCCTTAGCAACTTGGAGAAATTGCCCAGCCCATGCTTCAGGAAAATGTCCCTCTTCAGTTTTTAAAACACCCAAAGCGAAGGACTATAGATGCCTTTTGTCATCAATTAGATGAGCTGTTACCCCGAGGTTATTATGATTACAGTAATCCCTCACTCTATCGCCGTTCACTGTTCGCGGCCTCCCTGTTTCGCAGATTTTTTTTTTCCCGATTTTTTTTTTTTACAGTGTAACATTTTTTTTTATAGTGTAACATTGTGTTCTGCGTCCTGATTGGCTAAGAGACTGTAGACCTTTGCCGACTGATAGATGGGGGATCGGGACAAGACTGGAACTAGACCAGGACCAGACCGGGACTAGACCGGGACTAAACGTGGACTAAACCAGGTCTATACCAGAACTAAACCAGGTCTAGACCAGGTCTAAACCAGGTCTAAACCTGGACTGCTCCTGGACTAAACCAGGACTGGACCAGGTCTAGACCTGGACTAAACCGGGACTAGACCAGGTCTAAACCAGGACCACGTGCCGCTCTGCTGGTTTCGTGCGGCTGGTTTGTGGCTCGGGCTGAGAGGACGCGGTCCGGGCGCCGCGGTTCGATCTCGTGCTCGCAGCCCCGGTGTACGCGCGGCCTCGCACCGGTCACGCTGCTCTGTCATGGATTTGACCACGATGAGGGGTGCACGTGTCGCGCACTTCTCCAAGGGGTTGGTGCGCGTCGCCGGGACGCGAGTCACTGGGTTCCTGTGGATCCAGTGACTCATGTCTCCGCTCCCCTTGCGCGTCCGGCGGGGCTCCCAGCGGAGCCCCCACGCTTCACTATTAATACATTTTGTTGAAAATCTATGAAAGTTTAAGTGTTTAAACGAGAGAGAAATGTGAGAAAAGGTTAATTCCAGTCTGAGAAAAGTGTATAATGTGTGTGGTGAGGCATTTACAGCCTTAAAACATGTAGAATAATTGTAAAATATAAAGTTGTCCTACATTGCGGATTTCTCTTATTGCGGGTTATTTCTGGAACTTATCCCCCGCGATAACCGAGGGATTACTGTACTCACTGAAGTGCAGTGATCTCCAGTAAGCAACATAAATTCCACATCAGCCAGCAGTTGCATCTTGGCAGTCTTACTTGCGCAGTACAGTTAATTTATTCTTGTGGAAATCATCCCCCTCAAAGGTATTTTGTATGACAGATCACCTGTGGCGATGTGCATGAGATTTTGCAGCCCTTGGTCTTCAACGATGTTAATTGGCCGACATGCTGTGGCTATCCATTTTGCAAAGGCGTTGGTCAACGTATCTGTAGTACTTTTGTTGACAACATTTCCGCAGGTGCACTCCGCCAGCGTCGTTTGTCGCGCTCGGCTTGATTTCAGATTACAATTAGCGTCATTGCTAGCCGCTGAATCAAAAACGTGTTTTGCTTTAAGATGGTATTTTAAACTTGTTGTGCTTCTGTGGAAAGAGAGTTCATTGCTGCAATATATGCAAACTACCCTAGTTTTATCTAAAGTCCTGTCGGGAAGTTTTTTGAATAGAAATTTGCCGCTGAGCACCCCGGTCATAGTCTTATCAGTCATCTTTCCATCGGCGTATGGATAAACCTTATCACCGACCTAATAACCTGTGCCGCCTTTCAGGTCACTATCCGCTCTTTCGATAAAGGAGCACGTGCGGTCAAAATAAATTGTGTGATTAATTTGCATTTAAAAAATGGATGCGATATTTTTTTGTGATTAATCACATGCTTTAACGCATCAACGTTGACAGCCATAATAATAACACTAGGATGATGTAGTGTGGGTTAATAGGAACAGTTTAAAACTAAAATGATGAGGATCATTGCAGCACACACACAGGATTGATACTTATGTTTACTGTACAACAATCAGAGTTGCGTTGATTGATTGATATGCAGATAGTAATGAACCTAGATACTCGTTTGCACACATCTACATTCGGACGTGTGTAATATCAAGCTTTAATATCAATGTTCCACAGTAAGGCACATATAAACTCATTGTGGTGAATAATTAGGATGCTTGGAATGCAAAAGGAAAATGAGGAATAACTTGGGACCATTGCTAACTGTCTTTTCTTTATTTATTTCATTCGTTAAAACAAAACAAAAAATAACAGATGCAACACAATTGCATCTATACAATTATAACTCAAATATGAATGAAAGGGAACAGAAAGAAGCATAAGCTTATGATATCTGTCCCTTATCAACTCAAAATTATGTTACAACAAAATATTATATATTACAACAAACAAAAGTAATAATATAAACAACAACAACAACAACAACTACAACAATAATAATAATAAACAATCTTTTTACTGCACATTACTACTATATCTTTTTATTAATTCCACTTTCACATTTTTCTTGAAAACTTGAATAGACTTTGATGATTTAATTTCATTTCATGTTCAAGACTGTTCCATAGACTGACTCCTTGGATTGAGACACATCTTTCCTTTGGTTTAGTTCTGAATACTGGTTTAGAAAAAATATCAGTTCCTCTTCATTTATAACTAGTTTCTCTCTTTTTGAATCTATTTTGCAAGTTGATTGGTAATATTATTTAATGAGCTTTGTACATAATTTTGAGTAAGTTACCAATTCTTAAATTGTAATGATTTTAATTGTACAAATATAGGGTTTGTGTGGGCTTTGTATCCACTTCCATTTACCACACGGATAGCACGTTTCTGTAAAAGGAAGATTGGTTCAATGAGGGTTTTACAGGCACTTCTCCACACTTCAATACAATAAGTCAGATATGGAACAACCAGTGAGTTATACAAAAGAAACATGGCATTTTTGCTAAGACAGTCCTTCACTTTGTGTAATACAGCTATTGTTTGTGATACTTTTGATTTAACTTGTTCTATGTGTGTTTTCCATGCCAAATGTTCATCAATTATAACACCTAAAAACTTGATCTCACTTGTCCTTTAATCTCCAGTCCTTGTATGACCAATCTTGCATCTATGTCTTTCCTTTTGCAACTAAAAATCATAAACTTTGTCTTACTAATATTTATAGATAGTTTGTTGGCTTTGAACCATTTCAACATTTTCTGAAACTCTCTCTCTACTATTTGTAAAACCTCATTTATATTTTTTCCTGAGTAAAATAGAGTAGTATCATCTGCAAACAAAATACATTTGAGTAAACTGGAAACAGAGACAATATCGTTTACAATAAGGAAAAGTATAGGTCCAAGAACCGATCCTTGGGGTACTCCACATAATGTATGATAATACTCTGATTTATTGTTATCGATTTCCACATACTGATATCGGTCTTTTAAGAAGTGACTTTATTGATCTCACACAGGAGAAATTCTTCTCTGCATTTAACTCATCCTGTTATTAGGAGCAGTGGGCAGCACATTGCGTCCGGGGACCATCTCCATGATCTTCTTGCTTCGGTTTGGTCAGGACCTAAGCTGGAGGATTTTACCTATGGTGCATGTTTTGGGTTGGTGGGGGAAACCGGAGTGACCGGAGGAAACCCACCCAGACACGGGGAGAACATGCAAACTCCACACAGAAAGGCTCGGGCGACCCAAAGCTTATGTCCATACCAAGTAGCTCGTGACCCACTGATGTGCTACCCCTCTTATATATTTATATAATTTTTGCAATAATATCTCATGATCCAGAGTGTCAAATGCTTTTTGAAGGTCTATGAAAATGCTGACCAAAAACTGTTTATTGTCCATGGCATGGCATTCTCAGTGGAAAGGCTCTGGGGGTGGATGAGATCCATCCAGAGTCGTTTAAGTCTCTGGATGTTGTGGGGCTGTCTTGGCTGACACGTCTCTGCAACATTGCTTGGTGGTCGGGGACAGTACCTCTGGACTAGCAGACTGGGGTGGTGGTCCCTCTGTTTAAGAAGAGGGACCAGAGGGTGTGTTCCAACTACCGGGGAATCACACTCCTCATCCTCCCTGGTAAGGCCTATTCTGGGGTACTGGAGAGGAGAATCCGACCTCGGATTCAGGAGGATTCAGGAGGAGTGTGGTTTTCATCCCGGCTGCGGAACACTGGACCAGCTCTATACTCTCCATCGGGTGCTCTAGGGTTCATGGGAGTTCACATGTGCTTTGTGGATCTGGAGAAGGCATTTGACCGTGTCCCTTGCGGGATCCTGTGGGGAGTGCTTTGGGAGTATGTGGTCCAGGGCTTTTTGTATGACCGGAGCCTTTTTTTAAATTTGCATTCTCCACCACTGTAAGCGCGCGATGTCCACAAGGGAGTTAACCCCGGAGGGAAAGCCATCTCCGGCCCTGGAGAAGACTATCTCCCCTGTGTCTCCTAACCACGGTTAGGAGATGAGAGCCGGAATGGATAACAGCGGGCAAGACCGCGGGGTCTCGCTCGGGTCGGGCGCTGGTTCTATGTGACTTCCAGGTCTAGACCAGAACTAAACCAGGTCTAAACCAGGACCGGAGCAGGAATAAATCACCCCGTGCTCTGCCCCGAGGAGGAGGCACGGCTGCATCCCGCAGCCCCGGTGTAGCGCGGCCTTGCGCCGTGTCAATGTTATCCTTCGATGTCGGCTCTTCCTATCACTGTGAAGCAGAATTCACCAAATGTTGCATTGTTCACTCACTAAGGGAACGTGAGCTGGGTTTAGACCGTCGTGAGACAGGTGAGTTTTACCATACTGATGATGTGTTGTTGTGTCTCCGCTTGTTTCGGGGCGTGCATCTGAGCGCGCATTAATTGAATTTTTGAGATTTGTTGTTTTTAAAGTGCTTTATAAATGAAGTTGGATTGGATTGGATTGGAGATTTCGCGTTTCGTAACTTGAAATTTCATTCGTATCTAGACACCAAAATTTGACGTGAAGGCGTTTCGTAACTTGAAATTTTCGTTTGTTGGGTCATTCGTAAGGTGAGGTACCACTGTATATGATTATAATTCTAGCTCAAAAGCACACAGAAACCTGCCACCTATGACCAAATATAGTTGTCCTTTAGATCCGAATTTTATGTTGAAAGTAATATGGACATGTACTAAAGATTGCACTTTTTATTCAATTGCTTTGACACTTAAGTTTACTTTTGTTAGAAATTCCAAGTCTATTTGTCTATGTGTTTTAGCCCATGTGATCTTATACATGTTCTGTTACAGCTCAAGATCATTCTAAAGCTACAGTATTTAGGAATGTGATTTTTTTTTCTTTCTTTGTATTAATACCTGCTTAAAGGAGGTCTGTCAACCTGCTTATTGTTCCACATTGCACAGTGCCCATCCAGCGGTATAACATCAAGGGGCCATCAGGACCAATGTTCCCCCTAATTTTTCCATACACACTAACTCCCTGAGCGTTCGTTGGACCCCTGTGAACAACATCCGACATGCACACTGTGGCCACACCAGTATCACACCTGAGATCATTGCAAGTTACAGCTTATTCATCAAATTACTGCAGTTATTTCTGTTAGATTACTTTTAATACAACTGATTTTTTTTGGTTCACTTAGAATGACAAAGACAAAAATCTGTTCATGAGCTTTGTACATGTTGTATGTCAGTGTGAGGGTCAGCGAAACATTGAACATTACAATATTGGAAAAATAACCTCATACATACATAAAATTAAATTATAGTGTATAAACCTGTAAAACCACATGAAGAGAGATTTTTTCAGCTTGATAAATATAGCCTACATGTAGCTGCATATTTTTTCAGGGATTGTAGGACCTATAGGCCACTATAAGATGAGTCTTTCCTAAAATAGTGATCTTCAAAATAAGTATACATTTTTATCAGCTTATATTTTGCTTTTTAATCATCAGCCTATTTAAGTCATTTTGTGTGAGTGTCAGAGCTCTGGGGAGAGGGTTCACACTGTGAACTTTTTTTTTTTTGGCTCACAAAAAGCTATGACTGGGACAGAAAAAATAAAACAGCCGAGGATTACATTATGGCTCCACCTGTCTTCTCTTCTGTTCTTCCCTACGTGGAGTGTGTGCGGCAGCGCTCCTGTCCGCTGGTGCGGACCTGCCGCTGCTTGGAGATGTGCAGGACAACTACAGTAATACTGAAGGAAGCGAGGGAAATGCGGTCGAAATGTGTCTGTTTGTAGTTGGCTTGTTCCTAACGCATGTGCACATTCACATGTGCAAACTGAATCTATCAGACTGGATTCCGTGTGTCAAACCAGCGCTGAGTTCAAGTTAGATTTTATTTTATGCGCTGAAAAGAATTTGATGTGCGCACTGAACATCTGGGCAGTGCGCAATTGCGCATGCGCGCACCTTAGAGGGAACATTGATCAGGACATAAGAGACAAGGAACAAAGATGACCAGATTTTAGAAATAACACTAAACCATATCAAAATATTTTCTTTTTGATGTGTGCAGGTGGTGAAAACCATTGGCCTGCGTGAAGTGTGGTACTTTGGGCTTCAGTACATGGATGGTAAAGGATATCCCACATGGCTAAAACTGAACAAAAAGGTAAGTTGATATTTTATTGATATTCTAAATACTTGACACATGTGTTTTCATATAAAATGATGATACAAAACATGAGCTTTTTCAATTATAGGTTTAATTAAGAGTATGAAAGAAGAACCCATCTGGGATACATACTGAAAATGTATGTCCATGCTCAGTGTTAAGTGCTAAGTGTTATGCAGTTTAGTGGATCATTTCAGGGGCATCACTAGACCTATTACTGTGCACAGCTGGGGGCACAGACAATTATTACTCTCATTTGTTAGCAAAGCGCGAAACGTTGTATAACCAGCTGAAATGAACTGATGCATTTGGCTTACCTGAAAAAAAGGAAGCACCATGAATCATCATGAAATATTTATTTCAGCAACCACCAAGTGAATTTCTCATATCCATCTACAAGAGTTTGAGTCAAATTGAAATCAAAATAATACATTACTTTACAGGTCACAGGGACCGAGGTAACAAATAATAAAATGCCTCCAAAAGATCACAAAAGAACGGTACAACATTAAATAGCTCTTCCATTACTTTAAATATAAACAGCATGTTTAGCTGCCTGGCAGACCACAAAACTAAATTATCCATACCATACAAACATACACAGATGAAAACAGACCAAACATTATCATATCAACACAGTTTCTATCAAGGCACTCAGTGTGCAAACATGGAACACAGGCAAATGACTCACATTCAAATCACATTTCATTTTCATTGCAGAATTCATTATAGGATAAACACTCATTGTGTAATTCAAATAAACCATTTCATCAAAATATCAATAACTGCAATCATTAAATTGAATCTTATATGTTTGAATCTTTGTATCTTTACTATTAACAAAATGTTTCTTTAAAACTGTATTCACTCGTGAATACAGTTTTAAACATTCATCAAAACTTTTATACTCTCATTTGTTATCTCCAGTGTCTCGTAACCAGAATACTCAATGAGCCCAATTATCCGTTTATATAAAGCCCGTGTTTTAACCTTAAATATGTAAGATGTAAGATAGCAATCTCCAGAAACCGAGTGTGGGAGTTCACAGTGCTAGTCTAACCATGACATCAATTAACAATGATATGCCTATGAGCCAGTTAGCAGCTAATGTCTGCAGCAGGTTACTTCAATTTATAGCCAGAGCTAGCTCTAGCGATAGCAGCTGAAAGTTTACCTCAGCTAGCTGCCTCATACATTAAATGTAAAAAGTCAAGTTGTAACATTTAAATCCACTTGGAAATGGTGACACAGAGGTGAAAACAAACAACAGTGATGGGCAGTTTACCTGGTACTAACCTGTAAGACAGGTGAAACGAATTCAGCATTCAGGCACCGTTGTTAGACGTTATGTTCCGAAGTTGTTTCTGAAGTGAGCGTGGGACTCCAATCACAGCCAAAGTCGCGTGAATAAATGATCATATTAAGTAGCTATGTATATGTATAGCACCACAGACGCAATGTTTGCCTTGAGGATTCTGATGGAGAAGTACAGAGAAGGTCAGAAGGAGCTACATTGTGTTTTTGTAGATTTAGAAAAGGCCTATGACAGGGTACCAAGGGAGGAATTGTGGTTTTGTATGAGGAAGTCAGGAGTGGCAGAGAAGTATGTTAGGTTGGTGCAGGACATGTATGAAAATAGTACAACAGTAGTGAGGTGTGCTGTTGGAAGGACAGAAGACTTCAAGGTGGAGGTGGGACTACATCAAGGGTCGGCTCTGAGCCCCTTCTTGTTTGCTTTGGTGATGGACAGATTAACAGATGAGGTCAGACAGGAGTCGCCATGGACTATGATGTTTGCAGATGACATTGTGATCTGCAGTGAGAGTAGGCAGCAACTAGAAGAAAATCTAGAGAGGTGGAGGTTCGCATTAGAGAGAAGAGGGATGAAGGTCAGTCGTAGCAAGACAGAGTACATGTGTGTAAATGATAGGGAGAACAGTGGAACAGTGAAGTTACAAGGAGCAGAGGTGGTGAAGGTGGAGGATTTTAGATACTTAGGATCATCTGTTCAGAGCAGTGGAGACTGTGGAAGAGAGGTGAAGAATAGAGTGAAGGCAGGATGGAACAGCTGGAGAAAAGTGTCAGGAGTGATCAGCGATAGAAGAGTGCCAGCTAGGGTGAAGGGAAAGGTTTACAGGACAGTTGTGAGACCAGCCATGATGTATGGATTAGAAACACTTGCAATAGGCAGAAGACAGGAGGCAGAGCTGGAGATAGCAGAGTTAAAGATGCTCAGATTCTCTTTAGGAGTGACAAGGATGGACAGGATCAGGAATGAGGCCATCAGAGGGACAACACTGACAGGAAGGTTTGGAGAAAAAGCTAGAGAAGCCAGATTGAGATGGTTTGGACATGTTCAGAGGAGGGACAGTGGATATATTGGTAGAAGAATGTTAGAGATGGAGCTACCAGGTAGGAGACAAAGAGGAAGACCAAAGAGGAGATTTATGGATGCAGTGAGGGAGGACATGGAGGTAGTTGGAGCCAGAGTAAGATAAGATAAGATAAGATATGCCTTTATTAGTCCCTCAGTGGGGAAATTCCAGTGTTGCAATGCACAGATCAAGAACAGCACGAAAAAGTAACGTCGGCCTCTGCGCGTCCTCCGTAGCAGCTCCTCCGGGATGTCATGGCGGTCACGGGGGCGCACAACTGCGCCGCGCAGCGCTGACAGCTGATCCCTCGTGTAAACAATGGGGGCACGTGTCCTCACGCACATAGCAACGCACATAGCAACGGTGAAAAAGTTAAAATCCAGAGAAAATAGAGGTTGAAATGGAGCAGAAACATCGCGTTTCTGAAGCACTTAGCCTTATACACACAATCTTCAAAGAGTGCAAACGAACAAGCAGGTAAGAGCAGAAAAAAAGTTGGAAAATAAGGGAGCGCGTTGCAACCAGCTCCGGCTAGAAGATACAGAAAACAGGGTGAGATGGAAAAAGTTGATTCGCTGTGGCAACCCCTGAAAAAGGGACAAGCCGAAAGGAGAAGAAGAAGATTAAGTAGCTATGTCCGCATTCTGTAGATTATGCTATGTAGACTTAAAACAATAAAATTATTTTTTTTAACTGGGGCACTACAGACCAATACTGGGGCATGTGACCCAGTAAAATCTGTCTGGCGATGCCGATGGATCATTTCAGGTCAAAAGTTTTCTGACTCTTACCCACCTCCACTTGAAAACATAGTGCCCCTTTAAGTTCTACCTTGTTCTTTCATATTCTGTATTTCTGTTAAATCTGTGTGTGCTCGTCTTGCAGGTCACATCTCAGGATGTAAAGAAGGAGAACCCTCTGCAGTTTAAGTTCCTGGCCAAGTTCTTCCCTGAAGATGTGTCTGAGGACCTGATCCAGGACATAACGCAGAAGCTGTTCTTTCTTCAGATCAAAGAAGGCATTCTTAATGACCAGATCTACTGCCCTCCGGAAACCGCCGTGCTGCTGGCCTCCTACTCAGTCCAGGCCAAGTTTGGAGACTACACCAAAGAAGTACACAAGCCGGGCTACCTGCTGACCGAGCGCCTGCTGCCACACAGGTCAGATTAATGCTGCTGACTTACTTTGGATCTCTATCTCAGCTTGTGCTCTTTTGATACTGTTAAAGGTCCTGTATTACTCAAAACTGACTCTTGAGAGCTTTTAGCCAAGTTTGAATGTTGTTACCTTATCAAAACATGCCTGAAAGTATGTTTTGATTCACACATGAGTAAACCTGCATTATTAGTCTCTTTAGAATGCTTTATTCCACTTTGTGACTTCCGCAGTAGTTTTCAAGAAATTGGCAATTCCAGAGCTGAAATTATCCAAATGATTCCAGGGAGGGTGTATGAAATTTAAAAACACAGTGGAGCATTTCCTTTATTACCACATCACATCACAAGGTGGAACTGATTGTTTTCAGTTTGAGAGTAGAAAACAGCCGAAATATGCAGAGTTTGTGTGTTAAATGTGTGAATGAAACAAAACACAAGTCCAGGTATGTTTGTGATGAGGAAACAGCATTCCATTGCATAACAAAGGCCCTTTAAGGCACTATGGAACTTTTCTGGTGCAAGGTATGCCACATTATTCTATTGTTTTGACTGAAGTAGTTCAAAATATGGCATTAAACTTATCTGAAACTTATGCCTAAAAAAAAAACATGGAAAATGTGCATTCTTAAAGATCCCATGGCATGAAATTTTCACTTTCTGAGGTTTTTGAACGTTAATGTGAGCTCCCCTACCCTGTTTAGCCCTACCCCATGGTTAAAAGTTGCGAAATGTCTAAACTGAGCATTTGCGATCCTTTTCTGCGTTAAAAAATCGGAGCTCAAACGGGCGAGTTTGAACAAGGCACCTTATTGACGTCAGATCGAAAAAAGAAATGCAAATGCAGTTCCACCCCCGTCTGTCTGTACTCAGCGTCTCTGTAAATCACGCCCAGAGAGTTTGGACCGCGAATGCGCTAGGCAATGCGAAATGCGTTTTTTCATTTGCCTGGAGGCACGTCCGAGTGTTTCTAGGCTCGGAAGTCCTTTATCTGAGCCTCTGGACCTTTGAACAGCAGTGGTTTAATTTTATTTTCTGTGGAAATGTGTTTATTTTTCAATGGAACGCTTCAAATCTCTCCCCCGTGCAAAAACAAGGAAATGGATCAGCTGTGGGCTCTGAGCTCTGAGCGGAGAGTTTGGCCACGCCCCCACCCTCTACTATTGGCCATCTCTTTTCTCCTCATTTGCATTCAAGCAACAACGCCCAGAATAAAGTGTTTGAGAGAGATATTTATGACTCTTTCTCATCTTATCTCTGTTTCTCATGCACTGAGTGTTGATTTTGAAGAAGGATTCATTTACAGTATTAGGGAACCATTAAGGAGCCATATAAAAGCATCAAGAAGTACCATGTCATGGGATCTTTAAGCCGCGTTCAGACTGGTGTGCCAGGGTGCTGTGTTTACATGCAAAGTCTATGTGGACAGAATCTAACCCACTGGACGCACATTCGAGGCATCCAACACTAGAGTTGAAAAAGCTTAACTTTTGGCGTCAGACGCGCCGTGTCAACCAATGAGGGACTACTCTCCAATGACATAGAAGAATAGAATAGAATAGTCTTTATTGTCATTATGTCAGGTCGAACGAAATTGGGGAAATTGGGGAAATAACGAAATTGGGGAAGGCTTCTCGGCAGGTGTATCACAGATAAAAAATACGTATGTTTGACTGGCAACCAAACGAATCTTCAATAAAAGCAACAAATCTTCAATAAAAACAGAACAAAACAAACAATAGGAGCAATAATCACTTGGCATGCACGTAATTCACAGAATTACTAAATTGTAGTAAGGTGAGGTCAGACAGGAGTCGCCATGGACTATGATGTTTGCAGATGACATTGTGATCTGCAGTGAGAGTAGGCAGCAACTAGAAGAAAATCTAGAGAGGTGGATGTTCACATTAGAGAGAAGAGGGATGAAGGTCAGTCGTAGCAAGACAGAGTACATGTGTGTAAATGATAGGGAGAACAGTGGAACAGTGAAGTTACAAGGAGCAGAGGTGGTGAAGGTGGAGGATTTTAGATACTTAGGATCATCTGTTCAGAGCAGTGGAGACTGTGGAAGAGAGGTGAAGAATAGAGTGAAGGCAGGATGGAACAGCTGGAGAAAAGTGTCAGGAGTGATCTGCGATAGAAGAGTGTCAGCTAGGGTGAAGGGAAAGGTTTACAGGACAGTTGTGAGACCAGCCATGATGTATGGATTAGAAACACTTGCAATAGGCAGAAGACAGGAGGCAGAGCTGGAGATAGCAGAGTTAAAGATGCTCAGATTCTCTTTAGGAGTGACAAGGATGGACAGGATCAGGAATGAGGCCATCAGAGGGACAACACAGACAGGAAGGTTTGGAGAAAAAGCTAGAGAAGCCACATTGAGATGGTTTGGACATGTTCAGAGGAGGGACAGTGGATATATTGGTAGAAGAATGTTAGAGATGGAGCTACCAGGTAGGAGACAAAGAGGAAGACCAAAGAGGAGATTTATGGATGCAGTGAGGGAGGACATGGAGGTAGTTGGAGCCAGAGTAGAAGATACAGAAAACAGGGTGAGATGGAAAAAGTTGATTCGCTGTGGCAACCCCTGAAAAAGGGACAAGCCGAAAGGAGAAGACGACTAAATTGTAGTAAGGTATTGTGCTGTGGTGCGGTTGGGGGGGAGGGGGAGAGGGTTAGTGCATGTGTGAATTCAGTCTGATGATGGCTTGGGGGAAGAAGCCTCAGCCTATTGGTCTGGCTTCTGATGGACCTGTAACGTCTGCCTGATGGCAACAGTTCAAAGAGATGGTGTGCGAGATGTAGCAACGTCATTATCTGGAAGGAGAAGAAAGAGAAAGATCTGGGACCCACAAACACCATAACAAGCAAATGTACCATGTAATGTAAAATGTGCCACTCTCTTGACCAGGAAAACAAGGCACTCGTAGACTGCAATGGACGTGGGTCAGGAGTATTTTTCTCTAACGTCGTACCACAGCGTCCAAGACACGTCTCGGGTGGCTTAGCTGAAATGCAACCAATTAGAGGCGTCCAGCACGTTTATTGGTGCTGCAATCTGAACTTAAATCAACTGTGCTTAAATGTGGCCCTCTCCACAAATCTGACTTGTAACTTGGATTTGTTTTTGTCTTGTTTTGTCTTGTTTTGTAGAGTGATGGAGCAGCACAAACTGTCCAAAGATCAGTGGGAGGAGAGGATTCAGGTGTGGCATGAGGAGCACCGCTGTATGCTTAAGTCAGTGGACCACACCAACAGTACTTACATATTATATGATTTTGAATGGGAACAAGTAATCGCTAGAAAGTCTGAGGGAGCATTAGGCATGAATATAACAGCATGAAAATGAAATATCTTGGGGGGGAAAGCATATATAAAACATTAGCATTATTATTAATTTTAAGAAACCTATTACTCCCTGGACATTGTTATTGGGTAAAAGTAGTAGGAGACACCAAAGTGTTCATTTCATTTCATATTTATGATGCCAAAACTGTCTAATGCTTATATATAATTTCACAAAATAAGTCCGGTCCTGCTGTGTACTTCCTTTAGGGAAGACGCCATGTTGGAGTACCTGAAGATTGCTCAGGATTTGGAGATGTACGGTGTCAACTACTTTGACATAAAGAATAAGAAAGGCACTGAGCTGTGGCTAGGAGTGGACGCGCTGGGACTGAACATCTATGAGAAAGATGACAGGTTTGTTCTAGCTTGTGTCAAGACTGAGTGTTTCACGATGATTTTTTATTATTGTAATGAGCAGTGTTAGGTGTAATATTTTGAGGAGCTTACTTTCTTACTTTTTCAAATCAGTAAAATGTTTATTTTAGTAATGACCCAGCTGATCACCACCAAATCGTGTAAAGCAACAGGAGCCAGTGTATGTAGGACACAGATCTGTCTGTCAACAACAAGCTTCCCTTGGCACCTTCACAGCATCTGTCATTGCCCAACTTGGCACCTGGTCTGATTTGATAAGAATGACTTTTTATTGTTGAACCTGTACTTGTAATCGAGTATAATTCTAACTATGGAATTGTATTTATTATTACATTTAAAATCAAACACGTTTCTGAGTACAGCACAAGTTCCAATCACCTCAAAGGTCTAGTTACTGTAGCCCCTCTATACGTTTTTGTAAAAAAATATTTATCTAAAATTATTTTAAAGGTCCCATGGCATGAAATTTTCACTTTCTGAGGTTTTTGAACGTTAATGTGAGCTCCCCTACCCTGTTTAGCCCCCCCCCCATGGTTAAAAGTTGCGAAATGTCTAAACTGAGCATTTGCGATCCTTTTCTGCATTACAAAAAATCGGAGCTCAAACGGGCGATTTTGAACAAGGCACCTTATTGACGTCAGATCGAAAAAAGAAATGCAAATGCAGTTCCATCCCCGTCTGTTTGTACTCAGCGTCTCTGTAAATCACGCCCAGAGAGTTTGGACTGCGAATGCGCTAGGCAATGAGAAATGCGTTTTTTTTATTTGCCTGGAGGCACGTCCGAGTCTTTCTAGGCTCGGAAGTCCTTTATCTGAGCCTCTGGACCTTTGAACAGCAGTGGTTTAATTTTATTTTATGTGGAAATGTGTTTATTTTTCAATGGAACGCTTCAAATCTCTCCCCCCGTGCAAAAACAAGGAAATGGATCAGCTGTGGGCTCTGAGCTCTGAGCGGAGAGTTTGGCCACGCCCCCACCCTCTACTATTGGCCAGCTCTTTTCTTCTCATTTGCATTCAAGCAACAACGCCCAGAATAAAGAGTTTGAGAGAGATATTTATGACTCTTTCTCATGCACTGAGTGTTGATTTTGAAGAAGGATTCATTTACAGTATTAGGGAACCATTAAGGAGCCATATAAAAGCATCAAGAAGTACCATGTCATGGGATCTTGAAAAAAGTAACTAGTAACTAGTACTTTGACTAGTTAGACTTACATTTTTCAAGTATCATTTTTATTTTTACTTTTTGGCAGCAGTACTTGCTCTTCCTTGTAACTGAGTATTTTGTGCCAACTAACATCTAGACTGGTAATGAAAACTAAGAAATTGTATTTTCCATGTTTTTACACTATACTATTAAAATGCATTTCAATGGGAAAGTATTGTGTGTAGAATCCCTCAGTCGTCCAGGTAGAATCCATGGCAAAAGGAGAAATTCAGTTTGTCAACTGGACAAAAGTTTATTTGGTCAAATACGTTTCGCAGCTCATCCAAGCTGCTTCTTCAGTTCTGGCTAGAGTGCTGGTGGACACTGCTTAAAACTGGATGCAGGGAGGGGCTAACTACAATGAAATTACTATGAAACTATCACACCTATTTGTTTCCAGTTTCTGTTGGTTTAGTAAGCCTATTCAATATGAAGTGGTCTTGTTAGCATAGCTATTCAGGGCCATAATGGGTATTTTCACATAGTAATTTCATTGTAGTTAGCCCCTCCCTGCAGCCAGTTTTAAGCAGTGTCCACCAGCACTCCAGCCAGAACTGAAGAAGCAGCTTGGATGAGCTGCGAAACATATTTAACCAAATAAACTTTTGTCCAGTTGACAAATTGAATTTCTCCTTTTGCTATGGGAAAATATTCCAATATTCAGAATGGAGACTCTGATTCAAATTATTCTTCCCAACGTTACTGACTCAGCAGTTTAAAAGTTCTCCTCATAACAGGGCAATGGCCTGACTGTCATAGGGTCACTCTACATCCAAAGGAACTCCTATCAAGACACTTTTCATGTCATTGGCTAATGTAAACCTGTATGCAAACATGCACTGATTTGGTGGTATAATTGCTGATTTATCAAAAATATATATTTGGAAATTAACTAGAAAAGTGATTATATGTACTTATTAAGGGTAGAATTAGGGAGAAATCTCTCTGAATGAGAAGAGTTTAACTAACTAGAAAAGCAATAACATCTCCACAGTGATGCACAATAATGGAATTGTCAGCCAATAATTTCTAGGTGTCACTGATGACTAATAATACTTCATAATTATTAAGTATTATTATATAATGGTATAGGTTTATCTGGGAGTTTCATGTTTTGTGCTCGCACAGGGGTGAGTCCCTGTAGCACTGAATGTTGCTTTTCCTTTAACATGACTGCGAGATTCCGAGTGATCAGCCAGAAGTCACTGGTTTAGATGTCTGTACCCTTTGCATTGGGCTGATAGGTATGTGCATGTTGTGGGTGCAGGCAGCTGCGTGGAACACAGGCAAACTCCTCTAGAGCACAAAGCATGACTATCATTCTTTGATTTGAACAAGAATAACCTCACAAAATCTCACCCAGCATCCATTTTTGTTTTAAGTTAGATTAATCTTTATTGTCCCTGTACATCCTATGGGGAAACTTGTCAGGAACATTGGAGAACTTATCTCCAGACCTTCAACTAGACATGGCCAGGTTTACCTTTTATTTACTAGCCTTTACACTGCTAGCATATAACATTAGCCTCTATACAGTACATTACTGATCATGTGCAATTTTTCATGACTTGTGTGGTGTGTAAAAAAAACAAAACAAAACAAAAAAAACTTATGGTTTTAAATATTGTAGCATCACCTCAAATTGTGAATGCATATTTCAGATTCCTGCTTCCTCTCGCCTACGTACATTTCTCTGTCATTCCTGGGGCGTGTGTCAGGGTCACTTAACGTTCTTCCAGTTTAGGCAGTGCAGTTTCACTTCACTGCTCTCCCTTACGACACTCTCAGCCTTTCAGTGTGAAGCTGTAGTCTCCTCACCTGGCACTATCGCACAATACCACACCCCTTTAACAAGCTGTGTCACATAGTTTCAATGTAATTGCAACCTTTACAGTCTTACTACTACTATTTCAGAATCACAATTTTATTTAAAGGGGTAGTTCGGGTTTTTTGATGTGAATCTGTATGGCATCCGCTTCAGCAGTGTCGTGCATTAACACTGACATGGTGCTGATGAAAGTAGGTCCGGCAAGTTAGCCAGGGCAGTTAATAAAGCTAGTTTTTCTTCTCAAAACAATATTTGTCCAAAAAGTGATATATTTGCATCACAAAACAGTTGCCCATGAAAAAGTTAGAAGTCATAATCGCTTGGTGCTATTTTCTCTCGATTCCTATCACTGCGCACCTATTATTAATTTTAGCCTGTTCACTTTTAAAGGGATATGCCACCCCCAGGTCAAACTTGGGCATCTCCCCACAGTCCAGAGACTAAAATAAGTGGTGGAAAGCGTTTTCCTGCTCACCCAGCCATTGTCCGAGTCGGTCAGCACTGACCGCCGCGCGCAGCTGCAGCTACTCCACGTTAGACTGGAGTCTAACGTCGCCAGAGAAAGATTTCGGCCAAAAGGAATTAATTTGCTCGATGCTTTTCCCAATTACTTTCTGTGTAGTGCGCATTCATATCGAGTGCAAATAAATGAGCAAATCAACACGGAGAGCTTGACTTGGTCATTTTGGGTGGGAACTATTTTTCAGTGCGGAAAAAGACAGCCTAAGCACGCACCACGCTGACAGGGGGATCCCTGTTACGCACCACGTTGGGAGTTCCCCTGTTACGCAGCATGGTGTGTGCTTCGGCTGTCTTTTTCCGCACTGAAAAATAGTTCCCACCCAAAATGACCAAGTCAAGCTCTCCGTGTTGATTTGCACATTTATTTGCACTCGATATGAATACGCACTACACAGAAAGTAATTGGGAAACGCATCGAGCAAATTAATTCCTTTTGGCCGAAATCTTTCTCTGGCGACGTTAGCCTCCAGTCTAACGCGGAGTAGCTGGAGCTGCGCACGGCGGTCAGTGCTGACAGACTCGGACAATGGCTGGGTGACCAGGAAAACACTTTCCATCATTTGTTTTAGTCTCTGGACTGTGGGGAGATGCCCAAATTTGACCTGGGGGTGGCATATCCCTTTAAGTGGCGATGTTTACAAGTGAACAGGCTAATAATAATAATGGAATGGAGTGTGATGTTATGATTTCCAACCAGGAAGTACGTACCATTTTAAACCTAAAAAAATTGCCAAACTGGGGAGAAAAAAAAAATCTTAAATATAAGATGGTCTAACTTGTCATGGGCAAAGTCAGTCTAAAATGATTCATGAAGCAGGCCACATACTAGAGTAATGGAGATCTATTACACAATCAGATCCACTATTCATAAATGTTTGGTCATTGGGTCAGTAATTCTAACACAAAAATTTCATATTCTGACATTCCTTGGTGTGAAAGATGAACTTGGATGGTCTTATATTTTTCTCTCCTGCTACGTATAACATTTGTCTTCCTTACATCTTCAGGTTAACTCCAAAGATTGGATTTCCCTGGAGTGAGATCAGAAATATTTCCTTCAATGACAAAAAGTTCATTATCAAACCTATTGACAAGAAGTCTCCAGTGAGTAACATGATCTCCCTAACACTAACACTAACACTAAACACTAACACCAAGAATTACTAAGACACAAATTAGACATTACCCTTTTGGATGTCATTGATTATGCAATATAACAGTTGATGCACATACCAGCCTAATACATTAGAACTATTCAGTGCTGCTTTGGTTCTCTGAAGCACTGTCCCCTGAGTCCAAGGGAGCAACGATCATCATTACTTCATAATAATACGTGAAGAGTCCCTCAGATCTTGGCCAGGGAAAAGAATTGGTTTGAGAGGGGAGTTAAAGAGGCTATTTTTGTCAAAAAAAAAAAAAAAAAGAGAATCCTTCTTTAAACAGAAATGGGGGAGTCAGACATAATTTGTCTCCCATCTATAATTCCATTCTTAAACCTAAATCAAAACAAACAAAAGAAACAATAGGGCTAGCCAGGTCAGGGCCAGAGGTGTGAAAAACAGTCGTGTAGGGATGAATAGGTATGCTAAACTAGAGGCCAGAGAAACAAAAGACAGAAACAAATAGGCGAGATAGTTTCGGAAAAACTGCAGTATAGTTAGCTCCTCCCTGCAGCGAGATATAAGCAGTGCCTTACCAGCACTCTAACCAGAACTGACGAAGCCTCTCGGATGAGCGGCGAAACGTTTTCGACCAAACAAACTTTGTCCAGTTGACAAATTGAATTTCTTCTTTTATCTTTCATAATAATATCTGATACATAAATTTTAATCTCAATTTCGATACTAAGGGAATACATAATCAATACTGATTCTGATACCACAATGACAATTAAAGCAATCTTTATTTAGACAATAGAATGTGATTTTCAACATTAAATCATGGTGCTTTATTCTATATTACCATGTGGCCTTATAGTATCCGTAATCTCTGTCGTACAGATATGTTCCACAGTGGATGTATCGTTTATGTGGTCTTATACTTGTTCTGATACAGCTAAATTTCACTCTAAAGCTATTCTAACTTGTATTTTGCAGGACTTTGTTTTTTTTGCTCCACGTCTGCGGATAAACAAGCGCATTCTGCAACTTTGTATGGGAAACCACGAGCTGTACATGAGGAGGAGGAAGCCAGACAGCATCGAAGTGCAGCAAATGAAGGCCCAAGCGCGCGAGGACAAGCAGCAAAGGCAGCTGGAGAGGTTAGGCCTTTTCCTCCTAAAGAAACTACAAAAAAGCTCAAGCCAAAGTAAAAGAATTGAAGGGCAGCTCTTGTGCGTTAGTTCCATTGTGCTGTGACCAGCGCTTAGGGAATATACGTTTTTCACAGCTGTTGGTGAAGTGTCTCCATCAGCTGTTCAAACAGACTGACGACAGCTGGCAAGAGCAACAGCCTATTCATTCAGCCTTAAAGGTCCCATGAAATTTTCACTTTCTGAGGTTTTTGAACGTTAATGTGAGCTCCCCTACCCTGTTTAGGGCCCCCCACCCCATGGCTAAAAGTTGCGAAATGTGTAAACTGAGCATTTGCGGTCCTTTTCTGCATTTGAAAAAAACACAGCTCAAACGGGCGATTCTGAACAAGGAAACTTTCTGACGTCACACGGAAAATGCAGTTCCACCCCCCATCTGTCTTTCTACCCACACTCTTTAAATCACGCCCAGAGAGTTTGGACCGCGAATGAGCTACGCAATGCGAAATGCATTTTTTTATTTGCCTGGAGGCACGTGAGAGTGTTTCTAGGATCAGAAGTCCTTTATCTGAGCCTCTGGACCTCTGAAACAGCAGTGGTTTAATTTTATTTTCTGTGAAAATTAGTTTTTTTCATTGAAACGCCTCTCCTTTCTTCCTCCGCGCTTAAAACACAGAAGTGGGGCCAGCGCACTGCGCACCGCTAAAACAAGGAACCAGCGGCGCATTTGGCCCCCCCCACCCGCAGCTCTGACCTATCTCTGTCCTTCTCATTTGCATTCAAGCAACAACGCCCAGAATGAGGTGTTCAGAGAGATGTTTTTTGACCATGTCTGTGTAGATGTGTCTTTCTCATGCACTGAGTCTTGATTTTGAAGAAGGATTCATTTACAGTATTAGGGAACCATTAAGGCGCCATATAAAAGCATCAAGAAGTACCATGTCATGGGATCTTTAAAGGTCCCATGGCATGAAATTTTCACTTTCTGAGTTTTTTGAACGTTAATGTGAGCTCCCCGACCCTGTTTAGGCCCCCCCATGGCTAAAAGTTGCGAAATGTGTAAACTGAGCATTTGCGATCCTTTTCCGCGTTTGAAAAAAAGACAGCCCAAACGGGCGATTCTGAACAAGGGACGTCACACTCGGGGAAAGGTTTCCACCCCCTGTCTGGATGTCTACCCACCATCTCTGGAAATCACGCCCAGAGAGTTTGGACCACGAACGAGCTACGAAATGCGAGATGCGTTTTTTTATTTGCCTGGAGACACGTGAGAGTGTTTCCAGGCTCGGATGTCCTTTATCCGAGCCTCCGAACCTATGAAACAGCAGTGGTTTAATTTTATTTTCTGTGGAAATGTGTTTTTTTTTTTAATGGAAAGCGTCTCATATCTTCCTCCGCGTTTAAACACAGAAGTGGGTGACAGCGCACCGCTAATCCAGGAAACAGATTCGACCGCTCTCATCCGTCCAGCATTCAACCCGTACCCACCCTGTGAACATCCCCAATATGCACCTCCACCCTCAGGTCCTCAGCTGTTCCACAGGTTCCAAGCCGACTGACGACTGGCCAACTCTCACGACGGCTCACCGGCTCTTATGACAACACGACAGCTCGCCTGGCTCTCGACGGCTCTCACGACGGCGCGCCCAGCTCTCCCGTCGGGTCTCCTGACCCACAACGGGTCTCTCTCTCGACCCACGATGGGTCTCTCGACCCACATCAGGTCTTTCTCTGCCTCTCTCTCTCCCGACCCACAACGGGTCTGGTCTCCCTCTTTCCGCCTCTCTCCTGACCCACGATGGGTCTCCCTTTTTCCGCCTCTCTCCTGACCCACGACGGGTCTCACTCCCTTCCGACCCACGACGGGTCTTTCTCTGCCTCGCTCTCTCCTGACCCACGACGGGTCTCCCTCCCTCCCGACCCACGACGGGTATTTCTCTGCCTCTCTCTCTCCCGACCCACGATGGGTCTTCTTCTCTCCACATCTTTCCTGACCCACAACAGGTCTTCCTCCCGTTAGGTGTTCCTCCCGTCAGGTCTCCTTCCTGACAGGTCTCCCTCCCAACAGAAGTTGACTTCAGGCGAAGACTCCCAGTCTCTATCTCATCCTCACTTTCCCGTGCTGATTAAAGGACTGCAAAAACTGAACCTCGCCTTCCTCCGAAACGCCTACCACTTACTTCAGACCTTCTCTACAGTTGCGCTCTCACCCTGCACTCCGGCGACCTCTCGCCTTTCACGGATCTCTTCTGGCATAACACCCCATCCGTTCTCCATTCATTTATTTCGCATTGGCGCCACTACATCCACGGCCAGGGCTGATGTAACCCGACCGGAAAATTCAAACCCTTGGTCGTCGGGCCCCCAGCACCTACCTCGTGTACGTTCACCACAACCTGAACAATCTTCAGACCCATTCCACTTTATTCCACTCTTTCTAAAACTTTTGGGGGTCCCGTTCCGCTGGGCCAATTGAAGATTGAGACGGAGCCCCCACCCATTGTCTCAACCCCGTCATCACCGCCTATTCACCCAGACATCCACTATCATTCAATAATAATCTTCACTGCATCATGTTGATGGCGTGGTCCTAGCTAGTCAAACATATTTATGACTCTGACTGTCTTCATGAGGCTTTCTCATGCACTGAGGCTTGATTTTACAGTATTAGGGAAACATTAAGGCGCCATAGAAAAACCTTCAAGAAGTACCATGTCATGGGATCTTTAAAGGCGACATATCACATAAAATACATTTTGAAAACAGGGATATTTACCGGTGACCAGAGTTACATCTTCGTAAAGTCAATACTTGTGTGTATTCTGGATCCAAGCAAGAGTACTCTAATCACCTGAAAACCACTACAGACTGCTGCGGTGTCTGGGAAAAATAGATGTAAGCCTTTACGGCAGCTATAGGACTGTGTTTAGAGATATCTTTGTGTGTGACTTGATTGCACTCCATGTCCCTATGTGCTGTTTTGTGGCCACTGTTTATCTCTTGTGGTATTTATGTAGCCCTTTGTTGACTGTGATAGTCTGTGTGTTATCTACAGAGCTCAGTTTGAGAATGAGAAGAAAAAACGCGAGGCCATAGAGAGGGAGAAGGAGCAGATGGAGAGAGAGAAACAGCAGCTGGAGATGAGGCTGTACCAGGTGGAGGAGAAGACCAAGAAGGCAGAGAAAGGTGACTAAAGCCCTGGCAACAGGCTCATTCAAAACTCACCTCTTTACATGCACTACATGTTTGTTTGTTGTCCAACAATTCAAAGATCAAAGTCAAATCAAAGTCAGCTTTATTGTCAATTCTGCCATATGTGTTCAACATACAGTGAATCGAAATTTCGTTTCTCTCTGGTCAGGTAGTGCAAAAAGACAGTGTACAAAATACAATATGAAGACAAAACACAACAAAAACTATCTAAGACAGAGATCTAAAGTTAAAACTAAAGTCTAAGATCTAAAATCTTAAAACAGTGCAACATAATAAATAAACTATACTATATACAGATTTCCAAAGTGTGCAGTGTGCATCAAAATGTGCAATGGAAGATACAGCAGTGAATTGGTCATGTGCAGTAGAATGTGCATTGGAGTTAAGATAAAAAATAAAAATAAATGTGCAACAGTAGTAATTCTAGTGCAATAACAGGAGTAAACAACAGTACTAAAAATTCCAGTAGTAAATGTACAATAACAGTAGTAAACAGCAGTGCAACGGGGGTAAAATTCAATAACAGGAGTAAACAACAGTACTAAAAATTCCAGTAGTAAATGTAAGTGTGCAATAACAGTAGTAAACAACAGTGCAACAGGAGTAAAATCCAGTAGTAAATGTAAATGTGCAGCAGTGCAACAGTCGTCCTTAGCAGCAGTTTTTTTAAAGTGTCTAGAGTGATGTGTCTTTTATGGAATACAGGTTATGCCAATATGGGGGGTGGGGGTGGGAGATGGGTAAGGTGGGAGTTCGGGTGTGAGTTCAGCCTCCTGACAGCCTGGTGGATGAAGCTGTTTGAAAGCCTGGTGGAGTGGGCCCGGAGACTCCGGTACCTTCTCCCCGAGGGCAGGAGGCTGAACAGGCTATGTGCGGGGTGGCTCGGGTCACCCACAATGCTGGACGCTCTGCGGGTGAGCCGGGTGTTAAAAATGTCTAGGAGGGAGGGGAGAGAGACACCAGCGATCCTCCCAGCTGCATTCACTATGCGCTGCAGGGCTTTCCTGTTCTGTTCAGTGCAGCTCCCGTACCACACAGTGATGCAGCTGGTCAGGACGCTCTCATTGGTGCCTCGGTAGAAGGTGGTCATAATGGGTGGAGGGGCTCCAGCTCTCCTCAGTTTGCGGAGGAAATAGAGGCGCTTCTGAGCCCTCTTTGCCAGTGATACAGTATTCACTGTCCAGGAGAGGTCCTCACTGATATGCACCCCCAGGAATTTGGTGCTGCTCACCCTCTCTACAGCAGCACCATTGATGGACAATTAATTTCTGGTTTGCAAAAAAAACACATTTCTGGTTTGCAAGTAGGTATTAGAAAATATGATAAAAATATTACATTATCCTTTGTTTCAAATCTTTAAAGAAAACAGCTTTTTGACAAAAACTTCACTGTTTTGATACAATGTTTTATTTAAAACTTTTTTTTAAATAAAAGCTATGTTATTAAAGCACACATGTGTGGGTCACTGGGCCCTAGTGGTGGTTGTTGTGGTCCTTACACAACCTCCATAGACAATGTCCTCACTGAGGCTGATTTATGTCAAATCTGTTAAATAACCACCTGAGGGTGAGCAAAGTAATTTTGTAGTGGTAGCTGGAGATGGTCAGGCACTTTTGGACCAAAGATGCCCTCGGGTGCATGAGCGATCACCAAAAACCCTTAACACAGGCTGTAGGGTGAAGTGTCTTGCCCATTAACTAAATTCCAGTAAACAATCAATAAACGGCAATCTGCTGACCATTTGATAGTGATTGAAAATGGCCGATACTGAGCCACCAAAATTAAGACCTAATCTTCTAATTCAAATGAATATGATAAAAAACATACAAATATTATGTGGTTTTACATTTTAGCAAATTTTCACAATCATGATGAGCATAATCCTATATAAACTACTCATAAAAAAATATTTTAAGCAGCCAGTACGCGATTTATATGAAGTAAATTAAATAATAGTCAGTCTTCAGGAAACCAGTTACATCACATCAAGTAATAAAAACATTACACTTTTTAGATCAGTTTTCTAACAATAACAAACTTATAGTAATTGCTTGGCAAATACAGTATGAACAACTCCTTTACTCAGAGATATACCTCTTTAGACTAGATAGAAATGGTGGTTTGAGGAACCACTGCTCAAATGAATATGGAAGTTTAATTTTTACATTGAATGCTGTAGATCAAAACAATGAAATACAAGATCATCTATATAGGAGGGACAGTCATTTGTGTCTTTGAAGCTTCTAAATGACTGAGTACACATCTAAACCATTTTTAATGTTCTGGCTATTTATTGGCCTGTGCAGTGGAATGCTTTCTGGCTTTTATTAGGGTGGACCAGCACTGTTTACTGTTGATTCATTTTTTTAGCTGTGCTACTTTGATTAGAGAAATTCTCCATGTGGTTTGGAAATCCTGTTCATCAGAATAAGCCAGTAGAGATGTCCCGATCCAGATTTTTCATCTTCCGATCTGATATATACTTTTTTTTTATGTTTGCAAATGTCGATACCAATCCGATGCCGATCACATCCCAATACCGATCTTCTTCTTTTTTTTCCTTTTTTAAAAATTATTATTTTATTTACATGTAGGCTGTGCCTTTATAAATATTCCATGGTGAATTTAGCCCCAGTTGAGTAAAATCATTACCAGATATGAAAAGGTCTACTTACAAATATCTTGATAATGATACATTTTTATAATATTGTAAAATAATGAATTAATTAAACTGCTCTACAGTGCAACAGCTTTAGAAGACAGTGACATTAGGTGATGAGATATTAGGTGATGTTTTATCTCACTGTTTCTAAAGGTAGTTTGTTTTTCACCATATTATTCATTTTTGAGGCCACATTAACATAATTATGTTAACAAGTAAACAAGCGCAATTGACTCTCCTCCTCTGCCCAATTTGTCCAAAGTTTCTTCACACTTAAGGCACTGTGAAGACATGGCAGAGGTAAAACAAACATTATCTCTGTCCTTAGTATTTTTAGTGGCCTTAGAGCCTCCTCAAACTGTGTTTCACTAGCTCTGGGGATTAGCTGCAATGTTAGCAGTGACAGCAAGCTGCAGAGGACTCATTTTCCTGTATCTGTCCGACCTATTCACCAAATCTGACCCAAGATCATGCTCAGGAAATCCCTATAGGGTTCCTGGTCCTGCCACTTATGCCATACCATTCCTTTCACTGTTTTTCTAGTTTAATCCAGTTTGGAACTAGAAAAGAGTCTAGCTCAAAGATCCCGAAAAAGTGATTGTGTGTGGTTCAGACCTCCAGGACCAGATGCAGCGGGCTATGGCCCTTGACCAGGAGCGCAGGAGGGTTGAAGAGGAGGCAGCGCGATTGGAGAGTGAACGACAGGCTGCGCTGCTGGCCAAAGAGGAGTTTGCCCGACAGGCAGCGGACCAACAGAAGAGCCAGGAGTCACTGGTGAGAGAGAAACAGCTGCACGGTCAAGCTCCTCAGCTTGTGCCTGACACACACTAACTGACAAGGCTGAGAGTGTGTTGAGGTTTCCCTTGGGGGTGCTCAACAAATGTGGATTTTAGAGCCTTTTAATTACAACAGTACATCTTATTCAAGACCATTCTCATGCTGTTTAACACTCAAAAAAACTAATGAGGCACTTGATTTTCACACACTTTTTCGTATGGGTTGTTGTAATTGAAATTGAAATGATCCATGTGTCACAGTCTGAGCTTCTGGTTTGTTCAGTTTGGGGAAAACAAGTTCACATTGTTGTGATTCTCAGAGGAATGCCCCACACAGACTATAGTACTACTATCATTTCCAACTACAGTATATTTTGAATTGTTGTAATTGTTGTTGTTGAAAGTATTGTTTAGGAGAAATAAAGTAAGGTTTAGGCAATTTTGAAAAACCCATCTTCTCCAAGAATGATGATTAATGATCAGAATTATTATCAATTAAACTACAAACAATAAAAGATAATTTAGACTGCCATTTGGGAAAAAAAGTACAAACAAATTATTACTAAATGTAAGAGAAAGCATAATGTCATTGAATAAAAGCACCAGTGAGAATATTTCTTCCTTCGTATTTCGCAGGCTGCTGAGCTGGCAGAGCGCACAGCTAAGATTACACTTCTGGAAGAGGCCAAGAGACTCAAAGAAGAGGAGGTCAGCTCATGGCAACTCAAGGTGAGAACTGACCACAATGGCACCTGACCAATGTAAGCTGCACGCCTGCGCAATTGCGCACTGCTCGCACATTCTCAGCGCACAAGAAAACCTCTGCAGCGCACTGTAAATGAGTTAGATCTATAACATTTTTTTCTGTATCATTTTTCTGCGCAACTCAGTGAGTGACAGGTGTCAATCATACGATATGATTCATTCATGCAGCCAGTCATGGCTTGTGTACGTGCCCTGAACATACACGCTATATAACAGTAATAACAGTGCAGCGGAGTTAAGATACGCTAATGCTAACCAATGCTCCCTCTAAGGTGCGTGTGTGCAGTGCATAAAATAAAATCTAACCTGAACTGATAAACAAAGTGCTGGTTAGACGCACGGAACGACCAGTCTGATAGATGCACATGTGAATGTGACGCACGTCAGGGAGAAGACGACTACAAACAGACACATTTCCACCTCGTTTCTCTCGCTTCCTTCAGTATGACCGTAGTTGTAGTGTCACATCTCCGCGGGTCAGAGCAGCAGGTCCGCCGCCCGCACACACTTCACGGAGGGAAGAACACAGAAAGAGGAGACAGGTAGAGCCATAATGTCATCTTGCCCTGTTTACTTTTTTTTCATAGTTTTTTGTGAGCCAAAAAGACGGGATTTTCTCACAGTGTGAATCCTCTCCCCAGAGCGTTACACCACAGAGCTCTGACACTCACGCAAAACTACAGGCTAATGATTTAAAAGAAAGATATAAAGTGATCATAATTTATACTTATTTTGAGATCATTATTTTGGTAAAGATTACCCATCTTATGGTCTATAGGTCCTACAATCTTTAAAAAAAAATCTGCAGCTATATGCAGGCTATATTTATCAAGCTGAAAAAGACTCTTAATGTGATTTTACAGATTTATACACTGCTCATTTATGGGAGGAAAAGAAATATTTTTTTATTTGAAGTTATTTTATTTATTTGAGGTTATTTTTCAAAATATTGTACTGTTCAATGTTTCACTGACCACAGCAGGACCCTCACTGACATACAACATGTACAAATCTCATGAACAGATTTAGGTCTTTGTCATTCTAAGTGGACCAAAAAATCAGTTATATTAAAAGTAATCTAACGGAAATAACTGCAGTAATTTGATGAATAAACTGTAACTTGTGATGATCTCAGGTGTGATACTGGTGTGCCCACAGTGTGCATGTCAGATGTTGCTCACAGAGGTCCAAGGAACGCACAGGGAGTTAGTGTGTTTGTTCAGACACATGAAACATTAGGGGGAACATTGACCCTGACAGTCCCCTTAACCAGCCTTGTGCTCAAGTTTAGTTTAATTTAGATCTTTTTTTTTAATAAGAAACTGGATTTCCATTCATCGGGGTCATCAGGGTTTTACTACGTCATCTAGTGTGTCAAAATTAAAACTATACCAGTGTAAATATTTTTTTTTAATATCGATTTGCTTAACAACTTTACGTGTTGCAGTTAGAAGCTTGTTTGAAAGGAAATATATTTGCAGTAAATTATCCTGATAAATAAATTAAGAAAGATTTCACACACATCTCCATATCTTTGCGTGAGCTTTATAAATTAGCCTGTGGCTCAGATTTTGTGTTGCCTATGAGATTCAACTGCAGTGTTTTACTTTTTATTATTATTATTTGTATTTTATTTATTTGTTTTTTATTTTGATAGAGACAGTGTATATTAATGAACCTCTATAATCACTATGTAAATCTGCCAGAATATAGAACAGATTAGTTTTCCAAAGACATAGAATACAGTACACAATTACAAATGATCAAAACATTACAAAAATACAGATCATTAAAAGTGCTCCCTGACTTGGCAATGGTTATGCATACCATTGGGATGGACTCACTTCGTGGCCTGGCCCAAACCAAGACAACCACGTGGAGATGAGTACAGCTCCATGCTACATTATGGTGTAGAGCTGCAAAAGTCAATTTGGTAGTAAATTTGCACTATAAAAATGATCCACAAATGTTGATAGTGTCTGTTTATTATTTATGTATATTCAGGGCTCTCAAGTCTCACGCATTGAGAGTGTGACACACGCAATTCGACGTGTTCACACGCTCACACGCCACACATGGCATTTCTCACGCTGATTTCTTTTTTTTTTTTTTTTTTGTGCCCAGAAAATCGGTCTGTGTGGCTTAGTTTATGCAGGCACCGCGCGTTTTCAGCAAAAAAAAACTCCCCCTGCTCCGGGCGCACAGTCCGAGCGGAGGCCGTAGCAGACGCGCCGTCCCCCGGGCACGTCCTGAGCCTCAGTCCCGGTGCCACGTCTCCTCTGAGACGCACCGACTCCGGTCCCGGTGTCTCCGTCTGTGCGTAACGTGTCCCCCCCGACGGCTTACGCGCGGAATACGCGCGGCCCAGAGCCACGGTGAGACGCGGGCCTGGTGCATTAACCAGACTCTTACATGAATCCATTAAAAATGTCCCGGTCCCTCCTCCCCGCCCCTCTCAGCGCGCACTGACAAAGTGCGGTGATGATAAAACAAACTGAGAACCATCAGGTAATAACTTCATTTATATAACTCTTATTAGTTGCTTTGTAGTTTAAGTTTGCTCTTTAGACAAACAGGGCTCTCAACACGCAATTCGACGTGTTCACACGCTCACACGGCATTTCTCACGCAATTCAAGCGCCCCCTCCCCCCCGCTCCTTGGAGTATGGTATGAATGTCGTCCTGTATCTCTCACTGTTAGAGCGGAGCTGTAGGAGCCTGTTGGAGAATGAGCTCCTCTGTCCCTCTATGGTCTTGAGCAGGAGTGTCCATGATGGAGAGCAGTTTGTCTAGTGTGCTCTTGTCCCTCACTGTGACAAATGTCTGCAGCTCACAGCCAATCACGTAACCAGCTTTACAGATCAATTTGTGAATCCACCCAATGTCCCTTTTACTGGTGCCGCTTCCCTAGCAGACCACAGTGAAGTACAGGACACTGGCCACCATAGAGAGGTAGAAGATCTCCAGTAACTTGCTGCACATATTGAATGACCTGAGCTTTCTGAGGAAGTAGATTCTATTCATGCCCTTCTTTTACGCAGCATTACGTTGTCCTTCCAGTTCAGCCTGTTGTTCACATGGACACCAAGGTACTTGTAGCAGTCCACTATTTCCACGTCATGGCTCTGGATGTTAATGGACACCACTGGTGTCCTCTTCCTCCTGAAGTCAATCACCAGTTCCTTGGTCTTGTCAATGTTCAGGAGCAGAGGATTTGCCTGGGACCACACCACAATATCTGCAATCAGCGTCCTGTACTCCAGCTCCTGTCAATCACTGATAGACCACTACAGAGTCATCAGGGAACTTCTGCAGATGGCAGGACACAGAGCTGTACTGGAAATCAGAGGTGTACAGAGTGAACAAGAACGGAGACAGGACTGTACCTACATTACCGACCAGTGTGTCAGACTAGTCATTAATCCAGGAGACAATGGAGGAGTTGTCACTGTCCACGCTATCTGCTGCAGAAGATAGATTAAAGCATCATCCGCACTAATGTGGGCCTGATAGACAAATTGTACAAATTGTAGAGGATCTAGGGATGGTGCCACCAGGGGTCTGAGCTGAGTCAGAAGAAGTCTCTCAAACACTTTCATGCCATGAGATGTCAAACAACTGGTCTGAAGTCATTAAAGGAGAATTAACGTTTTTTACAATCTGAGCCTTATTTCGGTAATAAAACAAGTTGTTTTACTCACCCATAGCACTTTGGTGTCATTTGGAGCATTTCCGGAGATGTTTTAGATTTGCGATCTCTGTAATGCAAGTTCTCGGGGCACATGTTTGCGGTCTCCAAATAACACAAACTTTAGCACTTTTCAAATCATAGAAGCTCAATGTCTTAGTCTACACTTTTGTTTGGTCAAAAGTGGCCTGTAATCTGAGATTTATCCATAGTTTTGAGTAGATGAGGAGGCCAGTGCGCATGTGCGGAGTCACAGTTTATTTCGCTCTCAGCTTTCGGGACCCAAACATGAAACGCAAAGCTGTAAATTATGGATAAATCTCGGATTACAGGCCACTTTTGACTCAAACGAAAGTGTAGACTAAGACATTGAGCTTCTATGATTTGAAAAGTGCTAAAGTTTGTGTTATTTAGAGACCGCTCGGGGCAAATATTATATGCCCCGAGAACTCGCGTTACGGATATCGCTAAACTAAAACATCTCTGGAAGTGCTCCATATGACACCAAAGTACCATGGGTGAGTAAAACAACTTGTTTTATTACCGAAATAAGGCTCAGATTGTAAAAAACCTTAATTCTCCTTTAAGTCCAGATCGGATAGGCATATTGGGCACTGGCACAATGCAGGAGGTCTTCCATAGCACCAGTATCCTTTCAAACTTCAGGGTTAGTGTGAAGAGAAAGTGCAGGATCCCAGTGAGCACATGTCCTCAGCATGTGGGGGTTGACTTGGTCTGGTCCAGGAGATTTGTTTTGGTGAACTTTCTCCAACTGTCTTCTCAGGTGACAAAGACACTGAGCTGGGTTCCTCCTTGGGGGTGGGAGTAGGCGTGGGAGTAGAGGTGATGGGCTGATGAATGGTCCTCTGAGTGGTCTGTGGTGAGGTGTGGGTTGGGCATCTGGGAGGTGCAGAGATGGGGGTACCAGGGGATGAGAAACGATTAAAATGCAAATTGAGTAGGCCTGTCTGGACCATTTTCCTGCTGCTTTGTTTTGGAGAGACCTACTATTTATACAAATACTACACCTATTTATTTATTTATGTATGTATTAGTTTGATTAGATTTCTAACCCAAATAGAGAAATGCTTTTGAATATATAATATTCAATATGCTTTGGTGGAGATTAGGTTTGGTGAAGGGTCCGCCACATGTTTGTCTCTATGGAGATGCTATTGCTTTGCCTTGAATATTTCACAGTATGACTAAACGTATCTATGTTTATGGAGAAAAATAGATGACTCTTCCAAGTCAAGTTACAGGTCAGACCTGTGGTTATTCTGGTGATTCTGGGTTTGGCAGTTGCCCGGAGAACGGTACTTGCCTGACTGCACTGTGCCAAGTGTAAAGTTTGTCAGAGGGGGGATTATGGTGTGGGTTTGTCTTCCAGGAGCTGGGCTTGGCACCTTAGTTCCAGTGAAAGGAACTCTGAGTGCTTAAGCATACCAAGAGATTTTGGACAATTCCATGCTCCCAACTTTGTGGGAAAAGTTTGGAGATGACCCCTTCCCTTTCCACATGACTGTGCACCAGCGCACAAAGCAAAGTCCATAAAGACATGGATGAGAGAGTCTTGAACTCAGTCCGATAGAACACCTTTGGGATGACTTAGAGCAGTGACTGAGACCCAGACCTTCTCGACCAACATCAGTGTGCGACCTTACAAATCCAATTCTGGAAGAGTGGTCAAAATTTCCCATAAAGCTGAGTTGAAGCTGTTCTAGCTGCAAAGGGTGGACCGACGTCATATGGATTAAAGAAGTGGGATGTCACTTAGGTTTATATGCGAGTCCAGGCAGGTGAGCAAATACTTTTGGCAATATAGTGTAAGTTGAATGGTGGAAGATTCCAGGCACAGAAATATGATTTCTATGGAGACCAGCCAGTGGTGGATCTAGTTACTTGTCCTGGTAGCCATGAATGTGAATGGGGGTCTTAAAATAATGTCCTATTCCAATTATTTTTGGTAAAGGTACTAAAATCAAGGTAAATGTTCTTAATTCAAGTAATTTTAACATACAAAATATAAAAAAGTTGTAAATAAACTAAGTTAGTAAAATCAGTTAATTTTAATAATACATAATGTAGTATCAAATTGATAAATTGTTTTCAGTACCCGCTAATACAGTACATCAAATGGGATACAAGCTTCAGTGTCTACATACAGTAGAACCAATAAATGAAGCACCGGTAATCTGAAAACCCAATACTTAAATGTTATTCTTGTGTGTTTGCATGCACCTTTGCCTGCTTGAAATAGTGTATCAGAGTTATTATTTAACTAGTTTCCTGATGTGTTGTGGACAGGCCAGAGCTGCACAGGATGACCTGATGAAGACCAGAGAAGAACTGCATATGGTGATGGTGGCACCACCCCCTCCCCCTCCCCCACCCATGTATGACCACCTGGACGACAACAGCGACAATGAGGACTCCCACAGTGCACAACTGCACAACGACGGTATCGAGCAGCACCGCAATGAAGAGGAGCGGCTCACAGAGGCCGAGAAAAACCAGAGGGTCCAGGAGCAATTAAAAGTAAGCTCCAAAAACAAATTCAATATCATTATTATGACATAAACAATGTACAGTGCTGCAGCGAGCACTCTTCACTCTCGTCTTCTCTATGCTGAGTCGTGATCCAAACTTTACAGATTTTATTTATTTTATTTATTCAATATTTTACCAGGTAAGTCAATTGAGAACATCTTCTCATTTACAATGACTGTGTGGATACAGAATGCACTCAATACACTCATTTGATTCACTACATAATTTGCTTCCAATCCTAACCTATACAAATAAACTCCTTTGGTCAATACTCCATATATCGCTTATCGATTCATGCGCTACGCTGATATATTCTGGAGCAGAGCAATTATAAAATCATTGTTAGTTCGGGAGGCGCATATTATTACATGTTATGTTATAACTGTTCATTAGACTAATTATAAGTAGATTATGTATATAGCAGGGGTCCCCAACAGGTTGATCGCGTGCTACCTGTCAATCGCGGGCCGAGTGTCAGTCGATCACCTATGGTTACGTTCAGACTGCAGGGCTTAATGCTCGGTTCCGATTTTTTTGTGAAATATTATTTTTTTGCGAGGTCGTTCACATTTCCATTTAAATACGACTTGTATGTGATCTCCATAAACGCCCCAAAAGTGTCCCACATGTGCCCCGGAGGACACAACGAGGTCATGCGCAGCAAGCATGCTAAATGTTTACAGAAGTAGCCTAAAGTTGCTGTCGTACCGGAGCCAGAACATGTACGGCTTATTTGTTTTAAGGAGGAGACGGAGAAGGAGAAGGAAAAGGTTTTTGGCCACGGCGTTTTGCGGGGCAGTGGCAGCAACGTTGCAGACAAAAGTGGTGGGATTGCTACGTGCTTCGCCACTTCACTGCAGGCATGAAAATCCCTCACCTTTCGGCGAAATTTGCCGATCCGTTTGGGATATGTACGTTTCTCCGGAGCTCCGGATAATTAAAGTCCGTGGATATACGCGATACTCGCATAAACGTGGATACGCAATCTGACAACACGGCAAACTGTTACAACGGAGCTGACGCGTTCTTATAGGGCGAGTCATATTATTGTATTATTTCTGCATCAAAGGGACATATTAGCTGACAGCAGGGGCCCGGGACTAAACCAGGACTAATCCAGGACTAAACCAAGACTAAACCAGGATTAAACCAGGTCTAAACCAGGACTAAACCGGGACTAAACCAGGACTAAACCAAGACTAAACCAAGTCTAAACCAGGACTAAACCAGGACTAAACCAGGACTAAACCAAGACTAAACCAGGTCTAAACCAGGACTAAACCAGGTCTAAACCAGGTCTAAACCAGGACTAAACCAAGACTAAACCAAGACTAAACCAGGTCTAAACCAGGACTAAACCAAGACTAAACCAGGTCTAAACCAGGACTAAACCAAGACTAAACCAGGTCTAAACCAGGACTAAACCAGGTCTAAGTGCCAGTCACTGACCAGGGGCCCTCACCATGACCATGACGTAGGAATGTGTAAGTGATTTCTGAAACCACATTTAAAAATCTAGAAAAATGTTGCCTATATTTGATTGATCAAGTGACCTTTTAGGGTCATTTCCTGTTCCCGTACTCTTCCTAGGGTTTTTTGATCTAGTGATTAGATGAGTTTTTGCCTCGCGTTTCGTCCTTGCACTTATGATCAGAGGCATTGAGGAGGGAGCGTGTGCGCTATGAGCAGGGAGGAGCGAGAGTGTGAAAAGGAGAGGCGCGCTCACGTGAGGCACAGAGACAGGTAGGACGTGTAACCTGCTCTGTGATACACACTGGGACACAAGGGTACACGCTGTAGTGGACAAGCTGCGTGCGCTGGTGGCGCGCGTGGTGTCGGCAGTGTCCGTGGCTACAGACGGGCACACAGGCTGCAGTGAGAAGCCCCGCGCGCTCCCGCAACGATAAAAGTTTATTGCTAACGGCAGCGGCCGTAATGAAATATGATCGCAATCATCTCGAGACCAAGACCGGTGTCGAGTACTATGACCCTGCGATCTACCCACACGACCTATTGAGCACCCATAGGCTTAATGCTGATTGAAAGTAACTATGTAGAGTAAATTTCAAACTCAATTTTCTTTTATGATTGTTGTGTGGACAGCCTTATAGGGGCCCCCAAGATTACAGTTTTACTTGCACTACTAACCCTAACCCTATATTTGTGACATGGTCTTGATCAAAAAAGTCAACGATGGCCACACCCCATTTCCCATCGTGTTGCCATTGCAAGCGAGATATCTACTCTAACCAAAGGGACGTCCCGACTTTAGCCAAACCAAATTTACCCAAATGGTACACAGATGCAACATGGTAATAAGAACAAAAATGCCTAATATGTGGGCACATAAAATTAACGGACATAACAACAACAAAGGAACTGAGCGTGTGCAACAGAGCACCACAAGATAAAATGTTCCCACTATATATTTACTAATATATTCGGCCTAGAAAAAAAGGGGCGAAATGCTCTGTGAGTGACAGGCAAGGGCCAATCATTCAAGATTCAGATTTATGATTTTATTGTTTTTATTTTTCATTATTTAATTGTCATAGGAAACAACAAAATTACATTAAGATTATCAAACACTGCATAGTTTTGATGTAAAGTGCAATACCAAAGGTGCAAGACCCCATAAATAACCTCATAAGTTGTAACCTGCGCCTGTGTCTGTGCCAGCCCCTTGTGGCTGTTGCGGCTTGTGACATTTGTATAATGGAAGGCATGGCCCTTAAAGGGACAGTGTGTAAGATTTTTACCCATTAATTACCGAAATTGAAGATACCCATTCAAAAATACATTGTTTTCCAAGCCTTTTCACTTCCATCATGAAATCAAAGTATTCTTTTGGATTTGGATATAGTCACATAAAAGGGGGATTGACCCCATATAGAGGCAGCCATTTTAACTACGAGAGCCGCAGAAGGACATTTGGGCTCCGCCTTCGGCAAGGCTCGTGGTTTTGGGTAAACAACGACAAGCATGTTGCCGGATCACACGTCGTAATGGATCTAACACGTGTTTTGGACTAAATTGTTTTACTGGATTTTATTCGCTGGATCCTTACGGACAAATTGAGACCAAGCTTGTGGTGAAATACAGAGTTTGACCTGTCCAGAGCCTTCAAAGGTAAGCTAAGTAACAAACCTCGTTTTGTGCTTTTCCGTATAAAAGCCCCATGTGCTCGGGGACTGATTGTTCTGCCGGGAAATGAATTGCATAGTCAAAAAGAGGAGACTGTAAGGTTTCATTTGATGTGTAGATTGTCATGGTACACGATCGGGAATGTGTGCTTTCATGCGAAAAGAAACAAAAAAACTGAACGGGACCGCGTTTTATTTATACAGTAGCGGCGCACGGTTCGTGTGCGGGTACGCGAGTTGTCCGCGTTACGGCGCGCCCGGGTGACCCTCGAGGTCTGCCGTAGCTAAAACAGGAAGTGCAATAGCCACTATCCACCTATGCGCCACGAATCCTACACACTGGACCTTTAAGAAAATAATAGGCTAGTTAATAAAATAATATTTGTAATTTATTAGAGGCTTTTAACCAATATTTGTAAATCAGTGTCTCTGTCTTCCTTTCAGTATTTTCAATCAGAGCACTAGGGTAAATCTTTACTTCTGCAAAGAAGCGTAGACATCAAACCATTAACCCCTTTGCGATGGGGAATGTAGTACGATGGTACTTCTTTCCCCATCTACTCTGTCATTCACACTCACTCCCACCTGTTACTGAAGCTTTTGTTTTCACACGTGTCTTCTGTTGTTTCTGGGTTGGAGTAAGTTTAGTAGCTGTCTGCTCCTCTCACAGTGCTGTTTGTTTTCTGAGGAACTACACTTAAAATTGTGCATTTTACCCACAGGCCACTATTAATAGAAATAAGAAATCATCTCAGGGGTTGTTCGCTTGTTCTAGAGTAAAAATCTGTGACCTCACACCGAGCGTGACCTACAATCCAAGATGAGTTTGATACCCCTGACCTAGAGCATGAGTGCCACTGTAAACTTGCATATTTTTTTCCAGGCCCTGACCTCGGAGTTGGCACAGGCTCGGGATGAATCCAAGAAAACGCCAAATGACCTCCTGCACATTGAGAATATGCGAGCGGGACGCGACAAGTACAAGACTCTGCGACAGATCCGACAAGGCAACACCAAGCAGAGGATTGACGAGTTTGAGGCCTTATAATCCTGTGACTGCATCTCATTTTGTAACAGACTTATGAAAACATAGCAGAATATACCACAGGAGGAGGCATGACCAACATTCTAGTGCCAAACTGTTTTAAATCATTTTCCGTGCCCAGTTATCTTATTCATTATTCATCTTATTATTCAAATTATGTTTCTGGTGCATTAAGTAACGTTTCTGGTGGAGGGTCCATAACTTAATTGATTCATGGAAATGTCACTTTGCCTGGAATATATGATATTATGAGAAGTGCATATGACAGGTTTTCATGTTTTTTAAATTATTACTTGGTTTTGTGGGGTCATGCCTGTGGTAAGTTTTTAAACTGGTAGTCTATCAAGGGGCAGGAAAAAATAACAAAAAGAAGTAGCAGTGATTTCTAAAACAGAACACCTCACTGCAGATAATTCCATCCAAATTTTTTTCCCGTCATTTTAAACATTGATTTCACAAAATATAGGTGTTGAAATCTATGTTTTACTAATCACAAATGTAATCTATGTATGTCGTATCTGCTGCTCATGTATAACCAGAAAGTAAAATTCACCAAAAAACAAACAAATATTAAAGGTCCCATGACATGGTACTTCTTGATGCTTTTATATGGCTCCTTAATGGTTCCCTAATACTGTAAATGAATCCTTCTTCAAAATCAACACTCAGTGCATGAGAAACAGAGATAAGATGAGAAAGAGTAATTTTTCTCACTCTGAACACTCCATAATGGGCGTTGTTGCTTGAATGCAAATGAGGAGAAAAGAGCTGGCCTATAGTAGAGGGTGGGGGCGTGGCCAAACTCTCCGCTCTCGGCTCTGAGCTCTCAGCTGATCCATTTCCGTGTTTTTGCACGGGGGGAGAGATTTGAAGCGTTCCATTGAAAAATAAACACATTTCCACAGAAAATAAAATTAAACCACTGCTGTTCAAAGGTCCAGAGGCTCAGATAAAGGACTTCCGAGCCTAGAAACACTCGGACGTGCCTCCAGGCAAATAAAAAAACGCATTTCGCATTGCCTAGCGCATTCGCGGTCCAAACTCTCTGGGCGTGATTTACACAGACGCTGAGTACAGACACAGACGGGGGTGGAACTGCATTTGCATTTCTTTTTTCGATCTGACGTCAATAAGGTGCCTTGTTCAAAATCGCACGTTTGAGCTCCGATTTTTTGTAACGCAGAAAAGGATCGCAAATGCTCAGTTTAGACATTTCGCAACTTTTAACCATGGGGGGGGGGGTCCCTAAACAGGGTAGGGGAGCTCACATTAACGTTCAAAAGAAAGTGAAAATTTCATGCCATGGGACCTTTTAAAAATCTAGGCAAAATATTGTTTTAGTGAAATGAGTAGATGCACTGCAAACTACTTAATCTTGCATTTATTCAATTACATTCTTACTGTAGCTGCATATTGATGTGGGGTCATCACCTGCTTGTGGTCATGGAGAAAGATACAACGCTAAGGAACATTCCAGGCAAAGCAGGCGGTAGACCCTCAACCAGAAAAGTGCACTTTTAAATGTTAGTAGTAGGAAAAGCAAAAAGTCCCTACACCCTGTCTTTGTTCACTTTTATTTTTATTTCATTAATATGTCATATTTGCGATATAAAAATGTGCAATTCATCATATTTGGGCCCATTTAAAATGATTGTGTTTTCATATTAAGTCTGTACTGAGACAAATCTAAAAATCTTGAATAAATTACAACAGATCATTTGGCAGAGTAATAGTACAATTGCAGACAATATTTTGGAGCTAGGGCTGTGATTGGTTGAATGCATATTAGAGCAGGAATTAGAAGCGGTTTATTTTTTAGTGCTTGAAAAAAAATGTATTGCTATTTGAATACTTACGGTAATTTACACCATATGTTGCTATAGTTTAAAATCATGCTTGAGTTACTTATTTATATTAAATGTGGGATATGGATTTTTAAAAAATACTTTGATTTATATATTTTGTTCCCAACTTTTGACATTAACATAATGGTTTATTGGAAAGTTTATGTGTATTAGAAAATAAAGACATTTTATTACATGCACTGATTGTGGAGTTGCTAAGGTACTTTGGATCAAACCACGTCTATTCACATGAAACAAATACTGTCCCACACCCATCCACATGTTTTCACTTCCGATCCGATCCCAATACCTGGATTTGGCTATCGGCCGATACCGATAATATTCCGATACCAAAACTGTTTGTTTTCAATATTATCATCATTATTGTTTAACTACAAATAAACTCATCTCTACAGGTAAGTAGGCCTATGATATGAACATGTGTATGCATGTGTGTCCCAAAAGGCAACTTGAGGTAAGTATAGGTCATAAAAGGATGTCAGAAGAACAGGAAATCCTGTGAAATTAGCCCCTCGTGCACAACGAGCTGCAGCGTGTGAGCAAAACAGCCCAGACTAGAAACGGCCATGTCTTCCGTAGAATTACATGCACTTTTTCTAGCGGGATCTCCCAGTGGTTTAACATCTCTGTAATGGATGTTGTGATTGTAGCTCGGTTGTGTGAGCCTCTGCACTTTTTTACCTGGAGCACCGCACAACAGAGCCCGTGTGAATCACGGTCAATCCAGTGCACAGTGAGGCTTATCAGTGACACTGGGCAGACATCTGATGTCCAAATATCTGTAGTAAAGCTCAGATCTGGAACTCTTTTTAGCTTCTCAGCTAACTTGGTTGACACTCGGTTGTAGAGGTCGGGCAGTCTCTGATAATATCTCCTGGATGGTATAAACTATATCTTGGCACAACATAATCCATCAGGCTTGTATTGTAGGTCGCAATGGAGCTTCCACCTCTCGGTACAACGGCTTTGCAAACATCGCACGTTGCTGTCTCGCTTTGAGGTGTTTCTAGTAAAAAGTATTTCCACAGAGTGGACATGTTGTGATGAAAAGTTAGTTCGCCTGCTAGCTGGCTGCAAACTGTGGAATGGATTTCCAGAACGGAGGTGTGTCTCATCATTACTCTGTGTCTCATTGAGATCCGCCTCCGTTCAGGAAATCCATTCTACATTTTGCAGCAGGAGCAGAGCAGCCGACAGGGAATCACTCGTGGAGTCATTTCAGCAGATCATGTGTATATACAGACATGGATCATGGATCGGAAATTTTCGCAGGTTGGATCGGAAATTTCCGATCCGTGAATTACGTTGATATCAGAACCCGATACTGGATCGGATCGGCCCCATCCCTAGTTTAAAGCTGAGAGTTCACTATACCTTATCTTTCAATCAGGTTAGGTTACATTAGGTTGAGACCACATATATGACATAAATGCCATCAAATATACAAAATATACAAGTTCTATACTATAGTTGGCTTCACCATCCATTTGATGGAACATTTGAGTCAATACAACTCTCTCAATACAATTCTCTTCTTTTAAAACTGGTAGAGAGAGTGCAGCGAAAGAGAGATTGACTGAATGAGGACTTTCAGCCTCTGCACAAAGAGCTTATTGTAGACTAGGGAAACTCAGAGTCAAAGTCACTACTCAGAGAGAGAGAGAGGGAGTGAACCACTTCCTACACGATAAAGTTCAACGCTACGAGCGAGTGCACACAGGAGTAACGACTTCAAGAGGCTTATACCTGTATATAGGAGCAAAGCGATCACTTGTAGCCATATTCTGGGAATAATTAACCTATTATTAACCTATAATTAACCTATAAATTAAAAAAAACTATAATTCTATTATTCTCTAAAGACAATGTAGGCATATAAGAGTTATTACATTATTACCTTTCAATTTGTTTGTCTTCTTTGAATCATAATGTTCCATACAAAAGAAGGACGAGCAGTAAAAATCCTCTAATACTCAAAGACAAACTAACAGATGCAGATAGTTATTAATTTGGTGATTGAATTTACAATCTTTAGTATGTCTTTGACACACTTTGTACTAATACACTAATACCTTTTGAAATTAGCTAATGAAAAATCAGGACATGTGGATGAAGGTGAGTGACGTGAGGGTGATCCTGGTGGAGCATTTGGGGTTCGGTCAGTGTGAACTCATTTCAGATGTGCTGAGGTTCCAGAGACAGGCAGTCACACACAGGTCCAGTTATCAGACTTCTAAATAGAAATACACAGAGAAATGTATGTTATGTGCCATTATGAAATCACAGTCAGGTGGAAAAAAACTACTAGTTGCCAAATGACGTAGGGTAAATATTGAAAATGAGTTAAGCATGACCCCTGGTGGTGGAAAGAAGATCTGCGCCTCATGTTGAAGATTGTAATCAGCTGTATGTAATCAAGTCTTGTGTATTAAGATTAGCCTTTATTGTCTCCCTTGGGAGAAATTTGTTCTCTGCATTTAACCCTGTTATTAGGAGCAGTGGGCAGCACATTACTGCGCCCAGGGACCATCTCCATGATCTTCTTGCTTCGGCTTGGTCAGGACCTCAGCTGGAGAATCCTCCCACAGGTGGCTCACATCACAACGGGCCCTGGTGTATCTTCTGTCATGGGGGCTACCAGTGACACTGGGGGCGAGGTGGGGTTAAGTGTCTTGCCCAAGGACACAATGGCAGCGCTCATCTGTGAGAGCTTGGATCACACGCGGTCCACCCGTCAAGAGCGGGATTCGAACCGCCAACACCAGGCAAGCGCTCTACCAACTGAGCTGCTGCCGCCCATATTATCACCAAGCACTGGAGCCAGGACACACTCATTTTTATGTTTTTGTAATATGGTTTGCACTCAAATTGCCAAAATTAAAACTAGGAACAGTCGACAATGGGCCTCATTTATGAATTTTTTTTTTTTTTTTATGTTTGTAACTTCCACTTGAAGAAAATGCTGAGAGAACTCAGATTCACAAACCGTTCTTAAGCAGTCAAATTCCTTCTGTGACATTTGCCCCTAATTCACTAACATCCAGCTACAAACACGCTAATTTTCATTTAATTTACACAGAAAATTAATATGTATTTGGTTAGAAATGCCCTCTGTACTTCCATATATGGCCAATATGAGTTTGGCATTATGACATGTGAAAGCGCGAGGGAGAAACTGACCGAGGAAGTCAGGCTGTCCTAAACAGGAGAATTTTTGTTCTTAGGGGCATTCTTCCAGAAGTACATTTGTTCCTTTTTGTTTGTGGAGTTTGCATGCATGGTCTGGGTTCGATCCCCGGGTCGCCTGGGCCTTTCTGTGTGGAGTTTGCATGTTCTCCCCGTGTCTGGGTGGGTTTTCTCCGGGCACTCCGGTTTCCCCCACCAACCCAAAACATGCACCATAGGTACTCCAGCTTAGGTCCTGACCAAACCGAAGCAAGAAGATCATGGAGATGGTCCCCGGGCGCAGTAATGTGCTGCCCACTGCTCCTGATATATGTATATAGGATGGGTTGAGATGCAGAGAAGAATTTCTCCAGTGTGAGATCAATAAAGTCACTTCTTCTTCTTCTTCCTAAGTAAAAATTTGTTTGTAACAATGCTTGAATGAGGCACATTGTCTACTGTCACCCAAATACACAGTTTAGTAGCAAAAACATTGGATTTATTGTTTATCCATCCATCCATCCATTTTCTTCTGCTTATCCGGGGCCGGGTCGCGGGGGCAACAGTCTAAGCAGGGACTCCCAGACTTCCTTCACCCCGGACACTTCCTCCAGCTCCTCCGGGGGGACCCCAAGGCGTTCCCAGGCCAGCCGGGAGACATAGTCCCTCCAGCGGGTCCTGGGTCTTCCCCGGGGCCTCCTCCCGGTGGGACATGCCCGGAACACCTCCCGAGGGAGGAGTCCAGGAGGCATCCGGAACAGATGCCCGAGCCACCTCAGCTGGCTCCTCTCCACGTGGAGAAGCAGCGGCTCTACTCCGAGCTCCTCCCGTGTGACCAAGCTCCTCACCCTATCTCTAAGGGTGCGCCCAGCCACTCTGCGGAGGAAACTCATTTCGGATTTATTGTTTAGTTCCACTTAAATGTCTTATAGTATACTTTACATTATTACTAAACCTTGAGTTGGACAAAATGTCATCTGATATTGCCATATTAGTAAAAAGTAAGCTTCCCTTTGCACACAGGGGATACCAGTGGAGGCCCTCAGTGGATCTGTTCGTCGCCCACCCATCCAGAGGATTCAGGGCTTCCCCCCAAAACACTTTCCTTCTCAGGCTCCCAGAGTTGAAAACACAGGCCTGCAGATGCTTCCCAATCAACAGAGTGTTCTATGTGATGCTGTAAACACACATAAACCCTAGTAAAGAAAACCTTGTACAAACATTGCAAGCAAATAAAGATAGAGATACATGTTCAGAATTGGACCTTTAAAACTTCTCTGTAGACCGGATTGGTGGTAATTTTCTTCACTGTTGTTTTTGGCTTAGGATGCTTCTCTGGGTGGATGTACACCTGAACATACCTTTGAATTAAAAGTGTACAAATTATTATTAGTAGGCCTGGGCACCAAAAGTTGGCGAAGGGCCTATTAATATCACCAGATAGTGAACTGAGTTGAAGCAAAGTGCTCATAGTGACCAGGGACCCTCGCCATGATGCAGGAATGTGTGACTACTTTCCAGACATGTATAGTTTATTAGCTTAAAAAAAAGTGTATTTTTTTTCCCTGACCAAAACTCAAAATTTGACGTATGTTAAAACTTGCACTTTTCTAACATCTGGCTATTTCCAATTTTCAAAAATAAAGAAAATGGCCCATCAGTGCCCTCACAAAAAAGAAAAAAAACTGCATTAAGGTATAGAAACGACGTAAAAAAAAAAATGAATTGAAATGTGACACAGAAGTAAATCATGTAAAGACAAGAAAAAAATATTATTATGCTGATGCTGTTCGCGCCACCAGGGGTCAGCCATATTGGATGAGTTAGATTAGGTTTTAGGGTAGGGTTAGAGCTCCAGTTAAAGGAAAATTAAAGTTTTTTTTACAATCTGAGCCTTCTTTCGGCAATAAAACAAGTAGTTTTACTCACCCATAGCAGTTTGGTGTCAATTGGAGCAGTATCGCAGAACTTATGTTGAGCCGTTCTGTTCTACTAATGATCCTGTATCCATTAGCGTGAGTGCTCGGGGCACTGCACTTTTCAAATCACAGAAGATCGCTGTGTCAGGGTAGACTTTTAGTAGATTCCAAAACGCCCTGAAACCCGATATCCAGCTATAGTTTCATTTGATGACGTCATCAGAGAGGACAGTGCGCATGCGTGAACTCAGCTGTTTTGTAAACACCGCTAGTCCGAAAGAAGCTAACACCATTCTGAACTTTACTTTTCTGTTGCGATATCGGGTTTCAGGTTGTTTTGGAATCTACTAAAAGTCTACCCTGACACAGCGATCTTCTGTGATTTGAAAAGTGCTAAAGTTTGTGTTATTTGGACACCGCAAAGTAATGCCCCGAGCACTCACGCTAACGGATACGGGATCATTAGTAGAACAGAACGGCTACAACATAAGTTCTGCGATACTGCTCCAATTGACACCAAACTGCTATGGGTGAGTAAAACTACTTGTTTTATTGCCGAAAGAAGGCTCAGATTGTAAAAAAAACGTTACTTTTCCTTTAAGACTAGGGTTAGAGTTTTAGGACTAGGGTTACGGTTGAGGTTGAGGGTTAGGTGAGGGATAGGTGTGGCATAGGCAGGTGTGAGGGCTGATCATTGCCACTTGTAGCTATATTTATTATTGTTGGTCTTGTTGTAATAGTAGTACTAGTAGGATAGGGTAGGAAAGATAAGATAAGATAAGACTTTATTGATCTCACACAGGAGAAATTTACTTGCCACAGTAGCTCCAGGACATTTGGACAAGAAAAGAAAGTGCAGGCAGGCAGGAATGGGATAAAGTAAGTAATAATCATAATAAAAATAGTAATAATAATAATCGTAACAACAAGCATCAACATGGAAGAGAGGATATTGCACGTCTGGCCTATATGTTAGAATTATACAGTCTGATGGTGGGGATGAAGGATCTGCGGTAGCACTGGGGGTGTCTCAGTCGGCTGCTGAAGGAGCTGCTGCAGGGTTGGACAGCAGGGTTGGACCTGGTCAGTACTAAAAGCACTAAAACATGTGTTAAAGGGACAGGGGCACAGTCATAATGCAGTAATGATGAACTAAGGTTTTGTTAAAGGAAAAGTAACGTTTTTTACAATCTGAGCTTTATTTCGGTAATAAAACAAGTTGTTTGACTCACCCATAGCACTTTGGTGTCATATGGAGCACTTCCGGAGATGTTTTAGATTTGCGGTTAGCCTAGCGCGACTTCTAGCCATAGCTCGGGGCATATAATATATTCCCCAAGCATGTAATATGCCCCGTGCGGTCTCCAAATAACACAAACTTTAGCACTTTTCAAATCATAGAAGCCCGATGTCTTAGTCTATGATTTCGTTTGAAGCAAAAGTGGCCTGTAATCCGAGATTTAGCCATAGTTTACAGCTTTGCGTTTCATGTTTGGGTCCCGGGAGCTGAGAGCACAGTCCGCGCATGCGCACTGGCGTCCTCATCTACTCGAAACTATGGCTAAATCTCGGATTACAGGCCACTTTTGACCACACAAAATCGTAGGATAAGACATCGGGCTTCTATGATTTGAAAAGTGCTAAAGTTTGTGTTATTTGGAGACCGCAAATAAGTGCCCCGAGAACTCACATGATGGAGATCGCAAATCTAAAACATCTCTGTAAGTGCTCCATATGACACCAAAGTGCTATGGGTGAGTAAAACAACTTGTTTTATTACCGAAATAAGGCTCAGATTGTAAAAAACGTTACTTTTCCTTTAATGCTAATTCAATACTGCTGTCTTATACTTTGGTTAGACTTGGTCCTATTGTCTATATCTTGTGCAAACAGAATTAATGACCAATCCGTTCAGTTACGTGATACTATCATGATACTAAATTATCAAGAAATTACATGATAGAATAAAATTTCAAGCAAAATTAATAATGTAAACTAAAATGTTTTCATCAGTCCTACAGCCAAAGTTACACCCTTAGTGTTGGACGGAAGTGCGTACACGTTACATTTCTTCTTTGTGGTGAGGTTTTGACAGGCGCCCACAGTAATCTTCAAACAAGATGTTGTGTTGTTATAGGCAGTGTTGGGAAGGTTACTTTTGAAATGTAATCCCTTACAAATTACAGATTACATGCTCCAAAATGTAATTTGTACCGTAATCTATTGGGTTACTTCAGGTGAGTAACGTAATCTGATGACTTTGGATTACTTGACATTGCCATATTTTTACAAACTACATGAATGTGTTGAAAACTGCCCAACCCATCAGAGGCACTCCACTTCTACTGAGGAGGCCGAAGAACAGATGCCTGCTCAGAGTGTGCAGCATTCTCAAAGACTCCTCTAATCTGGCAAACAGACTATTCTAGATCCTTCTAGAGACACGGCAGGAGCCTACCAACCAAAACCACCAGATACCGAAAGAGCTTTTCCCCCACAGCAGTCCAAAGATTGTCCAAAGATGATCTTCCCCTTCTTCCTTCCAGTCACTGTGTTCCTCTGCAATTCTGCATTACACTGCTGCATATCTGCTCATTCCTCCTAATTCTTTAGAATCTGCATTTACTGTATGCAACTTGTTTGCAATAGAAGGTATATTATTGTATATTATTGATTGTGAGGTAAGAAATATGGTACTGAAAGCAAAACTGAAATACAAGGACAGACTGGAAAGGGAATTCTCTAACATGAACACAAAACAAGCATTCCATAAAGTACGCACATTAGCAGGTTGCGAACCCAAACCCACTGCACATACAGCTACAGACACAGTACAGTTTGTAGAAGAGCTCAATAAATTTTATGCTTGTTTTGATGAGGTGGATTATTCTGCTGAATGTGAGAGACTCCTGAGAGAACTTCCAGCAGCTGACCAGGATGCACCACTCCCTTTTACATTGGCGGATGTGAGGCTCCAGCTCAGCAGGTGCAAGCTGGGCAAAGCCCCCCGTCCTGATGGCATCTCAGCTAAGGTGTTGAAGAACTGCACACAGGAGCTATCTCCTGTTCTTCACTCCCTGTTCAAGGAAGTCTTTGTCACAGCCACCATTCCAACCATCTGGAAAACATCCACAATAATCCCCATACCAAAGAAACCCAGGCCTACGGAACTCAACCACTACCGACCTGTGGCACTCACCTCCATCATAATGAAGTGCCTGGAGAAACTACTGCTGAACATCATCTTGCCGGTTGTTGGCCCGCAACTAGACCCACTCCAAGTTGCCTACAAAGAAGGGAGGAGCATGGAGGATGCTGTAGCCTGTCTGCTGCACGTCCTCCTCCAGCACCTAGACTCTCCAGGACACTTTGCCCGGATCCTCTTTGTGGACTTCAGCTCAGCCTTCAACTCCATCCAGAGGCACCTGATGATCCAGAAACTGCAACAACTCAATATCTCCTCCAGACTGATCCATCTCATTCATAACTCAAAGATCTCAAATTTGGACTCATCAGACCAAAGCACAGATTTCCACTGGTCTTATGTCCATTCCTTGTGTTCCTTGGCCCAAACAAATCTCTTCTGCTTGTTGCCTCTCCTTAGCAGCGGTTTCCTAGCAAAAATCCCCGGATGTGAGAGGACACTGGCGTTGTTTGCGTGAAAAGTCCCTCAGTCGTCCAGGTAGAATCCATGATAAAAGGAGAAGTTCAATTTGTCAACTGGACAAAGTTTGTTTGGTTGAAAACGTTTCGCCGCTCATCCGAGAGGCTTCGTCAGCTCTGGTTATTGTACTGGTTAGACACTGCTTATATGTAGCTGCCGGGAGGCGCGTCCTACACTGAAAAAGCTCTGAAAAGCTCTGTCGCCAGAGTAATTTGAAAAACAAAGAGACAGATTAGGGGGGTTCATTTTCAGAGCTTTTTCAGTGACCCAATCAGCAGGATAATTGCCTTGTTTTGTAGAGAAAACATTGTTCTGTATGTGTGGCAATCCTGGAGTAGAATCTAATGTTTATGAACCTGATGGAATTAAATGAAAATTCTCGCCACACATGGTGTAGAGGAGATTAAATGAAATGGCCAGATGAAATGGCTCTATTGTGGATATAAATTGATGTTTTCTTCCATAGCAGCTCTAAACAGGAAGTCATGCTTGTTTTGTTCTTTTGGCCTTTGTTTTTGCCTGTTAAACATTTTCTAGTTAGCATGGGTTGCATATAAACATGATAGATAAGCTTCAAATTACAGTTCAGAGTTTCATATACAAACATGGACTTTTACTTGTTTTTTGTTTATTTTTATTATTTATTTGACTTGTAGCATCTGAGTTAGCATAGAATCATCTGTTTAAAGTTAGACCACATGGTTGGTATCACTCCAAGTAGGCCCGTAGAATTTATACCGTGTTAAGGCTTGGAGCATGTTGGACACTGCTTCACAGTGGTGGTGGATAAGCAACAGAACAAAGCCGTGGTGGTGGTAGACACTGCAATGCCATGCGATGGTACAGTGGTCCCTCACTCTGTCGCGGTTCACTGTTCGCGGCCTCGCTGTTTTGCAGATTTTTTATTTTTTTATTTTTTTATAGTATAAAATTTTGCTTATAGCGTAACATTGTGTTCTGCGTCCTGATTGGCTAAGAGACTGTAGGCCTTTGCCAATTGATAGATGGGGGACGCGGGGGGGACTAGGACCAGACTGGACCTAGACCAGGACCAGACACCTGCGTGAAGTTGGCCCCCCATCAAACGCATACCTACACAAAAACTATGTCAAACGTTTGTGCTTTGTTTGTGCTGTTTTGTGCTGCAAAAAGTTTCGTTTGTGCTGCTTTAGTTTTTGAGATATTAACGATTCTTTTATAGGTCAAATTGGGGTCAGCCAGCCCCCCATGAAGCTTAAAAATGCTCTAAAATGGCCCAAAATGGTGTCAATCGTTTGTGCTTTGTTTGTGCTGTTTTGTGCTGCAAAAAGTTTCGTTTGTGCTGCTTTAGTTTTTGAGATATTAAAGATTCATGTTTCTTTTCTTCCGATGATGTCACCCCGCCCCCCATAATGTTAAAACATGCCAAAAAAATGCAAACTGTTACATAGATTTTCTCTGTTTTGTTTGTGCTGTTGTGTGCCATTAATAGTTTACTTTTTGCGTTTTTATTTATTTATTTATTTAATTTTATTTACTTAATTCGCTGATCATGTGTAGGTGTGCGTTTGATGGGGGGCCAACTTCACGCAGGCGGACCAGACCGGTACTAGACCGGTCTAAACCAGGTCTAAACCTGGACTGGTCCTCAACTAAACCAGGACTGGACCAGGTCTAGACCTGGACTAAACCGGGACTAGACCAGGTCTAAACCAGGATTAAACCACCACGTGCCGCTCTGCTGGTTTGGTGGCTGGTTTGTGGCTCGGGCTGAGAGGACGCGGTCCGGGCGCCGCGGTTCGATCTCGTGCTCGCAGCCCCGGTGTACGCGCGGCCTCGCGCCAGTCGTGCTGCTCTGTCACTGATTTGACCACGATGAGGGGTGCACGTGTCGGGCACTTCTCCAAGGGGTTGGTGCACGTTGCGTCCGGGGATGACATGAGTCAATGGATTCCTGCGGATCCAGTGACTCATGTCTCCGCTCCCCTCGCGCTCCCGGCGGAGCCCCCACGCTTCACTATTAATACATTTTGTTGAAAATCTATGAAAGTTTGAGTGTTTAAACGAGAGAGAAATGTGAGAAAAGGTTAATTCCAGTCTGAGAAAAGCGTCTAATGTGTGTGGTGAGGCGTTTACAGCCTTAAAACATGTAGAATAATTGTAAAATATAAAGTTGTCCTACTTCGCAGATTTCTCTTATTGCGGGTTATTTCTGGAACCTAACCCCCGCGATAAACGAGGGATTACTGTAATCAGGAAAAAGAAACACAAACAACTAGAGAAGCACCAGGGGCTCAAGGTGGAGTTGTGGAGAAGGCCTGGAAGGTGAAGGCATCATGGTGATTGGAGCACTCGGGGTTGTACACCCCAAACTGGACAAGTGGTTACAGCAGATCCCAGGAAAAACATCAGACATCTCAGTCCAGAGTAGTGCAGTACTAGGAACAGCAAAGATACTGCGCAGAATGGAAGGTGAGGAACACATTTTTAAAAAAAAACAAATATATACATATATACATACGGGATGAGACAATGGTTTCCTTTGATGTGACCTCTCTTTTCACTTGTAGCGGTGGAGGCAGCAAGAAGGAGACTACTGCAGGATACCAAGCTAGAAGAGGGAACCAAACTTTCACCCGACCAAATCTGCCAACTGCTGGAAACTTGTTGAAAAACACCTATTTCCAGTTCAGAGGAAACTTGTACAGGCAAATCCACAGCTGTGCAATGGGCTCACCGGTCTCCCCTATCATTGCTAACTTATACATGGAGCAATTTGAACAAAGTGCTTTGGCCTCATATCCAGACACTCCACCCACACATCGGTATCACTTTGTTGATAATTTTTCAAAAATCAAAATTCAAGATTTGGAACCTTCGCACATATCAATTCCCAACATCCGAACATTAAAATTCACATTGGCTTTCTTAGAGTGTGCAGTAACAATAGGAGAAGACCAGCGATTCCAAGGAGAGGTCTTCAGGAAGCCCACACACACTGACCAATACCTGCTTTTTGATTCACACCACCCACTGTAGCATAAACTTGGAGTTGGACATTACGACACAGGGCCCAAGTGGTTCCTACAAGCACAGAGGGAAAGGGGAAAGAAAGACAAGACGTGCAGGAAGCCCTCTCTGTTTGTGGATATCCTAAATGGGCTTTCAACAAAACCAAAAGAGACAAGGGCAAGAAACAAGACAACAGAGAATCAGAACCCAGGAGAAAGGGTTTAACTATTCCTTACCTGGCCGGCGTTCTGTAGAGGATTTTCAGACAACATGAAATCCCAGTCTATTTCAAACCCACAAACACTTTAAGACAGAAACTGGTCCACCCAAAGGACAAAACACCGAGCCACAAACAAAGCAATGTGGTCTACTCCATTCAGTGTAGTGAAGACTGCAGTGAGCGCTACACTGGAGAAACAAAACAGCCACTTCACAAGAGGATGTACCTACTTGTTTTCAGTTTCTGTAGGTCAGGTGGGCCTATTAGATATGCAGTGGGGGTGGAGTGTGGGGTGTTGTTAGCATAGGGCCATAATGGGTGTTTTCACACCTTTGGATCTGACCTGGCTAGCCCTGTTGTTTTCTTTGTTTTGATTTAGGTGTGAGGATAGAGTTATAGATGGGAAACCAATGATGTCTGAGACCTCCATTTTTGTTCAAGGAAGGATTCTCTTTCTTAACAAAAATAACCTCTTTAACTCCCCTCTCAAACCAGTTCTTTTCTCTGGCTAAGATCTGAACCTCACTGTCCTCAAAGGAGTGGCCCGTGGCTTCTAGGTGGAGATGTACAGCAGACTGAGGTCCACTCTGGCACGCCCGTCGGTGTTGGTAAATCCTCTTGTGAAGTGACTGTTTTGTAAACAGAAATGCACAAACTCCTTTAAGGTTATATTGTTGTATTCCTCATGTCAGGTTTCTTTGTTCTAAATTTCCCAACTATGTGACACATGACTAGGGCACCACTTTTAACAGACTCATAACATTTCACATAAGGTGGGTCCTGCAAAAAGGGTTTTGAAGGTCTTCAGACCAAACAGGGCTGAGTTGAAACAAACGACTCATAACATCCTGAGGTGTGACTCACGAAAAATCATAGAAAGGAAAAGGTAGCAAAATAATCACGATGGAGGGGTCTGGCTCCCAGACTTCTACATTTACTCTGAGCAATTGAGGATGGGTTTACCCATTGCTATGGTAATGACATGGCGATGGCAGGAGACCAATGGCAAGCATTAAACGACAAGGAGCAGTGCGTTAAAACTGCATAATGCACCTCTCCAAGTTGTATAATTTGCTTATACCACAGCTATAAACTGAAATGTCTCACTTGTGAATGTGAAAAGCCTGTTCCCTGGCTGTAAATATCCAAAATATCAGTTATTTCAATGTTTTAAATAATGCTAGTTATTTCTTTTTATCCACAGCATTTTTTTGCATGTTGCTAAGGTGATGTCATGGTGATATAGAACAGTGATTTGGCTGTTGCCAGACTACTTGTATGGTATACACGCACAGCATTCTTGTAAGAATTCTCAGTTTTCACAACACTGCCTTGCTCTTGGGACCATAAAGATTTTCATTCATGTACTACTGCACACAAATATTCCTGTAAAATAGTGAATTACATTGGAAAATGCCCTGATATCATTATATTAAGGCAGCTAAAAGAATCTCTCCCTCACTGGTTCTTCCATGATCTTGAAAAGTACATTTGTTGTAAAACAGTATTCATTTGATAAAAGGTAAGAGATATTTGTGATAGCATTTTTTATTAAAAAATAGAGGCACCATAATGGGCTTGGCTCCAAGTCTTAGACAAATGTTTGTTTTTTTTTGTTGTTTTTTTTTGAGGAAGTGATTTTAACACATAAACAAATGAAATACAAATACATCTGAGTAAAACATAGTGAAGCTCATTGAAATTACATGAAAGCAAAACATTTGAAACAAGTGGTTTTCTACTTCAGGAGATTGCAATTGAATTTATAATCCAGTGATAATTACATAGTGTCCCCCATCCCAGGATCAAAAACAAAACAAAACAAAGTGTGTGTGGGTGTGTTTTGGGTATTACATAGTACATATCAAACAAAAAATAGAAAATGAAACATCATTTTCAGACGAGACCATTTTAAAACTATGTTTAGGAGCCTTCTTGGAGTACAGCTGAAATCTGCATTATTTCTATGGCATTATAATCACTGGCCCAAGCATGGCACTTTTCTGTATGGCCATGCAATAATGATGATTTTAACTTATCTTTAAATATTAGAAGACACAATCAGTAGAACATTTTGTGAACCATTAATTTTGATTCCTACATCAACCATGTGGCCACCCTTTCACTGTATTAAATACATTTCCTAAGTGTAATCTGAACATGGCTTTCTGAACAAGGATTTTCTGCAGTCTTAACCAATTACTTCCTCCTTATTCATTTAAGCATATTTACACCAAGAAAAACATTTAACTTTCAAATTACATAATAAAAAACGTTCACATGAAAATAACATTTGCAATAATAATTAATAGCACCAGTGTATCAGTTATAATTTGCAAGGAAAATGTACAAAGTTGCATAGTGTTTGGATGTTGCTAAGGTCATTGTTAATTATAGTGGGTGTGATCAAACACAAATGTAGCATTGATACCACAGAAGTCAGAAGAGGCTAAAATATACTCCACACAACTTTGTGCAGATTACCTTAGTTTGGCATGCTTACAAGCAATTCTTAGCTCAAAGAAATTGAATTGACTAGTTCAATTTTATTGATGGACCTGGATGATTTATTTATAGATGTTTCTGATGTATATATGCATACTTTTTGCTTCCCGTTTACTAATGCCTGTGGTATTAGTAAATGGAATTTTAAATGTCTTATATTACGCAACAATGATTCTTCTGAGCTTTGAGCCATGTTGTTACCTCCTCAAAAACATACCTGAAGTTTTGTTTCATTCACATGTTTGAGTAACTTTTTATCATTAATCTGTCTATATCTCTAAAGCTAAAAGTGCTCTGTTCCATTTTATGTCATGAAGAAGTTAAGTCAACAGCTACCTTTTATCCCGACCTTTAAACGTCCCATGACATGAAATTTTCACTTTCTGAGGTTTTTGAACGTTAATGTGAGCTCCCCTACCCTGTTTAGCCCCCCCATGGTTAAAAGTTGTGAAATGTCTAAACTGAGCATTTGCGATCCTTTTACAAAAAATCGGAGCTCAAACGGGCGAGTTTGAACAAGGCACCTTATTGACGTCAGCTCGAAAAAAGAAATGCAAATGCAGTTCCACCCCCGTCTGTCTGAACTCAGTGTCTCTGTAAATCACGCCCAGAGAGTTTGGACTGCGAATGCGCTAGGCAATGCGAAATGCGTTTTTTTATTTGCCTGGAGGCACGTCCGAGTGTTTCTAGGCTCGGAAGTCCTTTATCTGAGCCTCTGGACCTTTGAACAGCAGTGGTTTAATTTTATTTTCTGTGGAAATGTATTTATTTTTCAATGGAACGCTTCAAATCTCTCCCCCCGTGCAAAAACACGGAAATGGATCAGCTGAGAGCTCAGAGCCGAGAGCCGAGAGTTTGGCCACGCCCCCACCCTCTACTATAGGCCAGCTCTTTTCTCCTCATTTGCATTCAAGCAACAACGCCCATTATGGAGTGTTCAGAGAGAGAAAAAAATACTCTCTCATCTTATCTCTGTTTCTCATGCACTGAGTGTTGATTTTGAAGAAGGATTCATTTACAGTATTAGGGAACCATTAAGGAGCCATATAAAAGCATCAAGAAGTACCATGTCATGGGATCTTTAAGTGCTGCAATTAGTGACTGAAATTATGCAAATGATTCTAGTGGTGTATGGAGCTGAAAAACACAAGAGGACATCTTATTTTACCACACATCATCACAAGGTGGAACAGAGCATTTTCTGCCTGAGAGAATGAAACAAAACACAACTGCAGGTATGTTTTTGATGAAGAAACATAATCAGATCAGAAAATTGCACAATATGGGCCCTTTAGGCAAAGCTTTTCAAGTTTCAACTAAATTTTATTATTATGAAAACAGTTAGAAATGCCTAACAAAGTGTGGGACTGAGGGACTTTTCCCGTAACAAAGTGTAGATAAAATATAAATTGTAATTATTTTCACTCAAAGATTTTTGGTAATGCACCAAACTGCTGAAAAGGTGTTTCTACTGGTCATTTTAAAACTTTATTATTATTTTATATTTATTTGCAAGGAAAGCAATGTCCCTACTGCACAGTTAAATACATTTTTACCTCTTCATCAAACAGTGGGTCAATAAATCATTTTTTAACACTGCTTAAAAACTATACTGGTCATGAATTGCTTTGATGCGAGGTCTGTTGGTTTGAAATGAAAATGCTGATGAACAGAAAAAAAGATTAGAGTTGCACAAGAGGGTGTTAAATGCAGTCACTTTGGGTTTGTGCTCTGATCAATAATAACCAAGTCATATCATCTTGTTTTATTTATCTGCATTTCTTTCTCTTTTAAAGAACTGTTTGTTATATTTGAAATTTTAAATGTAAATTCAAAACATTAAAATATATATATGTGTGTAAATATGCCAACACATCAAATATGTGTACAAGCTTATGAAAGGAGCAATTATTGTACTATTGTATTATTGATTCAATTTGTAGGTAGTAAGATGTGCCCATAAATTGTCTTGTCACTGTAATTTGATTTGAATGTATATGGAATTATGATTGCACAAGCAGATGAACTAAAAATATGTAAGCCTTGGCAAAGGAGAAATTCAATTCTGCCTGCCCTACCCTTCAGGCAGATACAAGGCCGTGTCTACCAGCAATCTGACCAGAACTGAAGCAAAAATTTGAGCCAAAAAAAAAAAAACAATGATAAAAGAAGAAATTCAATTTGTCAACTGGACAAAGTTTGTTTGGTCGAAAACGTTTCGCCGCTCATCCGAGAGGCTTCGTCAGCTCTAATTAGAATGCTGGTAAGACACTTGCTTATATCTTGCTGCAGGGAGGAGCTAACTAGCTAACTACTTTCCGAAACTATCTCATTGGTTTCAGTCTTTTGTTTCTCTGGCGTCTAGATTAGCATACCTATTCATCCCTACAACGACTGTTTTTCACACCTCTGGCCCTGACCTGGCTAGCCTTATTGTTCCCCTGTTTGCTTGATCTAGGCTTAAGAAAGTAGTTAGCTAGTTAGCTCCTCCCTGCAGCAAGATATAAGCAAGTGTCTTACTAGCATTCTAATTAGAGCTGACGAAGCCTCTCGGATGAGCGGCGAAACGTTTTCGACCAAACAAACTTTGTCCAGTTGACAAATTGAATTTCTTCTTTTATCTTGGATTCTACCTGGACGACTGAGGGACTCTTCACGCATCTAAAAAAACAACAACTTTTGTTCAGTTGACAGAAGTGAATTTCTCTTTTGCCAATATGTAAGCCTTGTACTACACATAAAACCTTCAACAGTCCTACCTTGGTTTTGTAGGTAACTAAAAATTTTGACAAAAAATTCTTGCAGGTTTGGAAAAAAATACTCCAACAGTAGATGGAGCTTTAGTAGTAGGATATAGTTTTGTGGTTTGCTTCAATAATGTATATAATGTATATGCTATATTTTCAAATGTATCATGTTTATCTTTCTAAAAAGAGAAACAAAACCATTACTACAGCCTTTATATTCAGCAGTTTCAAGTGACAGCAAACAAAACCTGTATTAAAGGAAAATTAACTTTTTACAATCTGAGCCTTCTTTCGGCAATAAAACAAGTAGTTTTACTCACCCATAGCAGTTTGGTGTCAATTGGAGCAGTATCGCAGAACTTATGTTGAGCCGTTCTGTTCTGCTAATGATCCCGTATCCGTTAGCATGAGTGCTCGGGGCATTACTTTGCGGTGTCCAAATAACACAAACTTTAGCACTTTTCAAATCACAGAAGATCGCTGTGTCAGGGTAGACTTTTAGTGGATTCCAAAACGGCCTGAAACCCGATATCCAGCTATAGTTTAATTTGATGACGTCATCAGAGAGGACAGTGCGCATGCGTGAACTCAGCTGTTTTGTAAACACCGCTAGTCTGAAAGAAGCTAACATCGCTCTGAACTTTACTTTTCTGTTGCGATATCGGGTTTCAGGCCGTTTTGGAATCTACTAAAAGTCTACCCTGACACAGCGATCTTCTGTGATTTGAAAAGTGCTAAAGTTTGTGTTATTTGAACACCGCAAATCAGTGCCCCGAGCACTCACGCTAACGGATACGGGATCACTAGTAGAACAGAACAGCTCAACATAAGTTCTGCGATGCTGCTCCAATTGACACCAAACTATGGGTGAGTAAAACTACTTGTTTTATTGCCGAAAGAAGGCTCAGATTGTAAAAAAAACTTTACTTTTCCTTTAACTTAAATCCAGTACTATAAACAATCATCTCTAAAATGTGGTATAGAGTGTAGTGTCTCCAGTTTAAAACTGTCTTCAGAAAATACCTTAAAGTGTATCCTTACCTACTAATCTGATATATATATAAATATATATATACACCTCCTACACCTTGTGCCATCTGTGCTTGCATTATATTTCATAGAGTAGGCCTGCATGCAAGACAACTTTGGGCACAGAAAACAGAGGCAGGGAGGGATTATTGTAAAATGTGTGTGTATTTAGAGGCTTGTGTGTACGACTTGAACATTTTTAGTCCATCACCTCATGCAACATTATTGTTTAAGACATGCACAGAATAGATAAAGCATACAAAAGTGGAATTAATTCAAATATCCAATAATGCATGCATACAAGTCAAATTGCACACAAACAAATTAACTAAACTGACACTAATCCAAATTTGCACATACAAGTCAAATTATGCATAGAAATGTAACCACACAAGCACGAGACAAACTACCGACACGAGACAAATTATGGACACAAATTGCTTTACAGATGTACTAATCTTTTAATTGCAATAATAGCTCCATTTTGATATGATTTAAAGATAATCATTTTAAAATTGTACCTAGCTTTAGTTTTTTTTGGAGTCAATTTATTAATTAACGTTTAAAAGCTACCAAAATCCTTCCTTGGTGAATTATGATATTTTGTGTGGATAAATAAATCTTTTAAGATCTTTACTATTGTTAAAAGCCTGAACACCATGTAAGAAGGCTTGCATGGTACTGAGGAGTTTGTTAGTGGAGCAGAAAGTTCAGCCTCGGGGCGACACTCATGGTTTTTCTATGGAGGGTGTGTTGAAGCAGCCATCTGGTAGTGTTCTCCTGATGTCTTCCAGGTTGAGGATATCAGCACGAATTTGGCGGATCTGGCGGTCGTAGTCTGTAATCATGTCCTCTTGTGTCCGTGCCACGTCATTGAGCTCTGCTAGCTTCCTGTCTAGGTCACTGCCTGCCATTTTGCCCTTTGCACGCTTGAGAGATTCGTCAATCTGGTTCAGTTTGCTTAGATCCACTTTGTCAATGTTTCCTGCAAAATACATGGGAGGTTATTTAGATGAATCAATTTATTTGTTTCAGAGGGACAATTTAAGCATATTGAGCAGTAAAATACAATAATGATAGAAAGCTCAAAAGTCTCCAATTGATTTGTGAAATATTAAAAATAATAGTAAAGGAAGACAATCAAGAATGATCATCAAACTTGACTGGGCGCGGTTAGCCACATCCATCCATCATCCATTTTCTTCCGCTTTAACTGGGGCCAGGTTGCGGAAGCAGCAGTCTGAGCAGGGAGGCTCAGACTTCCCTTTCTATGCGCATTTCCCACAGCTCTCCCAGGGGGACGCCGAGGCGTTCCCAGGCCAGCCAAGAGACATCCCTCCAACGTGTCCTGGGTCTTCCACAGGGCCTCCTCCAAGTGGGATGTGCCTGGAACACCTCCCTAGGGAGGTCCAGGAGCCATCCAGAACAGATGCCCGAGCCGCATCAACTGGCTCCTCTCGACGTGAAGGAACAGCAGCTCTATTCCGAGCTCCTCCCATATGACTGAGCTCCTCACCCCATTTCTAAGGGAGCGCCAAGCCACCCTGCGGAGGAAACTCATTTTGACCGCTTGTATCCGCGATCTTATCTTATCCATCATTACCCAAAACTCATGACCATAGGTGAGGATAGGAACGTAGATTGACGGCTAAATCGAGAGCTTTGCCTTTCGGCTCAGTTCCTTTTTTACCACAGTGGTCCAATACAGCGACTGCATCACTGCTGACACTGCAGCGATCTGTCAATCTCACGCTCAATCCTCCCCTCACTCGTGAACAAGACCCTGAGATACATGAACTCCTCCACTTGAGGCAGGACCTCTCCACCTAACTGGAGAGGGCAAGCCACCTTTTTCCAGTCAGGAATCATGGTCTCAGATTTGGAGGAGCTGATCTTCATCCCAGCCACTTCACACTTGGCTCCAAACCGCGACAGTACATGTTGCAAGTCCTGGTTCGATGGAGGACAATATCATCTGCAAACAGCAGAGATGAAACCCTGTGGTCCCCAGTCCGGACACCCTCCAAGGCCTGACTGCGCTTAAAAATCCTGTCCATATAAACAATGAACAGAACCAGTGACAAAGGGCAGCCCTGGCAGAGTCCAACATGCACCGGGAACAGATCTGACTTACTACCGACAATGCTAACAAAGCTCCTGCTCCGGTCATCATTTCGGGCTAAGCCCAGCTGGGCCAGCTGGCATTCGCTTTCCAGCCTGGCGTCAGGGTGGGGCCCCGGCTGAGCTATACTCGGCGACGTCACGATCCTTGGTATTAGACTGTTCATAGGGGTTCATGAACTGCTCTTAGTCTTACCTGTCATATAGGACCTTTTATCCCCCCAGTCACTGGTGTGCCGGGGTTTAAAGTGTGTTATGCAGTTTTAACAAATGACTCGTTTGCTTACTTAATGCACTTCGTGGAGGAACATGTCATGCATTACAACTGCATAATGCATGGCTCTTTGTCGTGTAATGCTTACATAAACAACTCCATTTCAGATCTTGAGCAAGTCTCAGTCAGGACTGTCTCAGCCGGTGGATTTTACCTATGGTTTATGCATCCAAATTCAACTTATTCCTGGCTGAAAAGTAAGAGCTAAGCCAGGCCAATAGAATTTGCATATAATTTGTTTGCATATTGGTCAGTTTCCCCATTTTTACTCACCAAGTTGTTCCAACAGTGCAGCAATGGTGCCCAGAACACTTTTAACTGAATTCTTTGCTTTACGGGCGTTGTCCTCTGCCACCTTAGCATTATCTGATGCCTAAGACAGAAACAGAAAATACACATTATATGGAACTTATTAAGGTCCCCATTTGATATACGTTCATAGAGTCAAAACTAGGGACTGGGGCTACACTTTGTGATTTTATTTTAAGCTCATAAGCTGTACACAGCATCTGCCCAGTTACAGACCAAACATTATCTCACTAAATCCCCAACAAATTCTTCCCTTAGCATGTCATTAGTCTAAGCGAGTGCTGTGATAACCCTAAAAGAGTTTTTTTCCTTTTCATATTCAAATTGGGGTTATCCAACTTAACTGTATGCTGTCTGAGGCAATACAACTTGGAATCTCCAAAGGATAGTCTCGAGAATGCAGGCTCCTTTTGCCAACTCCTTCCTAACTCTTAGGGCTGACTGTGGCACACATCCAGTGTTGCCTCAAGGAGCTATGAGCTCTGTGGTCAATTTGGGGTATTAGGAACAAGCATACGATCTGAAGGCTCATTACTTAAGCCCTAGTATCAGTTGTATTCTCACGTGTTACAGTAAATCCCTTTTTTTTTGTTAGTTTTATCTGTACATTCCTTATAAATCATTTTATATCTTTGTTCTTTTGTTACTTTCCATGTCACTAGCAGAGCTGAGTCGTAACAAATTGGGGGCTTCTCTGGGATTGATATAACCCTATTCCCGTGTACTAAAGTTGTAATAATTGTGCAATTGGATTGTTTTTGGTAATATTTTGATTTGGATTAGTTCTACAATGGCGTCGGTGATGGTGAACAGGTTGGTGGAACACAATTTCTGTGTCTCACCTGTGGTTCGTTCTGAATTGTCTAATGTGTGTGTGGAACCTGAGCTTGTCACTCCTGAGGGTGCAGTGGAGGCTGCTGTGTGGCCTAATCCTCTGGACCAGCCCCTCTTGTCCTCCTGTTCTCCCAGGGAGAGAGCTCGGCTCAAAGTGCCTGGCTTTTCTCAAAAGGCCAAGGAGAGAGAGAATGCAAGGCTCAGATTGAAGTTTGAATCCGAAAGCTCAAGACTGAGGTTAATGGTTGTCTCAGCCTCAAACATCTTAATCTTGAGTCTCTTAATCCACCTCTCAGCCCTGGTTCTACTGCCATCACTGACCTGCCTTCCACCTTCCAGTCTACTACACCTTTTGACATGAGTACAAACTTAACTTCTTCTCACATATGGGCAATGTGATGCTGAATTCTACTTTACAGTCTTTGAGTGCATTGCAACAGCCTTAAGAGGGCCCCACGATGTTTGGCCCATTTTGTTGCAATCTAAACTCACTGGTAAAGTTCAAGAAGTTGCTACTTTACCACTTGAAAAATGTTTGTGCTAAGACACAAACTTGAGCTTAAAGCTGCTATTTTGAATGTCTATCAATTGGTACCTGAGGCCTACCGGCAAAAATTCAGACAGCACTCCAAAGTCTCGAGCCATTCCTACACTCAATTTGCTAGAAAGAACGGGAATCTCTTCGATAAATGGTGAACTTATGCTAAGGTTTCTGATTTCAGTGCACTCCGTGAACTCATTGTGTCTTTCCTTGATCATGTTGTTTAGTATTTCAATGAGGAAAAAGGTCCAAACCCTTCCTGAAGCTGCCATGATAGCAGATGAGTTTATGTTGATTCACAAAAGCAACTTCTCTGGAACTCTACCCATGTGTTCCTCACATTTTCCTGTTTCTTCAGTATCCCTGAAAGTGAAAATACCAAGAGACCAGAGAAAATGTTTCTATTTCCATACCTCATTGCCAACTGCCCAGCCTTGAAGTGAAAAGCAGAACACTCTGCACCCAAACCAAGAGTCAGTTTCATCCAGTCTGGTTCAACTACACTAGCCAGTGACACTAGCCAAAAGCTTGACTCTGATTCTGAATCTTTGATTTCGGATGGTTCAGTCGGTACCCTTTCTGGCAAAGCATCTGATCAGCACTGTTTTGACAGCATTTTCTTGTCCAATTTTTCAGATAAACCTGTGGTTCCCAAGCCTCCTGGGACAATGTCCCAAGCCCGTCCAGAGAGCCCCGAGTATGGCAGAACCTTTTCATACTGCAGAGATGGACTGTGCATGGGCATTGACCATCAAAATCCAAAATGTGCTTGCAGCCTTGATTCTTATCAACTGATTGTGCCCATGCCTCATAACAAAAGTTTTAGACAGCTCAGAGGAGTTCCCTCCTGCTTTAGCCACTGTTCTAAACATGGCTCCAAATTTCATGAGCTTTGTAGACATGTATCGTCTGGTTAAAATGTATGTGTGTTACTTAAACTCCAGTTGTTTGTCCAGTCTCTTTTGTTAGATAAGATAGATAAAATTGTTAACTTAGTGTTTTTCTGTGTTTCGCTTTATGTATTTGGTCAGAAAAGCTGATGGTGTTAATTCACCAAAGTTTGTATAGGGTTGGCAGTTCTAAATGCAATGACTTGCTCTAGAACAGGGTTCCCCAAACTGTTCCACAAAGGGCTGGTGTGGCTGCAGGTTTTCTTTCCAACCAAACAGCAGCACACCAGACTTGACTCATTTAATCAACTGATCTCAGTCTTTAGACAGCTGAAGGCGTGGCCTTGGTTGGTTGGAAAGAAAACCTGCAGCCACACCAGCCCTTTGTGGAACAGTTTGGGGAACCCTGCTCTAGAATGTAAGTATATGTTTAATTTATTTTTTTTCTATTTGTAACTTAAACAGATTAAGTCCCTGCTGCAGACCCCTGTGTCGCAAGCATGCAAGCCTCAATGTAACAGACCTCTCCTGCGATTAGTAGATTCACTTCAAGCTGGCACATGGGTCCCTTCCTACTGACTGGTGTATCGCCCTAACGTCTGGCCAATCCTGGGCCTTCCCCTGCAGGTGCCACACCTTAAAGGGACCTGCCCCTGCCACACCAGGCTGCTGTTCTCTCTGGCCGTTTCCCAATTCACCGACGGCACGCTTGTTAGCGTCCTTGGAACGGGATATGCGTCATATCCGGCGCGACAAGGGCCGTTCCATTCGTTTTTTTCCACCTGCACCGTCAAGACGAGCTCTGAACGGCGCCGTCGTTTCCATGGAAATCGGGGCGTGGACCAAGCGTGCAAACATGCACGCTCCGCACACTTAAAAGCCCCAGCATGCACAGCGCGGGAGGATATATGACTACAAAGACCAACTCGCCAGCGACATCCACAAGTGAGAGTTGCGACGTCACTATAAAATATACGTACTGGTTCACCTCACCTACAACTATGCTACATGAAACTCTTCATAAACTACGCTAAACATGTGTGACGGTAGCCGTAACGGCATAGTTCACGGCACCTGTATTACCGTTCACATGCTTTTCCCCTTACACTTCTATATTTCCTTTGCTGTTGTAATGCTGGATATTCTACAGTATCGCCATGTCCAGCGTTTACTCTAAGCTGCGCACTGTTCGCACATTCTCAGCGCACAAGAAAACTTGTGCAGCGCACTGTAAAATCAGGGATGAAAGAGCTTTTTATTCAGCCGCGGGGGCATTTTTTTTATATCTGCAAAGTGCGAGCCGCGCGGGGGGGGGGGTGCATTTCGGGTGTGGAGTTAGTCTGTGTTTGCTCAGACACATTAAAAATTAGGGGGAACATTGGCCATGTCCCAGTTCCAAGTATTACTAGTCGCAATAGTATAATTTTTTTGTCTTTAGGGAACAAGGAGCAGACCACCCAGCTCATTGAGCTGAGGCGGGACCTGTTCCATTTCGCAGGCGGCCATGTGAGAAACGTAGTGCACTAAGGACAGAGCGAGTGTGCGCCGTCTCGACGACAGACCGACGGCACACTCACAAGCGTGCCGTCGGTGAATTGGGAAACGGCCTCTGTGTCTCTGCTGTGTCTCCCTGTAAATTTGTGCAACTTCGTGAACCCTGAGACACTAGTAGTCCTTTGTGACTTAGTTTTGAGACTGGTTTGTTTTTCCTGTTTTTCTCAATGCTAGTTTTGTTAGTCTACTTTTAGTTATACATTTAGCTACTCTCTTAAGAGCCTCCTTTTGTTAATTATTGTAAATATCCTATTTCTCTTTCTGCAGCATTTCTCTTCCTCCAAACACGGCAAGAGTTAATGCCAAAGAGCTCGATTTTGTCTCATCTGACCACAGCACCTTCTCCCAATCACTCTCTAAATCATTCAGGTGTTCATTGGCATACTACAGGTGGGCCTGCACATGTGCCTTCTTAAACCTTTTGAGCACTGCAGGTTTTAATCCACTACAGCCTAAAGTGTTACCAATGGTTTTCGTAGTGAGTGTGGTCCCAGCTGCATTGAGATCCCTGACTAGCTTCTCCCGTATGAAGCCGCAGACCGAGGGTGATTGATGGTAATTTTGTATTTCTTACATTTTCTGAAAATGAGAACATGAAATCCCAGTCTATTTCAAACCCACAAACACTTTAAGACACAAACTGGTCCACTTAAAGGACAAAACACTGAGCCACAAACAAAGCAGTGTGGTCTACTCCATTCAGTGTAGTGAAGACTGCAGTGAGCGCTACACTGGAGAAACAAAACAGCCACTTCACAAGAGGATGTACCAACACAGCCGGGCGAGCCATGGTGCACCTCAATCTGCTGTACAGCTCCACCGAGAAGCCATGGGCCACTCCTTTGAGGGCAGTGAGGTACAGATCTTGGCCAGAGAAAAGAACTGGTTTGAGAAGGGAGTTAAATAAGCTATTTTGATCAAGAAAGAGAATCCTTCCTTCAACAGAAATGGACGTCTCAGACATCATTTGTCTTCCACTGTATTGACTTTCTAATTGAATAGTTTGTTGGCAAACAGTGAATTGCCCATAGGGTTTAACAGACAACTTCTCGCTCATCTGAAAAAATATAATTCTATAATGTACATGTTCGATACAAAAAGGCTACGATTGTTCATACCATTGTAGCCATCATCATGTCGTTGTCTGCCTCAGCTTTCTTCTTGTTCAGTTCCTGCTCGGCTGTAGTAAGTTGCTCCATCATATTGGTCACCTCTGAGTCCAGCTTCTGAGTCTCTGCAAATGCCTTCTCAGCTTCCTCTTTTGTCTTAGCAGAGCCCTGGAAAACATCAGACTTACCAAAACTGTCACCAAAGCACAATGCATAGAGCAGTGGTTCTCAAACTGTAGTGCTATTGGTAGTATGAGGGGTCTGCTGCAGATCCAGTTTAGAGTCACTTATTTATGCAAATGTACTTACTTCTATCTTAATCCTCATTAAAAATACAAACAAGTAAAAAGTAATCTACACATTTCAATAAAAGTTTATGTAACCCTCTTGGACTGACACTGTATTCCAGCTGTCTCCACTCAGGTCTTTTTAGTATTTTAGTTATGCATGTTCTTTTTAATCCAGTGAAAATCTGTTCATTAATTATGAACCCTACTCATGAAGTTATATAGTCTTTTTTGCCCTTGTCCAAAAAGTTTTTTCTCTATATTAGCCACACTAAAATGTGAATAATAGATTGCTTATCCGAACATAAATGTGATCATAGCTGATAATGGCTCAATGGCCGAATTGCTCGACATCTTGTGAATATCATACGTGATGCCACTCTCCTTTGCATTGAAGGTAGGGATGCACGATATATCGGCTTTAACATCGGTATCGGCCGATATTGCCCAAATTTTAACATCAGTGTCAGCCCGATGTGTAAAAGTGGGCCGATATTAACGACCGATATTTGTCAGTACAGTAATCCCTCAAATTAACGTTTTCTCACATTTCTCTCTTGTTTAAACACTTAAACTTTCGTAGATTTTCAACAAAATGTATTAATAGTGAAGCGTGGGGGGAAGAGGGAGGGCGGAGAAGTTTGCGCAAGGACATGTGCGCTCATCCTGCTCAAATCCGTGATAGAGCAGCATGACCGGTGCAGGGCTGCGAGCACGAGACCCGTGCCCAAACCGTGCCTCCTCTAGACCAGGTCTAAACCAGGATTAAACCACCGCGGGCTCTTGCATGCGTTCGTTCATGCCGAGGTTTGATGTGCTCGGACCTCCCCTCGGCACCGCGTCGCTGCTAGCCTCAGCTGTGACTCAAAAACACGTCTAAAAGCAAAGCAGGCAGGAAAAGAACAGGTAGAGATCGTTTACAGAGGGATCCATATGCCGGCTGCATTTCCACAAACTCACTCGCCTCTGTTCGGTTGTAAAGGCTCAGGGTACACCGGTGAAGCTGCTGCTGCTGCTAATAGCAGAGCTAGCACGAAACCAGGAACAGAGCCAAACGCGGTGGTTTAATCCTGGTTTAGTTCTGGTCCAGTCCTGGTTTAGTCCAGGTCTAGACCTCGTCCAGTCCTGGTTTAGTTCTGGTCCAATCCAGGTTTAGACCTTGTTTAGTCCGTGTTTAGTCCTGGTCTGGCAAAGGTCCCTTAGCCAATCAGGAAGCAGAACACAATGTTACACTATTAAAAAAAATAAAAACGTTACACTATAAAAAAAAATTGAAATTGAAAAAAAAAAAAAAAAAAAAAGTCAAAACATGTTTTGAAAATTCATTCATTCATTCATTTTCTTCCGCTTTTCCATTTTCTGGGTCGCGGGAGCAGCAGTCCAAGCAGTGTTCTGCTGCCCAGAACACAATGCACCAGCCCCCATGAATCCTTCCGCGGGTGGTGGGTCCACAGGAGGACGGCTCACGTCACAACAGGCCTTGATGTATCTTCTGCCATGGGGGCTACCAGTGTCCACAGACACTGGGGGCGAGGTGGGGTTAAGTGTCTTGCCCAAGGACACAACAATCCCAGCTCATCTGTGGGAGCTGGGATCACATGCGGTCAACCGTCAAGAGCAGGATTCAACCCGCCAACCCCTGGATCACGAGGCATATGCTCTACCAACTGAGCTACTGCCGCCCCATGTTTTGAAAATAAAAGAAGACATTCAAAAATTCATTTTGCATGATTTTCAGTCTGTATAAAATGTTATCTCAGAATTAAAAATAAATAAATATCGGTATCGGCTGATATCAGCAACATTAATATTGGATATCGGTATTGGCCAAAATTTTCACATCGGTGCATCCCAAATTGAAGGTGCTGAACATGTCAAGCCGTTGTTAGGAAGTGGGATACCCTTCTGGATTCATAGATTATGAGCATGTGAATATCCTGGTCTATATGTGGACTTTGATGTATCCCATTTTGTTTTTTCTTTATTTGTTTAATTTTTTTATAATTGAACATATTTTGTACACAAATTGTACATTTTTATTATCATTTCATATTTTAAGATATATTTTTAATCTATCCTACACTCCTTTTTGCTGGTATGGCCGTTTGCAATTAATACATGTCCTTGCATTTGGTGGGCCATATTTAAAGTCTACGCCCATGCCAGAGTTAGGATTTTATAAAAGCCTTGATGAAGACCATTGTAGGTCGAAACATGTTGGCTTTGGCCATGTAAATAAAAGCCTTTTAATTATACATCCCACGTGAGGGATCCTGGTTTTTCCAAGAGCTCTTTCTACAAGTCACATTTTGTGGTTGCCACCCATTCCCCAATTATTTTTTTGGCAGATTTTTTTGTAGAGCTTGGCTTATTTGACCTTGCAGAATAAGGGCAGAAGAAAGAGGAAAGTTGGCCTTGTGCAGCCTACATTGGGGGCTTTTTCAAACTCCAATTTTTTTTCTCCCCAACTATTCTTTACAAACCACTTGACTGATGTAAAAGTATAATTACCATAGGTACTACTCCTCCAAACAAAGTAATAATCAGGTAAACATGAAAACCATATACTATATCCATATACACCATAAGTCATGGCACATCACTATTTTAGTGTTCTAGCCCTTGTTTAAACAGGGTTATAGTTTCGTTACTGGCCTGGTCCAGATTTGGGGGAACTCAAAGCCAGATAGATTAGAAGGGTTTGAGAACCACTGAGAGAACATTCAGAATTAGAGTGCTGTAATAGTCTGTAATACATGTCCAGTACATACTTTCTGGACATTGCTGGCGATCCTCTCAGCTTCCTCAGCCTTGCTTTTGGCCTCTTTGGCGTCAGATGCAGCATTACCCAGAGCAGATTCCGCCTGGCGTGTCTTCTCATTAGCAGCGTTGATGGTGGCATTGATTAAAGGAATTTTCTGCAAAGCCTCCTCCGCTGCAGTCTTGTTGTCATTCACCCTCTTATCAAAATCTGAAAACAATTATCAATTAGGTTTGTAATGGGCCACTTTTACCAAACTCAACCACTTTTACACCTTTACTATTGCACCATTTATAAATTAAAGGTCCCATGACATGAAATTTTCACTTTCTGAGGTTTTTGAACATTAATATGAGCTCCCCTACCCTGTTAAGGGCCCCCCTTCATGGCTAAAAGTTGTGAAATGTGTAAACTGAGCAATTGTGAACCTTTTCCGCGTTTGAAAAAAGGATAACCCAAACGGGCGAGTTTGAACAAGCTCCTTTTATGATGGCATAAGGGGAAAGGTTTACAACCCCCCTTTACAATGAGAGAAGCACGGCATCTGCTCTGTCCCTGGACGTGATGTTGAAGAAAAGAGTATGTATTAGCTCCTTCATCCGAGCCTCTGAAACAGCAGTGGTTTAATTTTATTTTCTGTGGAAATTTGCCGACACGTGAGAGTTTTTTTTCATGGGACAATACAGAGCTGGTATTGCAAATCGACTGAAACTGAAGCCTGGGTCAGTACCAACTCTCCACGCCGCAACAGCTACAGACGCCGAGCAAGTAAGTCAACTGTAAAACTACAGTCGCCTTTGGCTTGTTACGGTCGCCTTTGGCTTGTTACGGACGCCTTTGGCTTGTTACGGTCGCCTTTGGCTGTATACGGTCGCCTTTGGCTGTATACGGTCGCCTTTGGCTTGTTACCAGTGGTGAAAGTAAAGTGGTGCGCACCGGAACGCAGCACCGGTATAAAATTCACAGCCAGTACGCAGCACCGCTAAGAGAATATGGTTAATGGTGGCCAAAACTCAGATTTGAAAAAAGTAAGGTGCGCTATTTAAGTAGAAAACACAAACAACCACACTATACCATTCGAGAATAACTGAAAGCTACCCGAAACTCTCGTGCAGAGATATCTGCAGTCTGTTAAGCAAGGATTGTCAAAACGTATCTGAATGTAGCCGTGAAAGTAGCCTAAACCATTGTGAGGCGGTGCTGCGCACTGGTAGAAGATTTAAGGCCGGCGCGCTGCCTGCACCTGTAAGAGAGGGTTTATGCTGCTTTTTTCCACATACAGTAGGCCTAGGTAGGCAGCACCATTTACGTAGGCCCACAAAAATATGAAATAATTAAGCATATTAAAAAAGTTATTTATCTATAAAAAAGGTGTAAAACGTAAAAAAAAAAAAAAACGGGTAAAACAAGTGTTTTTTTTTAATGGTAAAGTGATGCACTGGACATTATAGCACCTGTAAGAAATGAAAACTACTTTCACCACTGCTTGTTATTGATAGAATGTGTTACATTAGCAGTGCAACTAACAGCTATCAGCTCGGTTAGCAGGCTAGTCTGCCCTACAAAGCCAAAAGAAATAACTCTAAATAACTTTGCATACTCTGTCAAACTGAGTTCAGACTGGAAATGGACACCGCCTTTGTCTTGTGATCAAATCAATGAGCTGTTAGCAGGTGACTGCAGGTTTGTTGCATTTGTAATGAGATTAATAATAAGAGTTTTTAAGGTGTGTAAAATATACAATGTGTATAAATAATGTAATTTCATAATGGGTATACTGAAGTATTAATATTGTTCACTACACATACTTATCTTCTATCTTCTTACACCTTGCACCTGGAGTATATACAAAGGAATAAATGGAGTACTAATTTGTCATTCTAGTCTACACAGACCAGCACATCAACTCTGACCGGATGCGTAGGAACACACAAGCTGGAATAATGACCCAGAAGCCCCAGCACCAGCTCACAAATTAGTAATAGGAGAGATGCCTGTAGCAGCTGGACAATCAAAATGATATTTAATTTTGCAAAGATTATCATTGGTTTGTGTTCTTTCCCTTGTGATGTAAATAAATCCTTGCAATATCTTTACACTGTCTACACCATTGAATGAAAAGGCACAAGGCTCTAGATTTGTGGGTAGAATTAACTGTCAAGTTTATTTATTCTTTTATTAACTTCTGTTAAAAAAAATGTAGAAGAGTACAAGTTGAGGCAGACAAGACTCCAATCCAGGATGGTCCTCCATACAGGTGAGGTGTCCCTCGACCTTGTCGTAGTCTTCTAGTAACCTAATTAGGATTAGAAATGGTGTCATTTTTAGGCATAAGTAGTTTTCAAATGAAGATACAAAGTTGTTTTCAATTTAGAGTGTTACCTGAGGTATCCAAGCAGCTTCTGAGGGCATGGTAGCACAATTTCCACAGTGGCACCTATCCAAAAATATAGGTAGAACTTGGTAAATCTTCAGGTAAATAAGGTAATACAGACGGATGTGATGATGGTAAATCTTCAGAAGTCATGGGTTAACATGACGTCAATAAATGTGAGCACAGAGAACTTTACCATTAATAGTCATAGTCACTTTATCAGAATAGTCATAGATTAGAATGCCTTCTATTATTACTGTACATATGTATAGGTTAGTGGGGGAAACGAAATTTCGAATTCATTCTATGTACATGTACATGATTGTTTTTCGACAATAAAGCAAACTATGACTATGACTATGTACAATGAGATTAAAAGCAGCCCATTCTCTAGTGCAGACATGTAGATTATTTACATACATTTATAACAGAGTGCAAGAAAAAATAACAAAAGGGGGGTGGGTGCACATTTCTGAGCAACATACATAATATGTATAATATGTAAATATTATTTACATGCACTCAAGTATCCTGGCTTTATATTTGCGCACATGTTAGAATGTTGTAGGTAAACAGGTTACACATGTACAGAGAATGATTTAATGTAACAACACATCAGTATACTAGTGTTTTTCATGTAAACTGGGATATCAAAACACATTTGACCAAAACCGGGATAAGCCTTATATTCGGGATATTAAGTGCATGTAAACATAGTCACATAGTCAAGTCATTAGGCTCAGGGAAGTTAATACCCCGCCAGTGTTGATAAATTCCGTATTTAATAGCATGACGGGTTTCTTCCTCAGAGCAACATGAAAAGCTAACAGAGGATATGCTGGCTACATGCTAACCGTAACAGTATACATAAACAAGCTAACGAAAGTATTGTTTCCAGACATAACATTTCAAACTAACCATTTGGTGACGTCTTGCTGAAACAGCTGAGTTGCAACTTCTTCGCCTTCGGGATCAGAATCGGGGTCGTACTGAACTTTTCAGTGAGAAGTTTATTACAGTCGCTTCTCCACGTCTCCATTTTTCCGCCACTACACACATGGAAACCAGCGCCAAACCCGGAAACAGTGACCATGTTTGGCCACACCCCCACCCGCCTTCACTGGCCCTTCTCCATCCTCATTTGCATTCAAGCGACACGCCCAGAATAGACGGTGAAAAAGACACATCCTCCATACGTTTCCTCCTAGAGGCTCTATCATGCACCAAGGCTTGATTTTGGAGAAGAAGGTTCATATACAGTATTAGGGAACCACTAAGGCGCCATATAAAAGCATCAAGAAGTACCATGTCATGGGATCTTTAAAATATTTGGAGAGGGCATCATACAAGTTCAAGAAAGCACATTTACCTCTGAGGTCATCTAAGATGTTTTCTGCTTCTCTGAATGTTGACTGGCCTTTTTTTGCTGCTTCTTCAGCAAGAGCTTTAGCTGCATCAGCACGAGCAAGAAGCTGGTCAGCAGTCTGCAGAAGAGCACACACTAGATTAAATGCATGCATGGATCACGCTGCGAAATCTGAAAATCTGTATGGGTAAGTCACTTGAAATGATAATAATGTTGAATTGAGTAGTTTTACCAATACTTATTTATACTTGATTTAGTATTCATAATTGTCTGTTCATGGAATTAATTTTCACTGAAAAATGGTCTCTCCATGGGCAGATTCAAGTGCTTAGATTAGAAGTATGACCTGGTTAGTAATTCCCAACAAAACATTAAGCCTAAATATCATACTAATTATCAAATAGTTTTGAGTACAGAAACAGAAAAAAACATGTTCAAAATTCAATTAATTTATTTGAAACATACTTGTAATTGGAGATAATGAAATGGTTCAGGACTCACCTGCTGCTCACTCTTGCCTTTATCAAGCAATTTACGCACTTCCTGCTCTTTTCCTCTCAGATCATCACGAAGATCATTGTACTCCTTCTCAGTTTTATCTATCAGTTTGTCCAGGTCTGATGCCTCTTTTTTAATCTTGATTGCTTCGTCCTTTGAACACAATCAATAAATAGCTCTTAAACGCAATGAAGTCACTAAAGCAGAAGCCAAAACCAATGTGCTTGTGGAAATAGTAACAGAGCTCTGTCGTACAGCCATTTGGATCGAAGTGTCTGTGTTCAACTAATGTTGACTTACCTCCAAGGCTTTTGTGTCGAAAGGTGGTACACTGGTCAGGTTGGCAAAGATTCTCAGAGCTCGATCAGATGCCTCCTCTGCCTCAGCCTGGACTTTGTTGGCCTGCTTCTCAAGGTTTTTAGCCATTTCTTTAGCATCGTTATACCTTAGCAAAACACAATTTCAGTACTGCAGTTACAACACAAGTGCTAAATTACACATTTCAGTACTTTTTGTTGAGCTGGTCAATCTCCTGGCTTGTCTTGATTTCTCCATCCAGTGTTTTCAACAGAAGGCTGTAGGCTTTGGATGATGTGTCATTAGCTTCTTTGGAAATCTTCTCAATCTGATCAGCAACCATTTTGTGCCTAATAAAATAATTAATAAATGGAATTTATTTATCTGTTGAATAATAAGGACGTGAACCTCTGATCTAGTTTCTCACTTTTCAGCCAAGGTGCGTGCTTCTTCAGCCAATAGTGTCATGTTATTGGGGTCTCCACCTCCACTGGGGGGCTTAATGTCCTGCACAGACAAGTCTATTACTACTAGGTGTTGGAATTGCAGAGTCCTTCACAATTTGATGTGATATACAGCACATGACTCACAATATGTAAATTTACACCAGTATCATTCTGGATATTTGAAATATTTTTTCTACGGTTTTACGCTGACGGGCATAGACAGTCATCAATGGCAACTGGCATCCTGTACCCGTCTCTACTGCATGCACATACATAAACGGATAGCCTTATACACTGACAATCTATATTATTGCACTGCTGTTCTTGTCTCCTGTATATTACTGTGATTTTATATTTTATTACTTGTTTTTCCATTTTATTTTGACTTGTACATATACATTTATTTTTATAATTATGTCTCATTTGACACCTGTCTCTTCCTCTTCTTTGCTATACCATCTATTTTTGTTACTCTGTTATGTATAATATTGTGATGTCTGAGCTACTGTATCCAAATAATTTCCCTTGTAGATCAATAAAGTTTGTCCAAGTCTAAGTCTAAAGTTTTACTTTCTCTCAATGGGTACCAAAATTACTACCTAACTAAACTACCAAAAATGTTTACGGCAAAACATCAATAGAGCAGCCTGTGATATTCATATTGTATAAAAAAATGTGAAGGTACTAAACTCTTGGTTTGGTCCTGATTTTGGCCCCGTTTAAGTTGTAATGTTGATTTGGTTCTAGTGCTGGCTCTATCCTGGTCTAGTCCAGCATTAGTTCTGTTTTTTGTCCCACTTTAGTTTGGATGCATTCACACTTGCACAGTCACCACAAGTATGACAATATATCACATCTAATTAATACACTGTTCGTAACATCAGCCTTAGCCAGTACTCGAGTTGAGGGGGGATGGGGGGGTGGCATCCCCCCTGTGGGAAAAAATAGTCAAAATCATCCCTCTTCTAAAACGGTCATCCCTTCTTCCATCCCTTGTGGCATTTTATCAATCAGGCATGAAAATCCCTCACCTTTTGGTGAAATTTGCCGTTTTTAAGTCAAAATAGCCAGTGCCAAGAGCCAATTATAGGCCGAACTGCGCTCCAGCTTCCAATCATGTTGCAGCAAACTTACGCACCGATCGCGCTCCCGCCAATCATGAGGATTAGCGCTGTTGTGTTTGCGCCTGTTCGCCGATCAGCTGTGAGCGAGCCTTGTGACATTTACGCGGCATTTCAAGAGAAGAAGAATCCTTAAATTGCTACGTTAATGCAACGTAAGAAGAAACTCTCGCTTCGGGACAGGGGATACGTTCGGGATTATGTCCTTTTCTCCGGAGCTCCGGATTATTAAAGACCATGACATGTGCATACATGGATACACAAACTATCGGGAGTGACCGCGTTCTTATGGGTGAGTCATATTATCAGATTATTTCTGCATCTATTTTGGCACTAAACCAGGACTAAACCAAGACTAAACCAGGACAAAACCAGGACTAAACCAGGTCTAAACCAGGACTAAGCCAAGACTAAACCGGGTCTAAACCAGGATTAAACCGGGACTAAACCAGGACTAAATCAAGACCAAACCAGGTCTAAACCAAGACTAAGCCAAAACTAAACCAGGTCTAAACCAGGTCTAAACCAGGACTAAACCAGGACTAAACCAAGACCAAACCGGGACTAACCCAGCACTAAACCAGGACTAAACCAAGACTAAACCAGGTCTAAACCAGGACTAAACCAGGTCTAAACCAGGACTAAACCAGGACTAAACCAGGACTAAACCAAGACCAAACCGGGACTAACCCAGCACTAAACCAGGACTAAACCAAGACTAAACCAGGTCTAAACCAGGACTAAACCAGGACTAAACCAAAACTAAACCAAGACTAAGCCAGGACTAAAACAGGTCTAAACCAGGACTAAGGTGTGTGTGTATGTGTGTGATAACATATTATCCTGTGTATTATTGAATTATTGAATGATTATATGGACTTTGTTATAAAAGCATTTCCATTTTAACAAAGTACCTTCTAATTCTGCCCTGCCCTGGAACACCACACCACAGTGATGTCAGTGATGAGGGAGGGCTTAGCTTAATGTAATGCAAATTAGTCGCCCCCCCCCCCCGGAAAATATGTCACATAAATGAAAAATTTCACCATCCCCCGGTTTCATTTTACAACTCGACTACTGGCCTTAGCTCTTTTCTATGCACATTTTATTAGTTTTTTGCTGAACATTTGTAGTGTTTACCACTTTGCCGATTGCATCCTTGGCTTTGTCTAGCTCCTGGCGAGCTCGATCAATGAGATTCTCAGCATCTCTGACCCGTGCGCGGGCCTTGTCTGCTTGTGTTCCCGTCTCATCCACAGTGTTCCTGATGTTTTGGAGACGGTTCCACTGTGTCGTCAACGTTATATTAATGGCATTCAGACGATCCAGGAGGCCTCGATCAACCTCTGAGAACATTCAAACCCATCTCATTATTACACATGTGCAACAGTCACTGAATTAACTTGTAATATATGGCACCTTTCACAATTCTCAAACATGCATATAAAAATCTTCAGTGAACAGTTAATTGAGACAGCTAACATAGCCATGAGCATCTTGTAGGTAGGGTCCCACCTTTGCTGGACTGGGCCTCTTCCAATAGCTCTGTAATAGCCCGTTCAGCCTCTTTGAGGCGCTCTTCAAAGGCCTTGTCACTGACTGTCTCCTGACCCGAGCTTAAGTTGTCAATGAGTGTCTGGAGATCATGAAGTTTCTGCCGCTGCTGGTTCACCTGGAGATGCAAAATATACCATAGGTTAGTCAATATCAACATTTGATACGTCAACACAAAGTCAATATGTCAGAGGGGTAAGTATTTGCAGCGGTCTTTAAAGATCCCATGACATGGTACTTCTTGATGCTTTTATATGGCTCCTTAATGGTTCCCTAATACTGTAAATGAATCCTTCTTCAAAATCAACACTCAGTGCATGAGAAAGACACATGTACAGAGTCAGAGTCATAATCTCTCTGTCTGAACAACTCATTCTGGGCCTTGTTGCTTGAATGCAAATGAGAAGGACACAGATTGGTTAGAGGAGTGGGTGGGGGGGGCCAAATGCGCCGCTGGTTCCTTGTTTTAGTGGTGCGCTGTGCCTGGCCCCACTTCCGCGTGTGTAAGTGCGAAGGAGGAAAGGACAGCCTTTTCAATGAAAAAAAAAAAACAAATTTTTACAGAAAATAAAATTAAACCACTGCTGTTTCAGAGGTCCAGAGGGTCGGGTAAAGGACTTCCGAGCCTAGAAACACTCGCACGTGCCTCCAGGCAAATAAAAAAAACGCATTTCGCATTGCGTAGCTCCTCCGCAGTCCAAACTCTCTGGGCGTGATTTCCAGAGACAGGGGGTGGAGATCCAGACGGTGGTGGAACTGAATTTGCATTTCTTTTTTCGATCTGACGTCAATAAGGTGCCTTGTCCAGAATCGCCCATTTGAGCTGTTTTTTTTTTCAAATGCAGAAAAGGATCGCAAATGCTCAGTTTATCCCTAACCCTATCTGCAAATCATAATTTGCAGATAGGGTTAGGTATTCATAAATGCTATCATTCAAAGCAGACTCGCATACACATTCCACTCACCTTATCACGGACAAGGCTGTAGCAGGACGGACACTGCTGGCAGCCAGGAGCAGAACGATTGTAGAAGTAGTTCTCTTCGCACATGTCACATCGAGTACCAACAAATCCAGGCTTACACTCACAGCGGCCATCTTCCTTACATTGGCCTGAGAGGGAGCCCTCAGGGTCGCAGTCACATGCTGAAAATACAGGGCTGTAGCTGTAAGGAATATTCCCTTTTTGGAAGATTTTTTTCCACAGTCTGTGCCTTACGTTTGCATCCAGATGAACTGAAACCAAAGAAGTTTACTTCACACTGCTGACACTGGAGACCCGTGACGCCTGGTTGACACTCGCACTGACCAGAGACCACGTCACACTGCCCGTTAGTGGAGCCAATGGGATTACAGTTACATCTGAAGACAGAGATGTGAAAGACTGAATAACAACTTTAACAACATAACAATGCCATTGGTCAATTCTCTTTGGAAGATTATGGTGCTAGAAGACATTTGAGCTAACCGTTCACAGCCTTTGCCACTGTGCAGATTGTAAAAGCCCGGTTCACATGCACTGCAGTCCCTTCCGGCAACATTGGGTAAACACAGACACTGGCCTGTGACCTGGGAGCAGCTGGTCTGCTGGTCCACGGTGCCAAATGGAAAGCACGCACAGGCTGAGGAGAAGAAACAGGAAGAGTTAGCTTGGCTTATTGACTGCAGGGCTAAGTAATAGCTTAGTCTTAGTGTAGTTTTCATGGCATTAAAATGGTATTGCTATAAGTTTTTAATGGATGCATCATTAATAGGTGTCAATATATGGAGCAACTGATGTGGTGTGTAAACATTTCTAAAAATTACTGGTCTAACCGTATTAAAAATTGTTTCCTAAATTGTAAATATAATTTTCTGTGTGACGTGTCCACCACCTGGTTCTCTCTCTCGCAGGTTCACCTCTCTTTGAACTTTGAACTTTACTTGGTGGTGCTACCTACCCGTCTCCATGGTGACAGATCAGTAAATTGTTATAGAATGGAACATTACAGGCAATAAGAGTATCTCCATAGAAAGAAGCAGGTGTCATAGTCTCTACCGGAGCAGTTGCATAAAACACCTTACTGTCCTTAATCACTTCAGAAACAGTCCAAAATGCAATAAAAATGAAATGCAATAAAAATGTTAACTGCAATATGTTTGTCATATTCTTTTTATTTTTAAAAATTGCAGTTTTAAGAGTGATGTATAAAAAATGCCTCCCTGTAGTTTAGACCTTAACTGAAACGAAACTGGTTTGTTATTTGTATAATGTACCTTCAATTCAGTCTTTTCTCATACATTAAGGGTCCTTTATGTGTCAAATCTTTATCTTGAAATTGTAAGCTTAATCCAGCTTGTACTCACGTTTACATTTGTCATTTGGGTTGGCAGCCAGGGCATTCCCAAAGAAGCCATCTTTGCATCGGTCACAGAATAACCCTGCTGTGTTGTAGATGCATTTGAGACATTCCCCGGTTTCACGGTGACAATTTCCCACAGCATTGGGATCAATGTTGTCACTGCATTTGCAGGCACGGCAAGCTCTGACTGGACCTTCTTGCCCCAGAGGGTCTCCAAAAAACCCATCATCACACAGCTCACAGCGTTTGCCTGTATACCAGAATTTTGATTAAGACCATTATTTAGAATTCAATATAAGATGGGATATTTCACTTTTATAGAATATTGTTAACACACATAACCTACAGACCACCATAACAAATAGACCACCATGTTTAATTTATTTTATATTTATGTATTTTAATTATTGCATATCTTCAAAACAACCCTTTCAAAATGATCTATTGCTTGGTGTACTGTACTGCCCAGATTCTGTTAAATGTCCACCCCTCAAACAGAATGAGCATGGTTCTGGTTATACTGACCCGTGGTGCCAGCAGGGCAGTTGGTGCATACCACCTCTTTGGTTTTGGGGACTACAGCACAAGTAGCCCCACTGGGACAGGGGCATGGCTGACAGTCTGCTGCAGTGCCTCCAGTGGCATCTCCATAAAAACCATCTTTACAGCGCTCACAGCTCAGGCCTGCGGTGTTGTGCTCACACTTGCATGCTCCTGGAAACAACACATTTTTGGATATTTTAGATTCTGAACCTTCAGTGTGGTCTGTTGCATATCAAACCTTCAATCATACCTTTGTTTTCACAAAACACATGAACACTGGGCCAACTAGCAAAAGCTCTTTTTAATTTTTTAGGTTTTTAAGTTTTAATTTTGGCAGCGAACATATTCAGTCTTACCAGCCACCATAGCCAGCTGAATGTTCAACAAATTCAATCTAAAGAGAAAGAATGAATTTTAACATACTGTACCTTATAACTTGACATCAGCAAAATATTATTATAAATCAAAATATTCCAATTACTGTAATTGTTCCATGTTAAAACAATAAATGGCTAGAAACCAGAAAAAGTGAGTGTCACTATCCAAAGTGTGTGTGTCAAGCCCTATTGTAATTGAATGGGTTCCCGGGTGGCAGGGTTGCATCGGGTCAAATCACACTCAAGTCCCCATTTTTTGAGTCACTCAAGTTGAGTCATGGCCCACTGCCTTCTGAAAAGTATAAGTCCTAGTTGAATCCCAAATCATCAGTCATTATGTCTGAGTTGAGGAATAAATCCTGGAAATGACTTGGAAATCTCAGATTCTACATCTCTGCTTAGGGGTGTGTCCACACCACAAAAATAAATTGGGTGAAAGAAATCCTAGATATAAAGGTGAATCTTTCTGCTAATACAGGTCTCCTGAGGTGATCGAATCAGTCAATGACCTCATTCAGTCTGACAGAAGGGTGACAGTGGATGACATTGCAAGGACTTTGAGCTTATCTGTTGGTTTGAAAGTGACGATGAAGTCAAAAGTGTTGTGAGCAACTGGCCGAGACATCAGTCCAAAGATTTTTACGCTGAGGGAATACGGAAGCTTGTGCACATTTGGGAAAAGTGTGTGACAGTGCTGGGAGACTACGTTGAAAGCTAAAGTAAGCTTCTATCTGTATTAGCAGTCCTTATACCAAAAAATTCACCTTATTTATTGGATGACCCTCGTAATACTGCCCCCGTTTCTCATAAAAAGTCCCCCATCACCAGCCTCAACGACTACCGTCCTGTGGCACTCACTGGTTATCATGAAGTGTTTCGAAAGATTAGTCCTCCAGCACATCAAGGACTACCTTCCACCAGACCTAGACCCCTACCAGTTTGCATACCATGCCAACAGATCCACAGATGACACCATTGCCATAGCCCTCCACTCTGTGCTGAGCCACCAGGAGCAACAGCAGAGCTATGCTCGGATGCTCTTTGTGGATTACAGCTCAGCCTTCAACACAATCATCCTGGACATTCTCATATCCAAACTGAACACCCTGCCTCCTCTAACATGCGCCTGGATTAAAGACTTTTTAACCAGCCAACCCCAGACTGTGAGACTCGGCCCCAACCTCTCCCCCATCCGCACACTAAGCACCAGCTCCCCCAAAAGGCTGTGTGCTGAGCCCTCTCCTGTAGTGTCTCTACACCCACGACTGCGGTCCAACCAGCGACAGCAACCTCATAGTGAAGTTTGCTGATGACACAACAGTGGTTGGGCTCATCTCAAAGGGTGATGGTCAGCCTACAGAGAGGAGGTCCTGAAGTTGGCCACCTGGTGTACAGAGAACAATCTTGCTCTGAATGCCAAGAAAACCAAAGAGATCATCATTGACTTCAGGGGGCACCGCACAGACCTTGCCACCTTCTACATCAACAGCAAGTGTGTGGAGAGGGTCACTTTCTGGTTCCTTGGTGTTCTCATCTCCGATAACATCTCCTGGAGTGAGAGCATCACAGCAATCGCTATGGCGTCACAGCAGCATCTACTCTTCCTGAGGGTGCACAGGAAGTACAAAACTGGACCCCAGCCTGCTACTGACCTTCTACTGTGCATCCATTGAGAGCCTGCTGACATACTGCATCACAGTGTGGTACGGCAGCTGCACCATGGCGGACAGGGAGAGGCTTTAGAGGGTAATCAAGACAGCAAAGATCATAGGCTGCGTCTCCCCCCTGCCTCAGCAGAGCCAACAACATTATCAAGGACAGCTTCCACACTGGCTCTCAGTTCTTTGACTTGCTGCCCTCAGGAAGGCATTACACGTGCATTAAAACAAGGATCAACAGACTCAAAAACAGCTTCTTCCCAAGGGCCATAACCACTTTGAACACTCACATACACTGATTTGCCCCATTCCTATCCCCCACTCTCCTCTCATCCACCTGTTGTGCAATTACTTAACACAGTGCAATATTAAGGACAATATTTATTACAATGTAATAATATAGATTCTGTAGCATATCCACCTGGGCAATATTTATTACTGTGTAATATCTTAAACTGGGTTTTTATAGCATATCCACCTGTTGTTGTGCAATACGTAATGCAATGCAATATCCTGTGGCGCAACAAATAACACTGTGCTATAGCTTGTTGGAACCATTTAATACAGTACAATATGCTACATTATACGAGTTCTGTGAAACATCTCCCTCTACAATGTAGAGACTCAAGTGTGTGTACATATAGCTGTATGTGTCACCCCACTGCATTATCGGAGCAAGGCTTGCAATAACCTGGATAACCAATGTGTAGCACCAGCCCGCAGAGGCCTTATTTTGCACTATTTTTTTTTGTTTTTTTGCACCATTTTATTTTAATTTTTTTGCACTATTTTTTCTATACTATGCTGTAAATTTCCTGCTGTGTTGTATATATACTGCTTAATGTCTGCACTGAAGTGAGATGCTTTCAATCTCATTGTGTGTATGTATGATGTAAATTGTACATGTGAACAGTGACAATAAAAGGCATTCTATTCTATGTCTGCCACTGTACCTGAATTGGGGTTACAAGTCTGGCTGTGGCCATGGCAGTTACAGGGTTCACATTGACTGAAGGCTCCAAGCTGGGGCTGAGCACGGCGGTATCCCACAATGCACTTCTCACAGTGCTGACCCTCATACCCCTGAGGACAAGTGCAGGACTCCACCCAGTGAGCCGCTTCACCAGGGCCCCGCCGAGCTGTCACCAAGTGCACGTTGTCCAGGTATCCAGCACCTAAGCACAAAAAAGCACTCACGGTCATCCACAAATGTTGAATAATGGCTACATTCTGAAGATAAAAAAAAAAAAAAGTTAAGAAATGAATAATGGAATAGAATATAACATTTAAATATAACATTTAACATAAATATACAAATTTCCAGTGAGTGAAGTAGTATAATCAGTTTAATTAAGAGCCTGCTAGAGCATAATCAAGTTATGATAATAGTGATTCAAGAACTAAAAATAAAAAAATAAAAAAATAATGATTTATTTGTAAAATCAGTGATGTCAGCCCTGGCAGGGTTTCATTAGTTTGGTGGTTGGAAGTTAAATAATTGTCACTGCAAAAAATGTAGCATCTGTTTTCATCTGATGAAAAACAGTTTTCAACAGTGTTGACAAGTCAACTCACTCAGTTTTTCCACAACTCCAAGCATTTGGTGGGTGTTTTTGTAATTTTTTTTTTAAAGAAATGTGACTACTGCAATTCAGTTTATATATTCATAAAAGTGTACAAATAACATTCAAGTTTTCAGCTATACTTTAATTGGCCACCACATTAAGGTGCTGGCCCCCTCCCTGGACCGCCACCTTAACGTGGTGGAGGGGTTTGAGTGCCCAAATGATCCCGGGAGCTATGTTGTCAAGGGGGTTAATGCCCCTGGTAGGGTCACCCAAGGCAAACAGGTCCTGGGGGATGGGTCAGACTAAGAGCGGTTCAGAAGCCCTTATGTTGAGTTGTACAACCAGGTCAGATACATTGACCTGACTGGGGCCCAGCTGGGCGAAGCCTGAAGAAGCGACGTGGGGCTGTCCTCCTGTGGACCCACCACCCGCAGTAGGATCCATAGGGGCTGGGTGCATGGAGATTTGGGCGGCAGTCGAAGGCAGGCCTCGACGACCAGATCTCCAGACATGGAGCCTAGCTCTGGGGACAAGGAATGTCACCTCGCTGGGGGTAAAGGAGCCCAAGCTTGTGCGGGAGGTTGAGCGTTACCAACTAGATATAGTCGGCCTCACCTCCACGCACAGCTTGGGTTCTGGAACCCAACTCCCTGAGGAAGGCTGGACTCTTGGACAACAACAGTGACAACTGGAGAGGGGTGATTGGGAGGAACGGCCTCCCTGATCTGAAGCCAAGTGGTGTTCTGTTATTGGACTTCTGTGCCAGCCATGGTTTGTCCATAACAAACACTATGTTCGAGCACAAAGGTGTCCAGTGCACGTGGCACCAGGACACCCTAGGACGGAGGCTGATGATCGACTTTGTTGTTGGGTCATCTGACCTTCGGCCGCATGTCTTGGACACTCGGGTGAAGAGAGGACAGAGCTGTCAACTGATCACCACCTGGTTGTGAGTTGGGTCCGCTTGGCTTTGTTCTCGGACTCTATTGTCGATGCGGCCGCTCGTAGCTGTGGTCGTAAGGTCTGTGGTGCCTGTCGCTGCCGCAATCCCCAAACCTGGTGGTGGATGCCAGAAGTAAGGGATGCTTTCAGGATAAAGAAGGAGTCTTATGGGGCCTTATTGGCTCGTGGGACTCCGGAGACAGCCGACGGGTACCAGCGGGCCAAGCGTGCTGCAGCCCGGGCGGTCGCAGAGGCAAAAACTCGGGGTTGGGAGGAGTTTGTAGAGGCCATGGAGGAGGACTATCGGACGGCCTCAAAGAAATTCTGGCAAACCGTCCGGCGCCTCAGGAGGGGGAAGCAGTTTTTCATCAACACTGTTTATGGTGCAGGTGGGGAGCTGTTGACCTCGACTGGGGATGTTGTCAGGAGGTGGAAGGGATACTTTGAGGATCTCCTCAATCCCGCAGTAACGTCTTCTGAGGAGGAAGCAGAGGCTGGGGACTCGAAGGCGGACTTGTTCATCGCTCTGGCTGAAGTCAATGAGGTGGTTGGAAAGCTCCTCGGTGGCAACGCAAATTCTCTGGATGTTGTGGGAATGTCTTGGCTGACACGTCAGCCAGCTGAGGTGGCCCGTGTTTCGGATGCCTCCTGGACGCCTCCCTCGGGAGGTGTTCCGGGAATGTCCCACTGGGAGGAGGCCCCGGGGAAGACCCAGGACACGTTGGAGGGACTATGTCTCCCGGTTGGCCTGGGAACGCCTTGGGGTCCCCCCGGAGGAGCTGGATGAAGTGTCCGGTATGTAGGAAGTCTGGGAGTCCCTGCTTAGACCCCCGCGACCCGGATAAGCGGAACAAAATGGATGGATGGAAGGACTTTAATTGGCGTATGTAGTAAAAAGTAGTAAGTAAATTACCATACCGTTATTACAACATACCTAGGGTAACATTCTTATTGAGTCGGATTAAATCAGATTTTATATGTTTGTATGTAAGTTGACGATAATAGAACTGCATCAGGAAATATGTTTAAAATATATATATATATATATATATATATATATATATATATTTTTTTTTTTTTTATTATTATTATTATTATTATTTACAAAATGCATCTCTGTGCAGCTCAGATCAGATAGAATGTTGTTAGAAAAACTGATTTTAAAAACCTACTTTGTTCCAACTCATGAAAAGCAACGAACCATCGCCAATCTGCTAGCCCTTTTTTTTCTTTTTTACAAAGAATAAGTTGTTACAAAGAATAACAGTGGAGTGTGTTATAATGCGTTAGTGAGATAACACAGGCAGTGGGTGGGGGGGTGATACATATATTATATATTGAGTATATTGTAATAATCAGTAGTGATGCATGTGGGAATTTTCACAGCAAAATAAGTGTTTAATGCATAAAGTTTGTTTAATACATTTAGACTTTTAAAAGCATATGACGAAAACTATTTAATTTGTCATTTTATCAACACATAAAACCCATTCACAATACAATATACTAAAAACCATAAATCAATAAAAAAAATAATGTAACCAAAACTGAACTGATCTGATCTCGTCTCTTCTAAAATAAAATATACATGCAAGTAGTGCAGTAGTCTCCTACTGTACAGTTTTGTTCAATACTTACTCTTGTCACTGTATGTGCCTCGGATTTTGATGCTTGTCAAGTTATGAAGCAGTCGCTGAAAATCCGAATGACTAATGGCGGGTCTCCATGGATAGTCTGCACTGTCATGAAGCCTGAAATACAGTAGACAGTAACAGTCATTTGCTTCTCATCTTCTAAAGGCCATGCTGAGACGTGGGTAGCTACATTTACTCAGTTACATTTACTTTTAACTTTTTAAGGCATTTGAAAAAACTGTTGTTGTGTCCATAGGCAAGGCACTTCACCCACATTCCCTAGTATGAAAATGGTGGTGTGACGTGGTGGTGGGAGGGGCCGATGGCGCACATTGGCAGCCTCACTTCCGTCAGTCTTATAATATTTGTATTTATTATTTTTTTTTCTTTTCTAGCCGTTACTTCTACTTATTTAACCATTATATATAATTTATTTTTGATTATTTTTGATTGAAGTAAAAATAAATAAAAGTAATTATGGACAAAAAAAAAATCATCATAAATATATGATAAAAGGAGAAGTTCAATTTGTCAACTGGACTTTGTTTGGTTGAAAATGTTTTGCCGCTCATCCGAGAGGCTTCGTCAGCTCTAATAAGAATACTGGTAAGACACTTGCTTATATCTTATTATTATTTTATCTTATATCTTATTATTAGAGCTGACGAAGCCTCTCGGATGAGCGGCGAAACGTTTTCAACCAAACATACTTTGTCCAGTTGACAAATTGAACTTCTCTTTTTATCATGGATTCTACCTGGACGACTGAGGGACTTTTCACGCCATAAATATAATAAAAAATATCAGGTGCTAAAATAATAAATATCAGGAAAATATTAAAAACCTTTATTGTACAATAAAGGCTTTAATATTTAAATATTTTCTAACTGAGTACCTGATTTTTTTTTTTTTCCTTCATGAATTGTAACCTTTTCACAAGCAGCCTTCCACCTGGGTACCAGCCGCTCTCTGTCTCTGCACTTTTTTAACAGTACTCTTTGGTTACTCTTTAACTGTGAGTAAGACTACAAGTGACAAAAGATTTTGTGCATTAGTTTATGTGTTGTCCTTCCAATTCTATCAACTTTAAATTAGAAATCCTATGTGTATAAATGATTTCTTGGATTACCATTTTGTATTTCTACTTGAGTAATATTACTTTAATGCAACATTATTCTTATTTATTTAGTTTTTGGCTAGTCTACCTACCTGAACTTGCTTTGAATCTCTATTCAAACTTGTTACGTGTGTGCCCACCTGAAGATATAGGTCTGCATGTGATCAGTGGGATAAGCGTTTCCCTGAGCAATCAATGGCACAGCTACTCTCAAACCAGCTCCCTCTAGGACTAGATCTTCAGCCGAGAGTCTGGTGTCTCTGCGGTCCACCCGGAAACTTAGGCTCAGGTTCTGTCCATAGCTTAGCAGCTGGTTTCCCAAGAATTTATCTATAGGAAGGAAAAAGGAGCAATTGTGTCAATTGTTAACTTACAATAAGCATTTTGACAAAGGGAAAGGTGGTATTATTCACAATCCAACATTGTACATTTAAACATACAGTTAAAATTAATTTATGCTTCATTGTAAATGAGGTGACATAAACAGTCATAAACTTTAAAATTGGCAAAAGGGAAATTCAATTTGTCAACTGGACATAAGTTATATGGTTGAATATGTTTCGCAGCTCATCCAAGCCGCTTCTTCAGTTCTGATCAGAGAGCTGGTGGACTCTACCACACCTATTTGTGTACAGTTTCTGTTAGTTAATTAGGCCTTTTGAATATGCACCGAGTGTGGGGGTGTTGTTAGCATAGCCATTCAGGGCCATAATGGATGTTTTCACACCTCTGGACCTGACCTGCTGCCCTATTGTTTTCTTTCTTTGTTCTGATTTAGGTTTGATGATAGAGTTATAAATGGGAGACAGATGATGTCAGAGACCTCAATTTCTGTTCAATTTCTTGACAAAATAGCCTCTTTAACTCCCCTCTCAAACCAGTTCTTTACTTTGGCTAAGATCTGTACCTCACTGTCCTCAAAGGAGTGGCCCATGGCTTTTAGGTGGAGATGTACAGCAGACTGTGGTCCACTCTGGCTCGCCCGTCTGTGTTGGTACATCCTCTTGTGAAGTGGCTGTTTTGTTTCTCCAGTGTAGCGCTCGCTGCAGTCTTCACTACACTGAATGGAGTAGACCACATTGCTTTGTTTGTGGCTTGGTGTTTTGTCCTTTGGGTGGACCAGTCTTAAAGTGTTTGTGGGTTTGAAATAGACTGGGATATCATGTCTGAAAATCCTCTGTAGTTTTTATGAAACACCAGTCAGGTAAGAAATAGTTACACCCTTTCTCTTAGGTTCTGATTATCCGTTGTCCTTTTTCTTAACTCTTAGTTTTATTGAGAGACCATTTTGGATATCCACAAACAGAGAGGCCTTTCTGCAGATGTTGTTCTTCTTTCTCTTTCCCTCTCTGCTTTGTAGGAAGTTTGACCTGGATGAGGCAATGGTTTCTTTTGATGTGATCTCTCTTTTCACTTGTATCCCTACATCGGTAGAGGTGGAGACAGCAAGAAGGAGACTACTGCAGGATACCAAGCTAGAAGAGAGAACCAAACTTTCACACGACCTAATCTGCCAACTGCTGTAAATTTGTTTAAAAAAACCCACCTATTTCCAGTTCAGAAGAAACTTCTACAGGCAAATCCACAGCTGTGCAATGGGCTCACCGGTCTCCCCTATCATTGCTAACTTCTATATGGAATAATTTGAACAGAGTGCCTTGGCCTCATATCCAGGCACTCCACCCACACATTGTTATTGCTTTGTTGAAGATAATTTTTCACTGCAAAAAATGTAGCATCTGTTTTCATCTGATGAAAAACAGTTTTCAACAGTGTTGACAAGTCAACTCACTCAGTTTTTCCACAACTCCAAGCATTTGGTGGGTGTTTTTGTAATTTTTTTTTTAAAGAAATGTGACTACTGCAATTCAGTTTATATATTCATAAAAGTGTACAAATAACATTCAAGTTTTCAGCTATACTTTAATTGGCCACCACATTAAGGTGCTGGCCCCCTCCCTGGACCGCCACCTTAACGTGGTGGAGGGGTTTGAGTGCCCAAATGATCCCGGGAGCTATGTTGTCAAGGGGGTTAATGCCCCTGGTAGGGTCACCCAAGGCAAACAGGTCCTGGGGGATGGGTCAGACTAAGAGCGGTTCAGAAGCCCTTATGTTGAGTTGTACAACCAGGTCAGATACATTGACCTGACTGGGGCCCAGCTGGGCGAAGCCTGAAGAAGCGACGTGGGGCTGTCCTCCTGTGGACCCACCACCCGCAGTAGGATCCATAGGGGCTGGGTGCATGGAGATTTGGGCGGCAGTCGAAGGCAGGCCTCGACGACCAGATCTCCAGACATGGAGCCTAGCTCTGGGGACAAGGAATGTCACCTCGCTGGGGGTAAAGGAGCCCAAGCTTGTGCGGGAGGTTGAGCGTTACCAACTAGATATAGTCGGCCTCACCTCCACGCACAGCTTGGGTTCTGGAACCCAACTCCCTGAGGAAGGCTGGACTCTTGGACAACAACAGTGACAACTGGAGAGGGGTGATTGGGAGGAACGGCCTCCCTGATCTGAAGCCAAGTGGTGTTCTGTTATTGGACTTCTGTGCCAGCCATGGTTTGTCCATAACAAACACTATGTTCGAGCACAAAGGTGTCCAGTGCACGTGGCACCAGGACACCCTAGGACGGAGGCTGATGATCGACTTTGTTGTTGGGTCATCTGACCTTCGGCCGCATGTCTTGGACACTCGGGTGAAGAGAGGACAGAGCTGTCAACTGATCACCACCTGGTTGTGAGTTGGGTCCGCTTGGCTTTGTTCTCGGACTCTATTGTCGATGCGGCCGCTCGTAGCTGTGGTCGTAAGGTCTGTGGTGCCTGTCGCTGCCGCAATCCCCAAACCTGGTGGTGGATGCCAGAAGTAAGGGATGCTTTCAGGATAAAGAAGGAGTCTTATGGGGCCTTATTGGCTCGTGGGACTCCGGAGACAGCCGACGGGTACCAGCGGGCCAAGCGTGCTGCAGCCCGGGCGGTCGCAGAGGCAAAAACTCGGGGTTGGGAGGAGTTTGTAGAGGCCATGGAGGAGGACTATCGGACGGCCTCAAAGAAATTCTGGCAAACCGTCCGGCGCCTCAGGAGGGGGAAGCAGTTTTTCATCAACACTGTTTATGGTGCAGGTGGGGAGCTGTTGACCTCGACTGGGGATGTTGTCAGGAGGTGGAAGGGATACTTTGAGGATCTCCTCAATCCCGCAGTAACGTCTTCTGAGGAGGAAGCAGAGGCTGGGGACTCGAAGGCGGACTTGTTCATCGCTCTGGCTGAAGTCAATGAGTGAAGTGGCTGTTTTGTTTCTCCAGTGTAGCGCTCACTGCAGTCTTCACTACACTGAATGTAGTAGACCACATTGCTTTGTTTGTGGCTTGGTGTTTTGTCCTTTGGGTGGACCAGTCTTAAAGTGTTTGTGGGTTTGAAATAGACTGGGATATCATGTCTGAAAATCCTCTGTAGTTTTTATGAAACACCAGTCAGGTAAGAAATAGTTACACCCTTTCTCTTAGGTTCTGATTATCCGTTGTCCTTTTTCTTAACTCTTAGTTTTATTGAGAGACCATTTTGGATATCCACAAACAGAGAGGCCTTTCTGCAGATGTTGTTCTTCTTTCTCTTTCCCTCTCTGCTTTGTAGGAAGTTTGACCTGGATGAGGCAATGGTTTCTTTTGATGTGATCTCTCTTTTCACTTGTATCCCTACATCGGTAGAGGTGGAGACAGCAAGAAGGAGACTACTGCAGGATACCAAGCTAGAAGAGAGAACCAAACTTTCACACGACCTAATCTGCCAACTGCTGTAAATTTGTTTTAAAAAACCCACCTATTTCCAGTTCAGAAGAAACTTCTACAGGCAAATCCACAGCTGTGCAATGGGCTCACCGGTCTCCCCTATCATTGCTAACTTCTATATGGAATAATTTGAACAGAGTGCCTTGGCCTCATATCCAGGCACTCCACCCACACATTGTTATTGCTTTGTTGAAGATAATTTTTCAAATATCTAATTTCAAGATTTGGAACCTTTTACTGCACATATCAATTCTGTAGATCTGAACAGCAAATTCTTTTGTGAAGATGCCAAGGACAACACATTGGCGTTCTTAGATTGTGCAATAACAATAGAAGACCGGCGACTCCAAGTAGAAGTCTTCAGTAAACCCACACAGATTAATCAATACCTGCTTTTTGATTCACACCACCCATTGCAGCACAAACATGGAGTTATTCAGACATTACGACACTGGGTCCCAGTGGGAAAGCACAGAGGGAAAAGAAAAAGAACACCACGTGCAGGAAGCCCTTTCTGTTTGTGGATATCCAAAATGGTCTTTCAATAAAACTAAGAGAGCTAAGAAACAAGACAACAGAGAACCAGAACCCAGGAGGAAGGGTGTAACTATTCCTTACCTGGCTGGTGTTTCTGAAAAACTACAGAGGAACATGAAATCCCAGTCTATTTCAAACTCACAAACACTTTAAGACAAAAACTGATCCACCCAAAGAACAAAACACCGAGCCACAAACAAAGCAATGTGGTCTACTCCATTCAGTGTAGTGAAGACTGCAGTGAGCGCTACACTGGAGAAACAAAACAGCCACTTCACAAGAGGATGTACCAACACAGACGGGAGAGCCAGAGTGGACCTCCCGTCTGCTGTACATCTCCACCTAAAAGCCACGGGCCACTTCTTTGAGGACAGTGAGGTTCAGATCTTAGCCAGAGAAAAGAACTGGTTTGAGAGGGGAGTTAAAGAGGTTATTTTTGTCAAGAAATCGAATCCTTCCTTGAACAGAAATGGAGGTCTCAGACATCATCTGTCTCCCATTTATAACTATCCTCAAACCTAAAGCAAAACAAACAAAGGTAACAATAGGACTAGCCAGGTCAGTCCCAGAGGTGTGAAAACCCTGGGTGATGGCCCTGATCACCCGGGCATCTGACTTTTTATCTCAGTGATCTTGGGGAGGTGTTTCCTATGCAGATTTGTAGGCGTGTCTACATAGTCACTTAAATTATGTTGAACCCCAATTAAAAATATTACTTTGCCAACTTTGAATCTAGCACAAGTAACCATGATGCAGTAATCATCATGTAATGACATATGATGATCATTAAAACATTAATGTTAATGGTTTTAGCCAAGGTAATCAGTGTTTCTTTGGGCTTGGTCCTTGAGAGAAACCCGTTTTGGGGGTTGTGAAAAAGGCAATGAAAGCCTCCCATTTATTCTAAGCCTTTTGTAGGGTTGTAAACTCTGAAATATTTTTCCTTTGTGAAAAAGGATATCCTTGGGAAAAATATGGGGGCAAATGCAGGTAGTAGCACTATAATAGGACTGACCTTGAGGGTGCAGATTCATGGCTGTAGCGATTTTGGCAATGTTAAGTTTAATATACAAATGCTGCTAAAAGTGCCCAAAAAAAGTGCCGTTGTCATGGTTGGTATTTCAAATGTCTACTGTTAGAATATAACAATACAACCATTCAAGTTACTTGTGAGGAATTGCTGTCAGAATACACAGTGTTCCTTATCATTAGCGTTTTCTTGCTTCTGTATCTCGATTTGCAATAAGTAAAATGTGGTGGTGTGTCTCCATAGAAGTATCATGTCATCCCATGCTTTCCTACAGTATGGGCTGCTGGCTGTTTGCCCAACTGCTGTGGTTTCCAAGCCAAGCAAAGCTTTATGTACATCCTGAATACCCGGATGACTGACTGAGAATTCTGAGTTGCGCTGGGAAACGACATCTGGCCGGAATTTCTTTTTCTCTCAGCTGTTTAATTACAGCTGCACTCTCTTCCTTTGAACTTTGGGCAAATAGTCCTGATCAAAATTTATAGTCATGCAATGAAAATCTACACATTTTTGAGTCATAAAATCACTTTTTCCACTGTGTAGTCCATAAAATGTACAATGATGGAGCATGGCAAATCAGCGCTAACTATTAACTATTCAATTAAATTTTTTTTTTTTTTAATCTGTTTTGCTACAACTTTTTGAGTTTACCTGGTGCCATAAAGTACATGGGAAAGTAGTCTTCAGATATGAGAGAGATCTCCTGACCACTGGTCCATTGTACGGGAACAGCCAAGCCATCTCTCTGCTGAGCAGCCCATTCCTCTGTGTCTGCCACACAAATAAAATAAAAAAAATTATGCATCTTAGCCTTGACTTTTCCTAATAGAAGTAAGATAAGATCAGATCAGATCAGATAAGACTTTACTGATCTATTGATCTCACACAGCAGAAATTCACTTGCCCCATTAGCTCCAGGCAGTTTAGTACAAAAGAAAGTTAGAACAAAAAAGTGCATATAGACAAGTAATAATAAGTAAATAAGAAAATAGCAGAAAAATTGCACGTTTAGACTATATAGTGGAATTATACAGTCTGATGGCGGTGGGGATGAAGGATCTGCGGTAGCGCTCCTTCTTGCACTGGGGGTGCCTCAGTCGGCTGCTGAAGGAGCTGCTCAGCTCCTCTACAGTCCGGTGCAGAGGGTGAGAGGTGTCGTCCATGATGGATGCAAGTTTGGCCAGCACCCTCCTCTCAGCCCCCTCCTCTACCAAGTCCAGAGGACAGTCCAGGACAGAGCTGTCCCTCCTGACCAGCTTATTAAGTCTCTTCCTGTCCCGCTCTGTGCTGCTCGGGGCCCAGCAGACGACAGCGTAGAGGAGAGCAGAGGCCACCACAGAGTCATAAAAAGTCTTGAGCAGAGGCCTGCACACTCCAAAGGACCTCAGTCTCCTCAGGAGATGGAGGCGACTTTGGCCCTTCTTGTACAGGGCGTCGGTGTTGTGGGACCAGTGCAGTTTATTGTTGAGGTGAACACCCAGGTACTTGAAACTGTCCACAGTCTCTATGTCCTGCCCCTGGATGTTCACCGGTGAGTGAGGTAGTGGTCTTCTCCTGAAGTCAATCACCATTTCCATTTGTCTTACTGGTGTTAAGGCTCAGGTGGTTGCGCCCACACCAGCCCACAAAGTCACTGATGACCGATGTCAATGGCCGAGTAATCAGAGAACTTCTGGAGATGGCGTGTTGTAGATTAAGTGTGTAGATGGTGAAGAGGAAGGTGAGAGGACAGTTCCTTGGGGGGCCCTGGTGCTCCAGACTACCACCTATGACTCACAGCAGTGCAGCCGCACATACTGTGGACGGTCAGTGAGGTAGGTCCGCGCAGGTCCTCAGTAGCCTGGGGCAGATACCATCAGGTCCTGCAGACTTCCTCTGCTTCAGCCGCCTTAGCTCTCTCCTCACCTCATCTGGTGTGATGGAGAGGGGGGAGTGAGGGTGTGGACTACAGGGGGTGGTGGTGGGAGACAGAGGGGGGCTGGTGCTGGGTTGGGTCCATGTGAAATGGGCTGGAGGCATGAGTGTGGGAGGACGGGGGGTGTGTGAAGTCAATCCGGTGAAGGGGTACGTGTCCACTGGCCCGGGGAGGTGTGAAGAGGGGGGAGACGAAAGAGGGGCAGAGGGGGTGGCGGGCGAATCATATCTGTTAAAGTAACAATTTAATTCGTCTGCCCAGCGCTGGTCCATCTGCTGTCCCTCTGCCACTCTGTCCAAATCCGGAGATGAAATAATAATAAAAATTACCTCCAGGCCTCATTGAAATATGTAAATACATAACACAAAGCAGCATTGAAGCTAAAAATTGTGGTACTTCACATCAAAGTTGCAAAGGCCTGTCATGATAACCAGCAATGATAAATCAATTGTTTATTGAACAATAAGTCAATATAGTGTAATTATTGTGACGGGCCTATGAAAAGGACAAAGAGCAAGTCTGATGTAGGTGTACAGACAAAACCTAATGGTGTTCGCAATTAGAGAATTCCACCACAGTATTCTGGCTTGCCCTCCAGGTCATTCTTAAACTACAGGATTTTTTGAAACTATGTGGCCAAACCTCCTTGTCAAAGCCTGATCTCGTCAGATCTCAGAAACTAAGCAGGGCTGGGCCTGGTTAGTAGATGTGTAACCCAGGTTATTAAATGTGCCCAAACTGCGTAAAATATATACATTTTCCAATTTTACCTGTACGTCAAGTCATATGACATACGCACGCACACGGTATGCACACACAGCGTGCTGTTCAGCCATTCGCACTCCTCGCAGCGCCCGATACAACCCTCCTGTGTCTGCAGGATTGCTGTACAGAGGTCTCTTGCCACCGTGGAAGTAGAGTTCTGGCTGTAAATTGCAAAGTGGGATTGGCCAGATCTGTCCAGTCGGGTACAAACCCCATGTGATGGTGAGCTCGTACAGCCCAGAACCTCATGGAACCATATCACCTCAACTTTAGCCTTCTGTGGTGTGGAGGCATGATACAGCCAGTCACTCCCTACACGTCTCCACTATACTTCACTACTCGCATCCACAACCTGTTTAAGCACTTTAAGGACATTCCATAAACTCTGGACTCCCACTCACTCAACTACTATAGGTGAATCGAGAACCATAGTGACTGTTACATCCGCTGCAGTAATTTTGTTGGGGGATTGCTCTGTACTGTCAAATACTGTTGCATTTTGTTAAATACTAATTGTTTATTGTTGACTATCTATATTGTGGGAAACACAGCATTTCAAATCAAAGTACTTTAACTATTAAGCTTGATATTAATCTGCAGATTCTAAATATTTGAGTTTTTGCCATGTTTTTTTTCCTCACTGTTCAGCATTGTTAATATACACAACCAGTCACAAACCCATATCATCGTCTCCTAGTATCATTACTATCACACACCTTCGAGAGCCGATACCTACTGTGCCTTCTGACCTAGCCTACAATAACCTTTTTACCTCTTTTGGCCTGCATCTGCACATATGCTACACCTGGATGGGAGATCACAAGGAATTCCAGGTGCCACAATGGGGCGTCAGTGGCAAAAATTGTCAATGTGTCCTTAGGCAAGACACTTCACCGACATTGAAAGTGGTATGTGCGTGAGTGATGGTGGTGGTCGGCAGCCTTGCTTCCGTCAGTGTGTCCCAGGACAATGATAATACCATCAGATTTCCACAACAAACAAATAAGAGACACTGACCCCTAATAAACGTTTTATTTATCAGGACGTTCAAACAGACACTCAAGCTAAACAATATCAGTGGGTGTACTAAAAGCTAGGTACTAAGGTGATAAGTGGATCCCTGCAGCAATCTGCTATTTTGGTCATATGGTCATTACTGGATTCCATTTTAGAACTCACTGCTCTAGTATTTCACAATGCTGTATTTCCTACTTTTCTTCCCAAACTGCTACTTGACTGATGTCAAACTATGATGAACATTTACCTCAGGTGCTATCCCACCAAACTAAGTCATAATTGGAAAAAAAACATGAATCTATCAAATGCACTTTAAAACAGTCAAAGATGCTTAGAATGTGATAATGTGACATGAACTACTTGGTATTTTTCTGATGAGTAGGGAAGGACCCCATTAACTGTACCTGTATCAAAGGTGGAGGAGACGGTATGGATGCTGTAGCCCTCTGCACTGTCACACACGGAGGAGTGCTGGAAGCAGAAGCAAGGGGTGCAGCCCTGGGGATTGTTGTGGTCCAGATTAAAGTAGCCCAGTTTACATCTGCCAAACCAAAAATATGTTTAGTGTTTGTACAACTGCCTATTACTTTAATACCAGTCAAGTTGATTCTTTAGTTAGAACGAGTGCTACCCACCAGTGGTCAGTTACATTTACTTATTTTATGTTTATATTTATTTATTAAATATGGGGATAGTGCACATTAATCAACATGTGTTATTACAGCATGTAAATGTGCCAGAGTTAGCCATGCAAATTTTCATCTGTAGTCCCATTGGCAAAACAAAAAACAAGATATAGGCACAATAACAATTCAGTCCATCACACATGACAAAAGACATTAAGATCAATGAATATTAACTGTAGTCATATTAATAAAAATGCTAAAAGCACAAATTTAAGTCCATAGACACAAATCACAATCACACAACAAGAGGCATTTGCTATGTGATAAAACACATACAGATTAGTCAATGTTATGTTCACGTCTGATTGTCCAAAAGCTACTAAATTTCTTTACTTTTTGAAGAAATAGTGCTTTTCAGTGTACTTTTCTGACATATTTACCTCCTACTATATTTTTGTTGAAGTAACAGTACTTACTTGAGTACCCTAATTTTCAGACTATTGAGCGCACTGAATATAAGCTGCATCAACAAAATTTTACATGGAAAAAAAATTACATATAGGCTGTCTATAAGTCAAAGGTGTCCACATCTTCAAGAACGTTTTCAAGTTCAGGCCTTCTGCTTTTATTGCCTCTAAAAGCTTTTGTCATCTTTTTGCTTTGAGTCAGTCGGTCACGCTGCCGTCGCCAACGTCTCACCATCACTGATGCCAAGATTACGTGCAGCAGCTCTAGTTCCTTCTTCGAGAGCCAGAGCAATTGCCTTCAACTTAAAAGCTGCATCATATCTGCATTTCTTTGTGTGTTTTCCATGAGCAGGGTGTGTGCATGAAGTGCAAAATAACGTCAAAACACAATCAAACTAGCATCATCTCTTCCACATGTCTGTCTCGCTTTGCACCCCCATCACTTTGCGCTCTACTGCGCATGTCTCCTGCAGAAAGAGCCTCTGTCCTGTCTGGTATCATGCCAGTGTCTTGTAGAATTTCATCAGAGTTCAGGCTCTCCCAGGAGTTAGACTAGTTGTATCGATCATTGTACAGGGAAACGCGTACTGTGCATATGACAATAAAAAGCTTTGCATCTTTCGATCAGGTATGAGTGGATGCCCGGCTACTGAAGTAAATGATGAGAAGAAATGCACTCACCTGCATTTAAAGGGATAGTTCGGATTTTTTGATGTGAATCTGTATGGCATCCCCTTCAGCAGTGTCGTGCATCAACACTGACTTATCCCTGACGGTGTCATGTGAGCAGAGTTTCTGTCCGGTTCTGGTGCTGACGAAAGTAGGTCTGGCAAGTTAGCCAGGACAGTTAATAAAGCTTGTTTTTCTTCTCAAAACAATATTTGTCCAAAAAGTGACATTTGCGTCACAAAACAGTTGTCCACGAAAAAGTCAGAAGTCATAATCGCTTGGTGCCATTTTCTCTCAATTCCTATCACTGTGCGCTGCCCCCAGCTGGACAGCCGTGTGAACCCAACACTCTTTCAGTTGTTTGGCAGTGTTTTACGTCCTCAGACCACAACGAGCCAATGTAGAAACGTCAGAATAAAAATATAGCTATCGATAGAAGAAAACAATAGATATAAAATGGGGAGGACCTGTGATTACCCTGACTGTACCAACAAAGATGAACCATTTTCCTCTCACCGTTTTCCTGTCACAAACATTGGTCTGAAGCAACTTTAGCTTCTTGTCATAGGATTCAATGTGGAAATCAAATTGGCTAAAATAAAAAAGCTACGTGTGTGCAATGCACATTTCAGTGAAGAGGATTACGGAGTGGTTTCTGATGCAGATGCTAGTCTCCTTCTGCATCTCTGGCATCAGATCCCACTCGCGGCAGCAATAACTTTCAGCCTCAAACCTCTGGCTCTTTGCTGAAGCTAACATCCTCCTCGTCGGTGTCGTAGTCAGACATTTTACTTCCCGAGTATTAAAACACAAACAGGTATGGCTGTCCAGCTGGGGGCAGCTCGCAGTCATAGGAATTGAGAGAAAATAGCACCAAGCGATTATGACTTCTGACTTTTTCATAGACAACTGTTTTGTGATGCAAATAAAACAATATTTGTCCAAAAAGTGATATAAGAAAAACAAGCTTTATCAACTGTCCTGGCTAACTTGCCGGACCTACGTTCGTCAGCACCAGAACCGGGCAGAAACTCGGCTCACAGGACACTGTCAGGGATAAGTCAGTGTTGATGCACGAAACTGATGAAGGGGACCCGAACTATCCCTTTAAAGGCAAATTAACGTTTTTTTACAATCTGAGCCTTCTTTCGGCAATAAAACAAGTAGTTTTACTCACCCATAGCATTTTTCTGTCAATTGGAGCAGTATCGCAGAACTTATGTTGAGCCGTTCTGTTCTACTAATGATCCCGTATCCGTTAACATGGGGCTGTATCATATGCTGGGGGCATTACTTTGCGGTGTCCAAATAACACAAACTTTAGCACTTTTCAAATCATAGAAGCCCGATGTCTTAATGTAAGATTTCGTTTGAAGCAAAAGTGGCCTGTAATCCGAGATTTAGCCATAGTTTCGAGTAGATGAGGCATGCGCGGACTGCTCCAGGACCCAAACATGAAACGCAAAGCTGAAAACTATGGATAAACCTCGGATTACAGGCCACTTTTGCTTCAAACGAAATCTTACATTAAGACATCGGGCTTCTATGATTTGAAAAGTGCTAAAGTTTGTGTTATTTGGAGACCGCAAAGTAATGCCCCGAATACTCATGCTAATGGATACGCTACAACATAACTTTCTTCAAACAGCTCCAAATGACACGAACGTGATATGGGTGAGTCAAACGACTTGTTTTATTACTGAAAGAAGGCTCAGATTGTAAAATAAAGTTACTTTTCCTTTAATGCATATGGGTAAGTCGTATCCCACTCACTAATGTTAATTTAGCATCATAACTTATTTTATCACACGGTAATAAACGTTTAAATATTTTACCGTGCTGACAACATCGCTAGCTAGCGTTGCAACTTCATATTAACCGCACAGATAGCTGCACTTTCTTTACTAAGGCTGCATGTGCATCCTCTGTGTTGATAAACAATCCGTCCATATATTATCTGCATCACCGCAGGGTTCAAAGCTTACAGTCCAGAAATTACAGTAAATGTTTTGGTTGCTCTTCCCATTGTGAGTAAGTGTTCAAACAAAGCTTAAAGGTCCCATGGCATGAAATTTTCACTTTCTGAGGTTTTTGAACATTAATATGAGCTCCCCTAACCAGTTAAAGCCCCCCCCCCCATGGCTAAAAGTTGCAAAATGTGTAAACCGAGCAACAGTGACCCTTTTCCACATTTGAAAAAAAGACCGCCCAAACGGCTGAGTTTGAACAGGCTCCTCTTATGACTGCATAAGGGGAAAGGTTTACACCCTCTCTGTCTGGATGTCGACCCCCTGTCTCTGGAAATCCCACCCAGAGAATTTGGACCGGCCCTTGCGCAAACGAGCTGCTAGCTGCTGTTTTTTTTTTTTTTTCGGGAGAGACTGGAGGGCTTCGAAATGAGCTCATTTGCATTCAAGCGACACGCCCAGAATGGATCATTAAAAGGCACAGTCTCCATAGGGCTGCCTCCTAGAGGCTGTATCATGCACCAAGGCTTGATTTGGAGAAGGCTTCACATACAATATTAGAGAGCCACTAAGGCGTCATATAAAAGCATCAAGAAGTACCATGTCATCATGGGATCGTTAATCTTAACAATACTAAATGATTTGAAACTTTGTTTTAATTCCACCGCTCCATCAGACATAATGTAGTTTCTCATTTATGTGTCTATCCCAAATACCAGATTTTGTGACATTTCAGATTTCCATCCTATTACATAAACATCAACCGATCAGTCACTATAGTTATAGGCTATTCTGTCCTCCTGTGGTCACTGCGGAAGAAATTTAGAATTAAAGGCAATATTCTATTTCTAGCCACCTTTACACTTACAAAACCAGAAAAATTGTTCCCTACTACTATTGAGTTCAGCATACAATAGTTTATTTCTAAAACTTTTGGAATTTGTTTTGCATTTATAATAGATCATTTGTGATATACCTGTCACAGCTGAAGCCTTCCACATGGTCCTTGCAGCGGCACTGGCCTGTGTTAACGTCACACTCTTGGGTACTGCCTGATGGAGAGCAGGTGCAAGGCCTGGAGGAGCACACAGTCAAAAACCCATCAATAATATACAGGGAAACACAGTCCACAAAATGTGTCTAGATTTTTACATGCTCTTATAGCATAATTAATAAACACTTATTCATAATATGCAAAATTGTGAAAATACAGAAACAAAAAAATAACTTTTTGCAATTTTACCACTCAATGATTTCATTTTGTGTATGTATGAAGCTTTAGTTTACTGAAAAATATAGATCTCTGATTGCTACAGACTTCTTCAAAACTTTACTAAGATGGAAGCCTGGTCACCGGTGAATGTTCCAGTTTTCAAATGGGTGTGATTGACAGGTGGATTAGCCAATCAGGGACACATATGGTCCATCCGTATCAGAAAAAATAAAGGAAAAAAATGATCACAGGGGAAGCACTAAACTCTGTTCATCTGAGGTGAGATAAATTTGATTTTGGTATGTGACCAAAGAGCTTCTTCGTTTTCACAACAAAACAAAACAAAAAAGTAAATGTTCCCTTTGATATTACTAATAATGATTGAGAAAAAACAACTTTTTAATTAGTTTAATTCATTACACCCCCAAAAATTATGACAACAAAGATAGTCAAGTTTTTGTTATTTGGGGCTGTCAGTAACGGGTGTTTCCCCCATTTGCCGCAATGACAACCTGACAGCGACGTCTCATGCTCCTCACTACCCTCATGATGTTGTTCTGAGGCATTCCATTCTTCCACCAGTGCTACATGCAGTTCTGCCAGGTCATGTGGTGGTGGGGTACGATCATCCAGTCTCCGCTTTAACTGGTCCGAGACGTGCTCTGTGGGGTTCAGGTCAGGGGACATTGCTGGCCATACCATATGAGGCACTCAGACTTCCTGAAGTCGAGCTGTGACAATTCTGGCTCGATGTGGTGGAGCATTATCATCCATGAACAGAAAGTTGGGGGTGTGCTGGTGGAATTGGGGGATGATGATGGGTTCTATGATGTCTCTGAGGTAAGAACGTGCAGTTATTGAGCCATCTACAATAACCAGATTTGTTTTGCGCTGACTGGTGATGCCTGCCCAGACTGTTGCACCGCCTCCACCAAAGGGAACCCTGGGGACCACGTTGACCTCGGCGTATCGCTCACCTCGCCTTCTCCAGCAACGCTGACAACCATCACTTCTGTGCGAGGTGACCCGACCCTCATCAGTGAACAAGACGGTAGACCACTGCTGCATTGTCCAGGTCACATGATCTTGTGCCCACTGCAAACGTTCATGGTGTCAGTGGAGTCACCTGCAACGGTCGTCTGGCATTCAAGCCAAAGCGGTGGAGTCGGTTCGGTATGGTTTGTCTGGTCCCCTTCACCCCTCGTAAACGTGCCTGCAGCTGTGTGGCCGTTGCATGACGATGTCTGAGTGCGTAGGTCCTTAGGTACTGGTCATCGTTGCGGTCTGTCACTCGTGGGGCTCCACTCCTGGGCCTGTCACAAACTCTGCCTGCAGTTCTGTGTCTTGATGCAAGTCTGCTGATGACACTTGAGACACCCCAAGTTCACAAGCAACATCTGATTGCTGCTACCGACCCAAAGGCGCGCTATGGCCAGGTGACGCTGCTCGCCCTTTAAGTGACGTCGTGTGTTCATGGCTGTCTGAATGATGAACTTGGAATGACTTACTGACAATATCAGCTTTTTATACCCACAGAATGTTGAAATTGATACCACATTGAAAAGTTTTGTCTTTTAGTATTTTTTGGCATTAGCCCCATATAATAATAACATTAAATTGTTTCTGAGCAAAATATTTTGCTATATTATAACATGACATTCATATTTGTAGAAGAATGAGGCCTACTCATTCTATTTCTGAGCACTTTCAAAAGAAAAGAAAAAAAAAATCATGAAAAGCAATGGTAAATATAAACATTAAAGAAGGGATATGTACTAGTTTCATTTTTGATGCTCGGAGTCCCTGCTCCCCATGCTAAGTGACTCTCCCTTCAGAGCTCTATCTCAACACAATCAGCAGTCATTTCAATAATGAAATGACTGCACATCTCATCAGGTTTATTTTGTATCATGCTATTGTATATTTATGGAAAATTGCCATGTGAGAGTATGGGTGATGATGAGGCTTGTGGGCTGAGCTATGGACAGAATTGTACTTCTTATCATAAGGAGAGGTCAAACAGCTCAGGAGAGATCACTAAATTACTCAAATATGATGCATGGATAACATCTAAAAGCTCTTCACGCATGTTTTTGATGAGGGAACTGTCAGATTTGCAAGAGGCATTTTAAAAACAGGGCTTAAGCTGATGTTGACGTTAAAGGCATTTTAATCTAGACTTTAAGCAAAATACAGGACACGATGGTCGACCTCTCTCGTCACACATCTTTCTTGTCCCACGTCCCAACTGTCACACAGAACTAGAGAGAAGAGCTCCTTAAATACTGAACAAAGAACAACACTTCAAACAGAATGTCATCAGGTCACATGGTGTCAGAAGCCCCTCCAGGCATAGATGGAAATAACACCCCAAGTTAGTTTACAGCCTTTTAACAACAGGACAGGTGATATCCAACAAACAAATGGTGACACGGTTCCCACAGTAAGAACACAGAAATAGACTAGGATATAAAGAACACTTGAATATATAGAAGAATAAATCTCACAGAACCACGTTATAACATGATAGGGAAAGTGCCAAATGGATTTTGCATAATACCCACTCTTTAAAAACTAGATTAAAACTAGCAGTGACTAAAATCAAGTTAGTATTAAAATGTAAAATGTTTCTGCATGTTCTGCCTAAAGGTGCATTGTGTGACTTTTCTGGTAGTAGGTCTGCAACCTGTTTTTCATATCCATAGAAACAAGAAGGTGACGGACTCCCCCAACCGAAAAGTTACATAGTGCACTCGAAGAGATTCATTCAAAGCCTCTCTACTAGGGTTATTAAAATGATTGAAAAACACATACTAATAGACAACTAATCAAAACGAGTATCGAAACTAGACACTCATTTGAGCAAGTAATAGTAGAAGCAGTAATACTGCCAAAAAAAAAAAAAAAATTAGGACAATATTTGAGCCTTCCTGAACAGTTTAGTATGATTTTGAGCTTTATTGGAACAAATACAAAGCATGATGCTCAGATAAAGAATACACTATTATTTTCTATATGATATTACATTACATTCTTTTACTAAAAGGGGAATATTCCATATTCATTGTGGTATTGTAATCAGTACAGGAATTCACTCAAAGAGTATTGAGTGAATTCTTTAGACGAATATGGTTTGAAATTTTTTGTCTCTACCCTGGAACTAAATTCTAACTTTTCAAAACGTGGACATTTCTACTGGCCAAGCCACATCTTGATAATGAAGTACAATGTAAGAATATGTTTGATGCCACAAGATGGCGCTGTTTACCTGCAGCCAGCCTCCGTAAGGCTGTGGAATCCTGGTTGGCAGCGATCACACTTCTCCCCCGTAACTCCAGGCTTACAGGAGCAGACTCCTCTGTCATCACATTGCGGGGACTCAGAACCTGAGTAGCAAAATAACAAATATGAACCATACTAAACACATTTCAACTCTAAATACTGTATGAATGTATGTCTCAAAGAGGTATATGCTACAGGTTTAGTAAAGTTGACAAAATACCCAACTCTTCATTTCAAGTAAAAGTACACATGAGTTAACTGTAATGTCAGTGCTCTCCAATTGCCTTTCACAACATAACATTTTGGATGATGACCAGTATGGATTTTAGGCTCAATCTTCATTGAGGAAATGTATGTTGTATGTTGCACAAGTGGGGAACTTTTTGTTTACCAGTCTTGCAAATCTTGCAACATCTGTAAACGGTAGATTGTTTTAGGGTTATACAGTATATTTATATATTTTAAGTACAAAACATATGATTCAACAGTGTATAAATATTAGGTAGATATATCAGCTTTTTTAGGTATTTTTGTGCAGCAGTGGATTACACTTGAGAATGTGTAATGGAGCCAGGTCAATTCACCAATGGAGTTGCATCCACAGGGCAAACAGCGGCTTCCAGTGTGGTCACGGTGGTAGTTGTCCAGGCAGCGTTCACAGTTGGGCCCATCAGTGTTGTCTGCACAGTTCAGGCAGTGTCCTCCATGGCTCGTGGCTCGGTACAGCTCTGCATCAAAGTAGCACTCGGAACTCTTCCCATTACAGTTACAGGCTGAAATAAAAACACAGTATCATTTGATATGTGGTTATTTATGACCCATTAATATTAAAGGTGCACCAGGGAACTTCTCCATGGACACGTGCAGATAGAAAATGTCCTTTTTTGCCTGGAATTTTCCACTCTATAGCATTAAATGCAACTACCTTATCATTTGTCAGGTGCTTTATTGCTCAAAAATACCTTTAAAAATGCATTCTTACTTCAACCGTGACTGTTGGCGTCACCTGCTTTTCTCCATGGAGATACACATATTGAACTGTGGAACAACAGCAACAGCATTCCCATAAGAGACATGTAGTTCCTTTAAAGTGCATATAGCTGGTTGGACATGGGCAGCAGATGTAAATTAGGGTAAATCACAAACTAATCACTAACTAACTTGACCATGTTCTTCTCTCAAACAGAAAACCTTAAACTTAAAGTGGATTTTTAAGTGTTTGGGGGGGAAAAGAGCTATGCAAGACCAATAAAGCAGTCCTATAAGGCAAAATCAACTTTATAGCACTTTTAAACATGTTATATTCACCAATTACACTCTCAGTTGTTTTTGGAGTGGTTTGTACACATTTGAGGAATTTTCGATCGCTTATTTTTAGAGATTGACCGATTGATCCGTTTTTTTCATGGTACAAAAATTCATCCGTAACCTTGTTTTCCTACAAACTGAATAAAACAGCAGGTGTGGACCAATGTCCTTTTTTATCAAGTTGTTTTAAGATTCTGATTTAAAATGTCCAAATTATAATATAATGATCAACGGGTGGCATAATCACAGAGCAGACACAAACACAGTAAATGAGGGCCCATTTACTAACACTGAGGTGAAAAAGGTGTATAGAGGTATATACAGTGGCTTGCGAAACTATTTGGCTCCCTTGAACTTTGTGACCTTTTGCCACATTTCAGGCTTCAAACATAAAGATATAAAACTGTAATTTCTTGTGAAGAATCAACAACAAGTGGGACACAATCATGAAGTGGAACACACTTTATTGGATATTTTAAACTTTTTTAACAAATAAAAAACGAAAAATTGGGTGTGCAAAATCATTCAGCCCCTTTACTTTCAGTGCAGCAAACTCTGTCCAGAAGTTCAGTGAGGATCTCTGAATGATTCAATGTTGACCTAAATGACTAATGATGATAAATGGAATCCACCTGTGTGTAATCAAGTCTCTGTATAAATGCACCTGCACTGTGATAGTCTCAGAGGTCTGTTTAAAGCGCAGAGAGCATCATGAAGAACAAGGAACACACCAGGCAGGTCCGAGATACTGTTGTGGAGAAGTTTAAAGCTGGATTTGGATACAGAAAGATTTCCCAAGCTTTAAACATCCCAAGGAGCACTGTGCAAGCAATAATATTGAAATGGAAGGAGTATCAGACCACTGCAAATCTACCAAGATCTGGCCGTCCCCCTAAACTTTCAGCTCATACAAGGAGAAGACTGATCAGAGATGCAGCCAAGAGGCCCATGATCACTCTGGATGAACTGCAGAGGTCTACAGCTGAGGTGGGAGAATCTGTCCATAGGACAACAATCAGTCGTATACTGCACAAATCTGGCCTTTATGGAAGAGTGGCAAGAAGGAAGCCATTTCTTAAAGATATCCATAAAAAGTGTCATTTAAAGTTTGCCACAAGCCACCTGGGAGACACACCAAACATGTGGAAGAAGGTGCTCTGGTCAGATGAGACCAAAATCGAACTTTTTGGCAACAATGCAAGACGTTATGTTTGGCGTAAAAGCAGCACAGCTCATCACCCTCAACACACCATCCCCACTGTCAAACATGGTGGTGGCAGCATCATGGTTTGGGCCTGCTTTTCTTCAGCAGGGACAGGGAAGATGGTTAAAATTGATGGGAAGATGGATGGAGCCAAATACAGGACCATTCTGGAAGAAAACCTGATGGAGTCCGCAAAAGACCTGAGACTGGGACGGAGATTTGTCTTCCAACAAGACAATGATCCAAAACATAAAGCAAAAGCTACAATGGAATGGTTCACCAAAAAACATATCAAGGTGTTAGAATGGCCAAGTCAAAGTCCAGACCTCAATCCAATTGAGAATCTGTGGAAAGAACTGAAAACTGCTGTTCACAAACGCTCTCCATCCAACCTCACTGAGCTCGAGCTGTTTTGCAAGGAGGAATGGGCAAAAATATCAGTTTCTCGATGTGCAAAACTGATAGAGACATACCCCAAGCGACTTGCAGCTGTAATCGCAGCAAAAGGTGGCGCTACAAAGTATTAACTCAATGGGGCTGAATGATTTTGCACACCCAATTTTTCATTTTTTATTTGTTAAAAAAGTTTAAAATATCCAATAAAGTGTGTTCCACTTCATGATTGTGTCCCACTTGTTGTTGATTCTTCACAAGAAATTACAGTTTTATATCTTTATGTTTGAAGCCTGAAATGTGGCAAAAGGTCACAAAGTTCAAGGGAGCCAAATAGTTTCGCAAGCCACTGTAGGGTGTATACATAAATGGCATTTATCAACCCGTGCACAGAGATCTGATCCTGCTGTATGCATAAGCAGTGAGTGATAAATGTGGTGGAGGAAAGCCAGCGATATTTGAATGAAAAAACATTCATGTTCACCCCTAGGATTTAGAGTATGAAGTTGTGGAATACAATAAAATGCTGCATTTATCTGCTGAGGGAATCATGAATAATTAAATAAAAAGCAGAAATATTTAGTTTTAGCTCACTGTAAACTGTAAACAAATCTTAACCCCCAAAATATCCTATATTTGTTATTTATTAATTCATCTTCCAAATCACTATAATAGCCTTGCCTGAACCAGCGGAGAACAACTCTGGTTCAACCTCAGATTGAGTTCAGGCTCAGACGAGTTGGAGCAGGGAGTGGTGTTACCTGCCATACGATTTGCGTGCACCATGTGCTCATGCGAGTTTTGATCAATCCAGCAGAGCATCTTGAGAGCATCTATCAAATATACCCACTAGGGATGTCAACAATTAATCGACTTACGATTAATTGTCGATCAAGACGTTGGTCGATTAAAATGCATTAATTGTAACTAATCGCTAGAGGAGAGGGCGCTACTTTGGAATGTGAACACGAGATGTGAACCCACTCGCGAGAAGGACCATAGCGTTACATCCGCGGCCGGATTTAGAAGCAGTGCAAAATGTTCTCCTGCCCACCCAATTTTTGCGGCTTGGTTCGCTCCGCGTTCCGCTGTCTGCGTGAACACGTGCGCGGCGCGCTGCACGTGCTCCTCCGCTCCGGGCGGCGTAGCAGGCTCCACGTGAAAGTGCAGTGGAAGCAGCCCGCTGTCCGGCCCGTGTGCCGGTGTGTGTGCGACTGTGCGTGTGTGTGAGTGAAATGTTTTCCCCGATCAATTCATTTTTTTATCATCTCATATCACGGAGCACTGCGTCAAGCCGCATGTACCACGCACCGCGCGCACATCCGCCTCCACAATAAAGGCGCGAGGTTCGTTTTTACAAAAAACATCCTCAATTTATTTTCAATAAAGAATGTATTTTGTTATTCAGCATCAATACATTTGTCTGCTTTTTACTAAGGAATAATTAATTGAGGAATATACAATATAATAATACTATGATATATTTATGACTCAGTGTTATGTTACTATAGCTTATATTCTTAAAGACCCTATTGAAACACTAAAATTCAGGTGAAAAACGCCGCTTATCAATTAATCGTAAATCAATCGATAAGGTCAATCAACTATAGATTAATGAATGAATCGATAATTTGCATCCCTAATACCCACCAATTTAGCTGTACAGCAGTTTCATAAATGAGGGTCAATATGTCTTCTTTAAAGGAGAATTAACGTTTTTTTTACAATCTGAGCCTTATTTTGGTAATAAAACAAGTTGTTTTACTCACCCATAGCACTTTGGTGTCATATGGAGCACTTCCAGAGATGTTTTAGATTTGCGTTAGCCTAGCGCGAGTTCTAGCCATAGTTCGAGCATGTAATATATGCCCCGTGCGGTCTCCAAATAACACAAACTTTAGCACTTTTCAAATCATAGAAGCTCGATGTCTTAGTCTACGATTTCGTTTGAGTCAAAAGTGGCCTGTAATCTGATATTTATCCATAATTTACAGCTTTGCGTTTCATGTTTAGGTCCCGGGAGCTGAGAGCAAAATAAACTGACTCCGCACATGCGTACTGGCCTCCTCATCTACTCGAAACTATGGATAAATCTCGGATTACAGGCCACTTTTGACCAAACGAAATCGTAGACTAAGACATTGAGCTTCTATGATTTGAAAAGTGCTAAAGTTTCTGTTATTTGGAGACCGCACGGGGCATATTACATGCTCGGGGGATATATTATATGCCCCGAACTACAGCTAGAACTCGCGCTAGGCTAACGCAAATCTAAAACATCTCTGGAAGTACTCCATATGACACCAAAGTGCTATGGGTGAGTAAAACAACTTGTTTTATTACCGAAATAAGGCTCAGATTGTAAAAAAACGTCAATTCTCCTTTAAGAACTGAAGTGAATACTAAAGCCTTGTGTTTCCACTGGCTTGCTTTGGAGTGGATCAGTACAGGCTGCAAGTTTCACCACTTTCTGAATTGTACTGTCGTGTGTGACGGCTCCAAAGCAGATCCTGGAGGGTCCTAGCTCCCAAGCGGGGTCACAACGGTACAGCTCTATGCGCATTTAACGAAGAAACATGATGATTGGAAAAGAGCACGCAGATTCGGGTGAAGACAAGATGGCAAAAAGCAAATATAAACATAAAATAATAATTTCTCACCAAAACTCTTGGCTTGATCTTGTAAGAGATCATTTCCAGCGACGGCAACTAAAATGTTGAGGCAACATGCGCCACAAAACAACTAAGCAACTAACAAACATTATATTTCCTGTGCATGAATCCAACATGAGTCAAACCCAGTGCATTACATAAAGAGAGGTTAAAACATGGCGTAGAGGTGCAGAGAAGTTAAATAAATGCAGAAAAAATTGTGTTAAATCAGGAGTTTTGTATTTATGCTAGCTTCAGCCTCATATATTAGTGAATTACTAAACATCTTTTTGTGAATTGCTGAAATCAGTCTTATGATCAAGATATGATCAAGACTTGCACAAGTTGCTTACATAACAAAGCTCTGCCCTATCAGACGAGCTGAGTCTCCAACTTGTCTGTAGGGATCGGTACAGACTCCAAGGTGGCCCCAAGCGAAAAAGAAAAGAGGCTTTTTTGAAGTACTCACACAGGCACTCATTGGCGTTGTCGGCAGTGGCTCGTCTCCAGGGCCGGTCATTGTAGAAGGGTTTGCAGCGTTCACAGTCCGCCCCCTCTGTGTTGTGCTTACAGTTACACACCAGGCGTCCGCCGTTCTTGATGCACTCACTGGCATGGCCATTGCACTTACACCTGTACACATACATACAAAAGTTTGTAGTAGTGTGAGGTCAGGTAAACATTTACATTTCACAGTGTCTTTGGCTGGCTTCCCCCAGAGTAAATGGCGGCTATTCAGGGAAACAGGTCTGGGTCTGCAGGGGTTCAGAAGGGCGCATTGCAACTTCAGGTACAATGTTTGCACCCTCATTTCATAAAATAATGTTACTTAATGAATATTAAGAATATATTAATGCCTTTGAAACTTGAATACACCCTCAGTCAGTTTGTTATGCACCCAGGCCTGCTGTAGGTTTTGTTTGTTTTGGACTTACATGGTGAAAAGAGCTAGGTCAATGGGAATCCCTATTTACAGTTCAGAGGAAACTTCTACAGGCAAATCCACGGCTGTGCAATGGGCTCACCAGTCTCCCCTATCATGGCTAACTTATACATGGAACAATGTAACAATATGTTGATAATTTTTCAAAAATCAAAATTCAAGATTTGGAACCTTTTACTGCACATATCAATTCTGTAGATCCGAACATCAAATTCACTCATGAAGATGCCAAGGACAACACATTGGCGTTCTTAGATTGTGCAATAACGAAAGAAGACCAGCGACTCCAAGTAGAAGTCTCCAAAAAGCCCACACACACAGACCAATACCTGCTTTTTGATTCACACCACCCACTGCAGCACAAACTGGGAGTTATTCAGACATTACAACACAGGGCCCAAGTGGTTCCTACAAGCACAGAGGGAAAGGAGAAAGAAGAACAACATGTGCAGGAAGCCCTCTCTGTTTGTGGAGATCCTAAATGGGCTTTCAACAAAACCAAGAGAGACAAGGACAAGAAACAAGATAACAGAGAATCAGAACCCAGGAGGAAAGGTGGAACCATTCCTTACCTGGCCGGCGTTTCTGAAAAAACAATAGAGGATTTTCAGACAATATGAAATCCCAGTCTATTTCAAACCCACAAACACTTTAAGACAAAAACTGGTCCACCCAAAGGACAAAATGCTGAGCCACAAACAAAGCAATGTGGTTTACTCCATTCAGTGTAGTGAAGACTGCAGTGAGCGCTACACTGGAGAAACAAAACAGCCACTTCACAAGAGGATGTACCAACAAAGACGGGCGTGCCAGAGTGGACCGTCATCTGCCGTACATCTTCACCTAGAAGCCACGGGCCATTCGTTTGAGGACAGTGAGGTTCAGATCTTAGCCAGGGAAAAGAACTGGTTTGAGAGGGGAGTTAAAGAGGCTATTTTTGTCAAAAAAAGAGAATCCGTCGTTAAACAGAAATGGGGGAGTTAGACATAACTTGTCTCCCATTTATAATTCGATTCTTAAACCAACTCATAACAGACGGAGAAAAAAAACATTAGGGCAGACAAGTCAGGGACAGAAGGGTGGAGACGGTCTGTAGTCTGAATAGAGATGCTAAATATTCGAATAACAAAAGGAACAAATGAGGGGATAGTTTCAGAGCTATTTCAGAGCAGTGAGCTCCGCATAGGGCTAAATAGAGATGCTAAACGAGACGCCAGGGAAACAAAAGATACAAATTAGCTGAGATAGTTTCAGAAGGATTTCAGTGTAGTGAGCTCCGCCCTGCAGCTAGATATAAACAGGGACCAACCAGCACTAGAACCAGAACTGAAGAAGTCTCTCGGATGAGCGACGAAACGTCTTCAACCAAACAAACTTTGTCCAGTTGACAAATTGAACTTCTCCTTTTATCATGGATTCTACCTGCTACAAGAATTGAATCAACAACTCGTCTCATTGACAACTGACTTATGGACATCAGCTAACATGAAGCCGTATATCACAGCAACAGCGCACTACATCACCGACAAGTGGGAGCTGAAATCCTGTTTTTTGTGCACAAGTATGATGCCAGAAAGACATACCGCCGTGAACATATCCAATCGTTTATCTGAAATTATTCAGGAATGGAGATTAGAAGTGTTCTGTACAGTGCACGACAATGCCAGCAATATGAACTTAGCAATGGAACTATGTGAAATGTTCCCTAAGGATTTAGGGTGCAGCAGTGTGTGTGTGTGTGTGTATATATATATATATATATATATATAAGGGATGTCAACAATTAATTGTCGATCAAGACGTTGGCCGCACAAAATGCACTAATTGTAACTAATCGCTCATCGTGGACACGCGCACCCGTGGTCACGAAACAAGGCAAAGAGCCGCAATTCTGGTTTAGACCTGGTCTAGTCTTGGGCAGGGCGCACCAAGCTCATTGAACGGCACTGCCACGTCCCGGGACGCGACGCGCACCAACCCCTTGGAGAAGTGCGCGACACGTGCACCACCGGCGCGAGGCCGCGCGTACACCGGGGCTGTGAGCAAGAGATCGATCCGCGGCGCCCGGACCGCGTACTCTCAGCCCAAGCCACAAACCAGCCACACGAAACCAGCAAAGAGCGGCACGTGGTGGTTTAATCCCGGTTTAGTCCAGGTCTAGACCTGGTCCAGTCCTGGTTTAGTCCAGGTCCAGTCCAGGTTTAGACCTGGTTGAGTTCTGGTCTATTCCTGGTCTAGTCCACGTCTATTCCTGGTCTAGTCTTTTAGCCAATCAGGACGCAGAACACAATGTTACCATCCATCCATCCATCCATCCATTTTCTTCCGCTTATCCGGGGCCGGGTCGCGGGGGCAACAGTCTAAGCAGGGACCTCCAGACTTCCTTCACCCCGGACACTTCCTCCAGCTCCTCCGGGGGGACCCCAAGGCGTTCCCAGGCCAGCCGGGACACATAGTCCCTCCAGCGTGTCCTGGGTCTTCCCCGGTGCCTCCTCCCGGTGGGACATGCCCGGAACACCTCCCGAGGGAGGCGTCCAGGAGGCATCCGGAACAGATGCCCGAGCCACCTCAGCTGGCTCCTCTCCACGTGGAGAAGCAGCGGCTCTACTCCGAGCTCCTCCCGTGTGACCAAGCTCCTCACCCTATCTCTAAGGGTGCGCCCAGCCACTCTGCGGAGGAAACTCATTTCGGCCGCTTGTATCCGCGATCTCGTCCTTTCGGTCATTACCCAAAGCTCATGGCCATAGGTGAGGGTAGGAACGTAGATTGACCGGTAAATTGAGAGCTTCGCCTTTTGGCTCAGCTCCCTCTTCACCACAACGGTCCGGTACAACGACCGCATCACTGCCGACGCTGCACCAATCCGCCTGTCAATCTCACGCTCCATCCTCCCCTCACTCGTGAACAAGACCCCGAGATACTTGAACTCCTCCACTTGAGGCAAGGACTCTCCACCCACCCAGAGAGGGCAAACCACCTTTTTCCGGTCGAGAACCATGGCCTTGGATTTGGAGGAGCTGATCTTCATCCCAGCCGCTTCACACTCGGCTGCGAACCGCCCCAGTGCACATTGGAGGTCCCGGTTTGATGAAGCCATCAGGACAACATCATCCGCAAACAGCAGAGATGAGATCCTGTGGTTCCCAAACCGGATCCCCTCCGGCCCCTGACTGCGCCTAGAAATTCTGTCCATAAATATAATGAACAGAACCGGTGACAAAGGGCAGCCCTGGCGGAGTCCAACATGCACCGGAAACAGGTCCGACTTACTACCGGCAATGCGAACACAGCTCCTGCTCCGGTCATACAGGGATCGAACAGCCCTTAACAAAGGGCCCCGAACCCCGTACTCCCAGAGCACTCTCCACAGGACCCCACGGGGGACACGGTCGAATGCCTTCTCCAGATCCACAAAGCACATGTGGACTGGTTGGGCAAACTCCCATGCACCCTCGAGCACCCGATGGAGAGTATAGAGCTGGTCCAGTGTTCCCCGGCCGGGACGAAAACCACACTGCTCCTCCTGAATCCGAGGTTCGACTATCGGTCGAATTCTCCTCTCCAGCACCCTGGAATAGACCTTACCGGGAAGGCTGAGGAGTGTGATTCCCCGATAGTTGGAACACACCCTAAACAGAGGGACCACCACCCCGGTCTGCCAGAGGTACTGTCCCCGACCGCCACGCGATGTTGCAGAGACGTGTCAGCCAAGACAGCCCTACAACATCCAGCGACTTGAGATACTCAGGACGGATCTCATCCACCCCCGGGGCCTTGCCACCGAGGAGCTTTCCAACCACCTCAGTGACTTCAGCCAGGGTGATGAGTGAGTCCGACCCCGAGTCCCCAGCCTCTGCTTCCTCCTCGGAAGACATGACGGCGGGATTGAGGAGATCCTCAAAGTATTCCTTCCACCGTCCGACAACATCCCCAGTCGAGGTCAACAGCTCCCCACCCACACTGTAAACAGTGTTTGTGGAGCACTGCTTCCCCCTCCTGAGGCGCCGGACGGTTTGCCAGAATTTCTTTGAGGCCGTCCGATAGTCCTCCTCCATGGCCTCTCCGAACTCCTCCCAACTCCGAGTTTTTGCCTCTGCCACCGCCCGGGCTGCAGCACGCTTAGCCCGCCGGTACCCGTCGGCTGCCTCCGGAGTCCCACGAGCCAACAAGGCCCGATAGGACTCCTTCTTCAGCCTGACGGCATCCCTTACTTCCGGTGTCCACCACCGGGTTCGGGGATTGCCGCCGCGACAGGCACCACAGGCCTTACGACCACAGCTACGGGCGGCCGCATCGACAATAGAGGCCGAGAACAGAGCCCATTCGGACTCTATGTCCCCAGCCTCCCCCGGAATCTGGGAGAAGCTCTCCCGGAGGTGCGAGTTGAAGGTGCCCCTGACAGAGGGCTCTGCCAGACGTTCCCAACAGACCTTCACTACGCGCTTGGGCCTGCCAGGTCTTTCCGGCTTCCTCCCCTGCCAGCGGACCCAACTCACCACCAGGTGGTGATCGGTTGACAGCTCTGCCCCTCTCTTCACCCGAGTGTCCAAGACACGCGGCCGGAGGTCAGATGACACGACAACAAAGTCGATCATCGACCTCCGTCCTAGGGTGTCCTGGTGCCACGTGCACTGATGGACACCCTTGTGCTCGAACATGGTGTTCGTTATGGACAAACTGTGGCTAGCACAGAAGTCCAATAACAGAACACCACTCGGGTTCAGATCAGGGAGGCTGTTCCTCCCAATCACCCCTCTCCAGGTGTCACTGTCGTTGCCCACGTGGGCGTTGAAGTCCCCCAGGAGAACAACGGAGTCCCCGGTCGGTGCACTGTCCAGTACCCCTCCCAGGCACTCCAAGAAGGCCGGGTACTCCGCACTGCTGTTCGGCCCGTAGGCCGACACAACAGTAAGAGACCTGTCCCTGACCCGAAGGCGCAGGGACGCGACCCTCTCGTTCACCGGGGTGAACTCCAACACACAGCGGCTGAGCCGTGGGGCAATGAGTAGGCCCACACCGGCCCGCCGCCGTTCCCCGCGGTTACACTATTTTAAAAAAAAAAAAAAAAAAAAAAAAAACAAAAGAATCCGCCAAACAGCGAGGCCGCGAACAGTGAACCGCGATAGAGCGAGGGATTACTGTATTTGTCATGTTGTCTTTTTACTAAGGAATAATTAATTGAGGAATATACAATATAATAATACTATGATTATATGTTTGCTACATTTATACTGCACATTTATGTCACGTTTTTACTTTACACAAACACCTCAAGTACATAATTTGTCCATCACGGAGAATAGTACAGCGCTTCAATGCCCACCTCCACTAATTAATGTTCATGACATTGTGTAATTTTTCACCAAATCCAACCTTGCAGTACATTTTTCTGATTAAAAGAGGGCACTACCATCTATCTCACTTCAGTCATGCATGCTTATTTGCCTGTATCATGATTGATTTAAATGATTTTTCTTTTTTTTTTTTTTTTAACAGAAACCACACACACACACCAACACCTGTATGCACAAACCAATGATGTTCAACTGTCATTTTTGGATTGAATTTAACTTTATTATCAATCTATCAAATCTTCTCTGCCTTCTAACAGAGGATAGGAAACTCTAGCTACAGCCCCCAGTACTTTGCACATGTAAACTGTACTTTTAAGTCATTCAAATTAAAATCAAACTTGTTATTTTAGATATTACCATTTTATCAATAACAGGAAGCCTTAAAAATGTATCACAGTTGCCTTATACTTACTCAGATTCAGTAGTTTAAACAGTGTCTCTCAGACTTTTCACAGTACCATGAAAGAAAAGTATTGGCTTTACGGGTATCACCAGATCTAAACCAGGTCCATAAACACGACTACAGATCTAATGTACAGTAAGCGCATCAAATTTAACTCTAAATTATGCAAACCCACAAACTGAAGAGCTCTCCACCCGTGGTACACGTACCACCAATTTGAGAAACACTGGCTTAAAATAAGCTGATTATTTTTAAGAAGAATTTCAAGTTGGATGAGGTGCATCTTTGCTTTAGCATAGTGCTTCAAAAGGTTTGCCTGGAAGAATCCATGACTCATCGCTGTACCAGCAAGTGAGTCTGGTAATGCTTGGTCCAAAATGCGCTGCAGTTGCGCGTAGACAGACAGCTAAGTGAACCAATCAGAGATTGCGCCATCTTGATTCAAAACTGAGGAGGAACTTCCGCTGCCTAAGAGTGACTTTGCGGGCAAAGGTGGGTGCACTGACGTCACCATCTTTGAACGAATCAGAATCGCGGAGTCCGTTGTTAACCGGAGGAGCAAGGGTGGAGGGAGGGTGTCCAAATGGTATCGCGCTGTATAGGAAATACAGAGAGATATCATTTGGCTGGCCAGGTAATCAAAAGGTTGCTGTTAACATGAAAACTACCTTCATGACAACACAAGGTGGAACAGAACATTTTGATCTGTGATGATGCAGACAGATCAATGATAAAGGATTACCCAAACTCGATGTGTGGATAGAACAAAACACAGCCCATACCCACAGGTATGTTTTTGCTTAAAAGGGATATGCCACCCCCAGGTCAAACTTGGGCATCTCCCCACAGTCCAGAGACTAAAATAAGTGGTGGAAAGCGTTTTCCTGGTCACCCAGCCATTGTCCAGGTCTGTCAGCACTGACCGCCGCGGTATCTGCAGATACTCAGCGTTAGACTGGAGTCTAACGTCGCCAGAAAAAGATTTCGGCCAAAAGGAATTAATTTGCTCGATGCGTTTCCCAATTACTTTCTGTGTAGTGCGCATTCATATCGAGTGCAAATAAATGTGCAAATCAACACGGAGAGCTTGACTTGGTCATTTTGGGGTGGGAACTATTTTTCAGTGCGGAAAAACACAGCCGAAGCACACACCACGCTGACAGGGGAATCCCTGTTACGCACCAGGAAGGGAGTTCCCCTGTTACGCAGCGTGGTGTGTGCTTCGGCTCTGTTTTTCCGCACTGAAAAATAGTTCCCACCCAAAATGACCAAGTCAAGCTCTCCGTGTTGATTTGCACATTTATTTGCACTCGATATGAATGCGCACTACACAGAAAGTAATTGGGAAACGCATCGAGCAAATCAACTCCTTTTGGCCGAAATCTTTCTCTGGCGACGTTAGACTCCAGTCTAACGCGGAGTAGCTGCAGATACCGCGGCGGTCAGTGCTGACAGACCTGGACAATGGCTGCGTCACCAGAAAAACGCTTTCCACCACTTATTTTAGTCTCTGGACTGTGGGGAGATGCCCAAGTTTGACCTGGGGGTGGCATATCCCTTTAAAGTTCACAAGAGTAAATTTCATGTAATATAGGACTTTTAAACAAAGATGCATTAAATCAGAAAATAACATATCAAAAGTTTTTGTGAAAGGATCTGATTTTCTGCATCTTAATTCCCAGGCCTATGTCAAATCAAATGCCTGTATTTCAAGTCATGTTCTAGAAATGAAACAATGCGAAATTAAAGGGTATTGAAATGCAGCCTTGTTAGTTCCGATGCCTTTCTTTGTGCTGAGAAAACAGATGCTTCTGGGCCTGGGGGAGCGGCCCCTATGGGACACGTTGGAACATGTTTACTGCTTATTGTCTCCGGTGTGTCTTTGGCAGTGCTGGTTGGAAACTGGTCGTTAGACAAAGACTTCCTACAGTGACAGATTTATGACTCTTTACTCAGAGCACAATGTCAGGGATTTATTCACAAACTATTTAAAAGCGTCTCCCGTGGACCCACCACTCGCAGGAGGATCCATGGGGGCTGGTGCGTTGTGTTCTGAGTGGCAGATTTGCTTGGACTGCTGCCCCCGTGACCCAGAAATGGAGAAGCGGAAGAAGATGGATGGATGTTTAAAAGCATGACACATTTCTACATATTTAAGAAATTGTTGCCAACTCATTCACTGTCGGAGACGCCGACTGAAGTCATGTCGAATCCACGTCAATGACGTTTTTCAGCAGAGGTCGCTAGGATACGACCTGGAGCAACTTTTAAGGTGTAATTCATACCTCCCAACCCGTAGGTAGCAATCTTTTGTACTATTATCTGCCGATCGGAGACGCAGAAGAGAGGAAGAGATTAGCGTGTACTATAGTGTGTAGTGGCGAGAGAAGCAAGATGGTGAGTCGAGGGAACGCGGAAAAGCAGATCAGTATTGATCAGTGCCTCCGGAGCGGTCTTGGGACCCAGGATCATGGATCAGAGGATCGCGGAGACACACCGGATCATGCAGGCATGTCAGACAGGGGACGTGTCGGGCACGGGCTGCATGAAGCAGGGACTCTGATCAGGAGGACAACAGCGCCAATGAAGACGAGTACCGACTTGGAGCAGTAGATCCTCGTCTCCAGAGAGACATGAGATGAGAAGAATTAAGTTTACATGATGCTGCTGTGTGGTAATTGTAATGAAGTTATGTGTGTGTGTACGTGCGTGTAGGTATAGCTGTGTGTATGTATATTATTATATATATTCAACTTATATTATTATTCAATTATATTATTCAACTTTTTGTTTTTTGTTCAACTTTTATTTCAGGTAGGGCACTAAAGAAAAACGAAAAACTTTACCTTATTAAACATTCAACTTCGTATGTTCAACTCGGAGCCAGAGAGTGTTCTCATGGGAAACCCTGGCAATATTTTGTACATGATTATATTGCCTTAGTTCAATAAAGATAGAAAAAAAATACACTTTTGGGTTTTTTGACTGTGTATTCTCATAAAGGGGCTGCAGGGGGAGATCCAATGCTAAAGTTACTTAGTTCTGCTGTAAGAACAGTCACAAAAACCTATACCAATGTTACTTTTTAGTATTGGAAATAGTGATGTAGCCTTAGATTTGGTTATATTTTGGTTTCCAGACGTGACCCGAATTTAAACCTGAGCAAAATGTGAGGCAGATTTCCATTACATGCTGACATTCTTGAGATTCCTATCCAGCAAAGCAGGATTACACCAGGGAGGAGGCACTCCGACTGAAACAGTTCACATAGCACCTGTCAGGATTCACTTTGATCCCTGGTCAAAGGTCACAAACATCCAGCTAAAAGAGGAAGTAATCCACAAAGGGAAAACATTTATATATATATATATATATATATATATATATATATATATATATATATATATATATATATATATATATATATATATATATATATATATATATGTGTGTGTGTGTGTGTATATATGTGTATGCACACACACACACATACACACACAGATGAGTGCTGCCATTGTATCCTTGGGCAAGACACCTAACCCCACCTCTGCGAACACTGGTAGAGTACATCAAGGCCTGTTGTGACGTGGGCCGTCCTTCCGTGGACCCACCACCCGCGGGAGGATTCATGGGGTGGTGCATTGTGTTCTGGGCAGCAGATCTGCTTGGACTGCTGCCCAGAAATGGAAAAGCGGAAGAAGATGGAAGAAGATGGATGTATACACACATATAAAAATGTCACGCCCCTCACTAACCTTAATAACCATAAACCCCAACCATAACCCTAGCCCCAAACCCAACTCTAATGCTAGCGCTAACCTAACCATGCCATTTTTCTTAATTTTGAGGTATGTTTATTAAAAAAAAAAAAAAAAATCCCAAGATGCCGAACTTCTGTTTTTTAAAGGGGTGGGGTCACAGTATAATTTTTTGTTCCGATGCATCCGATGCATCTGGCTACCAAATTTAGTTTGCACCAAACGTTTTCTAAAGATGTCCCATTGGCAAGGATAAATTTTTGGCTTGTCGCCATGGCAACACAATGTAAATAGGTGTGGGCATCATTGAGTTTTTAATCAATTATGCCCACAACATTGTGTACCAAATTTTGTATATCTCCAACAAATAAAACGTTATTGTTCCATACAAATTGCGTGAAAAGTCCCTCAGTCGTCCAGGTAGAATCCATGATCAAAGGAGAAGTTCAATTTGTCAACTGGACAAAGTTTGTTTGGTTGAAAACGTTTCGCCGCTCATCCGAGAGGCTTCGTCAGCTCAGAGCTGACACTTTTTCGATGGGCGACAGGTCTGGAGACTGGGAAGGCCGAATCATAACCTGCAGTTGATGACGCTGTTCACACGTCTCCAAATGACCCTTACACAGTTTGGACGAGTGCTTTGGGTCATTATCTTGTTGGAACCAGAAGTTTCGTCCAGAGTTCAGAAATACACAATCGTCCTAATACTTTTGTCAGGCAGTGTACGTAAATCTAAAGGAAGTGGTTTCCTCAATGCCATGAAGACATAACACTTTGATGCATTCCGTTCCATTCTCCATTCAAATAAAACCAAAGTAATACATTAACTTGACTCTTACCTTCCCCCTACAGCAAAGTCTGAAATGGCATAGTAGTATGACTTGAGGACCTTGGGGTCATTGAAGACTTCATCTCCAAAGGTGTTGAGTCGGTTCAGCGTCACTTTGATATCTGTAGCAGTCACCCAGTCCTTTCAAAGACACGAAAAAATATAATTATAACATAGTTCACTGAGACTTTAACTTAATTGAACCATAACAGGAGAAATATACAATATAAGAATAGTTCTCAATAATAACAAAGAACTAACAGAACTGTATTTGTAATTCCAAGATTTCTCACAAAGCTTGATGATTAAATGAATTTTACATTTATGTTCTGAAATTTTTTGACTACTTCAATTATTGCAGGTTTACCAATTGTCTATCCAAATGTCTTAATTGTGACAGTTTAATAATTCAAACCAAGCAAGGCTTCTATGCACAGGGGTAGGTGTTTCAGGCAACATGACTACAATAAAATATATATATATATATATATATACACACACACACACACACACACACATATTAGGGATGCAAATTATCGATTAATTCATTAATTGATAGTTGATTGACCTTATCGATCGATTAACGATTAACTGATAAGCGGCGTTTTTCACCTGAATTTTTGTGTTTCAATAGGGTCTTTAAGAATATAAGCTATAGTAACATAACACTGAGTCATAAATATATCATAGTATTATTATATTGTATATTCCTCAATTAATTATTCCTTAGTAAAAAGCAGACAAATGTATTGATGCTGAATAACAAAATACAGTATTCCCTTGCTCGATTTTATTTATTTTTTTTCAAATTTTTTTTTTTATAGTGTAACATTTTTTTTTGTAACACTGTGTTCTGCATCCTGATTGGCTAAGAGACTAGACCAGGACTAAACGTGGACTAAACCAGGTCTAGACCAGAACTAAACCAGGTCTAAACCACCATGTGCCGCTGCTGATTTCGTGCGGCTGGTTTGTGGCTCGGGCTGAGACTACGCATTCCGGGCGCCGCGGTTCGATCTCGTGCTCAGCAGCCCCGGTGTACGCGCGGGCAGTGCCGTTGGCACCTGCGGCCGGCTGTGAGTTGAGCGCGGTTGCCTTGTTTTGTGACCACGCGGGTGCGCGTGTCCGCAATTAGCGATTTATTACAATTAATGCATTTTGATCGACCAACGTCTTGATCGACAATTAATTGTAAGTCGATTAATTGTTGACATCCCCAATACATATACATACATACATATACACATACATATACATGTGTGTCCCACCACGGACTCTGAGCCCACAAGTCGCCATTACAGATTCTCAGGAAATGCGTTTTTGTTTTTTCCAAAATTTGTGATTTTCGTTATTTTGCATAATGTGCTAGTTGAGATCATGAAAAAGCCTCTCCACGTTTCAGATAACAGCATTAGTGACGTTAAAAACACACATTTTTTATTTCAAATTTGCTTGTTTTACGGAAAGAAAGAGGGCGTGTATAATTCAACATATTTTCCCACGCCAAAGGGGCTGCCCCTGTTCGCCTATCAGCTGTGAGGAGCTTGTGAATATGTATGCGGCACTGCAAGACAATAAGGACATGAAAATGGACTTTTAACTTCCACTTGGACACACGACACGTTCGGGAGACCTTCGGGACAGGTTCGGGACAGGTCCATTTCTCTGGAGCTCGTGTAGAAAGTGCGGTCGTTTGGAAAAGACAAGGACAAAATTCTAACTTGTGAGATGAGGACAATAAATGTGATTTAAATTTTTGCCCCAAAGTCATTACTTGGAAACTAAATTCATATATGCTTAAAAAGGTAATAATTTTTAAAAAGAAATTAAGAAAGAAAAAGGAGTTTTTCGAGATAAATTAAAAGCTGTAAGAGGGAAAATTATAGCAATAGCCTCTGATAAGAACATAAAACAAAGGAAGACTTGCAAAAGGATTTAAAAGAATTGGAAAGTAAACATAAACAGACCCCTTTACCAAATCATTTTAAAGAATTTAAAATTGTTAGAAATGTGTAGATTGAATACGCAGGAGATTTTTAAGAAACCAATGTTTCTTAAATAAAAAATACTATGAAAGTTGATCAAGATCAATGAAAATACTGGCATGGATGTTCCAAGTTTAAACAAAGAGCAAAAAGAGAAAATTAACAGATATAATGAAGGTGGAATTTAAGAAAGCCATTAGAGGCTAATATGATTATGAATGGAAGAATGTTTACCCATGTTGACACATAACGACAAATTGGATTTATAAGGAACCACCAGATGCATAAAATACAAATAATATATCAGACCATAATACAACAAAATAAAACTGTTAGTGCTGAAGCTGAGAAAGCATTCAGTTGAGTTAATTGAGAATTTCTTTAGGCTATAGAATCCTAAATAAATTTGGTTTTCACCAAACTATTTATTTATTTCAGGGACGCACTGTCCCTGAAATAAATAAATAAATAAATAGTTTGGTTAATAATGGTTATTAATCAACATTTCTGTAAATATGCCAGAATTAGCCAAAGGCTATTTTTCATCTGTAGTCCCTTGACAGCAGATACTGTCCACCTAAAAACAAGAATAAAAATTACAATACAATAAATACATATAAAACTGTTGAAAAATATATACACTATTACATAAGACTCACAACAATCATTCAGCTACAAATCACCACTCATAATGAGAGCAAATACATTCACACGACAATCACACACAGACACACATGACAATCGCACACAGACACAGGGCAAGAGGCCAGCACGGGGCAGTGACAGCGGATAAAGTCAATGTTCACAGATCTGGTTTGTTTTAACTGTATTTTAAAGGTGTGGTGTTAGCGGATCTGATGGTTGTGGGTGTGAGGTTCCAATCCGAAGCAGCACCAACAGAAAAAGCTGTTTGCCTAAAGGAACTTTTCCTGAGGGGGATGATGCAGTCTCCTCGTGCTGCTCCTCTAGTTCTACTGTGGCTGGTGGTTCTGATGGAGATAAACTGACTGAGTGGTGGAGATGATAGACCGTGAATGATTTTATAGATGAGGCAGAGATTAGAGTATTTGATCATGTTATCCAGGCTGAGTAAGTGGTGTTTTTGGAGTATTGGACAGTGGTGAAAATGGTTTGGTTTTTTATCCATAATTTGAACAGTTCGTTTGTAGAGTGATTGCAGAGGTTTCAGCGTTGTGGTATTTGCCAGGGACCAGACGGGTAAACAGTATGTAATTTGAGAGAGAATCATTGAGTACATGAACATTTTAGCTGCTTTGGTGGACATTTGATGCCAAATGTGTGTGAAGTTGTGAATACTGAATTTTATGTGATTGGTTATTTTATTAATGTGAGATTTGAATGATAATTTAGAGCAGAGGTCTTCAACAGGGGGGTCGCGGAGGTACTGCGGGGGGGTCGCGAAATCTTTTGATTTCACTTTAAAATAATATAATTTTATATTTTAGAGTGTAAAATACAGTATAAACCTGTGTATTATTTCCTTGTATTGGATGTACCATAACAGAGTAGCAATGTTTATACATGACACTAAGCTCAATTTAATATAAAACACAATTCTATGCCGTATATATAGTAGGGGGTCCCTGACCCAGTTCGCCATCTGTTTGGGGGTCCCTGGCCTGAAAAACGTTGAAGACCCCTGATTTAGAGTCTATTAGAATTCCGAGATATTTGTATTGTGGGATAATCTGCAGCTGTTCTCCAGAGACCAGGATGTCTGGAACTGTATGAGAAGTGTTGTTGGATTTACTGAACATCATTGCTACTGTTTTGGATGTATTCAATTTAAGACAAGAGTGATTTAGCCAAGCTGAGATTTGAGCCATGGAGTGAGTGAGTTTGTCTGCGACCTGGGAGCTTAATTGATGCTAGGTGTAATGTATTTGTTTTATAAAAGAACGTTGCATTGTTTTGAGTCATTTGTCATCTGTTATTTGTTTTTGAGTAGGGCAGAGAAAAATAGATTAAAATCGGAAATCAGATTTTTTATTTTTATTTTTTTAAATCTGAGATTTTATTTTTAGGCCATATCACCCAGCTCTAATAGAAACACCACTGGAAATGCACTGCCTCACAGAGATGGAGGGAGTTTGGATGGAAAACCTTGATTAGATACTTTATTACCCCATGTCAAAAGACTAATGACAGAAATTCTCCAATCTGTATCAATAAAGTTTGTCCAAGTCCAAGTCTAACCAACAAACCACCAAACCACACTCGCAGAATTTGGGAAACGATTGAGCAAAGCGACTGCAGAAAAACTGATAAACTCAATCGCAAAGTGGGTTTGTTCGCTCATTTGATCGATCGCTCGCTCATTCACAATCTCTCTATCTCTCCCCCTCTCTCAGTCTCTCTCTCTTAAAATTTGATTAATTAGATTCATTAATTACAAAGCCTGTAATTAATTATATTAATTGTTTTAATCGCCTGACAGCACTAGTTAAAAGTACTCATCATTGTAAACTTAAAACTCAAAGAACAAAAAAAGAAATGTTACACAGTGCACCTTTAAGGTACTGGCAGCAACAGCTTAAGCTGTGATTGCAGTACTAGTGCCAGAGCGCAGGCTACATACAGGTTCTTTAAGGTAACTGTCAAAAGCAAGTCATCTCCTAGGTGGTATAATGGGTATGGCACTGGACTCGCATACTGCTCAGAACACATTCATGACTGTTAATGCCCAACATGTGTTCTTGACTCTGGCTTGTCACGAACTTTGCAATGGCTTCAGCTATTGCACAGTGTTCATTCTATTCCATTTCCTTCAGCTAAATGTTTGGCGAAAAGGCATTTTGTTATGAGAAATCCTGTAATACAACTGTAGGAGTAGGGCTCCAGTTGGGAGTTTATTTTGAGATAGGGCAGATGCGTACACACCTGCTGCTGTTACATCACCAAACAAAACTGCATATCCCATTGACAGGAAGCAAAGGCCCATGGGAAGCATGGGAGCATCATGATGGTGTGTTACAGCCTGAGACCAGTCCAAAACTAGTGTAGTCAAGATTGGAAAATATCATTAAAAGCCATCTCATATCTAGTGCACCAAGACATTTTATCCACTACTGACGAATGACATGTTAAAAATTGTACAAACCATAAATCTTCCTTTACTCTTAAAGGGACAGTGTGTAAGATTTTTACCCGTTAATTATCGAAATTGAAGATACCCATTCAAAAATACATTGTTTTCCAAGCCTTTTCACTTCCATCATGAAATCAAGTATTCTTTTGGACTTAGATATAGTCACATAAAAGGGGGATCTTCCCCATACAGAAGCAGCCATTTTGAATACGAGAGCCGCAGAAGGACATTTGGGCTCCGCCTTCGCCTTCAGCAAGGCTCGTGGTTTTGGGTAAACAACACAAGCATGTTGCCGGATCACACGTCGTAATGGATCTAACCCGCGTTTTGGATTAAATTGTTTTACTGGATTTTATTCGCTGGATCCTTACGGACAGATTTCAGACCAAGCTTATGGTGAAATGCTGAGTTTGACCTGGGCAGAGCCTTCAAAGGTAAGCTTTGTGCTTTTCCGTTTTGTACTTTTCCGTATAAAAGCCCCATGTGCTCGGGGAGAGATTGTTGTGCCGGGAAATGAATTGCATAGTCAAAAAGAGGAGACTGTAAGGTTTCATTTGATGTGTAGATTGTCATGATACATGATCGGGAATGTGTGTTTTCATGCGAAAAGTAAAAAAAAAAAAAGTGAACGGGACCGCGTTTATGTATACATGACAGAAATTCTCCAATCTGTGGATCAATAAAGCGGCGCGCGGTTCTTGCGCCGGTACGCGAGCTGTCCGCGCTACGGCGCGCCCGGGTGACCCTCGAGGTCTGCCGTAGCTAAAACAGGAAGTGCAATAGCCACTATCCACCTATGCACCACGAATCCTACACACTGGGGCTTTAATGAACCCATTGCTCTCATGTATATATGGATAGGTAAAATGTCATACCGTTAAATAGCCCAGAGAAAGCAATAACACTTCCATAAACACTACTTCCTTTTGAAATGTCATTATGTGAAAGCCATATTAAATTATATATCACTAATGTCAATCTAAATAAACAAGCTATATCTTCAGTTTCTGTGCAAATATTGTGTTTTCTTAATAAGTGTCCTGTATAAACTGGGCCTTTTTCATGGGTTTCAAGCCATGGTAACAATCCTACGGTACTACATCTTTTGATTTGATCATGATTGTATCTTTATCTTACAAGTGTACGCTGAAATTTAGACTGAAAAATTCTGCAACCCAAAAATATGGGGGGTCATGTTAATATTACTATGGGTAGATATTACAACAGAGCAGCTTGTCACAATTGTTGACAGATTACAGATTAGATACATTAATTATTGCAATTTATAATAATGTATGCATTTATTTTATTATTATTTTAGCTGTCAAAGTACCAAGAGTACTGTTAAACTATCAAATCAATAAGACATAATGATGAGAGTAGCAAGAGTAGATAAATTTTCATTAGTATGGCAGCCCATATAAACTGGCCCTTTGGAAAGTATAATTACTTAATAATTATTCCAGAGTACTGTTACTTAAAGCAGTGTTTCCCAACCAGGGGTACAAGTACACAAGCCCACTGCAGGGGGTACTCGGCAATGTCGCTGCCAGGCGTAGGGGGAGATTTTTTTTTTAAATAATTTTTTTTTAATACTAATTTGAGTAAACTTGAGTTAAAGAAAAGAGAGGAAAATGCCTGAGAATTAAATTTTCAAATTGAGGAGATGAAATGAAATGATTTTCATTTAATAATCTGTTGTGTCATGTTCATTATCAACACGTTTGAGTGAGGGGGTACTCAAGGTATGGCAAAAAGGCTCAGGGGAAACACAAGACCAAAAAGGTTGGGAAACACTGACTTAAAGTGCATATGATATGGCCTATCCATTTCATTAAAACATAGATTTAAAGGGACAGTGTGTAAGATTTTTACCCGTTAATTACTGAAATTGAAGATACCCATTCAAAAATACATTGTTTTCCAAGCCTTTTCACTTCCATCATGAAATCAAAGTATTCTTTTGGACTTAGATATAGTCACATAAAAGGGGGATCTTCCCCATGCAGAGGCAGCCATTTTGAATACGAGAGCCGCAGAAGGGACCGCGTTTTATTTATACAGTAGCGGCGCGGCTCGTGCTCGGGTCCCTCGAGGTCTGCCGTAGCTAAAACAGAAAGTGCAATAGCACCATCCACCTATGCGCCACGAATCCTACACACTGGGGCTTTAAGGTAATTAAATTAAAGATTTAACTAAAAATGCCTCGTCTTTTCTAGTTTTGTCATTTTAGTGAAAATTATGACATAGAGGTATGTTACCTAGCAACTGTAATGATAAGGGCAGAAAATAAATGGCAGAAAAACACAATTTGGGCACTCAAAGCACTTTTGTGGTGATTAAAATGAACACAACAGGGTTTTTGGTGGGTCACTGCACTCTTCACTGGCATCTGCACTGCTCTCCCTTCACAGGGGAGTTGAGCCCAGATTTAGCTGAGGGTCTAGGCCCATATTGGTCTTCATCTATTTAAACCGGAGACACTTTTGGAGGCGTCAGACTGTCTGTTTGCCCGCTCCGCCTATAATAACTTTGTTTTAAAATATCTGCTTAGTAACAGTCCAGCATCCACATTACATACATAAAAAAAGAACGAAATTACAATTTCAATAATTTGATTTTTACAATTCTCAACCTAAATTCACCTGCAGTAAATTGGCACCTACATCTAATGTTAAATGCTTTGACAGTGTGTGATTAAATTATTGTGAGATTTATTGTGAGATTAAATTATTAAAATTATTATGCTTCTGTCTATTACGTAGTGAGTCACAGAAACCATTATTTTATCCAACATGTTTGAGTAAGCCTCTGCTCTCCTGAAAAGTGTTTTACTCATTATTATTATTATTAACATTAATATTAATGTTAATCTTAATCTTAATATTAATATTGATGTTAATAATAATAATAATAATTGAATGCTGAGTGCTAATCAGCTAATTGGTGACCTTTTTTTTTTTTTTTTTTAATCTGATCCTGAATCTTTATAAAGTTATTAAACAATTTCACTGATTCTTGTGTTTAAACATGCTTTTTGAACTTAAAGAACTGCGATATGGATATTAGTTAGCAGTTGTTAGAGTCTTTCAAGCCTTAATCAGATACCTTTCAGAAGTCTGGAAAAAATGCTCTAAAATGGCTTAAAAATGGAGGGCATTTTTTCCAGACTTCTGAAAGGTATCTGAATTAGGCTTGAAAGACTCTAACAACTGCTAACTAATATCCATATCGGGTTTGATCCCCGTGTCGCCCGAGCCTTTCTGTGTGGAGTTTACATGTTCTCCCCATGTCTGGGTGAGTTTCCTCCGGGCACTCCGGTTTCCCCCATCAACCCAAAACATGCTCCAGGTAAAATCCTCCAGCTGAGGTCCTGATCAAACCAAAGCAAGAAGATCATGGAGATGGTCCCCGGGTGCAGGAATGTGCTGCCCACTGCTCCTAATAACAGGATGGGTTAAAGGAGAAGAAGAAGAATTTCTCCTGAGTGAGATCAATAAAGTCACTTCTTCTTCTTCTAGAAAATACTAACCAATAATGTGGCAAGTCCATTATAGTTATGTAAAAAGTAGGGATGTCAACAATTAATCGATTAACGATTTAATTGTCAATTAAGACGTTGGTCGAACAAAATGCATTAATTGTAATTAATCGCTAATCGCGGACCCGCGTGGTCACGAAACAAGGCAACTGCCCACCGCGCTACGCCAAACTCGACTCACAGCCGGCCGCAAGCGCTAACGGCACTGCTCAGCAGCCCTGGTGTACGCGCGAGGCGAGATCGAACCGCAGCGCCCGGAATGTGCCCGGACGTGCCGCTGCTGGCCCCACGCGGCCGGCCCGCGGCCCCGAGCCCCGTGCGGCTGGTCCAGCGGCACGTGGTGGTTTAGTCCTGGTCTAGTCCAGGTCCAGACCCGGTCGAGTCCCGGTCTAGTCCAGGTCCAGTCCAGGTCCAGACCTGGTCCAGACCCGACCTAGTTCTGATCCAGACCTGGTCCAGTCCACGTTTAGTCCTGGTCTAGTCTCTTAGCCAATCAGGACAGAACACAATGTTGCACTATAAAAAAATGTTACACTATAAAAAAAATTGAAAAAAAATAAATAAATAATCTGCGAACTGCGATAGAGCGAGGGATTACTGTATTTTGTTATTCAGCATCAATACATTTGTCTGCTTTTTACTAAGGAATAATTAATTGAGGCATATACAATATAATAATACTATGATATATTTTTGACTCAGTGTTATGTTACTATAGCTTATATTCTTAAAGACCCTATTGAAACACTCAAATTCAGGTGAAAAGCACCGCTTATCAGTTAATCGTTAATCGATCGATAAGGTCAATCAACTATCAATTAATGAATTAATCGATAATTTGCATCCCTAGTAAAAAGCTGATTTTTGCATATCTACTCTTATGCCTAACCGCTGATAGACAGCTGGAAAAATTACAATGGTCCCTGAGGAGTCAAAATTTGACAGACAGTAAATCTTAGTGAAATTGTTTTGGCTAAACCTCTTTTCACTGCTGGGTTAAATATGCACCACATGGTTACAACATACTCACATATGCAACCTATGTGTAAAAGACAGAGCAACTAAAGCTTCTCATTGGTTAAAATTGATGTAGCAACAAAAGTATGTCAGAGCCACACTGGCTGAGTGGATTGTAGATTTACAGTGGAAAACAAATTCTATATCCTCAGTCTCATAATCTCAAAAGACATATGCAAAGTTGATTATGGACAAACGATAACATGCCCTTGTGTCTTCTTGGCATCTTTTAGAATTTGAAATAAAACCCATGTAATAATGGCCAATAATGTAAGAACTATGGTGAGCCAATAACGTAATAACAGCTTGCCAATAATATAATAAGTCAAATATCTCTCAAACATTTCACACCAAGTACCACCAAAGAAAAGATTTGGCTTTCCGAGTGCCACCAGATCTAAACCAGGTCTATAACAGGACTAAGGCTAAACCAGTGGACTACATCATTTCCACTGTAGTTCTAAACATTATCCAATCAAGGACAAAAATAGTGGATAAAATTAACTCTAAATTAGTAGTAATAATGTAGTCATTATTGGCAAGATATTGTAACATTATTGGCTTACCATAGTCATTACATTATTGGCTGTTATTACATTTTGAGCTTATTACATTTAACCTTATTATTGGCCGTTATTACGTTATTGGTTGCAACAATTCAGTTACAGACAATAGACAAAATGATCGTAATTTATGAAACTTCCCTATGGCAAAATCCATGTGTACATTTGGTGTTTGACCAAAACAATGCACCCTAATCATAAGGCAGGTCAGGATGTAGCATACCATATGCAGAGGAAAACAACTTTACTGTATGAAACATATTGCATCTTTATGATCAAAGGAGAAGTTCAATTTGTCAACTGGACAAAGTTTGTTTGGTTGAAAACGTTTCGCCGCTCATCCGAGAGGCTTCGTCAGCGCTGACGAAGCCTCTCGGATGAGCGGCGAAACGTTTTCAACCAAACAAACTTTGTCCAGTTGACAAATTGAACTTCTCCTTTGATCATGGATTCTACCTGGACGACTGAGGGACTTTTCACGCATTGCATCTTTATGTATACAAGTCAGTTCAACCAGTTTATTTTTAAGTTTAAAACTCATCCAAAGTTATCATAATCGTGTGACTCAAAGGGGTAGACAGATATCAGCTCTGCAGTTTTGAACTAGGGCTATGCCAAAAATCCAAAGATCAATAGATCACAATCTCTACTTTGGTCAGTCTCAATGACAAGGCATGCATATTTTTATCGACACGTCAACAGCAAATCATGTGGCAGTAAGAGCTCTTCGTGCCGACGAGGATTCATGCTCTATTGTTTAGGAAAAACATGCAGGTGTTTCTGCCGCTAACGGTAACATGCGTATGCATGGTTTAATATATTGTACAAAAAAATCATTCCAACTTTAAAATGTGAATTTCTCCAGAATTGTTGGTCCCATCAACACAAAATAAAACTTTAGTGATCCTGACACCCTGCCCTTTATGCCTGAAGTCCACATGTCTATGTTAATTGAAACAAAAATCGATCCATCAATATGGGGGGAGGGGGGATCGTGATTCTTTTTTTTCCCCATATTGCCCAGCCCCATTTTGAATTGACCCATTTCAAATACCAAGTCAGTTTAGATCAATCATATGTCTTTTTTAATTACTTATAATGAGCAGAGCCCTGAGCCTAACTATGAGCCTACCTCTCTTTAGAGTGGATGTGTGTCCAAATGTTTCACTGTTTTATGTTAGCGCTACTGCTCAAGTGCAGCTATGATTCATCAGTCACTGCAGCCTTCAGCTCTGCGAACATAGCCCAGTCCCAATAGAACACTTCAGGCAAATGAGTGGAACCTATGACGCCATACTTAAGATGGATATTAGAGTTATTCAAGTTTGAAGGAATTGTACATGCAAATTTATTCATTTTTAATTATTATTTAATTAATCACTGCATTTATATAGCACCTTTCAAGACACCCACAGCACTTTACAGTTCATTATTCATTCACTCCACACTTGGTGGTGGTAAGCTACTGTTGTAGCCACAGCTGCCCTGGGGCAGACTGATGGAAGCAAGGCTGCCATTCTCCACCATCGACCCCTCCCACCATCACTAACATTTACACACACACACTCCACTTTCATACTAGGCAATGTGGGTTAAGTGCTTAAGGACACAACAGTTTTGCTACTGGTGCCCCACTGTGGCACCTGGAATTTCCAGTGGTCTCCAATCCAAGTACTCCCCAGGCTTTGACAGGATCAGGTTTTGACAAGCCGGTATGCTGTATGTTGTTTAAACAACAAGGCTGCAACGCAACGGAGTACTTGGAGTTGGGGTTAGGCTATGGTATATTTGATTGTGAAATAACCTCTTATTTATTATCAATATCAGGTTAAATAACATTTGTACTTTTACATAAAATGTGTTCAGAAATGAAGATCATTTTGTGGCCATGCCAAAAAATTGGGTTGTTCAGTGTTGACGACACTAGACAATTTCCCACACTATTGCACTTGGCTCCGTTCCTCCACAGCTGTACAAATTTTAATGGACATCTGTTCCCCCAAAGTCTCTCAGCACTATATCAACAACCTCAGCCTCTTCTGTTCTATACACCACTACTTCCTGTATAGGCCAGTTAAGGACATGGTGGTTCTTATTAAACTTGGAAAAAGTGTTTAAGTCAGATTGGAGCACTTTCTAAACATACAGTGAACTGTAGAATCATTAAGGTGAGACATTACAGATAACAAAAAGTTTTAAGTCACTTTGCTCTCTCAATATAAGCCTTCACATAAAATAAGTGTTTTATTATTTCATTTAAACAATTTGCAATGTCTGCTATTTTCATGGGGCATTGCAACTAAAAACCTCCAAGACTTTCCAGTCTCATACTTGACATGTTTTTGATGGATGTTGCAGAATGACTTGTTGATGGCCAATTCTAAAGATTAATTAATTTGATATTTTAACTGCGAAATTCCAATGTTTACACATTTTTCAGTACGATCTAAACAATAACCCCACCAACAATGTATGTGGGCCCCTATGAGTAATGGTCTGCTGGTTTTAATAAGCTAATAAGCTAACTGGCAATAGTCACTAAGAAAAGCAGAGAAAAGAGAATAATAAAGTATTAATAATTGAATAATATGTTCACAGTTGTGTATTTTCTGTCTGTTCAATAGCCCCAATAAAGAACTTTTTTATAATAAGATTTGCAGTTCCCAAGCTGGCCATTAAGAGCACATTAAAATGTTCATATCAATGTAAATCATGTTGTATTTTTAATCATGTTGCCATGGTGATGCACAAAACCACCTATGTTATTCTAATGGGAGTGATCCCAAAATTTCCCATTAATGAGAAAAATATTAGTATCATTGAATAATGTGAAATTTGCCACTATGGCTCTTCATGTCATACCAATCAAAAAAGTCAATAGAGACCATATGGTATTTTTTACTGGGTTGCCATGGAGATGCACAAAAGCACCCATGTTATCCTAATTATTAGAGTTATAATAACTATAAGTCTAATAATCCACAGGCACTGACATTTGAGATGTAAGGTGGGGCCTGTATGGGTTATACCTGGCTTACACATATGGGGCCCACCTAAGCCCCACTTTAATCCCAGGCAAGCAACCCACATAGGAACTACATCAAACCCATTGACAAACCCACTTGGGGCCCATTCAGGAAGCCATCTTAAGCCATATAGTACCCACATGGTAATGTAGACTTTGTATTAATATGCCCCAAATATGTGCAATTTTGGAAAGAGTCACACATAAAATTAAATTTTTTAATGGAATGGGGGAAAAAACGTTTGAAACATTTGTATCTTTTTAATCTTTTATCTCTTATCTCTGTCTCAACAAAAACAAAAGCCTGAATAAACTAGTGATTGAATATTGCGTTATTAGAGACTCATGCCACAAGATCTCGCGAGACAAAACTGCCACAAGATTGTGCACACATGACAAAAATGAGAGCTACAATAACCGTTAAAGTATTACATAAAATAAATAAAGAGTAAAGCCTGAACTGTGAAATGTATTACAATATGTGGCCATACCTGCCTGTCAAAACCTGATCTCGTCAGATCTCAGAAACTAAGCAAGGCAGGGAGACGCTAGGGATTCCAGGAGCTACAGGGGGGCGCCAGTCAGAAAAAAAACTGTTGTCGTGTCCTTAGGCAAGACACTTCACCCACATTGCCTAGTATGAAAGTGGACTGTGTGCATGAGTGTTGGAGGTGGTCGGAGGGGCCGATGGCGCAGATTGGCAGCCTCGCTTCCGTCAGTCTGCCCCAGGGCAGCTGTGGCTACAGAAAGTAGCTTACCACCACCAAGTGTGGAGTGAATGAACAATGAACTGTAAAGCGCTTTGGGTGTCATGAAAGGCGCTATATAAATGCTATGAATTATTATTATTATTATATTTATTTATTATAAATGTCAAAATCTCGTCTTGTCTTGCTCTCATGGACCCAATCTCGTGGTGTGTCTCAATTTTGTCTCGTCCCATCCCTGTGCATTGATGCTACACAATAGGATAACTTGCTCTTTCATTCAGAGATACATTTGCATGTCAGAATAAGTTATTTCTCAGATTCACTCTTTCTCCAAGATACCTGCAGTACAGGGCTGTGATCAAAGTTGTACGCGCTGGGGCGGCCCTCAAGCGTGGAGAAGGCCACATTTCCTCCGGTCAGGGGTGAGATGTCACTGAACTCATCTGTGCACAGGGCCTGCTGCTCGTCCTCGCCCGTGCGGATGAAACCTCGGTTACGTTTCTGGTAGGTTTTTTCGCATGAACCACTGTAGAACTGGTAGGGTACCCAAGGGCCTGACTCACTGCTCCGCTTGTAGATGGCAAAACTCTCAGGACGAGATGTGTGGAACTTCAGACGCACATATGTTATGTCAAACGCCTTGCCTGAAAAAAAAAACACACACACACATTAATCCTCTTAAATAATAATAAATCATTGGTTTATATAGTCTTTTTCACATGCATCATTGATCCACTCATTACTATTGTAGCCATAGCTGCCTTGGGACAGACTGACAGAAGCAAAGCTGCCAATTTTCCCATGACCACAACCGATCATTCACGCACACACCACATTCATACTAGGCAATGTGGGTTAAGCATCTTGCCTAAATGCGTGAAAAGTCCCTCAGTCGTCCAGGTAGAATCCATGATAAAAGGAGAAGTTCAATTTGTCAACTGGACAAAGTTTGTTTGGTTGAAAACGTTTCGCCGCTCATCCGAGAGGCTTCGTCAGCTCTGGTTATTGTACTGGTTCGACACTGCTTATATCTCGCTGCCAGGAGGCGCGTCCTACCCTGAAAATGCTCTGAAAACGAACCCCCCTAATCTGTCTCTTTGTTTTCCAAATTACTCTGGCGACTAGTTACGACCCCCTATTCAAAGTCTAACGACCCTCTCTTGCCTAAATGCAGTTCCCACTAGAGCCACTACTGCCCCACTGTGGCACCTGCTATTCCTGCAGTCTGTCATCCAAGTACTAGCCAGGCCCAGCCCCGCTTAATTTCTGATGTCTGACAAGATCAGACTTTGAACAGCGTTTTGCGATATGGAATTTTCTGCATCAATATCAGTAATCCCTCGTTTATCGCGGGGGTTAGGTTCCAGAAATAACCCGCAATAAGAGAAATCCGCCAAGTAGGACAACTTTATATTTTACAATTATTCTACATGTTTTAAGGCTGTAAATGCCTCACCACACACATACGCTTTTCTCAGACTGGAATTAACCTTTTCTCACATTTGTTCTCGTTTAAACACTCAAACTTTCATAGATTTTCAACAAAATGTATTAATAATGACGCGTGGGGGGAGACACGGCCCCGGAAGCCCCGCCGGACGCGCGAGGAGCACCGCCACGTCCCTGGAGCTCCACACGTGCCCCCCCTCATCGTGGACAAATCCGTGACAGAGAAACGTGACCGGCGTGAGGCTGCGCGTACACCGGGGCTGCGAGCACGAGATAGAACCGCCGCGCCCGGACCGCGTGCTCTCAGTCCGAGCCACAAAACAGCCGCACGAAACCAGCAAAGAGCGGTTTAATCCTGGTTTAGACCTGGTCTAGTCCTGGTTTAGTTCTGGTCTAGTCACGGTTTAGTCCAGGGCCAGTCCAGGTTTAGACCTGGTCTAGACCTGGTTTGGTTCTGGTCTAGACCTGGTTTAGTCCACGTTTAGCACTGGTCTAGTCTTTTAGCCAATCAGGACGCAGAACACAATGTTACACTATAAAAAAAATTTAAAAAAAAAAAAGAAAAGAAAAAAAAAAATCAGCGAAACAGCGAGGCCGCGAACAGTGACCCACGATAGAGCGAGGGTTCACTGTATATGTAATGGTACACGTCAACTGTTGATCTCAATCTACTTTTTGGAGTTTGCTACCATGTTAAAATGTTGTTCCCTTATCAAAATCATGCCTGAAGAGGTTTTATAGGTCATCAAAGCAAAACAACCAAAAAAAGCTTCAATACAGACTATTTTGTTTGTGAAAAACATGCAGATGGTATGCAAAATTGAAGGTTAAGTCTTTATTCTTGTAAAGTCCATCTATGGAGTGTGGAATAGTTACAGCTGGGATGGCTCTACACTAGTGACCTTGAGAGTGAAGTCTAGTAAGAGACAGACTAAACAAGGCCAAGCTTGTTTTCTCAGTTGTGACCACATGTGCCATTACAAGCAAGTCTCTCTCAATGCTGCGTCTCGACTCTCAAAAGGTCTTGGGAGCCTGTGGTCTAGGACAGGTATTGGTCTTGATTAGTGCGGTCTTGACTACAACACTATAAAAATGTGCAAATAACAACAATGACACACAATCCTCCTCTGCCCTTTTTTGCTTCATTGGACTACACAGTCACGCGTCAACACCTGCTCATTTTGCAAGAAATGGTCCGTAAACAACCTGCTGGGTTCAGTGGGGCATCACAGACACATGGCTGGGACACAAGTAGGATTTGAATGAACTAAATGGGTAATCACACCGAAACAAAGCGGAGCTTATCACAGGAAATGAAATGCAAACACAGGTGAGGTGGGACTGGGGTAGGCTAATACACACAGTACACACAGCTATAACAGAAACAATGGCATGTGCATTTTATGTTTAAGGAGAGACACAACAGAGGTCATTTTCTTTCTTCAACCTCCAGTTTTGTGCTGGGGTTGGTTAGGACTATTTAAAGGTACTGTAACAGATGTTTACTCTGTGAAAAACAGTTCATACTGGTTCAATTCAAGAAGAGATATTCTATGGAGTACTAACTGCTAACACGTAACATATTTAGATCATCATGCTGCCTTCTATTGCTTGAAAATGCTTAATTTCAAAAGCCTTTTTTCACTCCACTTTCGTTATCTTACTGCAAATTGTGTGTATTCCAGACATCCCAAGTTCCAAAAACTCATTTCAGGGAGATGCCCCGATTTTGCCTACCTCAACGTGCCTTTTACAATCATTTAGACCGCCATGGGCAATGCTGAAGTCACTGTTACACATAGTGCACCTCACCATAGTGCACCTCACCACAGTGCACCTCACCACAGTGCACCTCACCACAGTGTCATCATTTTTCACCCGAATCAGAGAGGGATATATTTTAGTATATTCTGCCGTAAAATGAGTTTTATATTTTCGTTTTTTAGAAAGTAAATTGAAGCCTGCCCACACTGAAAGCTGATTGGTTACACTCAGCAAAACTAGCCAATCAGCGCGTTCTCTGGCCAGCGCTCGCTTAAACAGACACGCGCTCTCTCTCCCTCTCTCTCTCTCTCTCTCTCTCTCTCTCTCTCTCTCTCTCGCGCGCATTCCGTTTGAAGTAGTCCGTGATGATACAAGAGTTATTATCTTGCGTGCACGCCCTGCACAGTCCAAAACAAAACAAAAAATCCTCACATTGTCTAAAATCCGGGATATTTTATCTGACTTGCATCAGGGAGCTACTATAATTATCCGGGAGACTCCCGGAACTTCCGGGAGACTCCCGGAACTTAGGATGTCTGGTATTCCTCTAATGAAACTACTGCATATAGCATCAGGTTTGTCAAGTTGTAGTGTATAGACCCTTTTTCTGTTAGTAAACAAAGATGACGTTGGCGCGGATGCACACACAGCCGGGCAACAGAAGCATGGCACAACTCCGCAACTTGTCAAGGGACTTTCGTCAAAAGATTGCGAATGTTACCTCAGCAAGCTGACTTTGGCAAATGGTGTCCGACTGCCAGATCCTAATGCGATCAGTGAGTGGGTGGATGATGTTAGCAAGTGGCCTAATATACAGTGGCCTTTTGCTTCTTTTCTTATTTAAGTGTCTCACCATAGAAAGATAAACAAGGAGGAGAGGAGAAGAAGAGGAGAGAGAAGAGGAAGAAAACAAGGACTGAGGAGTGACTTCCCTGTGAGTTGGTGTGTACTTTGTGTTGAGCTGATACTGGGTGGATATGCATTTTCCAGGGGAAGGGGAAAGGGGAATGTGACTCGGGCTTGTTTTAGGTCATGTCCATGCATGCTCCAAGACAAAAGACTGATAAATAGAACTGAATGGTTATAAGGCAACCACACGGTGTAAAACAAGCCAACACAGTCATCTGAGTTTTTTTGTTGTTTTTTAAATATTTCAATATAATACTATATTACTCATTTAGCAATTATTAAGCCAATTACGAAACAACCGGGAAATCCTTATATATTGCTCTCCACATTGTCTACAATACATCAGCATTCTGGTAGCAAGTGACAAGCTTTATTAAATCAAAATTTCTTAATAAAAAATATTTATGTAGATTAATAGCCAGGGAACATATTTATTTTTTTGGAACATATATTGAATCAAAATTATTGTTGTTGATTGGTTTGATTGGTCATGACTGTTATAGGTCATTTATAATCCACAGAATTACATCTGACTATGTATATGGTTGTTTCAGTTATAAAGCGTCATTTAATTTTCTCCAGCTGGAATGCAAGATTAGACAGGAACAGGAAGCAGCTGTTTGGACAGGGGGCATCCGTGAAGACAGCTGCTGACTGGCCTCAGCTGTTTTATTTATTTCTTTATTTATTTGACAGGGACAATGTTATATATCTGAGGCCATGTGCAACCCAACTCTGTCTGCCTAGGAGACTGGCACACATATGTAGGGGCTGGGCTGTGGGAGCAGCTTGAGGGCAAAGACAGTAATCATAAAATGGGATCACCCTCCCTTCCCCCACCCCTCCCTCAAGGAGAGCCAAAGCCATGCAAGGGTTAACATGATGGGGCTGGCTTCAGGGCAAGACGGCTCCATGACCTCATCACATTCTTAAGCTGACGAACAAGAGAGGCTTTGATTTGTCCATGCGGCGTGGGCACTGATTTACCAGGACTATGGGACTGAGGGTCCTGACATGCTGGGACTGTGGAAAATTGCACCAGAACAACAAAAAATGTTTCAATATTCCTGAGACAAAGTAGACAGCTGTTATATACACACAAATACATACACACAGGAAGCCTATCCACTTTTCATGTTGATCAGAGAATTAAAAAGATGATTCAAGGGCCAAATATGAAATGAATTGTGAGCTAACTATGACAGTCATAAGATTAATCGCAATTAAATATTTTAATCGATTGACAGCACTGGTATATAAAGTTGTTCCATATTATTATACTTTAATCATATGGAGCAATGTTATCACAGATAGAACATTTTAAAATATATATTTTTCATAATACCCCCTCTTTAAAAGGGACAGTGTGTAAGATTTTTACCCGTTAATTACCGAAATTGAAGATACCCATTCAAAAATACATTGTTTTCCAAGCCTTTTCACTTCCATCATGAAATCAAAGTATTCTTTTGGACTTAGATATAGTCACATAAAAGGGGGATCTTCCCCATACAGAAGCAGCCATTTTGAATACGAGAGCCGCAGAAGGACATTTGGGCTCCGCCTTCGCCTTCAGCAAGGCTCGTGGTTTTGGGTAAACAACGACAAGCATGTTGCCGGATCACACGTCGTGTTTTGGACTAAATTGTTTTACTGGATTTTATTCGCTGGATCCTTACGGACAGATTTCAGACCAAGCTTATGGTGAAATGCTGACTTTGACCTGGGCAGAGCCTTCAAAGGTAAGCTTTGTGCTTTTCTGTTTTGTGCTTTTCAGTATAAAAGCCCGATGTGCTTGGGGAGTGATTGTTGTGCCGGGAAATGAATTGCATAGTCAAAAAGAGGAGACTGTAAGGTTTCATTTGATGTGTAGATTGTCATGATACATGATCGGGAATGTGTGTTTTCATGAGAGAAAAAAAAAAAAAAAAGTGAACGGGACCACGTTTTTAGTATACAGTAGTGGCGCGCGGTTCTTGCGCCGGTACGCGAGCTGTCCACGCTACGGCGCGCCCGGGTGACCCTCGAGGTCTGCCGTAGCTAAAACAGGAAGTGCAATAGCGACTATCCACCTATGCGCCCACACTGGGGCTTTAAAGGAAAATTAACGTTTTTTTACAATCTGAGCCTTCTTTCGGCAATAAAACAAGTAGTTTTACTCACCCATAGCAGTTTGGTGTCAATTGGAGCAGTATCGCAGAACTTATGTTGAGCCGTTCTGTTCTGTTTTATTGCCGAAAGAAGGCTCAGATTGTAAAAAAAAAACGTTACTTTTCCTTTAAGTCATCATTGAATATACTATATGTGTTCAAGGAAATGGAAATTTCCTCAATATAGTACTATTAACAGTAATCAAAGCTCATTCCTGGCATTCCTAATTCTTCACCACAATGAGTTTCTAAGCACACTTCGACACTTTCAATGGTCATTTGGCCACTAGTTACGGGTTTGCAATCAATAATGCCTTATTATCTCAATTTCACGATTTGATCTTAAAAACAAGACAGACATACTTCAGGCATAAAGAGCAGGGTGTTAGAACCACTACAGTATTTATTTTGTGTTGATAGCGCTAATAATTACAGAGATATTGACATTTAAACATTGGAATGAGTTTGTACAATATATTAAAGGGATAGTTCAGGTTTTTGATGTCAATCTGTATGGCATCCCCCTTCAGCAGTGTCATGCATTAACACTGGTTTACCCCTGACAGTGTCCTGTGAGCCGAGTTCTGCCCCGGTTCTGGAGCTGACGAAAGATGTTTTTTCTTCTCAAAACCATATTTGTCCAAAAAGTGATATATTTGCCTCACAAAACAGTTTGCCCACGAAAAAGTCTTAAGTCACTTGTAAACATCGCCACAAGTGAACAGGCCAATAATAATATTAGTCACGCAATATTAGATCACGCAATATTAGATAGTAGAGGCGATATGGCCTAAAAATAAAATCTCAGATTTAAAAAAAAAAAATCTGATTTCCGATTTTAATCGTTTTTTTCTCTGCCCTACTCAAAAACAAATAACAGATGACAGACAAATGGCTCAAAATAATGCAACGTTCTTTTATAAAACAAATACATTACACCTTGCATCAATTAAGCTGTTATTGTTTAAAAAAATATATCACTTGAAGACCCTTACCTACAGCATTGTACAGTCTGTATACAGCTGTGGCAACTTCAGAAAAATATTTGCGGCTTGGTAGCACATACTTCGGGTCCAAAACGTTCACCATGTTAATGAATCCGGGCTTTTCCACAGTATATATGGGCACCGTGTCTTTTACAACATACATGTTTTTGGTAAAACATACAACAGCGTGTATGTTTCCGTCATGGGCCATGCTTATCATACTGCAAACAGTTAGGAAAATATTTTAGGGACTGGACGGTGGTTATTTTCATTCCGTTCTGACCTGCACTTCTCCCACTCCGTTGCCTCTGCTTTCGGCGCTAGGATACATTTGTCGTGCTGCAACAGCTCTTGAACAGACCTTACAGCGAGCACTCGTTTGTTGCAAGTCCGACGCAAGAAAACTGAACCAGTTCCATATAACAGATGTAGCGACACCTTGGTACAAGCTCCGGCTTTCCCTCAGTCGCTAGGCCGTCCTAGCTCGTACAATGTTTGGGTATGCCTCACTAACTTACCCGTGTAAAATGTGGCCGTGCATTAGTTCCACTCGCATGTAAAAAATACCTAAAAAATAAAATAAAATCGATTTTCATAAAAACACATCGTCCTGAACTGTAAATTCGAATTAATCGATAAATCGCGCAGGTCTAAGTGATAGGACTTGAGAGAAAATGGCACCAAGCGATTATGACTTCTGACTTTCTCGTGGGCAACTGTTTTGTGATGCAAATATATAACTTTTTGGACAAATATTGTTTGAAGAAAAACAAGCTTTATTAACTTTACTACTTTCATTAGCTCCAAAACCGGGCAGAAACTCGGCTCACAGGACACTGTCAGCGATAAGTCAGTGTTAATGCACACTGCTGAAGGGGATGCCATACAGATTCACATCAAAAAACCTGAACTATCCCTTTATACCTTGAAGCATACACGCATTACTGTTACCGGCAGAAACACGTGCATGCACACGCTACCGATCTCACATGTGCTCATAAACAGTGAGCAAATACTTGTTTACTTTCAGTAACTAGGATTATAAAAATGAGAAGCACTACAGGAGAAAAAGCGAGAAGAACAGGTAAGGAGCTGCTGGCTCAGAGAGGGAGTGGTGAGTTGGCAATGCACACCCACAGAGGCAGAGGGCGACAGAGACATGGGACTTTTAGTCAATTGGTGCAGATTAAATTCAAAACTTGTAAACACATTATCAGACACAAAGACGGGCTGTGGGTCTGGCTGATTTTTCCTAAATAAGATCATAAATCCTTGTCAGCTCCACGCACTCTTACTACCACGATTGGCTATAGACCGATCTTTCGATTTTTGGCACAGCAAGCAGTAAGAAGCAGTAACTGCACTGTTAAAAAAAACTCATCGATGCAGCTCAAAGTGCTACACTGTTGTCATTATTCATTCACACCATGCTGGGCGGTGGTAAGCACCATTGTAGCCACAGCTGAAAGACTGACGGAAGCACCACAACGACAGAACTTGGTCCGAGCAAGAACTGATCCTCTGACCTTCAGGTTTGGGGACCACTGATCTAACCACTGAGCCACTATGTGGAGATGGAACCCATTATTCCATGGAAAAATTACTTGAGAACATTCCCCATGGAGATTCATATATGTTTTATGCCACACCTCAATTTAAGTATCTGTAGCCTACTTCTCTAATGTGTGTAGTTAGTTTTTATAGTTAGTACTGTTTATATTAGTGCAATGAGAAAACAGAGGAAGGACAAGATCTGCCTGACCATTCCTCCTGTTAAACTGCACTGAGATGTTTGACTGAGAGACAAAGGCCACTGAGAAGCACAGTGAAAATGTTGCAGCAAATCTTGAATTTTCCTCAAGATCAGTAGAGTATCTCTCCCTCTCCCTCATAACCCTGGTTCACATTTGGACCTCAAATGTGGGAATAATAAAACCTTAACTGGACGTGGATAAGAACTAGAACTAGAACTGGACCAAACTCAGGACTAGACAGAAGTGTTGAGAGAAGTGAGAGGTCTAATAGTGACCAGGGCAGGTGCAAAAAGTTCAAAAACACAGGTCCAAATGAAACACACTAAAGAATGTGAGGAATGTGGCCAGCAAGCAGAGTCATGTGACCGTCTGCCGCATCACATGATCATGGAACAGCTGCAGATAAAAATACATGCACACCGGATTTACAGGGAAAAAAAGGCGGTGAGAGAAGCTGAAAGAGAGGGAAGACAGGAAGAGACACAGACAGTGAGTGAGAGAGAGAGAGAGAGAGACAGACAGACAGACAGAGAGAGAGAGAGAGAGAGAGAGAGAGACAGAGAGACAGAGAGACTTTGGGTGTCTTGATAGGCGCTATATAAATGGACAATATATTGAATTAGCGATAATATTGTGACTATTGTTTTGGAGAGCTGCAAAATGTGACTTAAGCATATTGTCCAATACGATTCACCATAGACAGTGGTCTGGGAGCGTTCCCAAGCCCAGTGTTTCCCAACCTTTTTTGTCTTGTGTACCCCCTGAGCCTTTTTGTCATACCTCGAGTACCCCCTCACTCATACATGTTGATAATTCTCCAAAAGTAGAACGTGACACAACGGATTATTAAATGAAAATCATTTTATTTCATCTCCTTAATTTGAAAATTTAATTCAGTAATTTTCTCTTTTCTTTAACTCAAATTTACTCAAATTAGAATTAAAAATTCAAGAAAATCTCCCCTTGCGCCTGGCAGCAACACTACCAAGTACCCCCTGCAGTGTGCTCGTGTACCCCTAGGGGTACTTGTACCCCTGGTTGGGAAACACTGCCCTAGCCAACCAATAAAAACAAGGCTTTAGAGTCACAAGCAGATTTATCCACACACAGTGAAGTAGTGTATGCTCGCTGAAACAGCTCACAATCCTGTCAATGCTTTCTTCTATCTGTCCTCCCCTCTTGCTCTCTAAATTTGCCTCTCTCCTCCACCCTCCATTTCTCTCATTTCTCCTCTCTCATCCCTCCCTCTTCCCTTTGTCCTGGACTCCTTTGTCCCTGACGTCCTTCAGAGGGATTTGAGAGGCAATATGTGCTTTGAAAGACAAGTTGAGATAGAGGACTTTTAGACAGTATCAGATGTGTTTAGTCTGAGTTCTGCTCACATGTGGGAAGCCTGCACCTTATATCTCTGTCCTAGGACAAATACAGATATACAACAATATTAGAATATACAGTGGTACCTCACCTTACGAAATGAATTCGTTCCAGAAGTGGTTTCGTAACGTGAAAAATTCGTAAGTTGAGTAGCTATTTCAATGGAAAAAGCCTGATTCGTTCCAAGGCCCCGATCAGCGAGCAGCGGCTCGCCTCAGCTGTGACTCGAAACGAAACCAGGAAATAGACCTTTAATCCACCTGGTCTAGTCCTGGTCTAGTCCTGGTCTAGTCCTGGTCTAGTCCTGGTCTAGTCCTGGTCTAGTCCAGGTCTAGTCCAGGTCTAGTCCAGGTCTAGTCCAGGTCTAGTCCAGGTCTAGACCTGCTGGCAGCCCCGCGCCGGGTCATGCTGCGCTATCACACGTGTCCGCGCAGTTCCCCGCGCAGTGAAGGCGTTTCGTAACTTGAAATTTTCGTTTGTTGGGTCATTCGTAAGGTGAGGTACCACTGTATAAGGCTTAGGCTGTGCAATTATTCTTCTGAACCTACTGAAAATTAACACTGTAAGAAGGTATAATTTTTTTTATTGAAAAGCCAAAACAAAATGCTTTGTTACCTGGTGAGCAAAGGAAAGCTAGGCTAAGCTAACACTATTGGTTTGACATTTTCAGAGTAGAGCATTGCAAACTTATTCTTGAAACAATAATCTCTCTTGATAAGGGCCCTGCAGAGAACAGTGGCTCTAGCATTCAGTTTTTTCAGATGTACAACTTTTCAATTCCTCAAAGTTTTATATAAGGTTTAATAGTAAGGTTATCAATACTCAATTTAAGGATCAATGGCGTCAAAATCCCATAATCATGAGAAATTGTAACCCTTCTTAAAGGTCCCATGGCATGAAATTTTCACTTTCTGAGGTTTTTGAACGTTAATGTGAGCTCCCCTACCCTGTTTAGGCCCCCCCCCCATGGTTAAAAGTTGCGAAATGTCTAAACTGAGCATTTGCGATCCTTTTCTGCGTTACAAAAATCGGAGCTCAAACGGGCGATTTTGAACAAGGCACCTTATTGACGTCAGATCGAAAAAAGAAATGCAAATGCAGTTCCACCCCCGTCTGTCTGTACTCAGCGTCTCTGTAAATCACGCCCAGAGAGTTTGGACTGCGAATGCGCTAGGCAATGCAAAATGCGTTTTTTTATTTGCCTGGAGGCACGTCCGAGTGTTTCTAGGCTCGGAAGTCCTTTATCTGAGCCTCTGGACCTTTGAACAGCAGTGGTTTAATTTTATTTTATGTGGAAATGTGTTTATTTTTCAATGGAACGCTTCAAATCTCTCCCCCCGTGCAAAAACAAGGAAATGGATCAGCTCAGGGCTCAGAGCCGAGAGGGAGAGTTTGGCCACGCCCCTACCCTCTACTATAGGCCAGCTCTTTTCTCCTCATTTGCATTCAAGCAACAACGCCCATTATGGAGTGTTCAGAGAGAGAAAAATTACTCTTTCTCAGCTTATCTCTGTTTCTCATGCACTGAGTGTTGATTTTGAAGAAGGATTCATTTACAGTATTAGGGAACCATTAAGGAGCCATATAAAAGCATCAAGAAGTACCATGTCATGGGATCTTTAAACAATTTTGAGTAATTGAACTTTATAGCATTTGTTGCCATAGATGCCCTGGGATAGGGTGATGGAAAAAGGTCATTTACTCAACACAGACGAGGACATGGTGACCTCATGTTCAGAACCATGTGACACAACCTTCAGACTGGGAATGTCCCGGGGCTCCAGAGCTGCATGGGGCTCTTTCCTCCTTCTGTTGTGGCTCCCTGTGACTTTGTAAAATAAATAATGAGTATTTAATTACAATGTATTTTTATTTTAGTTTGTGATTTTTAAATGCAATTCTAAATTTGTAGTTAATGGGAATCTTGTAACATTAAAATAAAATGTTTTCAATATCGCTCGCTCAAAATATGCATCTCATCTGTGCGACAGCTGGCACATATCAGTCAGCCCGGACTTACTGGCACCTACGGCAGCAGCATGATGGAGTTTTTCGACCCCTGGTAGGTAAATGATGGATAAATCCAAGAAAAGAAGTTTCTGAAGAAAACATTTAATGCAACATGGGCAAATTAATTTGCTTTCACAGCTGATGAGACTGGATTACCAGTCTGCTTAATTATGTACACTCCACTACATGTGATAAAATGAGGGAACACAGAAGCAGAGGGCATTTTTAGTTTGCTGCAGGTGGATAATTTTAAGTTTGGATTTTTATTTCCTATGAGGGGGGACTCAAATAGACATTGAGTATTTCATTTGAAAGTAAGCATCAACCAAGTGTCTTTTTTATGCAGAAATAAAAATTCCATGTTCTCTGTAGCATTTCATTGATTTTATAAATGCAACACACTAATCGTTCATACATAGCATACAGTTTTAAAAAATGATATGCAGCATTATCCTCATTTTAGAGGTCAAAGGGGTTTTGTGGCTCTGTCCAAATGACTGAGTATTTAAGGTTGCTGACCCTTGCTCTAGTCAAACTGCTGCCTTTTCTTAACACACAATAGCACAGCTGACAGGGTTGTTAAAAACATACCCACATACTAATCAATATTAAACAAGTATCAAAACTACATTAGTAGAGACTCATTTAAGTTTCAACTGAAAAAACAGACCTGGAGTTATGTTTTGTTTCATTCACATATACTATACCTATACTTTGCACTAGGGATGGGCATTCGGTGAAGTTTTCTTCTCGTCGGGAGAATTAATGAGTAATAATCGGTTAATCGTTAACATATTTTGTATCAAAAAGACAACAACCATTCACTCATGTGTGTCCGCTTTTACTATGTCTGCCGAGGCTGTGGGAACAGGCGCTTCTCCACGGTTAAGTAAATCTTCAAATCAACATGCGTAGAGGTGGATTAAAGCGAGGCGACACGCATCCTGCAGCCTCTACTAGCGCGCTCGGAGTTAGCCGCTTTGGGATCCGAGCTAACCGCTGCTAGCCCGCTGTCTCTGTCCTACCTCCTCCACACAACCCAGCCGTATCTGCAGCAATATTTTATTAAGTCGTGAAAACCTTTGCCCTCCACGGCACTGATGGGGAGCATGTCTGTTTTGATCATCTTCGCCATCAGTTCGGTGACCTTCTCTGCTCGTTGAGCACTGCAGCTCCTCCTGGTCTGTGCTAGCACCGAGTCCAGGCTAGCCTGTGATAGAGATGATGAACCGCCGCCACCTTCTTTTACCAGACTTGGATGCGCGGTGTTCAAATGATAAATCATTTGTGTTGTCCATGAGGTATATTTGTATGCTGCATTGCAGTGCTTGCAGTGCGCTTTTCAATTTCTAAATTAAAGTGGTCCCACACAACACTTCGCCGCGACCTCTTCATGTTTTGGCCATTGACCTACGGAAGCTCGCATATATCAACTGAGGTGCGCCAACTGAGGCGATTGGTTTTTTTGTTTTGTTTTTGTCGGTTCGTCGACGAAAATGAACTTGCTCGGTGAAATTCTTAATGATCAATTATCGGTTAATCGATTAATTATGCCCATCCTTACTTTGCACATGAGTAATTTGCACTATTTTGACCAACCGTTAAGATAACCTGTCAGATTACAGCTGCACATGTAACTGCTCGAATGTTTACACTATATCAACCATGTTTACATACCATTTTACTTCTGACGGTTACACATAAAACTAATGTTGCACATTATATGTAAATATGTACATAGCACCTAGCCTATATTATTCATAGTGTATATTCAGTAAAGATTGTTTCTATTTTATTATATATATTTTTACATGCTTCTCTTTCTCTTATTTATTTTAATTTTTTGCATGCTCTTGGCATCCAGTGTGGGCAGCAAAGTAAGAATTTCATTGTACAGGGAAACGTGTTTCTTTACTGTGCATATGACAATAAAAGCTGTGAATCTTTGAATCTTGAATTCACATGTTTACTTAAGACGGGTCGGCAACCTTTACCACTCAAAGAGTCATTTAGACCAGTTTCACACAGTAAAGAAAACACTGGGAGCCACAAAACCCTTTTGAAATTTAAAATGAAATAACACTGCATATAATGTTGTTGTTTTTTTGCCTTTGTGCCATAGAATTACATTTTGAAAATGAACGAACTAAAATAAAATACATTTTTAATTAAATACAGTGGTCCCTAGCTATATCGCGGGTCACTTTTTGTGGCCTCGCGGTTTCGCAGATTTTTTTATTCCAATTTTTTTTTATAGTGTATCAACGCACATTGTGTTCTGCATCCTGATTGGCTAAGGGACTGTAGACTGTAGACCCCCCCCCGACAGTGGAGCGGCACCAGGATGAAGAGGCTCGGTCAGAGGAACTGTGAAATACATGCAGTATGTTTAGGGCCTGAAAACAGGTTTTGATCTTTGGTTTCATTCTCTAATACTGTGCTTTTTTTGTTGAAATTCTATGAAAGTTTGAGTGTTTAAACAAGAGAGAAATGTGAGAAAATGTTAATGCCAGTCAGAGAAAAGTGTACGATGTGTGTGGTGAGGCGTTTACAGCCTTAAACATGTAGAACTGTAAAATATAAAGCTGACTACTTCACGGATTTCGCCTATCGCAGGTTATTTTTAGAACGTAACCACTGCAATAAATGAGGGACCACTGTACTCATTATTTTCAAAAACTGAGCCGCATCAGAGGCTCCGGAGCCTCAGGTTGCCGACCCCTGAGTTAAGACAATTGGATCTCTGTAATGAGTGAACTGTATTTGAAGAAAATAATGCCATTTTCCATCTTTACACTAGTATCAGTTAATATTAGAGCATACTTAAAGTAAATCCATTGATATCGATATCAGGACTGAAAAAGCTGGATAGGTGAGTCTACTGCACTGATCAGGCAGAACTATCTGCACCTATGTGAAGTTAGCACTCTCCAGATCACCTTAGAAGCACTCTGTTCAATAAAGTAGCAACACAAGTATGACTAAGCACTGATTTTTGTGAAGTGAGGCTGTATGGGACAGAGGAATTTGTCCCTCCCCCAATCGTAGGTCTATCTACAGTCCCGCATCTAGCATGTAAGCCATTCTGAATCTATATAGCTTTTTTGAGACGTACTTAAAGGTGTGTAGAAGTGTCAGACATTTTAATTAAGAATAAATAATTTGCCTGTATACATGGAAATTGTTGCTTTGTCTGCTGTTCTCTAGCATATATTCAACTTCAGGAGTTAAAGGGATAGTGTTTTTTTTTTTTAATGTTAATCTGTATGGGTTTCCTTCTAAAAGTTACATGCGGTAACACCGTCTTACCTCTGACAGTTTGCGCTCAGCCCGGTTCTGCTCACGTTCTGGAGCTCAGGTAATTAGGTCCGGTGAGTTCGGGGGGACTTGTAATAAAGCTTGTTTTTCTTCTCAAAAAAAACATTTGTCCGAAAGGTTATATATTTGCGGCCCAAACAGTTGTCCACGAAAAATCCAGCAGCGTAGGTAGCATTCACACATCTCGTCTCGATTTGTATCACTGCGCGCCTATTACTTATTATTAGCCCGTTAACCTTTAGCGGAAGTGAACGACGGATGCGGTCCGCCGTAAGGGGAAGTTTACGAGTGAACAGGCAACAGGGAGATAACGTGAGCGCAGTGATACGAATCGAGATGAGATATGCAAACGCTAACTTCGCTGCGGGATTTTTCGTGGGCAACTGTTTGTGATGCAAATATATCACCTTTCGGACAAATGTTTTGTTTTGAAAAGAAAAACAAGCTTTGTTACGAGTCCCTGCGAACTCACCGGACCTAATTACCTGAGCTCCAAAACGTGAGCAGAAACGGGCTGAGCGCAAACTGTCAGAGGTAAGACAGTGTTACCACACGTAACTTTTAGAAGGAAATCCATACTATCCCTTTAAGAAGTGACTTTATTGATCTCACACAGGAGAAATTCTTCTCTGCATTTAACCCATCCTGTTATTAGGACCAGTGGGCAGCACATTACTACGCCTCAGGACCTCAGCTGGAGGATTTTACCTGGAGCATGTTTTGGGTTGGTGGGGGAAACCGGATTGCCTGGAGAAAACCCACCCAGACACGGGGAGAACATGCAAACTCCACACAGAAAGGCTCAGGTGATCCAAATCTTACGACCATACCAACGTGCCACACAGGGATCGAACCCAGAGCCTTCTTGCTGTGAAGCGTGAGTGCTAGCCACTCAGCCACCATGCTGCAAATAAGGTAAATAAATATATGCATTTTAACTTTGAGTGGGGTAGCCTCTCCACACATCTAACCACTAACGTTACCTGGTGGCATCATTTGCTTGTCTTCACTGATATTTAATTTCATACTTCGTAACATGGGCAAACCAACAATATTGTCCCAGAGACAAGCAGGTGTCTGCTCATTTACTAGAACAGTTACATAGTGCACACAACAGCAACTTACTGAAGATACTATTCGAGTACTGAGTCACCTTTTTACCAGGTTGTGCAAAAACTACCACTAGAAGTAAAATTTCCTCTAAAAGTAAAAATAAAATATACCAAGAAAGCGTACTGAATAAGTGCTTTAGCCAATTTAAACTAGCAATACCAAATAAATGTATACAAGAGCATTAGAATGCTTAGCCCTAACAATCACTGCAGCTACAGGGCAACTCTCATCCTGATCCCACTACAATGCAGCGCTCTCTAAGAATACAGTTTACAGTTAATGCATGCTTAAAGAAAACATTTCAGGCTTATTTTCTGGTACATGGTTCATAATTTTGCATTTTGATCATTGTAACTATGGTTAAGGGGCTAGCACTCACACTTCACAGCAGTACGGCTCCAGGTTCAATTTCCAGAGCCTTTTCTGTGCAGAGGTTGCAAAACATACACAAAAAGTGCAATGCTCCAGTGACTGTAGTCCTGGCCAAGCCCAGCAAGGAAGCTAATGATTGTAAGCCAATATATGTTTAAAAGCTCAAAACTTTATTTTACATAATGTCTTCAATATTGTACTTTTTCCACGAGGGCAGCTGTACATTTGGCTAGTATGAAGGATGATAAAACTCAAAGTAATAGTGGCCTGAATAGTAGTGCAGTGGGCTTTAAGGTAGATCCAAGTGTAATTACAGAGTCCTTGCGCAGGTCTTTGAAGTCCTGAAGAGCCTAAACATGAGACACAAACCACACTATGTTTAAGAGAAACACAGCTGTAGCTTCAAACTGCACACTCCAAACAACAGGGCCCCACCTGGCTCTCACCTGAAGAGCCAGCCTCATACGACTGTGCCTAGGCACAAGTTCAGTCTGCTTCAGGCATGGGACAGGCCCGTCCCCACTTTGGTCTATAAAAGGGTAAAGTATAGGAAAATATAGACCAAGTGAAATTAAAGCTGGAAACAAAACTAAATCAACAAGTCATTCAAGCAAGAATCATTTGTGAAATATACCACATAAGTAGGACACAATTACTATCATAATCTTTATCAGAGATGGTGTACTTGTGTATCTGTTTTAAATACTGCGGCACGGTGGCTGAGAAAGGCACTCACGCCTCACAGCAAGAAGGTTCCGAGTTCAATTCAGGGGTTAATAATAATAATAATAATAATAATGCATTTTATTTATAAGCGCCTTTCAGAACACCCAAGGACACTGCACAAGGTTAAAAATGAATAAAAGCACAAACAAACAATACAATAAACATAAAAACAAAATCAGAGTGGAGTGACTGGCTGTGAGAGGTAGGACAGTCTGAACAGGTGAGTTTTGAGTCTGGATTTAAAGAGTGGGAGAGAGTCTATGGATCGCCCGGGCCTTTCTGTGTGGAGTTTGCGTGTTCTTCCCGTGTCTGGGTGGGTTTCCTCCGGGCACTCCAGTTTCCCCCATCAACCCCAAAAACATGCCCCATATGTAAAATCCCCCAGCTGACGTCCTGACCAAGCCTAGCAATAAGATCATGGAGATGGGTCCCCGCGCGCCTGAAAGATGGGTCAAATGCAGAGAAATAATTTCCCTACAGGGGTTAAATAATAATAATAATAATAATAAAGTTGCACTTGCTGAGGACTTTTACACTTCTTTTACACCTGAGTAATATATTGTACAGTCTAAGTGTACTCTTACTGGAGTAAAAGTTTTGGTTACTCTTCCTTCTTTATGTTGACAATGTGAAATTATTTGAACATTTGTACTGTGTTATTTTTAATAGCCTATCCTTTACGGGGATGCATTATGTTTTGTCCTTACAAATGCATCAACTTCATTACACAGATCATATTTTACTTAATTTTGTACTTAATAATACTTCAATACTCAGGAATATCAGTCATAGTAGTTTTGAATGTTAAATTGTGATATATGCAATATTACTATTATGATTATGCTTATTACGACTATGATTATAATTATTGTGATTATGATGATTATTACTATTATTACTACTACTATGGCTTATTCACATGGAATAGAAACTGAAACTGCTAAAAGTGCTCTCAGAAAATACAAAATACGGTAACTGAAATATCTTAAAGAGTCAAAGATTCAATGACAAAGGCATGGTTGACTTAAAAGTTACAACAATACAGTTTAAGCAAATTTAGATCTACATATGGATGTTTTACCAGTGATTCAACCATTAAATTATACAGACCCTCCATCAGATATTAGACAGGCCTTCAGTGCAGGTATTCCAAAAAGTGAAGTTTGCATTAGTGAAATACTGTAGGCCTGAGCAGTTTGTCCCCGTCCCATCCCAGAATGCCTCGGTTCCCACAGTAACCCCCCACTTATCCACACAGTCATTTTAAACAGCTGGATGCCAAATAAAACAAGGGCAGACAGAGGAGGCAGGGGGCTTCCCAGGAAAAACACACAACTTCATTTCCCACAATCCACTTTGTTGCTCTGGAGAGTTTTCCCTTGAGGGTTTTTACAAGGAGACACACTGTATTAGTATCCTTTTCTACACCAGCCAGTGAGGTTCCTTTTGGCTCTGTCTTGGAGTTTTAGTCTGGGGGACGTCTCGGACTGTGGGCTGAACATCACATGCAGCAGTCATTTTGTCTGCCAACATTTTTATGTAATATCTGATGAGAACAACTGACCAAACATAAATCACTGATGACTAAAACTGTGCTTAAAGGTACACTGTGTAACTTTTCTGGTGAAGGGCCCATCAAATGCTTGTCTCCATGGAGATGTTATCGCTTTGGCTGGAATGTTTCACAGTATGGCATTAAGTATTTCTCAAGACATTTTCAAAACTAATCTTTTGTCTGAGACCAGACGAAGTTACAGGTCAGATCTGTGGAGAGGCGGTATTTTTGAGCTATAAAACCACCTGTAATTGAATAAATGTAAGGTAGAGCTGTTTAAAGTTATACTGTGGAACATTTCAGGCAGAGGAATGACATCTTTACAGAGAAAAGACATGACATCAGAAGGTGGAACAGAAGACAAACTAACAATAAAAGGAATACTCAAAGATGTGTGAATGAAACAAAACTTGACTCCAGGTGTGTTTTTGAGGAGGTAACAACATGAGTTGTGAGAGGTAAAAATTAAAACTTAAGGCCAAGTGGAAAGAACACACAAGAAACACCACCAGAGGACACAGACTGATAACAGGCATGAGTGCCTGTGTGTGTGAGAGACAGAGAGAGAGATAGATGGGGAGGGGGGCAAACATGACTGAACTCCTCTGGAATGTGACTCTGCTATTTACACCAACAACACTTATTAGAAGGAAAAAGGAAGGAAGGCTGGAGGGAAGGAAGGAAAAGAGGCAGATTCTGGTTACGTTTTCAAAACTAAACTTTTGACATATCAGCACCTCAAATTTTGTAGGGGGAGGGGGAGGAGATGATGGGTGGTGTGTGTGTGTGTGTGTGGGGGGGGGGGGGTAAAACAAACAGACCCTCCCCCACCTCCAGGCCCCTCCCCGCTCTCCCACTTCCGCTCCACAATCACAGCTATGTGCCTTGTGCCATCCCCTTTAGTAGCACTTGTTTGCCAAAGAAACATTTGGACTTAGTTGTGAACTTGGTGTGAACTTTAGTGTAACTCAGTGCTCAGCCAGAAGGACAGAGGGTGACAACATTCAGCACACCTGTGGGATCCCATCTGCCTGGGGACTGAAAGCCAACCTAATCATTCTAATATAAGGACTAGGATCTAGACCAGGGGAAAGAACAATCATTTGATACAACACTAAAATAGAAGTGCAAACTATGACTACTACTACATCCAGACAACTGGCACCAGAACTCCCATGGCCTGGTCGTTTCCCAAAAGAAATCCCTCCTCCACTGCTACACCAAGAGAACAGAACTTTAACAGTTATTAATCAAACTTCCAAATATTATCATCCAATGTTAAAATGTGAAACGACGTTGACACTGACATGCCTGCATCCTCTATGATCAAAAATACATATACAATGTTAACAATGTCTATGAAGAACTAAAATGTACAAAATTAAGTGACTTTGCTACACTTTTGTGACAAAAAAGAAAACAGGATTCTAACAGAGAATCTCTATTTGAGTAGGAGGTTTATGGATGTGGAAAGTTTGGCAATGTCTTAGCTTCTGTAAAACAATTTGACCAAACAAAAGTTGGAAACAGGCTGCTGTTAAACCGATCTGTTCCAAAGCGGGGGCAGCTGAAGAGCATAAGACAATTACTCATATTTAATGGCACATCTCTTTAGTGCATGCTCTGTGTTAGGGTTTGCTTCAAAAACAAGCCCTAAATAGTACCCCCATGTAGCCTACCGCTGGTCAGCTTCTTCACCTTTTTTGGCTTTGGGGCCCAACAGTCTCAACGTAAAGTCAAATGGAGTTTATTTACATTTCAATTGCATCATATTAGAATATTTTTGCAGCCCTCAGGGTGGTGCTCTATGACCACTGACTCATTAAAGAATATAAAAGGGACTTTATGGAGAGGATCATAATACCACCAGACTCACTGGTGCTCTTCTAAATCTTTTTACTGTAGGCCTCATAGCTACTTAAATCCTCCACCCAGACAGGGCGGACCCATACTCTACAGAACCCCTTCTGAGGAAACCTTAAAACTAGTTTCAAATGGAAACTCTTGCTTCCCACTAACATCCACCCGGGGTCTGTTGTAGCTGAAGGCTGCGCTCTTACCCAGGTGCAGGGTGAGGTTGATGGAGTGCGGGTACTGCACTCCCGCTAACATGGTCTGGCTCTGCCACCAGGTGGCGTCCTGCTGGTTGTTGTAGTCTGTGAGGTACACCGCGCTGTGGTGGTTGCGGGGGTCTCGTGCGTCGCAGATGTGGCAGGACTTGGTGACGCCGGTAGCGCCGGTCTGGACGCAGTACTCCTCCGGCGGAGAGCCGCACGTGTTCGTGGCCACAACAGTCACGTTAAAAGCCGCGTTCACGAACTCGGGCATGCACCTCTGCGCGCTCCCGTGCTCGTCCGTACACTCGTCCATGGCCGCGCGCGCGCACGACAAAGTGAAGCAGCACGCGAGCAGAGACACGAACCTCCTGAACCAGGCCATGTCCCACTGGTCGCAGTCAGATACTCAAGTGGTCCTGGACGAGATTTGGAGTCCGCAAAACTTTGGGAAAACTTTGCGCACACTTGGAGCGCTCCGTGCGCGGGTCCGGGGGGACGCGGGGTGCTCGGTTCCTCTGTGCGGATGGGCCACGGGCTCTGGAGCAGAGCTTGGCGCAGATACTGTGGTGCTCTTCGGAACAGCGCAGTGGAGAATGCGCAAGGCCATGAAAAGTGACTGACTACACCCAGTGTCCTCCTGCGCATGCGCGGAATCCACAGGTCACTACTTCCGCCGCTCCGCCCCTTCCCCCTCATGCCCATAGTGATGCATTCACGTCTCTTTATTCAGTTAATGTGTGACTTTGGCAGTGAGGTGTCAGATGTCTTTTGAACACAAAATCAAAGTTTGTTCACTACAGGAAAAAGTAATGCATATTTTATAAATGATCACAATAAGATACCGACAAAATCAATGGTCTGGGGTCATCAGAATGACCTGTGTATGGGGAGTATATGGAATGTGTATAGAATCCCTCAGTCGTCCAGGCAGAATCCACAGCAACAGGAGAAATTCAATTTCTCAACTGGGCGAAAGTTTATTTGGTCAAATACGTTTCACAGCTCATCCAAGCTGCTTCTTCAGTTCTGGTCAGACGCTGGTGGACACTGCTTATATCTGCCTGAAGGGAGGAGAAATTTAATTACAGTGGTACCTCACCTTACGAAAGACCCAACAAACGAAAATTTCAAGTTACGAAACGCCTTCACGTTAAATTTTGGTCTCTAGATACAAAAGAAAATTCAAGTTACGAAACGCGAAATCTCAAAAATTCTAATAATGCGCGTTCAGCCACACACATTATACGCTTTTCTCAGACTGGATTTAAACTTTTCTCACATTTGTCTCTTGTTTAAACACTCAAACTTTCATAGATTTTCAACAAAATTATTAATAGTGAAGTGTGGGGGGAAGGGGGAGGGGGGAGAAAACTGCGCTCTGACACGTGTGATAGCGCAGCATGACCCGGCGCGGGGCTGCCAGCAGGTCTAGACCTGGACTAAACCAGGACTGGACCAGGACTAAACCTGGACTAAACCTGGACTAAACCAGGACTAAACCTGGACTAAACCAGGACTAGACCAGGTGGATTAAAGCGCGCGGGTCTATTTCCTGGTTTCGTTTCGAGTCACGGCTGAGGCGAGCAGCGAGGGGGACCGCACGCAGTCTGAGCGCATGAACGAATGCATGCAAGAGTCTAGACCAGGTCTAGAGGAGGTCTAGAAGAGGCACGGTTTGAGCACGGTTCTCGTTCATGCGCTCAGACTGCGTGCGGTCCCCCTCGCTGCTCGCCTCAGCCGTGACTCGAAACGAAACCAGGAAATAGACCCGCTCGCAGCGCTTTAATCCACCTGGTCTAGTCCTGGTTTAGTCCAGGTTTAGTCCAGGTTTAGACCTTGGTCTAGACCTGGTATAGTCCACGTTTAGTCCTGGGTCTACAGTCTCTACGCAGAACACAATGTTACACTATAAAAAAAGTTACACTATAAAAAAAAAAACTTGGATCGGGGCCTTGGAACGAATCAGGCTTTTTCCATTGAAATAGCTACTCAACTTACGAAAAATTCACGTTACGAAACCACTTCTGGAATGAATTAATTTCGTAAGGTGAGGTACCACTGTACTATGAAACTATCACTTATTTGTTTACAGTTTCTGTTAGTTAGGTAGGCCTATTAAATATGCAGTGGGAGTGGAGTGTGGGGTCTTGTTAACAGAACCGTTCAGGACCATAATGGGTGTTTTCACACCTGACCTGGCTAGCCCTATTTTCTTGGTTTGAGGATAGAGTTATAAATGATAATCAGACATCCCAAGTCTCCCGGATAATTATAGTGGCTCCCTGATGCCCGCGAGTCAGATAAAATATCCCGGATTTTAGACAATGTGAGGTTTCTTTTTTTTTTTTTTTTTTTTATGGACTGTGCAGAGCGTGCACGCAAGATAATAACTCTTATATCATGCACGGACTACTTCAAACGAGAGAGAGAGAGAGAGAGAGAGAGAGAGAGAGAGAGAGAGAGAGAGAATTTGCGCTTGTGGAACATGCGTGTGTGTCTGTGTGTGTCTGTGTGTGTGTGTCTGTGTGTCTGTGTGTGTGTTTGTGTGAGTGTGTGTGTCTGTGTGTGTCTGTGTGTGTGTGTGTGTCTGTGTGTGTGTGTGTGTGTGTGTATGTGTGTGTGTGTGTCTGTGTGTCTGTGTGTGTGTGTCTGTGTGTGTGTGTGTGTGTGTCTGTATGTCAGTGTGCCTGTGTGTGTTGTGACTGTGTGTGTCTGTGTGTGTGTCTCTGTGTGTGTTTGTGTGTGTTTGTGTGTGTGTGTTTGTGTGTGTGTGTGTGTGTTTAAGCGAGCGCTGGCCAGAGAACATGCTGATTGGTTACACTCAGCAAAACTAACCAATCAGCTTTCAGTGTGGGCGGGCTTTAATTTACTTTCTCTGCTTACGGTCACAGAAGTTATAATTTAGTGCAGCGAGGTGGCAGAATCTAAAAAACGAAAATATAAAGGATATATAAGGATTATTTCTTGACAAAAATAGCCTCTTTAAATCCCCTCTCAAACCAGTTCTTTTCTCTGGCTGATCTGTACTTCACTGTCCTCAAAGGAGTGGCCCACCTAACTTACACACACTGTAAACAAATAGGTGTGTTAGTCTCAGAGTTATTTCATTGTAGTTAGCTCCTCCCTTCAGACAAATATAAGGCAGTGTCCAACAGCATCTGACCAGAACTGAAGAAGCAGCTTGGATGTGCTGCAAAATGTATTTGACCAAATAAACTTTTGTCCAGTTGACAAATTGAATTTCTCCTTTTGCCATCGATTATATGGAATGTTCCACACTATGACATTAAACTTAATTTAGGGAGAAAAGCAGGCTCTGTACTGGTCTTGTTCTTGTATGTGTGGTTTAGCATTTCCAGTAGAAGTAGTAGTAAATATTATGACTAGTCCTACCAACTTTTGCCACAAACCCGCACAAAGGACAACACAAATGCATTTGTTTACATATTTACAATGCAATTAAATGTATTATTACATTATAAGGTTCTCCAGTTTAAAGGCAGACTATATTTTTCTTGTGAGGGGTCCTCCAACCAGTGTTGGGAGTAACTTGTTACAAAAGTAATTACTGTAATGCATTACTTTTTGGTGTAACGCAGTAATGTAACTCATTACAGGGAAGAAAATCGGTAATATATTACTCGTTACAATGCCAGTAACGGACATTACAATGCATTTTTAACCTGCTTTGTTTTTGTGGGTTTTGCGTTTTCTTCATACAAAGTTCGCGGATCACCGCGAGATCAGCTACTGAATCTGATAAGTCCGCACAGAACATTACATTTCATACAAAGTTCCGCGAGATCAGCTAGTGATATAAAAGTCCGCGCAGACCATTCCATTTCCTTTTACTTCGTCTCGAACTGGCAGACTGACAAAGGATGACAGAACCAGAAGAATGGGATAGTGCTAGCTCCTTTTCAAGATGGGCATACGCCCACTACTTTCACTTCGTTCAAAATAAGGACTCCAAGAACATTTTAGTTAAATGCACACTGTGTGTGAATCCCAAACCTCTTTCCACGTCGAAATGCAGTACAAGCAATTTGACAAAGCACTTGCAGAGGTGCCATAGCACCACGAAATTAGTCAGGAAAGGGATGGGACAGGGAACGATTTATTTATTTAGATTCAGTTCAATTAATACTAATATGCAAATATGTGCAAATAAGTTATGGTGCAGAATGTATAGGTAGGGCAATGAAATAAATGGGTATAAATTATGATTAACAGAGGGCAATACAGCTGGAACTATCTTAATAACTATACATATGGGCTATATTCACAGTGTATACCAAATGTGAAAATGCCATTTGCTACAGAATTGAAGAGGATGGCAGTGAACAGGTGCTGGAGTGCATGGTAAGGTGTGGCAAGAAGGGAAAGGACGATTTATCTTTTGGTATTGTAAGCGGGTAAGAAGCAATTACGGAACATGTTGGTTTTCAGTCTGCAGCTCCCAAAACCTCCTGGATGCAGGTGAAAGTCATGACACATGAGAGATTTGCACTGTAGATGCCAAATCCTTATTTCCAGTCATTTTGGCGAGAGTAACTAAAGTAATGCAAAAGTAGTGTAATGCCTTACTTTTTATTTAGAGTAATATTGTAATGTAAGGCATTACTTTAAAATGACAGTAACAAGTAATAAGTAGTGCATTACAGTTTTTGAGTAACTTGCCCAACACTGCCTCCAACTGCTTGTCTCAGAGATTAAATGGATTTATTTTATTTATTTATTTGATAGGGACAATGCACATTAATGAACATAAGTATAAAATAAATGTAAATATGCAGAATTTTAGCTACAAAGCTAGTTTTCATCCGTAGTCCCGAGGCAGGCAAATACATAAAAATACAACATACAACATATTAACCTGGGAAAAACGGCATTCTACTGGTGAGTAGGATCCCTCTCCATAGATCTGACCTGTAACTTGGCCTGATGGCATCATGCTTAGTTTTAGACAAACTTTATTGATCCACAAGGGAAATTAATTGGACACAGTAGCCCACACGTCACAATATAATATAATAACAAAGAATAAACAATATAAAAATGGTCACAATAAATTGTAAATAAGTCGCAAAAAAGATGGCAAGAGACAGTTGTCAAATAAGGCATAATTATATAAATGTATATGTACAAGTCAAAATAAAATAGAAAATTACATAATAAAATATAAAATCATACCTACATATAAGAGAGAAGACAGACAGTGCAACAATGATATGATGATTGACAGGAAATAAGGTTATCGATTACATAAGAGTGAGTTGTTGTACAGTTGTAGGGAGTATTATATATTTTTAATTTATTCTTTTATTTAATAGGGACAGTGCATATTAATGAAGATATACGCCAGATTATAACAAAATAGCTCATTTCCATCTGTAGTCCCTGGGCAGGTGACACCACAGCAAAAACAACAAAAACAAGTGACAATAGCAGCAGTTAAAGAGAGATTTCGCAGATCTTTCCTTCCTGCTGCTGTCAGACTGTATAATGATCAATGCTAGTCATGTTCATCTCCATAGCAACCATGTGTCATCTCCATAGTAATAATTACATGTGCAATATTATTTAAAGTCACTTTACCTGCTACTTATTTGTGTAACAACCACTGTCCATCACTGCACTGTACACGATCATCTGAGTCACTTTATTGTAGTGATATTATATATTACTGAACTGGAGTCACTTTAAAGGTCCCATGGCATGAAATTTTCACTTTCTGAGGTTTTTGAACGTTAATGTGAGCTCCCCTACCCTGTTTAGGCCCCCCCCATGGTTAAAAGTTGCGAAATGTCTAAACTGAGCATTTGCGGTCCTTTTCTGCATTACAAAAAATCGGAGCTCAAACGGGCGATTTTGAACAAGGCACCTTATTGACGTCAGATCGAAAAAAGAAATGCAAATGCAGTTCCACCCCGTCTGTCTGTACTCAGCGTCTCTGTAAATCACGCCCAGAGAGTTTGGACTGTGAATGCGCTAGGCAATGCGAAATGCGTTTTTTTATTTGCCTGGAGGCACGTCCGAGTGTTTCTAGGCTCGGAAGTCCTTTATCTGAGCCTCTGGACCTTTGAACAGCAGTGGTTTAATTTTATTTTATGTGGAAATGTGTTTATTTTTCAATGGAACGCTTCAAATCTCTCCCCCCGTGCAAAAACAAGGAAATGGATCAGCTGAGAGCTCAGAGCCAAGAGCGGAGAGCTTGGCCACGCCCCCACCCTCTACTATTGGCCATCTCTTTTCTCCTCATTTGCATTCAAGCAACAACGCCCATTATGGCCTGTTCAGAGAGAAAAAAAAATACTCTTTCTCATCTTATCTCTGTTTCTCATGCACTGAGTGTTGATTTTGAAGAAGGATTCATTTACAGTATTAGGGAACCATTAAGGAGCCATATAAAAGCATCAAGAAGGGCTCACATTAACGTTCAAAAACCTCAGAAAGTGAACATTTCATGCCATGGGACCTTTAATAAAATCCTGTAATGGAGGAGGAGCCCATGCAAAACTTTATATATAAAACATCCATATTTGAAATTAATACAATTTTTAAAATTAAATAAGTTGTACTTGTCTAAAATAGTAGTGGTGAAATGAGAATGGTTTCTTGTCCAATATTTTCACAGCTTTTTAAAAAAGTGATTCAACTGGTTTGAGTGTTGTGCCAGCAGCAAGTGACCATGTGGTTCTGCAGATCTCTATATGAGACAGAATCATGTGAAAACATTCATGCAGCAGATAGAGTCTAAAATTCACTAAGTTAAAATGTACAGTTTTTGTGAGGTGCTTAATGTGTTTCTTAAAGGTCCCATGGCACGAAATTTTCACTTTCTGAGGTTTTTGAACGTTAATGTGAGCTCCCTTACCCTGTTTAGCCCCCCCCCCCCCCCCCCATGGTTAAAAGTTGCGAAATGTCTAAACTGAGCATTTGCGATCCTTTTCTGCCTTACAAAAAATCGGAGCTCAAACAGGCGATTTTGAACAAGGCACCTTATTGACGTCAAATCGAAAAAAGAAATGCAAATGCAGTTTCACCCCCGTCTGTCTGTACTCAGCGTCTCTGTAAATCACGCCCAGAGAGTTTGGACTGCGAATGCGCTAGGCAATGCGAAATGCGTTTTTTTTATTTGCCTGGAGGCACGTCCGAGTGTTTCTAGGCTCGGAAGTCCTTTATCTGAGCCTCTGGACCTTTGAACAGCAGTGGTTTAATTTTATTTTATGTGGAAATGTGTTTATTTTTCAATGGAACGCTTCAAATCTCTCCCCCCGTGCAAAAACAAGGAAATGGATCAGCTGAGAGCTCAGAGCCGAGAGTTTGGCCACGCCCCCACCCTCTACTATAGGCCAGCTCTTTTCTCCTCATTTGCATTCAAGCAACAACGCCCATTATGGAGTGTTCAGAGAGAGAGAAATTACTCTTTCTCATCTTATCTCTGTTTCTCATGCACTGTGTGAGTGTTGATTTTGAAGAAGGATTCATTTACAGTATTAGGGAACCATTAAAGGAAAAGTAACGTTATTTTACAATCTGAGCCTTCGTTCGGTAATAAAACAAGTCGTTTGACTCACCCATAGCACGTTGGTGTCATTTGGAGCTGTTTGGTAAAAGTTATGTTGTAGCGTATCCGTTAGCGTGAGTATTCGGGGCATTACTTTGCGGTCTCCAAATAACACAAACTTTAGCACTTTTCAAATCATAGAAGCCCGATGTCTTAATCTACGATTTCGTTTGAAACAAAAGTGGCCTGTAATCCGAGATTTATCCATAGTTTTCAGCTTTGCGTTTCATGTTTGGGTCCCGGGAGCTGAGAGCACAGTCCGCGCATGCGCACTGGTGTCCTCATCTACTCGAAACTATGGCTAAATCGAAATCATAGATTAAGACATCGGGCTTCTATGATTTGAAAAGTGCTAAAGTTTGTGTTATTTGGAGACCGCAAAGTAATGCCCCGAGTACTCACGCTAACGGATACGCTACAACATAACTTTTACCAAACAGCTCCAAATGACACCAACGTGCTATGGGTGAGTCAAACGACTTGTTTTATTACCGAAAGAAGGCTCAGATTGTAAAATAATGTTACTTTTCCTTTAAGGAGCCATATAAAACATCAAGAAGTACCATGTCATGGGACCTTTAAATGTCAGTGTCAGGTTCAACGTCAGTCCAGGTGTTTAAACTCTTTGAAGAGACTGAGATCCGCTCTGTCCAGAAAGACACTGGACCACTGTAACTCAGTTGTTGTTTTTTTTAACTGAACATCATGCAGACAGTTTTCTTTATATTGAGTTGTAAGCATGAGTTAACTTAACTTTTCTGAAGCTTCTTGTACAGTTTTGACATGTGTAAAAAGCATCATCAGCAAACAGCTGGACATTGACATTTGGACACATTTCAGGACAACATCATCTGTAAACAGCAGAGATGAGATCCTGTTGGTTCCCAAACCAGAAGGATACTAATGGGGCAGTAATTAGCCATCTCAGACTTACTGCCACTTTTAAAAATTGGAGAAACCAGTGCCAACTTTTTTTTTATTTATTTATTTATTTATTTATTTGAATGGGACAGCATGTATTAATGAACGACTAGTGCCGTAAATACACCGGATTTAGCTAGGAGCTAATTTCCATCCATAGTCCCATTGGAAGGGGTAAAACAGGATACAATAAAAGAGCAGAACATGCAGTGACAGACAATAATAAAAACACAGTCTAGATTAAGACAATACAACAAACATTATACACATGGTTGGACAAGACATAAAACAAATCTGTACAATCACTTAAAATGCCATGAGGTAGTTCTAATACTAAGGTGCTTTTAGTTAAAGTGCCTATGATAGTGCTCATTCACTCACTCACTACAACTTACATACACACACTCAGCTTCATGCACTCACATTCACTCTCACACTAGTCTAAAAAGATTAAAATGATTTTTAGTGATCACATCTTTGATTATTAAATAGCCAACCCTTTAGTTGTTTTTTAAAAGACCCAAAGGTGGCGCTGTCCCTGACTGCAGCAGGCAGAGTGTTCCAGCTCAAACAGCCCTTTATAGAAAGCCTTCCAAGCTGAAGTCACAACACGAGGTCTGAAGGTCAGATTCAACAGATGTTTAACTGGTGTAATTAACACATCTTTGTGCAGTTTTAAAAAGGTTGTGTCTAGTCCATGTGTATCTTTTGCTTTGGAGGAATTAAGAGAATTAATAAAGCGAAGCAAATCTCCATCAGATATTTCTTTAATTTTAAAAACTGAGTCACTACAACTCACAGAGGGATACTTCTGAGTTTCTGTGCAAACTGCTGACTTATTTCATGTATAAAATAATGATTCATTTCGGTAACAATAGTAAGACGATTTTGTACAAGGATGTTATTTATTTTAATTTCGATATTATGATTCTCATTATTATGTTGTTTGCCAGTTAGTTTATTAATATTTTTCCAAATAACTTTGTTATTCCTTTTGCTTCATTGATAACTTTTATGAAAAAAATTGCTTTGGCTTTGCATATTTTGCTTAATACATTTTTTCTGTTACAGTGAATGCCTGTTTGTCTGTTGCCAGACCAGATTTCAATGCTTTTTTTCTTTTTTGTCTTTTATTTTTTGAGCAATATGTCTCTTTCTTACATTATTTTTATACTCTCAGTGTCTATCCAAGATAGAGCATTCTTTGTTTGTTTGGATTGCTTTCCCTTTCTCCTGAATGGTGCTATGATTCAAATTTTAAACAAAAAATGTTGCACTCATTTTCTACATTTTGGCTGTTTAGAATTTCACTCCAATCAGTATCTTTAAGGGCTACCTCAAGAATTTTTATTTGATTTATAGGTATCAAATCATGACTACTTTTAGCTGTATATGGATTTTGAAATCTTGCTTTTGATCATTTTTGTGAGAACAAAATTAAATTATGATCAGACATTCCTGTGATTAGATGATAGGTATTAATTAGTTAATTAATTAATTCATAGCATTTATATAGCGCCTTTCATGACACCCAAAACGCTTTACAGTTCATTGTTCATTCACTCCACACTTGATGGTGGTAAGCTACATTTTTTTTGTAGCCACAGCTGCCCTGGGGCAGACTGACGGAAGCAAGGCTGCCATCGGCCCCTCCGACCACCTCCAACACTCACACAGACACCACTTTCATACTAGGCAATGTGGGTAAAGTGTCTTGCCTAAGGACACGACGACAGTTTTTGCAACTGGCGCCCCCCTGTGGCACCTGGAATTCCCAGCGGTCTCCCATCCAAGTACTAACCAGGCCCTGCCTTGCTTAGCTTCAGAGATCTGACTGGATCAGGCTTTGACAGGCAGGAACGTTCATGTTTTTAAGAGTGGGCTCAAGACTCACCTGTTTAGCTTGGCCTTTGATTGTTTTGTTTGTTTGCTTGTATATCTGTTTGTTGTTTGTTCGTCTGCTTGTTTGTCTGTTTGCTTTTTTTTTTTTTTTTCCTGGCAGCACGGTGGCTGAGTGGCTAGCACTCATGCCTCACAGCAAGAAGGTTTGGGTTGCCCGGGCCTTTCTGTGTGGAGTTTGCATGTTCTCCCCGTGTCTGGGTGGGTTTCCTCCGGGCACTCCGGTTTCCCCCACCAACCTAAACGTGCGCCATGGGTGAAGTCCTCCAGCTTAGGGCCTGACCAAGACTAAATAACAAAACAAAATCATGGGGATGGTCCCCGGGTCAAATATAGAAACAACTTCTCCTGTGCGAGATCAATAAAGGTCAATCTTCTAATCCTTAACCACTGTAAGGCGCTTTGTGTTACAATTTTGTATGAAAAGCTCCTTATAAATACTGTTTGATTGATTGATTGATATGGCCACATACCTGCCTGTATAATAATCCTATCAGCATAATTTGTAAACAATAGGTCTATTCTTGTTGAAGACTTTGCAGTAACTCTGGTAGGCCTTTTGATGATTTGTTTAAAATTAAGATGATCCATTATCTGTTTAGGATTTTTTTCTCCCTCTTTTCTCATCCCAATTAATATTAGACTCACCGATGATAATTCTTTGCTTAAATCACAATTCCCAGAAGATATTGTTTGTTTTATCTGTTACATAAGGTGAGTTGTTGTACAGTTGTATGGCGTGTGGTCTGAATGTACTCCTGTATCTCAGTTTGGAGCTGTAGGAGCCTGTTGGAGCTCCTCTGTCCCTCTGTGGACTGGTGCAGTTGGTGAACAGAAGTGTCCATGATGGAGAGCAGTTTGTCCAGTGGTTATGTAAATGTTATACCTTGAAGAGAAGATGACCAGAATTCTCTCAAATAAAAGGGTAGTAAAGGCCTATGATTTTTGGTGTACATCATCCTTCGGGTCTCTCTTCTAATGATAAATGCATTTGTAATGACTCCACTTTATTTTGGTCTGAGTGTAGGATGAATATTTATTTATTGTCATTGTCACAAGTACAACGAAATTGGTCCTCTGCATTTAACCCATCCTGTCATCACATTACTGCGCCCGGGGACCATCTCCATGATGGCTCCATGATGCTTCGGCTTGGTCAGCTGGAGAATCCTCCCACAGGTGGCTCACGTCATAACAGGCTACGGGGCGAGGTGGGGTTAAGTGTCCTGCCCAAGGACACAACGGCAGCGCTCATCTGTGGGAGCTGGGATCACACGCGGTCCACCCGTCAAGAGCGGGATTCGATCCGCCATCAGATCACCAGGCAAGCGCTCTACCAACTGAGCTACTGCCGCCCCCGATGGAAAACATGTTGGTGGTCACAACTGTGACCACTGGTCACAGACCAGTGGGATAGAATGTTGTACCATAGGATAGGGCAGTATATGTCTTCTTATGTAATAAATGTGTTATAGCTCTCTCAAGTTTTCCCAGATGCACTTGTACCTTAGGCCAATGTGTAATCCAGCAGTTCATTCATTCTGTGCTCTGTGAGGAAATCCTTTGCCAGTAACCTTTGTTTTTTATTTTCTATTTTTTTAGATGCTCCTCAGGACAACTTACACAATGAACACAAACAGCTCCTCTTTGAAAATAATCCCATTACAAGTCCAAATGTTTTTTGTTTCTTCTAATTATTATTTTTTTTGTTCTTGAACTCTGCAAAAGTGAAGCACAAATCAAGATAGCCATAATTAATAACTACATCTCTAAATAAACTTTTCCCAAAATAAACTAATACATATAAAACAGTGAAGCGCCATCTGGTGGTTGCTACAGTCATTACACAGGAGAAGGCGTGGGCGGGACTAAACCAACGCACGAGCGGCATTCACCCCCAAAACACCCAATCTGATTGGACAGTGTAGTTTTCTGAAGCAGGACAGCACTCCGTTTTATGAAACGTTTGGTTACGAAAAGTCAGAAATTATTTTATTGAGGCCTCAATACAGTAGCAACCGGAAATGGAATGCAGGGCTCTCAAGTTTTGAGCGGGGTCGTGCGTGAGACTGTAATTTCCGAGGACGGGGAGGGGGGCTTGTATTGCGTGAGAAATTCCGTGTGAATTGCGTGTTGAGAGCCCTGTTTGTCTAAAGAGCAAACTTAAACTACAAAGCAACTAATGAGAGTTATATAAATGAAGTTATTACCTGATGGTTCTCAGTTTGTTTTTATCATCACCGCACTTTGTGCGCGCTGAGAGGGGCTGGGAGGAGGGACCGGGGCGGGGGCATTTTTCATGTAAGAGTCTGGTTAATGCACCGGGCCCGCGTCTCACCATGGGCAGTTCGGCTCTGGGCCGCGCATATTCCGCGCGTAAGCCGTCAGGGGGGACACGTTACGCACAGACGGAGACACCGGGACCGGAGTCGGTGCGTCTCAGAGGAGACGTGGCACTGGGACTGAGGCTCAGGACGTGCCCGGGGGACGGCGCGTCTGCGCTGGCCTCCGCTCGGACCGTGCGCCCGGAGCAGGGGGAGTTTTTTTTTTTCGCTGAAAACGCGCGGAGCCTGCATAAACTAAGCCACACAGACCGATTTTCTGGGCACAAAAAAAAAAAAAAAAAAAGAAATCAGCGTGAGAAATGCCATGTGTGGCGTGTGAGCGTGTGAACACGTCGAATTGCGTGTGTCACACTCTCAATGCATGAGACTTGAGAGCCCTGCGAATGCTTTAAGCAAGAAAATATAGCCTAGAGCTTACATCAGAAGGCTACAAGTTATGTTCAACTGACTGATTGACTGACTAGTAGTGATGTTACAGATGGGCTGAGGCCGCGAAGCGCGTGTCGAGTAATGAAGGGGGCGTGTCCGCGAAGCGCTCTCGCTTCATTTGGGGGAGGACCCAAAATGATGACGTCAGAAGCCGCGCTGCCCGCCTGTACCACGTGATCGCTTCGGGAAGCGGAATCTGATCCGCTTCCCGCTATATAAACCCTCAGGCTCCGTTAAAATGTGGGTGTTTGAAGGAGAGGTGCGGTCAGGTGAGAGTTTGGAGAGTTTGGATAGCATTTATATAGTTTGTAGATAGTTTGAAGATATGTTGGAGAGTTTAGGGAGAGAGATTTAGGAGAGTGAGGAAAGGATACGTGATAGGATAGAGGCCCCGAGGGAGTGTGTGGGAACACTTTGAACTGATGTCTCCTAACAAGGTAAGCTAAATCTAACATAATTACAGATGCATTAGGCCTGCTTATCAAGAACTATTTTTTCATGGTTTCTTATTTTATTCAAAGGTGAGGTGTTTGTGTTCCAAGGAGTTGGGGTACAATAACACCTCATCCATGCCAAGGCATTACCATGCCTTGCATGACAATAAGGAGGAAACTAGAGCTTCATCTAGTCAAGGTAAGTCATAACAATAAATACACCAGCACAATCTTTCCATGTTTACTTTTGTTTATTTTGCAAATAAAGGCATGTAACAATGTATTTATTGTCTTTTAACCAGCCAGCAGAAAACAGGAGCTGGATGGAGGAATGGGGAATTACTAATAAGGTGACATGCATGGTCACTGACAGCGCTCCCAATATAGTTGCTTGTGTGAGAGAGCTGAAGCTTCGGCATCATATTTGCATTACGCACACACTAAATTTGGTGGAGCTAAGGGAGGTAGTCGGAGCAGCGTTAGCTGGGCTACAACATGACATCCCCATGAGCACTTCAGATGAGTTCAACATCGTTGGAGGGTGCCTTTCTTTGCTTGTCTCCCTTTTATGATGCCACTGTAGAGCTGTCAGCCGAGGAAAATGTGTCCGTCTCCAGAGTTGTCCCTCTAATGAATATGCTGGAGCAAAACCTTCAGGCGGCACCTGCAGTGGCACTGGAAATGGGAGACCAGCTCATCAGGAAACTACGGAAGAAGCTTTATACTTTGCAGTCGATGAGCATTGTGTCCCTTGCTACACTCTTGGACCCCCGATTTAAAGTTATTAGTCAAACAAAAGCCACCGAAGCTATAAAGCGACTGACCTCAGAGTGTGCTACCATTATAAGGGCACAACAAAGTGGAGAGGAAATCCCTCAGCCTTCTACCTCTCATATCACTGGAGGTAATCTATTATTTTACATTTCGACATCAGTTATTCCTATGAGAACACTATCATGATCTGTGATTTCCTCTTAGGAAGCAAACTGTGGTATCGTTTAGACACCAGTGTCATGGAGGTCTCAAAATGTGACTGCAGATGCCACTGTGGAGGTCCAGCGGTACCTTTCAGAGCCAAATATTGGAAGACTCGAAAACCCTCTGGAGTACAGGGAGAGGCAAAAACTACTTTACCCAAATTTATACAAACTTGCACTTGTTTTTTTTGTGCACACCTCCGCCTTGTGAAAGGGTCTTCTCCAAGGCCGGAGAGGTTGTGTCACAAAAAGAAATCGTTTAAAACCAAAAAGTGTTGAAAAACTCTTGTTTCTTAATAAAAATTCATGTCCTGTAAATCACTGTCCAAGTTGCACAAGCATAATCTGTGCCCTTTTTCCTAGTTCCACAAGCACTTTCACTGTCCTCTGCCTGATTTCATCCTTGCCATTTTCAGAAAAACATCTTAACCTGTCATATTATATTACCATTTTGGGAAAATTCACACACACAATACATACAAAATTTATTATACACGTGATAATATATGTACAGAAATTATTTGGTCACACATTTTTTAAATTCATAGTCATTCCCAACAGACATAATAGACACAAAAATTCAATGCATCACTGTGGTTCAGCTACAGCTGCCTGTGATTATACACTTGGCTGTGTGGTTTTTTGCGCACATGAAGCTTCGAGAAATTAACCCTTTCTCGAACCAATTGGCTCAAGAGGTTCAATGCCTCATGAGGCTTCATTTCACCATCACTGCTGACTAGCTCACTAACTCACTACAAACGGCGACAACACCAGTGTGCCGCGTGATTCAAAGCGCTTATAAGGAAGTGACGCGCTCAATGAACCAATGACGTCATCCGCACAAATCGAGGCCTTGGTCACGTGTTTTCCTCATTCCTGACACGCGTCGAATCGAGGCTTCATTTGGCACGCCCACTTTTGCTCGACACATGCTTCGGAGCCATGGTTCATTTGTCCCATCAGTAATTACGCTACGGGTGTTACATCGATGCCTATGGTGGAATGCTGAACCGTTACCATGGTGACACAATGCACGGATTTGCAAACACTGCCAAGTAGGTTTTAAGAAAAACTAAAGAAAAAGTACCGTAATTTCCGGACAATAAGCCGCAGCTTGAACCCTGCGGCTTATACAACGATGCAACTAATATGGACGGATTATTTGTTTGTATCACAGCAGATGTGCGCCCAGCCTGAATACAGAAATCCCCGCTGTCTGTGCGGTTAACATGAAGTAAAATAAGTTATGATGCTAAATGTACATTAGTGAGTGGGATACGTATTAATGACCCATATGCGTTAAATGCAGGTGGGTGTGTAAATGACGAGAAGAAACGTCTCAAACTTCAGTAGCCCGACATCCACTCATACCCGATCGATACACCTATCCCCGCCCCCTGGGAGAGCCTGAAATCTGCTGAAATGCTATGAGACACTGACATGATCCCAGACAGGGCAGCAGCTCGTTCTGCAGGAGACATGCGCATTAGAGCGTGAAGTGACGGGGTGCAAGAGTGAGACACAGTTGAGACGATGCGCCGAGGAAGATGCTAGTTTGATTTTGTTTTGAACAGTTAATTTGTGCTTCACGCACTCGCCCTCCTCATGGAAAACACACGAAGAAATGCATATGATGCGGATTTTAAGTTAAAGGCAATCAATCTGGCTGTCAAAGAAGGAAATAGAGCTGCTGCACGTGAGCTTGGCATCGATGAGTCGATGGTGAGACATTGGCGACAGCAGCGTGACGAACTGACTCGACGCAAAAAGACGACAAAAGCATTCATAAAAGCAGAAGGCCTGAATTTGAAAACGTTCTTGAAGATGTGGACACCTGCGGCTTAAAGACAAAAGGTCTATAGGTGCGGCCTATATGTGTACAAAAAGTTGATGCTGCTATTCAGGTGCGCTTAGTAGTCCGGAAATTACAGTACATCATGAATTTAAACAACACATTTTCAGGAACCTGTGATTAATAGATGCGTTCATGTTCCTGTTTAAATCTGGAAAACTGTTGAATAATGTTAGCTAACTTGTACACTCTAATATTATGTGAGACACTTGTGCACAGATCATCTCATCTGTTGTTCCAGCTAAATCAGCTCTGACCAGAATGAGTTAAAAGAGCTCAAATTAAATTCCAATTTGAGAAACAGAGCTAAAGACAAGGCACTGCCTCCAGTTAGCATCACAGAGAATGTGTATAGAATCTCTCAGGCATCCAGGTGGAATCCATGGCAAAAGGAGAAATTCAATTTAAAAAAAAAAGTTTATTTGGTCGAATACGTTTCGCAGCTCATCCAAGCTGCTTCTTGAAGCCATCACAGAGAATGTTAATGACATCAGCTGCAAAGTATCAATAATATTTAATACAGATGGTGGGCAGCCAAAATGAATAATGTAACTTCAAATGTAGATTCTGTAGTAATACAAGTTCTGGGGAATAGTCACTAATTTCTAGTAGTATCTGAAAACGGGGGTGAAGGAGTTAATCTGTCATTACGAGAAATGTTCATGTTCAAGTTTTTATGACTTCCATAAATGTTTTTCAAATGAATGCATATATAGTTTAATGTATGTTAAAGACACAATAAGAAAGTTTGCTTTATTGGACCGGATATTATATTCCAATATTCCAAGAGTACACTTGCTAACAGAGAAGAAACTGATTTTCTCAACTACGCACATAACATAAATTACCAGTTGCTTGAAAAAGGCTAAACAGCAATACAACAGATCACAGCATTACAATGCACAGCGACATAATCACAAAGGGGTGCCAAATTTATCTAATTATTTATGATATTTTAAGATACATGTTTGAGGGAATAAACCACAAAGTACAGGTGAAATAATGCACACATACGAAGAATTTGGAATCAACATTATGTCCAAGAGCCCCCTCTGAAGCCTCGTCCTCCTCCAGAATACCCTCCCCTGTACCCACCCCCACCTCCGCCTCCATATCCTCCCCTGTACCCGCCTCCAGACCCTCCTCTGTACCCTCCAGACCCTCCTCTGTACCCACCCCCAGCTCCGCCTCCATATCCTCCAGCACCTCCTCTATAGCCTCCTCTGTAGCCTCCTCTGTAGCCACCTCCGGATCGACCGCCAAACCCCCCTGCTCCGCCTCCTCCATCATACCGGGACATTTTCGGTGGTGGTGGACCGTCTCCCATCCTAAAACAAACCATAAAGTTTGTGAAGTTGTCGTGTACAGTTTTGTGTCATTTGTATATTTATGGAGAATTGTGGTGTGGGAGCAGGGTTTGAATAGGGCCCGGAAGAGATCATTGTATTACTCAAACATGCATGGATGGCATTTAAAACCTCACCAGGCATATTGATGAGGGAACGTTAATACATGGGAGAAACCCCCCCTTTAAGCTGCTAGGTAAAGAACATAGGGCTATTTCTAAAAATGCAATCATGCCGTCTGCCATTGCAATCATGCAGTTGGCCATTTCAGATGACATCACAACCACAACCATTTAAACCTACCTTATTTCAAACCATGAGTCAGGAACATGTTTTAGTTTGAACTGCCCCAACCAATGTGCCGAGTGATGGGACTTTCGGCTCTTTTAAGGGATCCAAATCTCTTGGATCTGTTCCTTTGTCTGTTTTGGCAATTATTGATATGACAGTTTTAGTTTCAAACTGAAAGTGGAAGTATGGCCCATTGAAATGTTGCACTATAATAATAATAATCATATTTTTTCATATTTTTTCTCATATTGCCTGCTCTGCTTCTGTGCTGATTTTTGGATTGGTTCAGCATTAATGAGTAAAATTGCATAAAAATTAGAAAAAAAAACTATTTGGTTCTTTTATAAAAATGTATCCAGGTCCAACTCCATTCATGTTAAGGATCCGTTCAAAAGAGCCAAACATCACTAAATGTGCATGACTGGACAAATCATTTTATTCCTTATTCGGCAGTGGCTTTTACCATACTATGTATGATGTAAAGTGCATAGTATTGACTAGAATCAAATCAAATCAGGCACAGGCCCTTTAATACAGAAAATGTTAAATATTCCCCATATACTTGTTCTGTTCCCCAGATACCTTTGGCTCTTCATCATGTTCATGCCTATAGCGGCAGGGTTGGAGATTTGTCTGATGAGGTTGATGAGCTTTTGGGTGGTGGGGTCCATCTGCCTGATGTACTCTGGGTCTTTAGTCACCTCCACCACCTGAGCCTCCAGAGCTGCTCTCAGGGCCAAGATTCCACCAGCCACATCATGGGGGATGCGCAATTTGATCCTGGGGAACACACAAGAGGTTTGTCCAATATTTGGTTAAACTTCAAATGAATGACTTTAGGATTTTAAGGTTTTGTTATCTTTATTATTTTTATCTTTATCATTATCTTTCCAAAATGTCATGTTACATTTCCCATCTTATCCTATAGAGTTCAACAGTGGCTGTCCACTAGTTTCTGGAACCAAATTTCCCCCTTTTCCCTTTAAAAAAAAGTTTGAAAGCTTGTTGGGTTCGCAATGCGTTAACCACAAGTACAAGCACATACTTTCTCTGAAACTTTATAAACTGCTAAGTTATTACCAAGTTGTTACATAGATGTTAGCCTGTGTCTGTAAAAAAACAAACCAAAACAAAAAAACACAAAGTGGCGGTCCAAGAAGGACAATGTATCGAACCGTTTGTGGGGAAGAAGAAGCGGAGTCAAAAGGCTAAGCTTTCGATTTACCGGTTTACCAGTCCTTACTCTGGATGACCTTGAGCAAGTGTGTGTGCAAGGGAGTCCCAGACTGGGAAGCCTGGGCCACCCGTGTGAGTGCTGGAAGTTTGGGCAGCTCACCACTCATCCAGCTCCACAATTTCTCCGTTGGAAGTAATCTTTTTACAACCAAACAGCAGCAGCTGCAGAGGGCTGACCAGAGTCATGCCTTTAGCTGAAATGGCACGAGTCCGAATCTGATGGAAAGAAAGAAAAACAATAAGCTTATTACAGTGAGCTCCTGCACAAATTTGTTTTAAAGGGAGTATATGCAAAATCTATCTTTATTAACTCAAAGTTGTATTTTGAGTGTGGAGACTGCTGTTGTGATTTTGGGCTATACATAAATAAAGAGTAGAATTTTGGCCAGTATCAGTCAATAACCAACCAATATATCAGTCGGGGCCCATAGACTGTATATATAAATTGGACATAGCTAACATGCTAGCCAGCACGTTCCAAATAGGAAGTTGACTTACACTGGAATATTGTGGCTCCTCTCCCTCTCTGCTGCTGTGAGCCTCGTCATTTTGGTTAACCCGCTCTACATCAGTCTGGGGTTTTATTTCACTATACAGTGGTACCTCACCTTACGAAATTAATTTGTTCCAGAAGTGGTTTCTTAACGTGAATTTTTCGTAAGTTGAGTAGCTATTTCAATGGAAAAGGCCTGATTCGTTCCAAGGCCCCGTTCTTTCCGTTCCAAGGTTTTTTTTAATAGTGTAACATTTTTTATAGTGTAACATTTTTTTATACTCTTCTCTGAAAAATTGAATTTCTCCTTTTATCATTTTTTTTATAGTGTAACATTGTGTTCTGCGTCCTGATTGGCTAAGAGACTAGACCAGAATCAGAAAGGTTTTAATGCCATATGTTTGAACAAGTTCACAACATTAGGAAATTAGGACCAGAACTAAACGTGGAATAAACCAGGTCTAGACCAGAACTAAACCAGGTCTAAACCTGGACTGGACCTGGACTAAACCAGGACTGGACCAGGTCTAAATCAGGATTAAACTACCACGTGCCGCTCTTTGCTGGTTCGTGCGGCTGGTTCGTGGCTCGGGCTGCAGAGGACGCGGTCCGGGTGCCGCGGTTCTATCTTGTGCTCGCAGACCCGGTGCCGGTCGTGCAGATCAGTTGCTCCCCGGGACATGGCGGTGCCGTTAGATGAGCGCGGTGCTAATGACTCCTCGCGCCGCGCGGTGCTCATGTCTCCGCGCTGCTTCCGGAGCCGTGTCTACCCCCACGTGTCACTATTGATACATTTTATTGAAAATCAATGAAAGTTTGAGTGTTTAAACGAGAGAGAAATGTGAGAAAATGTTAATACCAGTCTGAGAAAAGCGTATAATGTGTGTGGTGAGGCATTTACAGCCTTAAAACAGAATAATTGTAAAATATAAAGTTGTCCTACTTTGCGGATTTCTCTTATTGCGGGTTATTTCTGGAACCTAACCCCGTGTGTGTTGATAGTGTATTTACGTTTCGGGGAGCGCATCTGAGCGCGCATTATTTTAATTTTTGAGATTTCGCGTTTCGTAACTTTAATTTTCTTTCAAAAGTTCAAAGTTCAAAGTCAGCTTTATTGTCAATTCTGCCATATGTGTTCAACATACAGTGAATCGAAATTTCGTTTCTCTCTGGCCAGGTAGTGCAAAAAGACGGTGTACAAAATACAATATGAAGACAAAACACAACAAAAACTATCTAAGACAGAGATCTAAGTTAAAACTAAAGTCTACGGTCTAAAATCTTAAAACAGTGCAACATAATAAATAACAAATAACCTATACTATATACAGATTTCCAAAGTGTGCAGTGTGCATCAAAATGTGCAATGGAAGATACAGCAGTGAATTGGTCATGTGCATCAAAATGTGCATCAAAATGTGCATCAAAATGTTTCGTATTTAGAGACCAAAATTTTACGTGAAGGCGTTTCATAACTTGGATTTTTCGTTTGTAGGGCCTTTCGTAAGGTGAGGTACCACTGTATTGTCCATAAAAAAACGTATTCATAATGTACAGCCTGGCTCCAAAATTGGCCCCGTAACTGCTAGCATCGTAAGCTTCATGTGACTGGAGCCGAACTCTATCAGCAAAGTCACACTCGCTTAGTCCACTTCTTTATACAGTCTATGGTCGGGTCCTAATAATAATAATTTATATAGTGCTGTGAAAAAGTATTTGCATCCTTCCTGATTTGATATATTTTTACTTTTAAACTTAAATGATCATCAAACAAATAAACAAATGCCGTTTTTTATGTTATTTGTCAAGAGAAAAATACTATCCAAACTTGCATGATTCTGAGTGAAAAAGTTGGGCCAAAAAGTGACTTTTTCACTCTTGCTAAGTGATATTATTTTGGATATAGAGAAAGCATGGTACAGTGGTGGACCTTCCCAGGAGTGACCGGCCTACAAAAATTACCCCAAGAGCAGGGCGACAACAGATTAAAAAAAAAAAAAAAAAAAAAACATCTTGATGATCACCAAAGCTTTTGGAAAAATATTTTCTGGACTGTTGAACTTGTTGGAAGAAGTGCGTCCTGTTACATCTGGTGTAAAATTAACACAGCATTTGATAAAAAGAACATCATGCCAGCAGTGAAACATGATGATGGTAGTGTCATGGTTTGGGGCTGCTTTGCTGCTTCAGGACCTGGACGACATGCTGTGATTGAAATAACCATAAACTCTGCTCTGTACAAACACATACTGAAGGAGTTAGGGCACTGAAGAACACTTCAATGATCCTTCAGGTCAATGATCCAAAGCACACCAGCAGTCCACTTCTAAATGGCTTAAAAAACCTAAATGAATGTTTTGGAGTGGCCTAGTCAAAGTCCAGAACTGAACCCAATTGAGATGCTGTGCCATGACCTAAAAAGGGGGTTCATGCTCGGAAAACCCCCACTGTGGCTGATTCAAAACAATTCTGCCAGGAAGAGTGGGCTAAAAGCGATGTGAAAGACTTATTACCAGTTATCACAAACACTTGACTACAGTTGTTGCTCCTAAGGGTGGTTCAACCATTTATTAGGTTTAAAGTGATACTCCGGGATTTTTGACATAGGGTCCAATTTTCTAGTTAGCCAGCGTGTAGGATATGTGTAGAGAAAGTTATTTTGCGATTTCATGCAGTCTTTGTAAAATCTGAGTTGGCTGTTGCTAAGCTAGCGAAAGTGAACGTCCTGCAGCTAGCCAGCCACTAAAATAGACATACCCAGTACAAAACAAACACCCAAACAAATCAGTTATTATGCCAGGGTATCGATGTACATATCTGTGTTGATAGAATGATTAAGGAAGTAAACCAAGCATGTATTCCTTTGATCATCATCAGCAATTCGTACTTCCTCATTGAAAGCTTGACAGCCGCGGATTGATATCACCCGCATGTCCCAATCCGACCGGCTCTAATAGTTTGTTTACTAGCAACCTCGCAACTGTAAAAGTGAGCACACGGAGCCTGTTCAAAGTATGGCAATGTTTGGCGAGCCCGATTATTTTGATGAGGAGGAAGAGCAGTTGCATTTTTCCAGTGAACCATACTTGTATGAGCCGGAGTATACGGACGAAGAATTGAAAGAGATGGATTTACAAAGAGCAAGAGAACAAGAGAGCGCGTCTGCAAATGCAGCCGCCGCCGAAGCTGCAGCAGAAAGCCGGGACAGAAGAACCGGGGATTGGTGGTGTCAGTGCCGAAATTGCGAAGTTATGGAGAACGAGGATGAATGTTTTTGCTGCAGGGAGTGGGACTTAGTTATCCCACAAATGCAAGAGCTGGAGCTAGATACTTCGTTTCGAAGTCTAGATGTGTCTGGTGGCCATAGCACTTCCAATGATGTCTGCATAACAGAGCACCAGGACTTCTTGCCCCATCTCAATCGTGGCGTACTGGAGACATTCTTCTGCGCCGAAAAGATAAATTGGAAGAAACGACCTAGACCTGCTGGACCTAATGGCCAGTTATCAATGCGGTAAGTGGTGTGCCAGAAAAAAATGTTGAATGTAGGAGCGTTTGGCCAGTTGCAAAATCAGTGAGATGATTATACTCACATCTTCTAAGTTAGGCCTCCTGTTTCTGTTACTCACCAACGTGTGTAATGCATGCCTCCAGTCTCTACTCTTTGTAATAATGACAACTGCTGCTGATGAATTGACGAGGGAGAAGTAAAATTCCGCCGCTGCTTAGAAACTAGTCCCCCAATATGCGTCAATTAAGTCGTTTGAAGCAAGGTCCGTTTCGTTCAAAATCTTATTATATCAACACAGATATTTAAATCGATACCCTGGCATAATAACTGATTTGTTTGGGTGTTTGTTTTGTACTGGGTATGTCTATTTTAGTGGCTGGCTAGCTGCAGGACGTTCACTTTCGCTAGCTTAGCAACAGCCAACTCAGATTTTACAAAGACTGCATGAAATCGCAAAATAACTTTCTCTACACACATCCTACAGGCTGGCTAACTAGAAAATTGGACCCTATGTCAAAAATCCCGGAGTATCACTTTAAGGGGCAATTACTTTTTCACATGGGCCATGTAGGTTCAGATGGCTTTTTCCATTAATAATTAAAATCGGCATTTAAAACTGCATTTTGGGTTTACTTGGCTTAGCTTGGTTTAATATTTGTTTGACGATCTGAAACAGTTAAATCACATGCAAAAAAAGTAAGAAATCAGAAAGGGTGCAATTACTTTTTCATAGCACTGTTTGTGTCATAGATAATACCAGAAAAAAGCATAGTATGTCCGTTTAAAAAGAACACTGTGTGTTTGTACCTTCTCACTGAACACGAAGAAGGGTGAGGGGTAGCTCAGGTCATGGTTGCTAAAGGGGCAGTTGACTGAAGTTTTGTGAATGAGAGCGTTGCGGCCCTCTGTGGTTAGGATCTTGCGCTTCTCTTTGTGATAGCACACATTGGGATAAGAGCCGAATGTGACCAGAGAAATAACCACATCCAGGTTGTTGTCTGGGCCCACTGTGTTGAAGGACTGTGTCAAAAGACACTCTGAAAACAGGTACAAGCACAAAATGGTTTCTATTGTACAGTGACATTTTTCAAATACATTTCTTACCAGATACAATTATTGTAATAGTCAATTAGCCACAACTACTCCATTAATTGTTGCAGCTCTAATTTCCTGAAGACTGATCTTAACTGTTGCCTAACCTTCAGTTTGATTTTTGATTTACCCATATTGTAACTTTAAACCAATGATTACAATATGATACCCAGTTAGGGGTGGGGGGGGGGGGGGGAATTTTCAATAGGGCTGAACCTAAACAACCCAATCAATCGAGTCATTACCATCTTCAGAGCCAATACCAATATCAGATATTTGGCCTACTACTGTGGCCAATGCTGATATTTTTTTTATAGCAAGGCCCACAGATTGTTATCTTATGTTGAAGTAAAGATCATGAAATTAACTTCTGTAAAAGTAATAAAGTCTATTTAGCCAGTTATATAAAATAATTAGTATAAACGTATAAACATACAGCACTCTTCTATCTCCATTGTTACTCATGAATCTGTTCAAAAAGAAAGCTGATGACCTGATGTCCAAATGTAATGACTACGGATTTATAATAAGAACTGGATAAGGCTCTACAGGTACTGCAGCTCCCAGGACCTCCGGCCCAAAAAGAATTGTCCCAAAGAGCGCAATGCATTTTTTGTGAAATAAAACTGCGCATTACAGCTATCATAAAGGTCGGATTTTGGAGCGATAGCCCCACTTTATTATAGTTCTACGGTAATGACACGTGGGGACACCTTCAGGAAAATAAGATAGTATGGCTATGTTCATGAAAGCTCTCAGTCATCCATGTACTGGACAGAATACATCCGTCTAAAGGGCAAAACACCGAGCCACAAACAAAGCAATGTGGTCTACTCCATTCAGTGTAGTGAAGACTGCAGTGAGTGCTACACTGGAGAAACAAAACAGCCACTTCACAAGAGGATGTACCAACACAGACAAGAAAGCAACAGTGGACCTGAGGATAGTGAGGTACAGATCTTAGCCAGAGAAAATAATTGGCTTGAAAGGAGAGTTTGCTAGGAAAGAATCCTCCTTTGAACAGAAATGGAGGTCTCAGACATCGTCTAACTGCTATTTAAATCTCCATCCTCAGGCTTAAATCACAACATCATCATGAGGTGTGAAAGCACCCATCAGGGGCCTGAATGATTATGCTACTATGACAGGCACAGCATTTAGTGCTGTTCAATAGATCTAACAAACAGAAAATGTAAACAATTGGCTGGGGTAGTTTCAGAGTAGTTTCAATACAGTTAGCTCCTCCCTTTAGGCAGTAATATGGCAGTGTCCACCAGCAATCCGACCACAACTCAAGAAGCAGTTAGATGACCTGCAAAATACTCTACTCACAATAAGTTAGGGACATTGTTATTCATATGAGTATTTTTCCTATTTGGTCTGAATTTGAATGAAATAAGTAAAAGTTCCCTTTGATATTACCAATAATGAATGAGAAAAAAATCTTTTTCATTAGTTTAATTCATTACACCCGCAAAAAATATGACAATAACAAAGATCGCCCCAAATAACAAAAAGTTGACTGTCAGTAACAGGTGTTACCTAACCCACTTTGCACTACCTTCTCACAAAATTTTACAAATATATAGCAAACACCGTATGTATGAGATCTGCTGAGTCTCTCTCAATATCCCTAACTTATTGTGAGTAGTGTATATTTGATAAAAAAAAACAAAAAAACTTTGTCCAGTTGACAGGGGATGTTGTACCTTCAGGGAATCCTGCATTTATTAGGATCTCCTTGAGCTGAACTTTGGCCTCCCAGGTCATCCTCAGAGTGGGCATGTTCAGACGTTTGTGATCACAGAAACGAGCCTCTGCATCTTCACCATTGATCCTGTACCAGATGATTCAGCACATTATAACTGGACAGTCCCTATTAAAGACCGTGGAGCTCACCTGACATCATCCCACGCCTGAAAAACGGAAAGAAGCGCCACGTGGTCTGAGAAGCGGCTGCCTGCAAAGTTCCTGTGAACAAATCCAAGACGTTTCCCTTCGTTGACAAAGGGCTCGGGGAAACAAGAGGCTGCAGAGATGGTGCACATGGCATCCCCAACACTGCACACAAAAAACAACAACAGTGACTAGTGCTCTGTACTTTGTCTGAACACTTATTCAAGTTAAGGTTTGGATTAAAGATGAGCAACTTTTCTAGAGGAAGATTCACCCTCTAATTGTTTCCATGGAATTTATTGCTTTCTTGTTTCGTAGTATGGGAAAAAAACAGGGATTGTATCAGTATCAGTATCGGCTGATATTCATGGAATCAAGTAATACTGCTCAGTGCTCCAGTTGTGAAAGGGCTTTAACCCTGCCTTTTGCAGATGCAGGAAGAAAGGCTGCAAACATTTATTTTTTATTCTGTCAAAAGACCCAGTAAGGACAAAGTCAGAGACTTCTAAAAGGCTCTAGAAAATTGTTTAAAATGTATACCTTAATAAAATAAATGTGTGACTATTTACTCCTGATTTTTTATTGATTTATTTTTTCAGAAATTATTTGATTAAATGATTAATGTAGACATATTTACTGCTTCTAAGTTAGTTGCAGTTGTTAAATAAAGGAGAAGAGTGCAGGGGGCTGAGGAGGTACTCAACTATCACTGCTGCTGTTACAGGAGAGACGGAATGATGACACATCGACTGGAGGTACAAAGGGAGACTTTACTAAATAACTAAACTAACAGGACAGAAAGGAAATTTGACTCTAATAAAGAATAATGTTATTAAAGCATATTGAACTATCTCTAAACACAGTGCTTATTAATAGGCCCATCAGACTGTGCTGCTGAAAAATATCAGCCTGATATTGGTTATCGGCCCAAACTTTCCACAAAAAAATATCGGTATGGGCCTACATCGGCTTCCATTAAACTTTCCATCTCCATAGAAACAAGCAATTTACAGTTACAGATTAATCACATCTTTATAGAGACAAAAGGATGGTGTACAGTCTACCAGACAACTTACATTACCTTTAGAATGTTTGCAGCCTTCCCAAAGGTTAGAGGTTTTTTGACATATTTGAGGTACTCTAAGAATTTGGATAAAGAATGAACTTACTAAAAGATGCAGCCAATAATCATCATTTTGCCAAGTCGAGGTTCAATGGGGAGTCGGGCCAGGATTCGACCCAAAGGAGTGAGCTCATCGTTGGTGTCCAGGGCATCCAGCTCTGAAATACAGACTCAACATAAATTTCTGCAAGCTTTTGCGTACCAGCAGTTTAGTTCATTTATTGATATCAATGTGAAAGATTATTTTATATTGTCCAGTATGACAATTATGCTCAAAAAAGAGTAGGAAGAAATCATATTTTATACGAGACATGTAAAAATGTACTTTTAACCCTGTTTTAACATTGTGCATTCATCAAATGTCATACCTGGAGTTGTATTTTACTCTATTCACACTTTTTATTAATCCTGTTTACAAGGCTCTTCAGAATCAGAAAGGTTTTATTGCCATATGTTTGCTCAGAAATCTGATAGTTCTGTAACATAAAATAAACCTAAGTTCGTCTGTGTTGGCACATTGGCTTGTTAAGTGGCTGTTTAAGACTGTGGCTGTTTAGACGGGCGTGCCAGAGTGGACCTTCATCTGCCGTACATCTCCACCTAGAAGCCACGGGCCACTCCTTTGAGGACAGTGAGGTACAGATCTTAGCCAGGGAAAAGAACTGGTTTGAGAGGGGAGTTTAAGAGGCTATTTTTGTCAAGAAAGAGAACCCTTCCTTGAACGAAATGGAGGCCTCAGACATAATTTGTCTCCCATCTATAACTCTATCCTCAAACATAAATCAAAGCAAACAAAGAAAACAATAGGCTTAGCCATTCAGGGCCATAATGGATGATTATGGCCCTGAATGGGTATGCTAAACAAGACCCCACACAGAAACTGAAAACAAATAGGTGTGATAGTTTCATAGTAATTTCATTGTAGTTAGCTCCTCCCTTCAGGCAGATATAAGCAGTATTCACCAGCACTCTAGCCAGAACAGTAGTTTGGAAAAGTAACTTGGATGAGCTGCGAAACGTCTTCGACCAAATAAACTTTGTCCAGTTGACAAATTGATTTTCTCCTTTTGGCAATGTGTAAGGCAGGTGCATTTTAAGGGGGTAGTGGATACTGGGATACTGTAATGACAAGGATTCAGGTATGATTCTAATGAATGCAACTGAAACAAAAATGAATAAAAGCAGGAAATAATGGATGATGTTGGAGCCATGCACCTTGTGTGTACTAGTAGAGGGTGCCATGGTCCACAGGTGTTGCAATCCAGTGAAGCACGGAGTTTGTTGACCGCCGTGGTTGGCATCTTTGATTATGATTATCTTATGATTTTTAAACCTTTTGATACAGTAATGAATTGTTAACAAATTAAGTTTTTATTAAGATTATTGTTTCCTTTGGATTTGTCTACTTGGATGCCAGAGACAAGACTAGTGCGTCACTTATTTTCTCCGGATCTGCATCTCTCAGAGGTCTGAGTGGAATTTAGCTGCAACACGATATGTCCACTTTGACAGACATTGCAGATTAGAATTATTAAGATATACCTCTCAAAGTGTGCTCTGCTTCTATCACGGCATCCAGCGGTGGGGGCTCGATGGCCTTAGACAGGAAGTGTCCAATGGCTCCAAGTCGCAGCAGTTTGATGCTCAGAGCCACTTCATGCAGAGGGGTGCGGAAAATCTCTGGAGTCATGTGGGTGTCCAGTCTGTGGGAGAGCAGGGACAACCACAACATTTAAGAGTTTAGCAGCAATCGGCAGAATGTTTTTGTTTTTTTTAAAGATAACCTTTCAGCAAAAAGCCTTCGTCAGATCTTTTTTTCTTTGGACCACAGAATACTAAATGGTTGCCCACTCTACAACAGGAAAAAATAATTAAATATATACATAAAAGGGTGCACTTAAATGACACTCCTGCTTAAATGACACTGACACTGCTGCTTAAATGACACCATTTGAGCTTTATTACACTACACAGTGTGTTTTACATATCTATATTATATACAAGTCTACTGTACTTTTGCTATGGTATGTGATGTTTTAATCATTGTGTTTGTCTTATTTATAAGATGTGTAATGTGCACTGTGGGCCTAGGGAGTGCTGCACTTTCAAATCCTGTGTGTGTAACCTGTACATATGTTTTTTTCACCATAAAGCTGACTTTGAACTATAGGTGTTGCACTGAGTACACCCACCACAATGACAATTACCATCGGGGTTAGGAGTCAAAGTAGTTTGGCCTGATATAGTCTGGTTTGGAGGAAGGTAAGAATGTACCAGTCTGGCTATATTGGAGACTTTTTTCAATTGCAGTGGACCAGCTCTAAGTAATGACATTCTAGCTGTAGGCTTTTTGTACAAGTCTGTATACAGCAGATTCCCCACTCTGATGATCCACAAATCCAAAAAGCTCAAGCGCTGTGTCAAAATCCATTATCATTACTTAGAGCTGACTCTTGCAGACTTAATGTAGATTTTGACATAAGATGCTTTTTGTGACAGTCAAACTATTTTTGTATTTCATGAAAATGTTTTTATGTATACTGTATATCTAAGAGTGGGCTGATCTCACTGGGTGACCTCACTGTGGGATCTGATATGAGCACCTGGGCTGGCAACTATTTTGTATACTGTGGTCCAAAGCAAGAAAAATGATCTGAGAAAGGCTTCATACCCGTTTTGATCACTCACTTGGAGTTCAAATGATGTGAAAGGAAGAATAAATTAAGCTTAATGGACTAAAACATAATTCAATGAAGCACCACTGCCACAAAAGCCAGAGCATAGAATACTTAACATCTGATCCATGCTAATGTTTTGAATTCTTTTTAATAAAAGATGATCAATTATTTTGAATGTGGAGGGTAGGAATGTCTGGCAGCTTTCTTCTTATGAGCCTTGTTAAGGAATTTGTGCATCTAAAGGCACATACAGTAACTGATAACTTTGGCTGAGTTTGCGCAATTGATATGAAAATTCACATAGTTTTGTACATTAGTGGGAGTGCATTTTTAAAATTTATTCATGGTAATGTATGGAATGAAGTCAGTCAATGGAAAGATACCTGCTTATGGAAGAACATAGCAGAATCTCTTATTAAAAATACAAAAAAACCAACAAAGAATGCACAAAACACTCCCAGCGTAACTTTTCTTTAAATAGATTTTACACATATCTGCCTGAAGGGAGGAGCTAACTACAATTAAATTACTTTGAAACTACTACACCTACTTGTTATGAGTTTTATTCAATCCTCTACATCTCAAACTGAATCATAGAACAGAAAAAGTTCCCCACTAGTAAAGAAAAAGGTATCCATGATAAAGACCCCAAAAAATTATTTAATTTTACATACACTGAAAGATAAGCTGATAGAGTAATAGTAATAGTACTTGTGCCCCCTGGTGTAGAATGAAAATGTGTGATACCGTTCAAAGCGAGCGTGGCTACACAGGTGGAAGCAGAAGCCGGGCCTGACCCTCCCGGCCCTCCCTTTGCGCTGCTCCAGGTTGGTCTTGGAGGCCCAAACTGTGGCGTAGTTTGTCATGTTGTTGTGAGACGTGAAGAGTTTGACTTTCTGCCTTTAAGGGAACAAGCATATGTAATCAGCTCACACAGCAAAAACACTGGATGCTGCTCCAGATGGTTCAGCACAGAGTGGAGGGCTATGGCAATAGTGTCATCTGTGGATCTGTCTGCCCAGTATGCGAACTGGTAGGGGTCTGGTCTGGTGGGAGGTAATCCTTGATATGCTGAAGGACAGATCTTTTGAAACATTTCAAGATTACCGGTGTGAGTGCCTCAGGACAGGTAGTCGTTGAGGCTGGTGACGGGGGACTTTTTTGGTACTGGGATTATGGTGGCTGATTTCAGGCAGGATGGGATGCCTGGGCCAGGGATTGGTTGAATATCCTGGTGAAGACGCAGTCAAGCTGGTGAGTACACTCTCTGAGCACTCTTCCACGTACCCTGTCTGGGCCAGCAGCCTTCCTGCAGCACTCCCGAGAGGAGTGCTCGTTTGACAGCGCCCTCTGTAACAGTGAGTGGAGCGGTGAGGGGAATCAGGGGTGGTCTGGGGAGGGGTGTAGATGGAAGAGTCAGGGGTATCGGTGTGGGAGAGGATGGAAAAGTCAGAGGGGGGTGGTGTGGGGAGGGGGTGAGAGCAGGGCTGGGGCCTCAGAGTGCTGTTGTTGTTTGAAGCGAGCAAAGAAGCAGTTTAGCTCCTCTGCCAGCTGCGCACTCCGGTCCTCTGCTGTTGTTTGTTGGCCTCTGTAGGAAGTGATTTCCTGGATGCCCTGCCACACCTCTCATGTGCTGGACAGGTGAGATTCTATGCTCCTCCTATGGTCCGTCTTGGCTTTTTAATTCCTCTTCTCAGGTCAGCGCGGGCAGCCCTGTAAAGGGCTCTGTCGCCTGACCTGAAAGCAGAGTCGCGGGCTCCGAGTAGTGCGCGATGAAAGTCGCTCGAAACCGATAATTGGAGCTGGCGTCCAATGTCTGAGTTCCTGGCGAGTGTAGATTACATTCATAGGACATAGAGCACGAACAGACAAAGAAAGATGTACAAAAACATGTGCGCGCCGCCATCTTGGAACAAACAGAGGAATACCATGACCATTGAAGCAGCTTTTGGTTCCTGTGGCTGTGTGGGCAGGTACAAAGTCCTGCTGGGAAATGAAAGCAGCATCTCCATGAAGCCACGTGGCTGGACCACAGTGTCAGTTCGCCTTGATATGAACCAGACATGTCTCCTACTTGTGTAACCGGTTAATATGTATATTTGTATAAACTGTTAATCAGCATACTAGAGGTCTCCTCTTGGTGAGTTTGGGTAATTTGATTTGGCCTCCGGGCGTTTGTACATTTATTTTGATTTATTGTTATTCACTCTATTTGAGAGTCCATTTCTGATGTTATTTTTACTAATTTATGTAAAACTTAAATCTTCATTTACTTCATAAAAGCAACTTGATTTAAATTACATCTTGTCTGCTCTTTAAATGGACACTTACTTGCAGGAGTCAATGACGTACACCACATCGTTGATAGTAATACTGGTTTCTGCAATATTCGTCGAGAGAATCACCTACAGAATTAAGAATAAGTAGAGGTAAACTCACAAAGACAACATCAGTGGATCTTATGACAGAGTTTTACTGTATACCTTAGTGACATTTTCAGGCACTGGCTCAAATACTCTCCGCTGCTCCTCTCGTGGGACTTGCGAATGCAGAGGCAGAATGCGGTAACGGTTACTGCCTGAAAAAAGACAGATGATCTATTTAATTTGTGATAATCATATCAGGGATGGGTTGAGATCTCATGCCACGAGATTGTGCACATGTGATTTTATCCTCTGTATTTACATTTGTCTAGTTTTTATTTTATAGTTGTAGGAGCAATACTAATGCAGATAATCAGTGCTAAAGCTGGTTAAATAGATGCATTTAGAGATGCATTAAAAAGCATTTAGGCTACTAAAAAAATACTTAATTTGGTCATTTTTAACTATATCAGCACAGAAAAACACACTCACAATACAATATATAGACTTCATGTTACCAAAATTGTGAATCTATCTAATTAGTCTAAATTAGTTAAAATCATCTTGTTCTTGTGGATCCTATCATGTCTTGTCTTAAAACATTCCAACCCTATATACAGTGGAAGAAATTATTTGAGCCCTTGATGATTTTGTAGGTTTACCCACAGATAAAGAAATTAATAGACTACAGGGGGTCCTCGGGTTACGACGGTCTCGGGTTACGACGTTTCGTGGTTACGAACGCGCCCCCATTAAAAAAAATATGTATATATTACGCGTCATTCCGTCTTACACGGTTTAGCGTGGTAAAAGATGTAAACAAACGCACGCGGCGCGCGGCGCACGGCGGAAGAATACGCTCTGTTGTGGTTGTAGGGAGAAGAAGACAGCCTCGTGTGTGTGTCCAATGTGGGCGGAAGTACCTGATGTGGGCTCTGATCTGCTCCTATGAAAGCGGCAGTGATAAACAAGCATCGTAGTGGTCTAATTATTGAGATGGAAAGGTTATTGGTGCTTTGGTTGGAAGATCAAAGGCAAAATCCGGTTTACGACGAAATTCGGGTTACGACACGTCTTAAGAACGGATCAACGTCGTAACCCGAGGACTCCCTGTATAATTTTAATGGTTGATTTATTTTAACGAAAGATAAAATATCAAAATATCAGGAAACATATCAGGAATTTTGGTCCACTTATTAGGGATACTTATTTCCTCCACTGTACATCATAAAATCTGAATGTCCATAGCTAGCTACATACCTAGCCTCTCACACAGCTCAGTGTGTGAGCCAGGGAGCCAGTAAAGCTAATATGATTGAAGCTCAGCAGCAGAATCACGCCTCCCTGCTCCTCTCCAGCGAACCACAACTCAGTTTAACCAAACCTTTAATTACCCAGAAGACTCACTTAGACCACTTTTAAATACAGTCTATGATCGGCACCCGACGACCACGGCTCTCGGCGCTGGCCTGGCACAGCACATGGCACGCCCCTTCAAACTGACGAGACATCAAAGTCTGGACTGACATCAAAGATGGCCACTCAGAAGAGGAAAGGCACCCACCTTTGCCGGTTCACTTACAACTGTTTGGGTTAAGAATGTAACCCCGGAACGTGATGAACGAGCTTCTGCACTTCACTATTCGCGCGTGCAGCTGTTAAAGTCATCACTCCCACCTCTCCTCTACTACAGGCTCCCCCTGCTGGGGGCCAGGCCATATCACCACCAGTGGTTGTTACGTCTGTCTGCCGCACAGACTTCACAGAATCCCCTTGCACAGGCATCCTCATCCCTTCATCCCATCTTCTCTTGTTTCTGCCATCATAAACCAGATGGTTTCTAGTGCTCTGCCTGTTGCCACCACTGCTGCTGCTTCATTTAGAGCTACAACAGCTACAGCCACAGGCACTCAAGCCTCCCAAGCCACAGAGCCTTCTAATTTGTTTACTTCTTCTTCTGCTCTATCTCTCTACACTCCGCACTCCAATATTTGGGCCCTGTTGACTCATGTCCCTCACTCTATTCTAGCTCATGCTGCTCACACTATACCATGTTAGCTCATGCAATTTTGACACATACTAGCTTAAGCTTACACCTGTTCTCCATTTTTTCGTATTTCGCTCCCTGCTGACTCATGTCTCATGTCTGGACACCGGCTGGTTAGCTCAACTGGTAAGTCATGGACTTTCCCCCTGGGGGTTGTAGGTTCAAACCCCCCCCCCCCCCCCGGGCAATGAGCTAACCAGTGTGGGTCCTTGGGCAAGACCCTTCACGGTACTGCCCCCCGGGCGCCGAAAAAGATGGCTGCTCACTGCTCCTGAAAAAAGGATGGGTCAAATGCAGAAGTCAAATTTCTCCCGTGTGTCACTGTGTGTCATTCATTGTGTGTGAGACCAATAAAGGCTTAAGCCTAAAATTAATCTTAATCTAATCTGGTCACTCTATTTTAGCTTGTACCACTCTTGCTTACCAGTTCACTCTAGGCCATGCTATTCCAACACATGCTAGCGTAAGCTGTTCTACATCCGCTGTCTCTTATCCCAATATTTTGGCCCCTGCCGACCCTTATCCATTCACACTATTCAAGCTTGCGCTGCTCATGCGCTGTTCAGGCTTTATTGTATTCCACTGCTCCTAGCTAGTGCATAAAACAAAACACAGCCAGCTTATAACCTGGCTTCAAGCTCATAAGAATCCATCCATTTTCTTCCACTTTATCTGGGGCCGGCACACAGAGGCTTTGCTTTTAGAGTCAACTCCTTCACCACAACAGTCCAATACTGAGAACGCATCACTGCAGACACTGCACCAATCTGTTGTCAATGTCCTGCTCAATGGACACACTCTGGAAGTCGCTGGCTCCACATGGCATACGTGCAATGCATCACTATAAACAATGAATGTAAGAGGATAGACTGCTGTATTATTATGTTTCTTTCATTGTTGCTGCTTCCGGAAATTTAATTTCATTCGGGATCAAAGAATTTATCAATCTATCCATCTAAACTTGCACTGTGTTGTGAATTTGTAGCAGTTTGTTACCAAAGTGCGGGTGCATCTCCAGGTGGCGCTGCATGGCAAAGATCAGGTTCCATCCAGGCAAGAACACCAGGACTGCTCCCTCCACATTCAGAGACTCAATGTAGCGCAGAAGAGCCTCCACCAGCTCAAAAGATGTCTCCTTTTCATTGATAAGAGCCATGGAGCGCTTCGTCTCTGGTGTGTACTCTGGACCGCACAATACATTACAGTTCACCTGTGTGGACACACAGTTAAATGAGATCTTTTAATCAATCAGAATACAAAACAGGATGTAAAAGTCATATACAACAGTCTAAGCATGGACTCCCAGAGACTTCCTTCACCCCGGACACTTCCTCCAGCTCCTCCGGGGTTACCCGAAGGTGTTCCCAGGCCAGCCAAGAGGCATAGTCCCCCACAGTGTGTCCTGGGTCTCTCCTGGGGCCTCCTCCCGATGGGACATGCACAGAACACCTCCCAAGGGAGGCGTCCAGGAGGCATCTAGAACAGATGCCCGAGCCACCTCAGCTGGCACCTCTCGACGTGGATGAAGAAGTGACTTTATTGATCTCACACAGGAGAAATTCTTCTCTGCATTTAACCCATCCTGTTATTAGGAGCAGTGGGCAGCACATTACTGCACCCGGGGACCATCTCCATGATCTTCTTGCTTCAGTTTGGTCGGGACCTCAGCTGGAGGATTTTACCTATGGTGCATGTTTTGGGTTGATGGGGGAAACCGGAGTGCCCGGAGGAAACCCACCCAGACACGGGGAGAAAATGCAAACAGAAAACAAACAAACAGAAAGGCTCGGGCGACCCAAATCTTACAGCCATAGCAACGTGCCACACGGGAATCGAACCCAGAAGGTCATAGGTCATAGGTCATAGTTGCTTTATTGTCGAAAAACAATCATGTGTACATGTACATAGAATGAATTCGAAATTTAGTTTCCCCACTAACCAGGCAGGACAGTATAGAGTGGCTAGGGGAGGGGCCGCTGCGCTTGCGCGCACCGCCGACTGGGAGATGCAGAGCAGAAAAGATGCAATACAATCAATACAATTATACACAACATGTAATGACAGAAAACAATTGGATAGATAACATACGGTGTCTTTTTCTTTGGCAACAAGAGGGAAGGATATGGGGCAAGGGAAAAGATCAGAAATCAATTAAATTGATTGAAAACTGAAAAAGAAGCAGACATCCTAAAAATAGACAGGGCAGTATTACTTAATACATGTGAGTGTGAGTCCAATAGTGCGTGGCGATGTTTTTGTAGAGTCTGAGATAAGCGGCAGCTGGTGGCCTTGGACGTGTTTGTGCAGAAGATGCAGTCAAAACAAAGAGTCCACTGAATCACATTTTTCCAGGAGAATTGATTACAAAAAGAGGAATTTAACATAATCGATACATTTTAGAACCCAGGCGAACAGACAATTTGCCAGAACTCTGGTTTCTGTCAGGTCCCCACTTCCTGCAGGTCTGTGCGACTCGCAATCCTCCCCCTGGCACGTATGATAGTGAATATGGACTGAGCCGCTGTTCCCCACAGTTCCAAATCCATTTATCCGTGATGTTATCTAGCGCCCGGTGGATCCCACAGATGGATGATACGTTCACCTGTGTTTTTCCTTCTGATGTTGCCCCCCCGAGTTCGCAGTTCCCCGTGACCGGCAGATCGGGGCTCTTTTATCCGCTCGGCTCCAATTAGTGATGGGTCAGAAAACATCCCCCAGGCCAATCCAGATGTCCTGCCATCAATATTCCAATAGTAATCACTCCGTGTCCTCCGGTAACAGCGGTGCCAGGAACACGACGCGTTCTTCGTGTATCAGACAGCATGTTCCCGTAGGGCTGACCGGCTCTCCAGACCGGCGCTCCTCCGTGGGAAAAAAAGCGTAGGGACCAAAGCGTATCCAATTAATAATTTAGGATTTGAAAAATCTGATCCAACAGGAGAAAAAAAGAGATGAGACGAGAGAAATAAAACATCAGACAGAGCAAAGATGAATTAGGAAGAGAAAAGTGCGTCTGCTCCTCATGACAGCTAGGAGGAAAAAACCCAGAACCTTCTTGCTGTGAAGCCTGAGTGCTAGCCACTCAGCCACCGTAACCACGGCCTTGGATTTAGAAGAGCTGATCCTCATGCCAGACACTTCACACTCGGCTGCAAACCGCCCCAGTGCATGTTGGAGGTCCTGGCCCGATGAAGCCATCAGGACAACATCATCTGCAAACAGCAGAGATGAGATCCTGTGGTTCCCAAACCAGATCCCCTCTGGCCCCTGACTGCTCCTAGGAATTCTGTCCATAAATACAATGAACAGAACCGGTGACAAAGGGCAGCCCTGGTGGAGTCCATCATGCACCGGAAACAGGTCCGACTTACTGCTGGCAATGTGAACACAGGTCCTGCTCTGGACAGCCCTTAGCAAAGAGCCCCGGACCCCACACTCCCAGAGTACTCTCCACAGGACCCCACAAATGCCTTCTCCAGATCCACAAAAAATCTGTGGACTGGTTGGGCAAACTCCCATGAACACTTGAGCACCCGATGGAGAGTATAGAGCTGGTCCAGTGCTTCGCGGGTGGGACGAAAACCACACAGCTCCTCCTGAATCAGAGGTTCAGTCGGATTCTCCTCTCCAGTACCCAGAATAGACCTTACCGGGAAGGCTGAGGAGTGTGTTCCCTGTAGTTGGAACACACCCTCCCTTCTGAAAAAGAGGACCACCACCCCGGTCTGCCAGTCCAGAGGTACTGTCCCCGACCGCCATGCAATGTTGCAGAGACATGTCAGCCAAGACAGCCCCACAACATCCAGAGACTTAAGATACTCAGGATGGATCTCATCCACCCCCGGGGCCTTGCCACCGAGGACCTTGCCAACCACCTCAGTGAGTTCAGCCAGGGTGATGGATGAGTCCATCTCAGAGTCCCCAGCCACGGCTTCCTCCTCAGAAGACGTGACAGTGAGATTGAGGAGATCCTCAAAGTATTCCTTCCACCGTCCAACAACATGCCCAGTCGAGGTCAACAGCTCTCCACCCGCAGTGAGTGTTTTATAGTGCAGGTGGTGAGGTGACAGCGAGGTGACATTCCATGTCTCAAGTGCTAGTCTTCATGTCCGAGATCTGGACATGAAGATCTGGTCGTCAAGGCCCCTGCCTTCGACTGCCGCACAGATCGCCCTGCACCGCCCCTTTATGGATCCTCCTGACGGTGGTGGGTCCACGGGAGAACAGCCCAACTTTGCTCCTTCGGGCTGTGCCTGGCCAGACCCTGTGGGGAAAGGTCCGGCCACCAGACGCTCGCTGTCAAGTACCAACCCCGGGCCTGGCTCCAGGGTGGGAGCCTGGTAACGGCAGCTCCAGCAACATAACTGGCCTTGCTGTATTTCTCATCATAGGGGCTTCTGAACCGCTCTTAGTCTGACCCGTCCCCCAGGACCTGTTTGCCTTGGGTGACCCTACCAGGGGCCATGTTATGTTAAACATTTCTGAATGAAACGAAATACAACTTCAGGTATGTTTTTGAAGAGGAAACAACAGATCAAATTAATCTGTAGGGCTGTATAAATCACTGATTACAGAAAAAGCGTTAGAAGTTTTTACTTAGAAACATTGCCAGTGGATATGCACAATTACAATAGATGGATGGCAGGTGAAACCTCTTGGTTTTAAAAAAAAATAAAAATTCTTCCCCATAAATAAACCATGTTGAAAGTTGTATTTTGTGTTTTATATTTTTTCCCAAAAATATAGCAACATATTTAAAAAGCTTTTATATAGTAAACAGGGCTACGCAACTTTGAACCATGAAAAATAACCCTTCAGGAAAGTTAATGCAGATACTTGCACATTGTTCTCACCGAACAATTATTAATGCACAGGCAATGACTTTAGTGTCTAATTATTCTTCCTCACAAATAGCTGTTTACAACAGTGTATAGAATATATGGTGTATTCCTTAACAAAACAAGGTACAGGCTTTTTTTAACTTTTAAATTTACCTGCTTTTAAAATGATCATCTACTTACATCATCTTCACCCCCCTCTTCATCTTTGTCCTTTTTCTTGCGGTCATTTGGAGGCGGCACAAACTTAGTCATTTGAATGCAGTCTTCAAGAAAATACTCTGTATAGAAAATATTTCAGACATTATAATGTGATCCAATGTCTTCATCTAAAGCCAAAGTTTATGTCATCACCTTGAACCGGAAAAGTGCGACCGTACACCTCGATAACAGGGCAGTTGAAGAAGTATTCCCTGAACATGGTGGTGTCGATGGTGGCAGACATCAGAATGACTCGGACCTCAGGGTAAGTTTGGACCACGTCTCTGAGGACCACCATCAGAAAGTCCGTCTGTGAAGATACAGTCATGGGTTACGACTCCTCACGCACTACATTCACACACATGCCAGGAAAGCACATCTCTGGCCTAGCCCAATTTCAACAGGATTGTCCATCGCATGTAAACACCCAACTTTGTTTGGAGCGTTGTGATTCGAATCCATGAACAAATCTGAACTCACATTAATGTCTCGCTCATGGATTTCATCCACTATCACATGACTGATACCTCGGATCCCAGCCTCAAGCTTTCGCAGTAAAACACCTACAAGTATAAAAAAGAAAGATTAAGTTACAAACCCAAGGATGCAAAAACATTCACATTGCTCAAAAAATACATGTATGAAATTAAAAAGAGCATCATCCGTGGACCATGAGGACGTTTGTCAGGACATGTGACTTCATGGATTATCACATCATGGTTATCACAATGTAGATACTGGTGAGGAAGGGAGAGTAGCTTCCTAAGTGTATACGGATTGACAGCAGCTCTTATCGTTTGTTTAGTGCAGACAGGTCACAGCTGTTAGGCCCAATAAGGATAATGAGGGCATGGATTTGGAGTACAATAATCCCTCGTTTATCGCGGGGGTTAGGTTCCAGAAATAACCCGCAATAAGAGAAATCCGCAAAGTAGGACAACTTTATATTTTACAATTATTCTACATGTTTTAAGGCTGTAAATGCCTCACCACACACATTATACGCTTTTCTCAGACTGGAATTAACCTTTTCTCACATTTCTCTCTCGTTTAAACACTCATACTTTAATAGGTTTTCAACAAAATGTATTAATAGTGAAGCGTGGGGGGAGACACGGCTCCGGAAGCCCCGCCGGACGCGCGAGGAGCGCGGAGACATGAGTCACTGGATCAACAGGAAGCACTGCGCTCATCCAACAGCACTGCCACGTCCCGGGACGCGACGCACACCAACCCCTTGGAGAAGTGCCTGACACGTGCACTCCTCATCGTGGTCAAATCCGTGACAGAGCAGCACGACCGGTGCGAGGCAGCGCGTACACCGGGGCTGGGAGCACGAGATCGAACCGCGGCGCCTGGACCGCGTCCTCTCAGCCCGAGCCACAAACCAGCCACACGAAACCAGCAGAGCGGCACGCGGTGGTTTAATCCTGGTTTAGACTTGGTCTAGTCCCGGTTTAGTCCCGGTCTAGACCTGGTCCAGTCGTGGTTTAGTCCAGGTCCAGTCCAGGTTTAGACCTGGTCTAGACCTGGTTTAGTTCTGGTCTAGACCTGGTTTAGTCCACGTTTAGTCCTGGTCTAGTACCGGTCTAGTCCCGGTCTAGTCCCGGTCTGGTCCTGGTCTAGTTCCAGTCTAGTCCCGGTCCCCCGCGTTTATCAATCGGCAAAGGTCTACAGTCTCAGGACGCAGAACACAATCTTACACTATAAAAAAAATTTTACACTATAAAAAAAAATAAAAAAAATCCGCGAACAGCGAGGCCCCGAACAATGAACCGCGATAGAGTGAGGGACCACTGTACAGCAAATACAAGGCAGTCAGAAGAGCTGCTGTGTTATGAGGCTGTCATGTGAGACTGTGCTTTTTCCAAGCAGCATCTCCTGACTGAATAGTGGAAGTCATTTCGTCTGATTACAAAGCTCAAACTGACAGCTGGACTGATCTGTGCGCAAGGGCACACAGGGAGAGGCTCAGTGCTATTGTCATTCACGCTCAGTGTAATGTCGACTTAGAAATGACAATCAGAAGAGTTTAAAGGCTGTGATTGACATTTTGATCAAAATATATTGTGATTACAAGTGTTCAAAAATGCAGAAACAATTCCTCCTGTGTGAGATCAATAAAAGTCAATCTTCTAATCCTTAATCAGTGTAAGGCACTTTGTGTTACATTTTGTATGAAAAGCTTTATAAATATATAAATATGTTTGATTGATTGAAAACATAAAATATGACAGTACATTAGTTATCAAACTTTTAAAAACCCATCTTTTGCTTGATATAATTTTTACATTTTTTCAAAAAAGAGGTGTAATGTTAATCTTACCAACAGTGCAGAATAGGACACTAGCATGCGGGCGAGGAAGAATGGACTCAAAGCGAACGCTGTAGCCACAGCTCTTTCCCAAATCCTCTCCTCTTTCAAAGGCAACCCTCTCTGCGACTGAGACAGCGCTGATCCTCCGAGGCTAAAAAAAAAAAAAAAAAATCACACAATTTTCTTTTGTTGTTTTGTGTTAACTTCGTCATTGCCAAAAAAAAAAAAACACACACACATTTGTTCATCATTTAAGTTGATAAAATGTGCACAGCATTTGAAGATCCATAAAATATTAGTTTCAAAAGTGTGTCTGAAAGCGGCCTTGCATTTACCATACTGGAAAAATATCAGTTTTTGTCAAAAAAATTTAAAGTAATAAAAAGTGCCACATTTTTATAGCAAAATTTAGAAAAATGTGTCCAAAGTAAGTAGAATATAATAATGAACAAAAAATGTTCCTGGGTGTCCAAATGTCCAACATAAATGTGGCAGTTTTATGAACAGTGTACACATGGTCTGAGATGGTTGTTGAGCAAAAAGTTTAAACATACAGTAATCCAGACAGCCAAACTCTTAACAAAATCTTACCTGTGTGACCACAATGTTACAGTCCGATGCCCGGCCGCTCTTAATGAAGCGATCAAGGATGTACTGTGGGACCTGGGTTGTTTTCCCACAGCCAGTAGCTCCTCTGATAATCACCACAGAATTGCTGTCCAGAGCACTCATGATCTCGTCCTCAAACTGCTTCACAGGGAGCTGCTCTCGCTCCGTCAGCATCTGGCATTTTCCACAACACAGAGAGATTAAAAACATTAAGTTTGAGAAACACTGCTCTGGATACCGCTGTAGATACAGCAAATATCCATCCATCGGGTCGCGGGGGCAACAGTCTAATCAGGGACTCCCAGACTTCCTTCACCCCGGACACTTCCTCCAGCTCCTCCGGGGGGGACCCCAAGGCGTTCCCAGGCCAGCCGGGAGACATAGTCCCTAACCTCCCGAGGGAGGCGTCCCAGAGGCATTTGGAACAGATGCCCGAGCCACCTCAGCTGGCTCCTCTCAATGTGAAGAAGCAGCGGCTCTACTCAGAGCCCCCCCCGTGTGACTGAGCGCCTCACCCCATCTCTAAGGGGTCATTTCAGCCGCTTGTATCCGTGATCTTGTCCTTTGGGTCAATACCCAGAGCTCATGACCATAGGTGAGGGTAGGAATGTAGATCCATCTATCCATCCATTTTCTTCCACTTATCCGGGGCCGGGTCGCGGGGGCAACAGTCTAAGCAGGGACGCCCAGACCTCCTTCAGCCCGGACACTTCCTCCAGCTCCTCCGGGGGGACCCCAAGGCGTTCCCAGGCCAGCCGGGACACATAGTCTCTCCAGCGTGTCCTGGGTCTTCCCCGGGGCCTCCTCCCGGTGGGACATGCCCGGAACACCTCCTGAGGGAGGCGTCCAGGATGCATCCACTCTCTCAGGCACTTGGGTTCACCCAAGTGTCCAAGACATGCGGCCAGAGGTCAGATGACACGACAAAAAAGTCAATCATCGACCTAGGGTGTCCTGTTGCCACGTGCACTGGTGGACACTCTTGTGCTCGAACATGGTGTTCATTATGGACAAACCGTGGCTAGCACAGAAGTTCAATAACAGAACACCGCTCGGGTTCAGATCAGGGAGGCTGTTCCTCCCAATCACCCCTCTCCAGGTGTCACCGTCGTTGTCCACGTGGGCGTTGAAGTCCCCCCGGTCGATGCACAGACAGCAAATACTCACAAAACAAAGCAAATACTGCAAAACAAACATTCAAACAAACCTTTTGGAGCTCTACATCGTGCTCCAGCTGACAAGTGAGTTCCTTATAGAGGTCATCACTGATCTGCTCTGGAGTGCACTGCAGGGGAAGATCAAATGTTAGTCAAAGTATGTAGTAAAGGCACTGTAGTAACGTTGACAATGACGTAGTAACAGCCAATAATGGAATAATTTTGGCCAAGTTTAAATGTAATAAGCCCATAAGAATGTAATGTAATAACTACGGTGAGCCAATGATGTAATACCATATTGCCAGTAATGTATTAAGTCAGAAAGAACTTTAAATGGAGCAAACCCACAAACTGAAGACCTGACCAAGTCCCACCTGAAGGAGGTTGTGTACCACCAATGCTACACATACCAGTATATACATAGTAATAATATGTAATAAATACTTAAATGGCTAATTATTACACATTTGGCACGACACGGACAATTTTCTCTGATGATGTAATAATTATTGGCAAGTTATTACATTATTGGCTCACCATAGTCATTACATTATTGGCTGTTGTTACATTTTGGGCTTATTCTTGGCCAAAATCATGATATTATTGTTCATTATTATATTATTGTGTGATAAATTAATGTGACATTATCAGTTGCTACAGGCCCTACAGCAGTACAAGTGTGGACATACAAAAGCAAGTGGGCCCTCGTCGATGTTACTGCTGGTCCATGGGTTCCAGTTAACCTGAGGTGGAGACCAGGGAACCACACCAGCTGTGTTTTGCTTCTGTGACGGTTCAAATGATGCCATCTTTGGGTGAATCAGAGACACTGGCTCACCAGGCCCTGAGGGCTGACAAGAATAATTCAGAGTTAGTCAATTCCAGCAGACCAGCCTCACCCACCAAGCTGTCAGGACTTTCTCCCTGCCGTGCCCTCCCTCCCCCAATGACATTGCTGCTTAAATGACACCATTTGAGCTTTATTACGCTAGACTTCGTATGTTTTACCATACATATATATATTATATATTATATATTTTATATATATATATATATATATATATATATACATACATATATATACATATATATATATATATATATACACATATATATATATTTATATACAGTGGTACCTCACCTTACGAAATTAATTCGTTCCAGAACTGGTTTCGTAACGTGAAAAATTCGTAAGTTGAGTAGCTATTTCAATGGAAAAAGCCTGATTCGTTCCAAGGCCCCGATCCAAGTTTTTTTTTTTTATAGTGTAACTTTTTTTATAGTGTAACATTGTGTTCTGCGTTCTGCGTCCTTTTCTCACATTTGTCTCTCATTTAAACACTCAAATTTTCATAGATTTTCAACAAAATTATTCATAGTGAAGCGTGTGGGGGGAGCTGAGGCGAGCTGCCGCTCGCCTGCAAGAGCCGCGGTCTAGTCCAGGCACGGAGCCCCAGACATCCAGGGACCCAGGGGGACACTGCCAGCCCGCCTTAAGAGCTCCCTAAGCGGGCATTGGTCCGGGGATTGTCCCGGTCACCAGCCTGGAGGTCTTGAAGAGGCCGACCTCACGGTTCTGTCATGCCGCTCTGTGAGCACCTTACGCGGGCAGGTCTAGAGCAGCGGCTCGCCTCAGCTGTGACTCGAAACGAGGGTTTGACTGGAAGTTCTTATGGGACACGCAGCATTTGAACCTTAAATGTTTTCTTTTTCTAACTTTTTTTGAATGAATTAGGCTGCAATGCCAATACTAATGTATTTATTTAATAGAACTTTGAAAGTGCACTTTACTTTGTTTTTGGAATTAAAGCTAGTTTCAGAGCTATTTCAGTGTAGTGAGCTCCTCCTAGGGCTGAATAGGTATGCTAAACTAGACGCCAGAGAAATTCGAAAAACAAAACAAATTAGTTGATGGTTTCAGAACTATTTCAGTGTAGTGAGCTCCTCCCTGCAGCTAGATATAAGAAGAAGTGAACTTTATTGATCTCACACTGGAGAAATTCTTCTCTGCATTTTAACCCATCCTATATATATTAGGAGCAGTGGGCAGCACACATTAGGGCGCCCGGGGACCATCTCCATGATCTTCTTGCTTCGGCTTGGTCAGGACCTAAGCTGGAGTACCTATGGTGCATGTTTTGGGTTGGTGGGGGAAACCGGAGTGCCCGGAGGAAACCCACCCAGACACGGGGAGAACATGCAAACTCCACACAGAAAGGCTCGGGCGACCCGGGGATCGAACCCAGACCAAGCATGCAAACGCCACACAGAACACACACGGAAAGGTCTGGGCGACCCGGGGATCGAACCCGGAACCTTCTTGCTGTGAAGCAAGAGCGCTAACCACTCTGCTACCGTGCCGCCATAAGCAGGGTCTAACCAGCACTAGAACCAGAACCAGAACTGACTAAGCCTCTCGGATGAGTGGCGAAACGTTTTCGACCAAACAAACTTTGTCCAGTTGACAAATTGAATTTCTTCTTTTATCATGGATTCTACCTGGACGACTGAGGGACTCTTCACGCAATCAAAGCTAGCTTATTGAAATTATTGATTTGTTATTAAAGTCCATTTTGATGTGACCAAAAGTTTATTTATAGATATATGGCATGTATTTATTTGTTGTTACTTATTTATACTGTGCTATATTATGTGCAATACGAAATTCATTTGAGCAGTATTACCTCCTGTGAAATACTCCTTAAAGGAAAAGTAACGTTATTTTACAATCTGAGCCTTCTTTCGGTAATAAAACAAGTCGTTTGACTCACCCATATCACGTTCGTGTCATTTGGAGCTGTTTGAAGAAAGTTACGTTGTGGCGTTTCTGTTAGCATTTGTTAGCATTTGTATTCGGGGCATTACTTTGCGGTCTCCAAATAACACAAACTTTAGCACTTTTCAAATCATAGAAGCCCGATGTCTTAATGAAAAATTTCGTTTGAAGCAAAAGTGGCCTGTAATCCGAGGTTTATCCATAGTTTTCAGCTTTGCGTTTCCTATTTGGGTCCCCGGAGCAGTCCGCGCATGCGCACTGGCGTCCTCATCTACTCGAAACTATGGCTAAATCTCGGATTACAGGCCACTTTTGCGTCAAACGAAATTTTTAATTAAGACATCGGGCTTCTATGATTTGAAAAGTGCTAAAGTTTGTGTTATTTGGAGACCGCAAAGTAATGCCCCGAGCAAATGATACAGCACCATGTTAACGGATACGGGATCATTACTAGAACAGAACGGCTCAACATAAGTTCTGCGATACTGCTCCAATTGACAGAAAAATGCTATGGGTGAGTAAAACTACTTGTTTTATTACCGAAAGAAGGCTCAGATTGTAAAATAACGTTACTTTGCCTTTAAATACCTGTACCTTGGTATTTTATTACATATTTTATTTTATTTTTTTTTATTATATTGGTTACTTTGCTATTAGTACTTCCTGACTATAAGTAAATTTTGTAGTAAACTTTGACTTAATATATTACCCTGTGTATTATTAAATTATTGAATGATTCTGACCTGCCTGCACATTATCACCATACCACAGTGATAGCCATGATGAGCTGCGGAAGATCTGTTGGTTTGAACTGGGCCTGTTTAAATTCACTTACAGTTTCTCCTTCTTTCTTTTTCATTACTCTTGAAAAAGGTTCAATGGCTTAGCTTAATGTCATGCAAATTAGGCAAGGAGGGCTGAAGAGAGGAAACTTTGAGAGCTGTTTTCAGGGCTTTCGAAAATCTACTGTGCCTGCTTTTTAACAGCTTCTTTAAATATGGTCAGATTTTCATGTGTAAGACATCATTGGAAAGCTTAGAACCTGTACTTTCAGAATCTGTGAATAACTTAAAACGCCTCCGAGACGACTTGGTATTGGTTTTATATATATGTATATATATATACAGTGGTACCTCACCTTACAAAAGACTCTACAAACGAAAAATCCAAGTTACGAAATGCCTTCACGTTAAATTTTGGTCTCTAGATACGAAAGAAAATTCAAGTTACGAAACGCGAAATCTCAAAAATTCAATTAATGCGCGCTCAGATGCCGCGCGTACACCAGGGCTACGGGCGCGGGATGGAGCCGCGGCACCCGGGCCGTGCCTCCCCTTCGCGGGGGGCCGAGCACGCGCGGGCGAGCGCAGGAGCCGCGCGGGATGATTTAATCCTGGTCTGGTCCCGGTTTGGTCCGGGTCTGGACCTGGTCCGGTCCTGGTTTAGTCCAGGTCCAGTCCTGGTCTAGACCTGGTTTAGTTCTGGTCTAGACCTGGTTTATTCCACTTTTAGTCCTGGTCTAGTCTCTTAGCCAATCAGGACACAGAACACAATGTTACACTATTAAAAAAAAAGTTACACTACAAAAAAAAAAAAAAAAACTTGGAACGGAAAGAACGGAGCCTCGGAACGAATCACACTTTTTCCATTGAAATAGCTACTCAACTTACAAAAAATTCACGTTACGAAACCACTTCTGGAACGAATTAATTTCGTAAGGTGAGGTACCACTGTATCAGTGGCTGTGTATCTGGGTAGTGTCTTCAATTGATACATAACTCTGAGCAATTTTTGTTATTCAATAAATTCATAACTGAATTTATTGATTTATTGATTAATAAATTCATAACTGAATTTATTGAATAACAAAAACAAATAAACCAAACCAATAACAAAAAAAGTGCATAGGATTATTTCTAAAACAAAAAATAATGTTCAAACATTTGCCATTTTGGAGGTACCCTTTCACAAAGAAAAAAGTGCATAGGATTTATAAAAAAAAAAACCTAATAATTTATTTATTAATAATTAATTAATAATTAATAATAATCGATTTTTGGCAAGAATCGATGCAGTATATTGTGTGTGTATGTGTATGTATGTGTATATATATATATATATATATATATATATATATATATATATATATATATATATATATACATACATACATACACACATACATACACACACACACACTCATACTGTATATAAAAATGTGTTCCTCACCATCCATGGTGGTTGGTATATACAACTTCCCTTTTTTCTTGTCTGGCCCTACTTTTTAAACCAAAGTTTTCATATTAAAGGAAGACCAACGCAGGAGCTACGGGATGAAAGACTTGCTCTTTTCAAACAGCGTGGTAAGAAATAGTCTTTTCTGCTTTTCCTGCCTTCTTTTCTCAACCTGCTGTGTGTCTGTACTCAGATGGGATTCTGTGACCTGAAAAATTTGCCAAGAAGCCTCGTTAAACATGAGCAGTTCACCGCTCACATTCAGAGCCAGATCGCGCTAAAAACATTTATATTTTAATTTATAACACTACTCTGTGCGCTCTGGAAAATGCAATGAATAATAATAATAATTAATTTTCAGCTTCACATCAAAAATATTACGAGCTACCAGTCACTTACAGGGAGAAATTGGCCCAGGGCCAGATTTATTTATATTCACCAGGTGTCATCAGTGATGTCACCTGATGACATCACTGATGACGTTAGTGCCTCACCAGCCCTGACCCTCACCGCACGTTACTTGTATATATATATATAAACAAGACAAAATAGAGCAGCTGCAAAAATAGTGCCATGTCAAAGCCTTAATAATAGCTTGAGTTGAAATTTGAGGCTTACTGGAGGTGGAATACTGATGCCAAGCTCTTGGACAATACTGGCCAGTTTCTGCTCCATATCGGGTGAAATGGTCACATCAAATGGCTCCAACTGAAAGAAACCACATTTTGAGATTTGATGAGCTGCGGATGATCTGTTGGTTTGAACTGGGCCTGTTTAAAGTCACTTACAGTTTCTCCTTCTTTCTTTTTCGTTACTCCTGAAAAAGGTTCAATGACGCCAAGGTGGTACAGCTGTCGGACCAGGGACAAAGCACAAGACTGAGCAGCCAACTTCTTATTAGAGCCATGTTCTCGACCTGTGACTCCTTCAAGAAAGGGTGAAATTGTGAGCCAAGAACACCTGCATTTTCTTCAATGTTAAACTGTCAGACATAGTGTTCCTTGTTTAGAAACTAGCTCTGCATTTTGGGTTGACATTTGCATATTTATAAAAGGATGGGACAAGGTCTTGTGGCTAAATAAGGCAATTGATCTATTGTACATTATGTCAAAATCTTGTCTCATCTTGTAGAAATTGTGTTTGTCCCACCCCTAGTATTTAATTAATTGCCAAAATATATTGTATAAATAGACACAATAATGTTGAAAAAAATTTAAGAAGGGCAGGAAAATGTCTCCATCTACTCTGCATTCCAGAAATATGTTACAAATTACAAGTAAGATTTGGGCAACTAGTGTCCTTTGGCTTTAGAAAGCAATTTGTGTGTGAAGATACTTACTTCTGCCAAGCTGCCTCACGAACAGTTGCATTTCAGCAATGAAGCTCCTGGAAGTACCAACACACATCACATTTACAAACCAGAATTTGCAGGGTTTTAGTGAGCTTTTGATATTTAGGTACTGCTTCAATATTTAAAGAAAAAAAAAACACACACACATGCTTCCATGGACCTGTGAGATCAAACATCATTTCATACCTCGCAATGTTCTAGAATTTGACGTTATACTTTCAAATATAATTTTTTAAGAATATCAACATAGAATGTTGATCTATAGATTTGCCATTTGGTCTTTGGCTTTAACATTAGCATTCTATAGGCCAATAAGATTTAACCCAGCTCATGCCAGATTGATACACTATTATTGCCAAAAATATTCACTCACCCATCCATAATAATCGAAATCAGGTGTTCGAATTGCTTCCATAGCCACAGGTGTATAACAGGCATGCAAACAGTTTCTACAAACATTTGTGAAAGAATGGGGCACTCTCAGAAGCTCAGCAAATTCCAGCGTGGTACTGTGATAGGATGCCACCAGGTCCAGTCGTAAAATGTCCTTGCTCTTAAATATTCCACAATTAACTGTCAGTGATATTGTAACAAAGTGGAAGCGATTTGGGAATGACAGCAACTCAGCCACAAAGTGGTAGGACACGTAAACTGACGGGGAGGGGTCAGTGGATGCTGAGCCTCATAGTGCACAGAGGCCGCCAACTGTGTGAAGTGTCCACACTTCATATGGACACTTCAGTGTAGGTTGGGCGGTTGCCAGTAGAACGGTACTTGTCTGACTGCATTGTGACAAGTGTAAAGTTTGGTGGATGGGGGGATTATGGTGTGGGGTTGTTTTTCAGGAGCTAGACTTGGCCCCTTAGTTGCATTCAAAGGAACTCTGAATGCTTCAGCATACCGAGAGATTTTGGACAATTCCATGCTCCCAAACTTTGTGTGAACAGTTTGGAGCTGGCCCCTTCCATCCCACATGACTGTGCACCAGCGCACAAAGCAAGGTCCATAAAGACATGGATGAGAGAGTTTGGTGGTGTGGATCAATTTGGCCTGCACAGAGTCCTGACGTCAACCTGATAGAACACCTTTGGGTTGAGACCGAGAGCCAGGGCTTCTCATCCAACATCAGTGTGCGACCTCACAAATGTGATTCTAGAAGAGTGGTCAAAAATTCCCATAAACACAGTGCTAAACCTTGTGGACAGCCTTCTCAGAAGAGTTGAAACTATTATAGCTGCAAAGGGTGGCCCAACGTCATATTAAACCCTATGGATTAACAATGGGATGTCACTTAAATTCAGATGCGAGGGAGGTGAGCGAAAACTTTTGCCAATATAGTGTAGATACATATCAATTTGGAATGGCTCTCGCTGAATGCGATGGAAAAACATGGAATATCGTGATGACTATTTGTTGTCATGACATTCCAGTTTCTGATTGGTCAAAGCGGGCAAAGGTGTGCAACAAGCTGAAAAATCTAACTTTTGTCAGATTCATTTGCGAGACGTTCCCTGAAACATGAAGAAATTAACCAAACCCCAGGTCATGATTTGCTTTCATGGTTAAATAGTAATTCTACCACTTCTGACATCATGAGTCCAACATAAACATGTTCAAACCATAAAGTCCAACATCACAGATTATGCCAAATGGCTGCACTGGAACTGTCTGGGTGCACACTCACCTGTTGTGTGCAGGTGTGTTTTTCTGCCAGACTTGGTTTTAAAAAGACAGATCCTGGCCCCTGTGAGGACAATGACAGCAGAATGACTAGAGGACACAGGCCCAGACTGGCCATGGAGCAGCTTTAGAGTAACCTAAATGCTGTCCCATGTCTGCTCCGAGTATGACAAACTTCTGCTGACACTGCCCTTCACAGACGCAGACCAAATGTACAACTTTAACATAGATACAGCAAGCAGAGAGTTTCAACCAGACTTTTTCCATTTCAGTTTTCTGAAATGTGTGGGTAATGTAGCTCGCATTGGCCCAGCAGGGGACTAAGGGCAGAAATTTGCTTTGGCTACAATCCTTATTTAGTTTTTACAGCATTTTTATGGTTTTAAAGGGATATGCCACCCCCAGGTCAAATTTGACCATCTCCCCACAGTCCAGAGACTAAAATAAGTGGTGGAAAGCGTTTTCCTGCTCACCCAGCCATTGTCCGAGTCTGTCGCCACTGACCGCCGCGGTATCTGGTGCTCCTCCGCCTTAGACTGGAGTCTAACGTCGCCAGAGAAAGATTTCGGCCAAAAGGAATTAATTTGCTCGATGCGTTTCCCAATTACTTTGTGTGTAGTGCGCATTCATATCGAGTGCAAATAAATGTGCAAATCAACACGGAGAGCTTGCCTTGGTCATTTTGGGTGGGAACTATTTTCCAGTGCGTAAGAATACAGCCGTATCACGCACCACGTTGTGCAACAGGGGAACTCCCTTCCCGCTGCGTAACTGGGATTCCCCTGTCAGCGTGCTGCATGATACGGCTGTATTCTTACGCACTGGAAAATAGTTCCCACCCAAAATGACCAAGGCAAGCTCTCCGTGTTGATTTGCACATTTATTTGCACTCGATATGAATGCGCACTACACACAAAGTAATTGGGAAACGCATCGAGCAAATTAATTCCTTTTGGCCGAAATCTTTCTCTGGCGACGTTAGACTCCAGTCTAAGGCGGAGGAGCACCAGATACCGCGGCGGTCAGTGGCGACAGACTCGGACAATGGCTGGGTGAGCAGGAAAACGCTTTCCACCACTTATTTTAGTCTCTGGACTGTGGGGAGATGCCCAGATTTGACCTGGGGGTGGCATATCCCTTTAAGATGGATTGTCCCATTAAATAATAATTTCATACCAAGTTCAGTAACAATTTGTTTGTGAAATGTTATTTGATAACTCAATTTGATGACAACTTCTCATTAAAGGAAAAGTAACGTTATTTTACAATCTGAGCCTTCTTTCGGTAATAAAACAAGTCGTTTGACTCACCCATAGCACGTTGGTGTCATTTGGAGCTGTTTGGTAAAAGTTATGTTGTAGCGTATCCGTTAGCCTGAGTACTCGGGGCATTACTTTGCGGTCTCCAAATAACACAAACTTTAGCACTTTTCAAATCATAGAAGCCCGATGTCTTAATCTACGATTTTGTTTGAAGCAAAAGTGGCCTGTAATCCGAGATTTATCCATAGTTTCGAGTAGATGAGGAGGCCAGTGCGCATGCGCGGACTGTGCCTCTCAGCTCCCGGGACCCAAACATGAAACGCAAAGCTGAAAACTATGGATAAATCTCGGATTACAGGCCACTTTTGCTTCAAACGAAATCTTTCATTAAGACATCGGGCTTCTATGATTTGAAAAGCGCTAAAGTTTGTGTTATTTGGAGACCGCAAAGTAATGCCCCGAGTACTCAGGCTAACGGATACGCTACAACATAACTTTTACCAAACAGCTCCAAATGACACCAACGTGCTATGGGTGAGTCAAACGACTTGTTTTATTACCGAAAGAAGGCTCAGATTGTAAAATAACGTTACTTTTCCTTTAAATCAAAACTGTGCCCAAAGAGGTTTGCCATTTACACAGGAATTTTCTGGAAGAGTGTCACATAGGGCCTGAGCTCAGTGTTGAAAGAATAATAATGAATGTTGTTAGTGGTTGGTGATTCCATAATTTGTGGTACATTTCATTTCAATAAAAAGTGAAAAAAAATTGTTTGCTAAGATAATTACATATTTTCACCCCCAGGGGGACATAATTATTTGGACATCTTAAACTTTTGTCAATTTTTTTAATTATTCATGTTTTAAAAATGTTTAAATAACTATTTTGTCAACTGGGTAACAGGCCATTGACACTTCATACTGAAATTTTCCCAAAAGACCACACTTTTGATTCCACATTTATTTGAAAGTTTTTTTTTGTCCTTTTGGTAATGGCTAGTGTTTTTTTTCCTGACAGATTTTAATTGTGTAATTTTGAGCGATTTAATGGTCGATTAAGCAGAATGCTCACCATGACTGATACTTATATTCATGCGTAACTTAAAAAATATATATAAATTGTTGGTTTTATTTGGGTAAAGGGCATTATTTGATATGAAACAAATATTCAAGGAATTACGGCCCAAAAAAGATTTTCTGGAAAACACAAACTGGGCAAGGTTACCCAGTATGTTTTTTCTTTTTGTACCATGGAAGAAAGTGGTCAGTCAGAAACTCCACATACTTTACAGAGATAATTTTCACACCTTCAGGGACCCTAAAGGGGCCAATCAGCTTTCTCCCCATGATTCCGACCCAAAACATGACTCCACCACCTCCTTCCTGACATCGCAGCCTTGTTAAGACATGTTGGCCGTCCACCGACTATCCACCACTCCATCCATCTGGACCATCCAGAGTTGCACGGTACCCATCAGTGAACAAGACTGTTCGAAAATTAGTCTTCATGCATTTCTGGGCCCACTGGAGCAGTTTCTGCTTGTGAGCTTTGTTCAAGAGAGGCCAAATAGAAAGCCTCTGGAGGGTCCTACGCCTTGATGTTAGCGGGACTCCAGAGGCACCAGCAGCTTCAAATACCCGTTTGCTGCTTTGTAATGGCATTTTAGCAGCTGCTCTCTTAATCCGATGCATTTGTCTGGCAGAAACCTTCCTCATTGTGCCTTTATCTGCACATATCTGTGTGTACTCTGAATCAGTTACAACTCTCTTATAAGTACAATGATCACGCTTAAGTTTTCGTGAAGTATCTATACAGTTTTCATGCCTTGTCCAAGGTATTCAACTATTTCACACATTTCAGCACCTTTATCTTTCCTATATTGGTTGAAAATGGTAGTCTGCTTAATAATGTGGAACGTCCTTCTTAAGTAGTTTTTTCGTTTAATTGGGCTTGGCAAACTAATTGGCACAGGTGTCTGAGATTGATTTTACTGACCCAATGAGCCCTGAGACACAAAACTAAAAAATGTACCTTTATGACACTTAAATACAATTTGTATAATAATTTGGAATGCAGTATAATGCTTCAGAAAAAAAATAAATTGATGCATCTTGCTTCAAAAGCGTAAAAACAATTGTGACTAAATCGCACTGGGTTACGCTAATTTTATAATGCAGTCAATGGGAAGCATTGCCCACTTGAGATTTTGTAACGTTTTAAGATGTGCTTATTACAGAGGTGAGACAACTCCCACATTACCATGGCATATTACGGTCATTAAACTCATTCCATACCCATTACCAAATTAAATGAAATTTTGAAAGCAGACAAGCAAATGCTATTTTCACCATATAAATTGACTGATTCTGCAAAAATCAATAATGCCATCAGGTAATCTAATTTTGTCCAAAGTGGGGCTGATGGTCCAATGTAAGAACTATCATTGCTATGAGGAAATAATTGTACAATTGATAAATACATTGAGTGGACATGAAATGTACCCCTAATTATAGAACTCATGACTCAGCAGTCAGGCAGAAAAACACACCTAAGGTAATGACAGCATCCCATGGGCAAAATGATGGTCCGATCCATACAGAATAATTATCAAAACCTGTTTGTTTCTGAAGCCTAAACCAAGACATAACCCAGAACTAAACGAAGAGTAGTGTTGGCCTTGAGAAGACCCAGACCTGTTATGATCTGGCCCCACTTGGCTGTACTTGTACTCAGCAGTCATTTTTTCCTTTTGGAAAAACTGGTTTAACCGAGCTTTGGCATTTTCAAGGGTCCAGTTTCCATGAAGATTAGCATTCAGGTCGACCTCCTCTGACTCCAAGGTCTATAGAAAACAAACAACAGAGAATAAAAGTGGAATATAAGCACTGACATCGATGTATCGCCAATATAGAAAACTTCTAGCAAGTTACCGCCTGAGCCTCCTGTTCGTCTCTGCGGTTATAGTACTCTTTCAAGTTGGCTCCTGCCTCCCACTGGGCCCCTCCTGGTGCAGATCTATACTCAGGCCCAAAACCTGGGTTTCCTCTGCCTGCAGAGTAGCCCAGTCCTGTCACCCCTGGAATAGGGATGTTTCTACCTGAGTCCTCTGTAAAGCACACAAAGAGCTGTCATTTACTGCACACAGGTTAAATTAAGTTAATGTGGACATTATGCATATGTTTATGACTGATGGTTGATTACACATGTTTGATTGCCCTTGCAGTGATATTTCACATTTTAGAAATGTGTGAAAGCACTCATTAACCACTGACCAGTGTGTCAGCAAATTATTATTCTATATTTCCACCCCTTATATAATATATTATAATTTGTATTATATTATATTACAATTTAATATAATTAGACTTATACAGACTTTATTGATCCACAAGGGAAATGTGGATACAGTAGTTCACTCATCACAATAGATTTATATATATAGGTCAAAATTAAATTGAAAAATATAAAATATATTTTAATATAAAATCACAGCTATATACAAAAGACAAGAACAGTAGTACAATGATATGAGTTGTACAATAGGGTGCCGGTCTATAAGAGCAACCATGAGAGCCATGAGAGGCAATACCCACTATGGAAAAGACAGAAGCTAAAATCAAGGAAGCGCAGAGGGAAGTGAGCGAATTGTCAGAGGCCCAGAAAGGTGCAATGAAAAATCAAGTACCTAAGAGGTACAGCCAGATGCCCATACCTGAAGCACTCAAAATTGCCAAGCAAAGGCCTAAAGATGTACACGCGAGATAATGGAGCAAGACGAATAAACCGCCTGTTTGCAACACAACCTGTGAAAGTGTAAGCTCAACGACAGGGGAATAACAACGACCACCAAGGCTGGAGACTGGAGACACGAGCGCCTGGCAGCACAAATGAACCAGCTGCTAAGGGATGGGACTCACCCAAGGGTGTATGATACTAATCCTGAAGGATCCCTCAAAGGGTACAGTCCCATCCAACTATCGGCCAATAACCTGTCTCTCCACAACATGGAAGCTCATGTCAGGCATCATGGCGGCTAACATAAGCGGGCACATGGATCAATATATGAGCACAGCACAGAAGGGCATCAGCAAAAACTCCAGGGAAGCCAAACACCAACTCCTGGTTGACCGAACAGTCGCCCGTGACTGCAGAACCCTTCAGACCAACCTGTGCACTGCCTGGACTGATTACAAGAAAGCCTATGACTCAATGCCACACACATGGATCACTGAGTGCTTGGAGCTGTACAATATCAATAAGACTCTAAGGGCCTTCATTGCAAACTTGATGCGATTATGGAAAACCACCCTTGTGTATCCATCAAAGTGTCCATCAAATGTGGCATATACCAAAGAGACGCACTGTCTCCACTGCTGTTCTGCATAGGTCTGAACCCCCTCAGCCAAATCACTGAAAGCAATGGCTACGGATACCGATTCAGAAACGGGCCACCATCAGTCACCTCCTCTACATGGATGACATCAAGCTGTACGCCAATAGCGAGCGAGACACTGACTCGCTGATCCACACCACCAGGATCTACAGCACAGACATTGGAATGTCATTCGGGCTTGAGAAATGTAGGATGGTGACAAAGAGAGGGAAGGTAGTCCACACAGAGGGGGTCTCACTCCCAGAGGGAACAGTAGCAGACATTGAGGACAGTTACAAGTACCTTGGTATCCCACAAGCAAATGGCAACCTTGAAGAGGCAAGAAGGAAATCGGCTACGGCCAAATACCTGCAACGAGTAAGGCAAATCCTAAGTAGTCAGCTCAATGGCAAGAACAAAGCCCAAGCAATAAACAGCTACACCCTGCCAGTGATCACATACCCAGCAGGAATCATAAGCTGGCCAAAGGAGGATACACAGACCACAGAGGTTAAGACACGAAAGCTCCTGACCAAATCCAGCACCCTGAGACTGTACGTGAGCCGGAAGGAAGGAGGCTGAGGACTAGTGAGTGTGGGAACCACTGTTCAAGATGAAACATCCAAAATCCATAAATACATCAAGGACAAGGCCCCGACAGATGACGTGCTCAAGGAATGCCTCAGACAACGGAGTGCAGAGGAAGAGGCAGGACAAACCCCTACACACGAAACATAACTGAAGTGGCTGATATCAAGAAATCCTACCAATGGCTGGAGAGGGCTGGTCTGAAAGACAGCACAGAGGCCATCATCCTGGCTGCACAGGAGCAGGCCTTGAGGCCCAAGCAATAGAGGCCCACATCTACCACAACAGACAAGACCCAAGGTGTAGAGGCTCCTGAGACAGTCCAGCATAGGGCTTTGCAATTAATCGAATTTTGATCACGATTTCGATTTTGGTGTCAAACGATCTCAAAATTCAAATAATCGAGTCCAAACGATTATTTTTTTTTTAATTTCTCTGTTGAGGGACGCGTTATACTAACTTCGTTTACTATTGTCTTCTGTAGTTTCCGTGTTCTTGGCTTCATATGCGAGCGTGTGCGTTCTAGGTAGCAACTAGTGCTGTCATTGGTCAAATCCTGGTAGCAACTAGTGAGCTCGAAATCGATCGTTCACCCTCCGTGGTATTTACTATGAATACAACGTACAAAGACGGGACTTTGTAGAGATACATGATCGGCATTTTCAATAGATAGGCTCCTGTGGGACTTCCAGATACTGACTGACAGAATGGTGATGGCGAACCAACCAGACATAGTGGTGGTGGATAAGCAACAGAACAAAGCCGTGGTGGTGGACATGGCAATACCAAGCAATGTTAATATCAGGAAAAAGGAACACGAGAAACTAGAGAAATACCAGGGGCTCAAGGAAGAGCTGGAGAAGGCCTGGAAGGCGAAGGCATCAGTGGTGCCAGTGGTGATCGGACCACTCAGGGTTGTAACCCCCAAACTGGAGGAATGGTTACAGCAGACTTCTCAGTCCAGAAAAGTGCAGTATTAGGAACAGCAAAGATACTGCGCAGAACTCTCAAGCTCCAGGCCTCTGGTAGAGGACCCGAGCTGACTTCTTAGGACTTGCCTTACTCGTTGCAGGTATTTGGCCGTAGCCGATTTCCTTCTTGCCTCTTCAAGGTTGCCATTTGCTTGTGGGATACCAAGGTACTTGTAACTGTCCTCAATGTCTGCTATTATTCCCTCTGGGAGTGAGACCCCCTCTGTGCGGACTACCTTCCCTCCCTTTGTCTCCATCCTACTACATTTCTCAAGCCCGAATGACATTCCAATGTCTGTGCTGTAGATCCTTGTGGTGTGGATCAGCGAGTCAATGTCTCGCTCGCTCTTAGCGTAAAGCTTGATGTCATCCATGTAGAGGAGGTGACTGATGGTGGCCCGTTTCTGAGTCGGTATCCGTAGCCTGTGCTTTCGATGATTCTGCTGAGGACAGAACAGCAGTGGGGACAGTGCGTCTCCTTGGACATTTGATGGACATTTGTGCAAGTGTCCATCAAATTCCACAACCGCATGGAGTTTGCAATGATTTGCAATACTGTACAGCTCCAAGCACTCCATGTGTGTGGCATTGAGTCATAGGCTTTCTTGTAATCAATCCAGACGGGTTTTGCAGTCACGGGCGACTGTCCGGTCAAACAGGAGTTGATCTATGTGCCCGCTTAACTTAGCAAGCACATAGCACATGATGCCTGACATGAGTTTCCATGTTGTGGGGAGACAGGTTATTGGCCAATAGTTGGATGGGACTGTACCCTTCGAGGGATCCTTCAGGATCAGGGTGAGTCCCATCATTTGTGGTTCATTTGTGGTTCATTTGTGCGCTCACAGAGAGCAGTGAGCTTCTTTAGCCAGTATGCATGGATCATGTCAGGGCCCGGTGCCATCCAATTTTTCATGCCTGAGACTCTTGAATGTCTGCCACTGTGATGGTGACTGGATCTTGTTCAGGGAGGTTGCTGTGGTCTTCCCTCAGAGCCACCAGCCACTCTGCATCAGTGTTATGTGATGCCTCCTTTTCCCATATGCCTTCCCAGTCTCCAGCCTTGATAGGTCTGCTCTGGTGTTATCCCCCTGCCATTGAGTGTACACTTTCGCAGGTTGTGTTATCTCAAGTGTACCTCTTTAGGCGGCTGGCTAAGGCTTGTAGCCTTTGCTTGGCAGTTTCGAGTTTCATGGTTGCTCTTATAGCCCAGCACCTCTAGGATCAGCTTATTGGTTTCAGTGTAGTTTCAGGTAGGGATCACTCTCAGTGCTGCATTCACATCTTCTAGGAGACTTTCAGATGGTACTTCACTTAGCCTCTGTAACTGGCGTCGGGGTTGCCTTGTGTTCATTCGGGCCATCTTATCTTATCTTTCAGGTCAGACGCTGTCTCGCTCAGCGTGATACTTATTGGGGCTTCGTACCCAATCTCTGGTTGGGGAGTTAGTGTTAAGTCCCCTCTGACCTGGCGTCCTGGCTCCCCCTTGCCGTAGCATTTGTATTGTACCTCGCCAAACTCTAGCTGCCTTTTGAGGATGTTGGAACACTGAGCTACTAGTTGTTTGGCCGTTAGCTTGGACTGTGGGTATCGTAGTAACCATTCCTCCCACATCCTGTTCATGTAACCCCTCTGCCTAGGGTTACTGGAGTAGTAGCATTCCAACAGAGCCTTGTTCTCGCATCTCGCCCATTTCTGCCTTGTTCCAGTAGCCCCTTTTTCATCAAGGTGCTCTGGTTCCCCAGACCTTGTTTGGCCGGGCGACGGCTGAGCCGGCATCTCGTAAGGTTCATTGTCTCATCATTGTATGAGGTGGGCTGTACCGTGAAGGGTCTTGCCCAAGGACCCACACACTGGCTTGCTCATTGCCCCCTCGGGGTGGGATTCAAACCTGGGCCCCCGTGGTCCCCTCCTAACTGTTCCACGCCAAGAGAACCCAAGCGAAGAGGAAATGAGGCTTATGTGGGTGTGAGTGTGTGCATGATTTTGACCTCTGACCTCTTGACCTCCCAATCCCCCTTTTTTTTCCCTCCTCGGATCTACACGATCCACGTAGGTCACCCATTTTGACTTCAAAATGGCGAATTTCACCAAAACGTGAGGGATTTTCATGCCTGCTGCCTGCTGACCCTGAATGATGCACTAAATGGGTATCTGCCATCAAACAGGAATGCTGGAAGCCCTTGGAGGACTTTTGGCTATGTAGCCAGCACTTTGTCGGGTTGTCATAAGCTTCTACGTCTAGTTTGGTCAACCCATCCCCAGCCTATGTTCCATCAATTTTTGTTTTTTGTCTCAACTCCATTCATTTTTTTAACTGTAACATTAACTCCTAAATAAAATATTGAGACATGCAACATGTTTTCAATCTAGCCTTAGCGATATGGTTTGCTCAATTTTTACAGTTCGCAAAATGTTTGAGCAGCATTGTGACGTTTACATTATTTTACAATCAATTTCCAAACGACGAAGACACAGGGCAAGACGCACTCATGTGCGTACAGCAAGTTGTGACTCTTGCGCTTCACCCAAAACGTACGTAAGCCTCGTTAAGTTTCGTTTCGTAAGCCTCGATTTCCCATAATGCTTGACATACGACGGGAGCTCGTCAAGTACAAAAAGCCAACTTGTGTCGGATCGAGTCCGGTCTGCATTCTCACTTCAAACGAACCGCACCAGGATTCGAATGGTACCGTGCCGAGTAGGGGTGGGTATTGGCAAAGAAGTCACGATTCAATTCGAATCACGATTCATATGCCACGATGCGATACTATCACGATGCATCATGATACTTGAATTATTGCGATGCATTGCAATATATTCAACACAGTGAAAATGTACCAAAAAGAGGATAACTTAAATATCAGTGGCTGTGTATCTGGGTAGTGTCTTCAATTGATACATAACTCTGAGCAAACCTAACCGAATTTATTGAATAACAAAAAAATAAACCAAAACAAATGTGCATAGGATTTTTTCTAAAACAAAAAATGATGTTCAAACATTTGCCATTTTGGAGGTAGCTACCATCATAACAATACCCTTTCACAAAGAAAAAAGTGCATAGGATTTATTTAAAAAATAATAATTAATTAATACATTATTAATTAATAATAATCGATTTTTGGCATCAAGAATCGATGCAGTATATTGTGAAACTTAGTATCGCGATGCATTGTCATGACAATTATTTTGCACACCCGAATCAAAGGAACAAACGAACTCTGGTTCGTTTTAAACAAACCAAACAAGGCAGGTGTGAATACACCCTTAGAAAACTTGAAGACAGCTAACACTATCCTCACAGCTGAGAAACAGCCGTTTACTCTATATCAAGGATTCTAGCACTCTTTTTGCCTCCCAGCATGGCGGTGTAAACAAACTTGTGACGCACTGAAAATGGTCTATATACCTGCAGTCCACAATCTTTGCTTTGTGATGATTATACCTTGTTCAGATTTGACAGCCAGGTGAGGAGGCAGAGGGCCACTGGAGGGCAGGTTTCCAAAACCTGCTGGATCACCTCCATCAGGCTGATCCATCTCTGGAGCACCAACCTACAACAGAGTGAGAAAGTTCAGCTGATGGATTTCAGGTTGCATTCACATTCTAGAATCTTTCACTGTAAAATTATGATAAATAAGATACTATCCCACCAAATCAAGTAATAATAATTAAAAAAAAAAAAAACAGGAAAACCTGTGTTGTCCACCTTGAACTTGTGATGCAGCATGTAATTAACAGTAGATTTTGCAAACTCAAAAGGAAAGCTAAACATAGTGACTAACCCCCACTGCTGGGACTTCGGCAGCATTCATCTCTCCAATCCGAACCAGGTAATTCACAAAATCCCTGGCCGAGTTGGACTGAGCGTCTTTCTTATTAGTGGAATTCCCCATTCCTGTGTAGTTATAGCCGTCGACACGAACCTAGAATAGAGAACAGTGAGTTTGAGTCTCTCCCAACAAGCCTACATGCATTACATTGACTTGTGTGCACAGTAAGAAGTGAAAAGCAGTGAAACCCACCTCACAAAGAAATTTCTGTCTGTTCTTGTTGCCAGCGGCTCTGATGTCATAACTGGGGGTCTTTTTCTTCTTCCCACACCAGGCATAGAGAAAGTTCTTAACATCAGCCATTTTGAACTAAAACAGAATACCACATTATAATGTCTGTGTCAATATTCCAGTAGGTACAGGGTGCTCAGGTGCAGGGAGGTCCACTTTGGAAGAAGTCTGATCCCCACTGCTACCACATTTTGAACAGGCCCGGCTGAGTGATCTCAAAGTCAAAAAACGTTGAGACACACTTTTTCATCCATGTTTGAATCTTTGCATATAAAAATATTTAGTTGAGTTGTTTAACTTTTTTTCCCTTTACTACATAATACCATGCAGCTTGCAACATATACTTGATGCCTTCCATATGTAGAAAATAGGAAACAAAGAAAAACATGTGAGTGAGAAGGTGAGTCCAAACCTTTCACTAGTAGTGCATGTCTAAAGTTGTTTTGTCTATGCGTCTGTCAAACAAGCTTTGTTTGCTTCTCTGACAGATGCATAGACTGTTGCTAAGTCCTTTCTCTTAGCAACACTTGGATGCAGACAGATGCAGTTAGAATGAGCCCATCACTACTGCATACAGTGGTGGTCAGGTAAGTTAGCACGATTTGCATCTCTACACACTGTTCCCCACCCTCTCCTCCTATAGAGGTTATACAGTTAACATCAAAACATTCTGAATTTTTAGAATGAGTGGCAACATTCTATGAGTGTCAATGGCAGTAATGATATTTTCTACTGTAAAAGCTCAAAACACACCTACAATGTGAAGAGCTGCTACAGTTTAATAATAAAAAAGTACAGAACCCTGCTAAATATTTAGTTTGTACCTGGCATCTAAAACAAGAAAATCAAGTCAAGTAGAAGTCAACAATAGAAAAACAGTGAACAGTTAAACAACAGTACACAGCGCACATACACACATTTATCATTAATACAGACTTTAATTTAGACCTGCGTGATTTATTGATTAAATTGATTAATTCGAATTTGCAGTTCAGGACGATGTGTTTTTATGAAAATCTATTTTTTAATTATTTTTTAAATGCGAGCGGAACTAATGCGCGGAAAACAAGCTAGCATGCAAGTGAGGGAAAGCCAGAGCTTGTACCAAACAGGTGTTGCTACATCTGTTATTTGGAACTGGTTCGGTCTTCTTGCGTCGGACTTGGAACAAACGAGTGCTCGCTGTAAGGTCTGTTCAAGAGCTGTTGCAGCACGACAAATGTATCCTAGCGCCTAAAGCAGAGGCAGCGGAGTGGGAGAAGTGCAGGTCCCCACAGCGCGAGCACATATTGTAAAAGACATGGTGCCCATATATACTGTGGAAAAGCCCGGATTCATTAACATTGTGAAAGTTTTGGACCCGAAGTATGTGCTATCAAGACGCAAATATTTTTCTTGTGTTGCCACAGCTGTATACAGACTGTACAACCTAACATACATGAACACAGACTGTGGCTTTTCTGCATCACTCGAGGAAAAACTAAAACACAACACTACCCACTCCAGTCCATCTTTCCCACAATCAGGGAATAATTTAGCTCCATAAAATGATTCTTTATAAAAGAAAGATATTTATATAATTGTGATTTTTTTTTAAACAATAACAGCTTAATTGATGCAAGGTGTAATGTATTTGTTTTATAAAAGAACATTGCATTGTTTTGAGCCATTTGTCTGTCTGTTTTTGAGTAGGGCAGAGGAAAATCGATTAAAATCGGACTTTTTTTTTTTATTTATTTTTTTTAGAATATTTTTAGGCCATATCGCCCAGCTGTACTTTAATTAATCAGACACAGTTCAACTGAACCTTTCGGTTTTTCCCATATGGTTAAGCTAACAAGCTCTGCACCACAGAACTATAATAAATCCATGCTCTGCAGTCACAGCAACAATAGAGGAAATACTTTCAGTTTTACCGTATTAAGATAATCTGAGCTAAAAAATAAGTTTAAAAAAAAAGCAATGTGTAAAGTAGATGACTTTAGCTACGCTAGTCAGAAAGGTCTATTAAAGTATATAAATCCTATAAGAACCCTATAAGAATCCATTTAGACAAAAAAAAAAAAATACTATTCTTAAAGGTATTCCTATCTCATTGAACAATGTCGTAAATCTATTGACTGTTTGTCATACTGAATTTTAGACATATTGTGGGATACAATACAGCTCACAAAATTTCCCTAACTTCAGTTAGCAGCGTCTAAAAGCAACATTATTGTAAATACAAATGTGTGCGTGCGAGATCACGATTCATTTTAAGACATTTGGGATTTTAATGATTTGGCATATGGCCGACCACTCATTTTTGTTGTTTATGTTCATTAATTCCCTGGATTTACAATGGCAGCACAGTATCAACCCTGCAAGTCCTCATCACCAGCGGATTTTCTTAAAAATCATAATTTGTATTTTTTAACCGTTGGTTTCCTGTTGTTCGTGGAGCTGTGCTAACCATTGAGCTAACACAATGCACGATGGTAACGACGATGCGAACTGTACCTATCTATTGTAAGAACCACAACGATCGCATGCACGAAATGAGCAAAAACTGTAATTCAGGTCTATTGCAATTGATTTTGTTTCTCGATTTACGGATTCAGTATGTTTAGAGAGACAATTGATCACTTACATCTCAATGAACGCCACTGTTAACAGCCCCGATGCTAAGAACCTGCTATACGGATGTACGCGTCTGCTGGCTGGCTCATTAGCGCCCCCCTCAGCCTTGGAGTGAAGCAGCCTGCCTGAAGTAAGCATGGATCTAATGAGTCTTTGAATATAAAAGTTGAGTTATTTAACTTTTTTCTTTACTACATAATTCCATGCATCTTGCATCATATACTTGATGTCTTCCATATTTAAAAAATAGTGAACATAAAGAAAAAAAACACTGTGAGAAGATGTATCCAAACTTTTGACTGATAGTGTATGTCTATTGTTGTTTTGTCTATGCATCTTTCAAACAAGCTTTGTTTGCTCTTGGAGTCCAGTCCTTCCTCTTAGCAACGCAGATGCAGACATGTGTTAGAATGAGCCTATCATTATTGTACACACTGGTGGTCAGGTAAGTTAGCTTTATGTGCAGCTCTACACACCGTTCCCGGCTCTCTCCTCTTATAGAGGTTATGCAGATAACATTACAACATTCCGAATTTTCTGAATGCGTGTCCACATTATATGAGTGTCAATGGCAGTAATGACATTTCAAGAGTAGGACATAAATGTCTTTTGCTTTTGATTATATCATGTCCTGTGCTCCATTTTATGCCTTACATGAACTGTAATACCCGTTATTTGTTTCAATAGATTTTTTTTTAGATCAAGCTTTAGTTTGTTTTCATAAAAATAACAAAATTTTAGTCATTTTAGTACATTTAGCGGCAGTAGCTCAGTTGGTAGAGCGTTTGTCCACTGATCCAAAGGTTGGCGGTTCAAATCCCGCTCTTGACATAAGAAACATCACTGGTTGAGCGGTCAGATCCACTGACCCACAGGTTGGTTGGTACGATTCCAGCTCCCACAGATGAATGCTGCCGTTGTGTCCTTGGGCAAGACACTTAACCCTCCTCGCCCCCAGTGTCTGCGTACACTGGTGTGTGAATGTGTGTGTGAATGGGTGATTGGTTCCTTGTTGTAAAGCGCTTTGGGTGCCTTCAAGGTGGAAAAGCGCTATATAAAGATGTGACCATTTACCATTTATTTACCATAACAGAGTCTGACAGGGTCTAACAGGGTTTAACAGGGTCTAACAGGGTCTGTTAGCCAGGCTTCCCAGGCTCCCAGGCGTGACGTGTGTGTGACGTGTGCGTGATCAAAGACACATCAAAGATCAAAGGTACATTTCTGCGTTGCCTAGCAACGCAGAAAATTCCTGCAACTTTGATCTGCTGGTGGCACTAGAGGGTTGGGGGTGGGGGCCTATAATTTGCTGTGGGTAATGAGGAGACTGGCTGGAATGTGCATGCCAAATTTCACAACTTTTTACCAGATGGTTCTAGACTCCCATAGGTCGAAGAATAATGTATAATAATAATAAGAATCAGTAGAAACACTTTTTTTTTTTTTTTTAATCTTTTAATATTACAAGGTACACGATAATACACATTTCAGCACATAATAGTACAGATTTCACCACCACAATAACAGTCACAAAGCACTTCTTTTTTCTCCCTTCAGAAAGATGTACCCTGTGGTACGGAAATGCACCACAAGGTACATACATTCGCAAAGCGCTCAGAGGACATATCGGGGGATGTGGGTACGGGGATAAGCACCGAGAGGAACAGGGGAAGTATAGAGGACCAAGGGGCTTGCCCCAGGTGAAGAAAGGGGTCTGGGGGAGAGCAAGGGCGACACAGCGCCAGGGAAGGCCCAGGCGCCAGGGACCGGGGGGACAGCGGAGGGGGGTAGGGGTCAGAAGTCCAACCGAGGGAAGCCGGCTCGGGAGATGGAGAAAAGCGTACTAAGTAGAAACACTATGGTGCCTAGCACCTTCGGTGCTTGGCTCCAATAAAGAAAATAACTTTACATAACTTGCATTTTAACTGCACTTTAACCAAGTTTCTAGAGTCAGTCCACAACAAATAATGACACAGATCAGCATTTATGGATAAGTTTGGATATTTCTTTCAAAAACAGTGAATCTCCTTAAGAGTCATATAGGCTGATTTTGACCATGCCCCCCAAAACTCAAACATTTTAAAAGATACAAGACTCAAATTTGAGACGTTATACAAACATGAATTGTGCCAAGTTTGAATAAAATTCATTAAAGTTTAATTGAAATTTTATCCTGAGTCTTGCCAGTTTCCCATGGAATGGCCCATTTCGTGTAAGGTTGTATTCCTCATCATGTCAGGATTCTTTGTTCCAGTGTGACACCGTATGTAACAATAGTCCCACTTTTAACTGACTCAAATAATTTTACACAAGGTTGGTCCCACACAATGGGTTTTGGGGGTCCTGAGTTCAAACAAGGCTGAGTTGGAACATAAAGACCCTGAACTCGACTAATGGCTAATGCAAAATCATAGTAAGAAAAAAAGGAGCAACATTTGCTGTGGAGGGGTCTGGCTCCCAGATTACTAAACTCACACCGATTTTGAGACTTTATTGATCCTGAGGGAAATTCAAGTTTTGCTGCAGCAACATTTACACTGCTCTTTTCAGTCGCCTTTGTGTCTCAGTGAAAGGTCTCGGTGCAGTTTAACAGGAGGACTGACATTATTAAGTAACAGCATTGTTATTAATTTATATATATTATAGTTTTGGAACACATGGCTGTATGTTTGAGGATTATTAGCCTGATCATCTTTTGGGGTCTCCTATAAAGTAGTGTTTCAGACATGTTCAAAGGTGGAAGATCCAATCAGATTGCTGACCACTGAAATACGTAGGCTAAAAAGAAATTACAAACCAAACACAATATTGTCCCTTTAATGAGAATATGCATATTTTTTTCAGCGGCAGTTGCACAAATAAGATACAGTCACATGGGCCTACACATTAAAGGGTCTATATTACACAAATTGATCTAGGTCATAATGTTCCTCACCAAAACATACCTGGATTTGTGTTTGTTTCATTAAAAAAAAAAACTGCATATTTAGGCTGAGCTCTCTCAAAATGAAAACACATCACTCCATACATCTTCACTAGAATCATTTGCAGCCGTGGAATTGCCAAACTTTGAAGCCACATCCTTGTTGAAACGTAACTTCTCGGTACACCAGAAGATATAGACTGGGTAATCTGGGTAATCTCAAATGAACAAAAGTTAAAACTATTTTTAAAAAAATATCTCAGTACAGTACAGTACAGTACAGAAATTTAGTTAAATTGAGGTTAAAACAGCTATTAACTTTAAAAACTAATTGATGACATCACAAAGTGGAACAGAGCATTTTGCACTTTGGAGATGTAGTACTCCAGGTATGTCTTTGATTGGGTAACAGCATTCCAACAAAAGCCCACGTTAACCAATTTTGAGTAATATAGGACCTTTAAAATGTGCACCATTTTGCATATTAATGACATTATATCATGATACAATGTGAGGTGCTAAGGGACATATATGAGTATTACATACCAAAACATGTCAATATCAGAAAAGGTTTATATGACTTCTACATATAGACTTCATAAACACGGCATAACACTGCCTAGTCATCATGGACTAGAAGAACAATCTTATGGACACGGTTAAGTTCATGTGTCTAAATAGACACTATGAGAGAGTTAGTTTTATGAAATACCCATGGCCTTTATCAAGTACTGCCAAAGTTTAAAACAAAAAAATAGCTAGTGCACTGTAGGCCTAATGAAATGTTATACTTCATGTTGCAGTCACAGTTTGAATTTGTGTGATCCATTTTCACAATTAACAGTTAAGTCAATTAAACATTGGTGATATTTATCCTATGCAATGTACATTCTTTTGGAAGAGACCATTCTTCAAGCCAGACTTTAAGTGTGACACAAAATTGGTCAGTCCTGAGCAGCTCCTGTTCCAAACAGAAATATCTGAAATGACGTGACGATGACACATAAACAATGATATGAAATGCAAGCAGACCTTCGAAAGACATAGGCTATTATCTGCCACAGCCATGAACTGTGAAATGTGTAGCCCCGAGTTGAGTGTACAGAAATGTCTGTTGACAAGGCTTTGTGACGTCCCTCTATTCTAGCTTTTTGGTGCGTCCTCTAAAGTGGTCCATCATGTTGAAGGCCCCAAGGTATTCTCCCAACAGGAGCCCATGTTTTGTGGAGAGGATACTGTGGAGAGACAAGAAAACATTCAGTCTGAAGACCATATACAAGTTCCAGACTTGACACAACAGTCCAAGTTTGCTGCCATCTACAGGACAGGACATAGCAGGTGTACAGTGGTCCCTCGCTCTATCGCGGTTCACTTTTCGCGGCCTCGCTGTTTTGCAGATTTTTTATTTTTTTTTTATTTCTATTTTTTTTTAATAGTGTATCAACATTGTATTGTGCGTCCTGATTGCCCAGGCTGAGACCAGACTGGGACCAGACCAGGACTAGACCAGGACTAAACCAGGACTAAACCAGGTCTAAACCAGGTCTAAACCAGGTCTAAACCTGGACTAAACCTGGACTAAACCTGGACTAAACCTGGACTAAACCAGGTCTAAACCTGGACTAAACCTGGACTAAACCTGGACTAAACCAGGACTAGACCAGGTCTAAACCTGGACTGAACCTGGACTAGACCAGGTCTAAACCAGGATTAAACCACCGCAAGCGTGCGGCTCTTGTGCGTGTTCGCTTCGACTGCGTCATTGGTCGCGGTCCGGAGGGAGAGGCACGGTTCAGGCGCTGCCGGCCTCGGTCTTGTGCTCGCAGCCCCGGGTGGGACGCATGGCCTCGCGCCAGTCATGCTGCTCACAGATTTGACCACGATGAGCGGGTGCACGTGTCACACTTCTCTGGTCCCAGGGCTGGACCAGGTCTAAACCTGGACTAAACCAGGATTAGACCAGGTCTAAACCAGGATTAAACCACCGGAAGGCTCTTTGCCTTGTTTCGTGACCACGATCACGTGTCCGCACTCAGTCTTACTTGCTAAATGTAAGATTTATTAAGACATACAACGTTTTGGCACTAGGTCTTCATAAGGCAAAATAGAGTGAGCGCTCAATCTAGTGCCAAAACATTGCATGTTTTAATAAATCTTACATTTTGCAAGTAAGACGGAGTGCGGGATTATTTTCTTCTCATATGTGGCAATGACATAAACACTCCATGTTATTTTAACTCACCAAACCACACACCCTTTGGCTAATTTCACTCAAACTTTAATCGTGTGTGGACACCACGACCCTGAACAGACTGATATAATAAAATACAAAAATGGGTGCAACAGCGCACTCTAGGCGTAAAGGTTAGTTTATGGGTGTGCGTGGGGTGGCGTAGGTGCGAGCAAGGGCTGATCTTTGCCGCTTGCGGCTATATTTATTATTATGTCTCTTGTTGCCAAAAATTTAATTAATCTATCTTTAGAATTATCATGAGCTGTATGATTTAATGTTGAAAATCACATTCTATTCTTCAGCGTTTTCATCATCATTGTGGCATCAGAATTGATATTGAGCATCAAGTCTATTCCTTAGTATCGAATTTGAGATTGAAATTTCAGTATCAGCACTTACTTCTTCAGTCCAGCGATGGCGTACATGCTGCGGGGCATGAGCAGATACACCTGGTCGGTGAGAACAGCCTCCAGGATCTTTTTGGTTGCATACACAGGATCTAGGATGGGCATCAGACGGGGCCACCTACAAGACAGGTAACCAGTGTGCATTTGTAGACTGGTATGAGACAAAGCTCACAGCTAGAGAGTAACCCTACAAAAGCCTGCTAAAGCATTGAGCTTGTGGCCTGCTTCCCAATACAGAACGTAAAAAACATATTTTTGGTTTGCCGAACTACAGTATTTTGGTCTCAAGTAAGAGGCCAAAGAAAGCATGCCCTTTTATTTTCCTTGTTTTCGTTTGGGTCTGAAGAGCACATAAGTGTAAGGCATTACTAAGAAATGCAACAGTAATGAAGATTTGAATATGAATGTAAACATTTCCCATTAGGATAAAAGGCATTAAAATCTTATGTGCTTTTATCAGTAACTCTGAATGTTAGCACCCCAAAATTACATAGAGTATGAGATTAGCACTTACTTGGTTTGACATCCATCAAACATGCCCGTGTTTATAAAATACGGGCAAACGATGGTTGTTTTGACACCGCTTTTACCTATGGCCAGCATTTCCAGTCCAATGGATTCTGCAAATCCTACTGCTGCAAATTTACTGGCACAGTAGTCTGAAGAAAGAACATAAAATTTGTTTAAATTGTAACTGTGATACATAAAATATGTATTGCCGACCTGCAGTTGAATGAAAAAAAAACAAAAATCTCTAATATTGAGCTACATCAATAATAAGAAGACAGTGTGGTGTGCAGAGTGACAGCAGTGTAGGTACATGAGTATGTAAAGTGCATAAATGGCAGCATGTATTCTTGTATGTCAATGCTCTGACTTGATGAGAAATCATAATTAAAAAAGGGGCTATTACACTTCTATAGGGTAGGGTACGTTTAATAAGTTTCAAGTTTTCACAGCACAATCAACATACATCCCACTAATGAAACTACTGCACATCGCAACAAGTTTGTCAAGTTGTAATATATTGTTTTGCATCATACTTTTGTATATTTATTAAAAATTGATGCAGGGGAGAAGGGGTGACCAGCATGTAAGATGAGCATTGTACAAGAGGCTTGGGCTCGTACAAGATTCTCATGTCTGGATTAGTCTAACCAAGCAGTCTAGTGTTTCTCGGATTGCATGGTTCACTTTCTCTAGTGCACACGTCAACATCATAGCATCCAGGAGAAAATGTGGCTATGATTGAATGAGTAAGGAAAGGTTGTCACAAACCTGCCAGTCCATTGACTCCAAGAAGACCTGCTGAGCTGGCAATGCAAACCAGGTGTCCATGGTTGTTAGCGATCATTGCAGGAAGGAATGCTTTATACATCTGTAGAGAGCAAGACACAGAGAGACAGACAGAGATAAAGAGAGACAAAGACACTTTATTGCTCTCAAGGGAAATTCAAGAAGGGTAGGATGAAAATAAAGACGCAAAACAAAAACACAAATGTAATGTCCACAGCATGTAGCCAAACACTAACCCAGAAGTGAGCCATACTGTTCACTTCCATGGTCTTTTCGATCAGCGAGTCGGGAGCATCCATGAACTTCTTCCCTGTTACAATCCCAGCGTTATTCACCAGAATACTGACATCTCCCACCTCACGCTTCACCTGAAAAACAAAGAACACTACTGATTCTCATGCAAAAATATCAATACTTTTTTTTTTAATTAAATGATTATTATTTCTTGTTTTTTAAATACATTTTAGTTTATATGCACATATAATAGTGTGTAGAATCCCTCAGTCGTCCAGGTAGAATCCATGCACATATAACTGTAATTCTCTTTAGTATTTGTTTCAGATTAATATTGCGATACCCTGACATTTTTATCTTCTCTAAAATGAATACCTATCTGTAGTATGGAAGTGCATTTCCACCAGTAAATAAAAAATTTAAGCCTCACAGAAAGTCATAATTACAAGTTTTTACTATGACTTTTAAAGTCGACTCCTATTCCTCCTTATTTTATTATTATTACTATTTGTCTGCATGCACTTTCTTGTTCAAACTTTCTCTCGCACTAATCTGCCTGGAGCTAATGTGGCAAGTGAATATCTCACATAGGAGAAATTCACAGCCCATCTTCCAGGAGCTCAGGACATCTCCACATAGCTCCATTTCCTTATTGTGAATGTTGTAAAAAGACAAGAAAGAGAGTGTGCAAAGTTTCCAATTATGTTACGCATCCATGGTAGCTGGTTTATTCCAAACAGGGATGAAGCATCTTTGGCTCTGCGGTGAACCTGGTCTCATGGCCCTGGCCGGGAATTGATGAGCTTTGCTGGGCACTTGGCACAGGCTACTTTGGGTGGCTCAGTGATAAAAAGCATAATTAGTAAAATAACTACACATTTTTCATTGTAGTAGGTTCATACATGGTTTCTCCAGGAAAATGGGCGTACCAGCGCAAGCGCATGCCGAGAGCAGGTTCAGAGTCAACTCTGAAAACTCCTAATTATAGGGGTGCCACGGTACACAAAACTCACGGTACGGTACGTAACTCGGTTCAGACCCCACGATTCGGTACATTTTCGGTACAGTGCAGGGAAAAAAAACATAACCAGAAAGGCTGTCCTCAAAGGCAACTTTTTATTGTTTAAATCTCCAGCTGAGATAGCTGCAACTTAAAACCTGTAAAGATCCCATGACATGGTACTTCTTGATGCTTTTATATGGCTCCTTAATGCTTCCCTAATACTGTAAATGAATCCTTCTTCAAAATCAACACTCAGTACATGAGAAAGACCTATGAACACAGTCAGAGTCAAAAATATGTCTCTGAAACACTTTATTCTGGGCGTTGTTGCTTGAATGCAAATGAGGAGGACAGAGACAGGCCAGTGCAGCAGGTGGAGGTGTGGCCAAACTCTCCGCTCTTTCCTCTTTAGCGGTGCAATGTGCGCTGTCACCCACTTCTGTGTTTGAGCGCAGAAGGAAGATATGAGACGATTTCCATTGAAAAATAAACACATTTCCACAGAAAATAAAATTAAACCACTGCTGTTTCAGAGGTTCGGAGGCTCGGATGTCCTTTATCCGAGCCTCCGAACCTCTGAAAACACCCTCACGTGTCTCCAGGCAAATAAAAAAACGCATCTCGCATTGCGTAGCTCGTTCGCAGTCCAAACTCTCTGGGCTAAGTGCGGGAGGAGTCCGTGACTTTCCGCTTTTTTCATGACAGATGACGTTCATCCCTGTGTTTACATGTTCATCAGGGCTCGCAAATGGCAATGGTTAAAGAGTCCTCAAGGAAACCCTTGCAAAATGAAAGTCCCGTGGTCAGTTCAATATTAAACTTTTGTACCGTATATTCTCCATCAAAATGCACGCACCGAACCATGACCCCTGTACCGCGACGGTTCAATACAAATACATATACCGTGCCACCCTACCTAATTATGAGTTTAAAAGTCATAATTATTATTATTAATTATTATTAATTGGTTAGCTCAACTGGTAAGTCACTGACTTTCCCCCTGGGGGATGTGGGTTCAAATCCCCCCCTGGCAATGAGCTAGCCAGTGTGGGTCCTTGGGCAAGACCCTTCACGGTACTGCCCCCCGGGCGCCGAAAAATGGCTGCTCACTGCTCCTGAAAAAGGATGGGTCAAATGCAGACTATGTCAAATTTCTCCCGTGTGTCACTGTGTGTCATTGTGTGTGAGACCAAATAAAGACTTAATCTTATGACTTTCTGTAAGGTTTTTACTTTTTATTTATTGGGGAAATGGGATTCCATAGCAAGAGTGAGCTACCTCAGCTACATAAATGTCATACAAGACACAATCTATAGCTGAATTTGTAAAATTTGAAAAAAGCTGACACAACTCACAACAAACTCACTCACTCCATGGCTCAAATCTCAGCTTGTCTAAATCACTCTTGTCTTAAATTGAATTAGAGGTAAGATCTTAAGCCCGAGCCCGAGCCCGATCTGACCCGACCCGAAATTCGGGTCGGGTTCGGGCCTAAAATGTCAATCATTGCTTCGGGTCGGGCTCGGGCCGGGCTTCTCTCTCGCTGACTTTTTTTAAAATAAATATATGTTTATAAAAATATATAATAAAACGATGTGTGGATACTAAACTAAGGAATACTTGTTTTAAAATAAATAATTTGGATAAAACAGAGAAGGCGCTGTAAGGTAATTGCTATTTAACTATTAAACAGGAGCCGCTCTTAATAATCTTCCCCTCCGCAAGTCCACATCTATTTTGACCTGGTATCCCCAATATGGAGGAGCAAGAAGTTAAGGATAAACTAAAGACAGGAGAACTGAAAAGACAAACACGCACCGGTAAGAGTGAGGTGTGGAAAAGCTTCAAATTGATTGTTGAAAATGCTACAGAAACTTGCGTTGGCTTCGCTGAATGTAGTCAATGTGGCGCTTTGCTTTCATACGAGAGCAAAAAGACTGGCACCTCGACGTTCCCTCTAAGCTGCGCGCCTGTGCAGTTGCGCACTGCTCACACATTCTCAGCGCACAAGAAAACCTATGCAGCGCAGGGATGAAAGAGTTCCGCTTTTTTTTTTCAGTCGCGGGGTCATCTGAATACGGGGGAATCGTCCATTATTCAGAAACAAAAGTATGTGTCTCGTATTAAACTTCTACCGGTGTAAGCCGCGAGCACGGGCAAGCCGCGAGCACGCGCAGCTCTTTCCGCGTGTAGCGGGGGGGGGGGTGCATGTCGGATGTCGCGCGCAGGGTTCCAAGGAGCGCTCAGGGAGTTAGTGTGTTTGCTCAGACACATAAAACATTAGGGGGAACATTCGACGCTGAGCAGGCATTTAAACAGCTGTACTAGCAAAATTGATGATCGTCAAACATCTATATTATCATTTGTTTCAAAAAAACGCCCCTCACAAATAAAATATGAAATTTCGGGTTTGCTTCGGGCTCGGGCCTGCAAATCAAGTTAATTGGTCGGGCTCGGGCCGGGTCGGGCTTTAATACCCGCGGGCCGAGTCGGGTCGGGCTGGATTTTTTAGGCCCGATCTTACCTCTAAATTGAATACATCCAAAACAGTAGCAATGATGTTCAGTAAATCCAACAACACTTCTCATACAGTTCCAGACATCCTGGTCTCTGGAGAACAGCTACAGATTGTCCCACAATACAAATATCTCGGAATTCTAATAGACTCTAAATTATCATTCAAATCTCACATTAATAAAATAACCAATCATATAAAATTCAGTATTCACAACTTCAAACACATTTGGCATCAAATGTCCACCCAAGCAGCTAAAATGTTCATGTACTCAATGATTCTCTCTCACATTACATACTGTTTACCCGTCTGGTCCCTGGCAAATACCACAACACTGAAACCTCTGCAATCACTCTACAAACGAACTGTTCAAATTATGGATAAAAAACCAAACCATTTTCACCACTGTCCAATACTCCAAAAAAAAAACACTTACTCAGCCTGGATAACATGATCAAATACTCTAATCTCTGCCTCATCTATAAAATCATTCACGGTCTATCATCTCCACCACTCAGTCAGTTTATCTCCATCAGAACCACCAGCCACAGTAGAACTAGAGGAGCAGCACGAGGAGACTGCATCATCCCTCTCAGGAAAAGTTCCTTTAAGCAAACAGCTTTTTCTGTTTTCTGTTTTTTCTCATACACGCTGGGGCAATTTTGAGCATGTTCCCATGCTTCAAAACGAACGAAACTTTGCACGGGCATCACAAAGTGCTGCCAGTACGACCACAAAAAGTCCCGTCCCCCGGGGACCCCCAGGAGCTCGATAGCGCCCCCTAGCGCGTTGTCTTTCGGGGCTGGCATACTGTTTAAGATAGGCGCACGAAATTCGGTAGGGACGTGTATCTCAATAAGACGAACAAACGCCTCACTGCAATGTCATGGCCACGCCCAACAGGAAGTGAGATAATTGACCTTTTGTGTGATTTTGGGGTATTTGACATAGAATGGAATTTGAAACACTTCTCCTACACCGTACCTCAGATGGGCTTAAATTTTGGTGAACATAATCTTAAGACGTTGGAGATGTTAAATTGCGAAGGATTTTCAAATAGGCGGTAATATGACGATACGGCGGATCGATAAAGTTAGGTATGGAATTTGAAACACTTCTCCTACACCGTACCTCAGATAGGCTTAAATTTTGGTGAACATAATCTTAAGACGTTGGAGATGTTAAATTGCGAAGGATTTTCAAATAGGCGGTAATATGACGATACGGCGGATCGATAAAATTAGGTATTTATTGAATGGGAGTTATGAGTTATGAATGGGAGGTATCTGTTGCTAGGCAACGCCCTGATCAAAGATCTTTGATCTTTGTACCTTTGATCTGATATAGCTGCAAGCAGCAATGTGGGGACAAGCATCGAAGGTTCATGTAGGCCTCAGCATGTAGGCCACATGCAGGGTCTGACAGGGTCTAACAGAGTCTGACAGGGTCTGACCGGGTCTGACAGGGTCTGTTCTGACAGGGTATCTACAACGTCATGGCCACGCCCAACAGCAAGTGAGATAATTGTGCCAGGCACACGAAATTTGGTATGGCTGTGCGTCTCAGTAAGACGAACAAACGCAGGTGCGAGGTCCCGACCAACGCCGCTTGCGGCTTTAATTATTGTATTGTAATTGTTATTTTTGTTTTTAGGTGGACAGTATCTGCTGTCAAGGGACTACAGATGAAAAATAGCCTTTGGCTAATTCTGGCATATTTACAGAAATGTTGATTAATATGCACTGTCCCTGAAATAAATAAATAAATAAATAAACAATCTAATAAAACTGTACAATAATAAGAAGTGTTTCCCATGAACAGACTATGGTGGCCCTCCATAGTCTAAAAAGAACATGGACGAAACACTGTCATAACATGAAAGTAACTACACTTTTTCAAAACTGCTTGAATATGAAATACAGGCATCAGCAGTGTTGGGCACGTTACTTTGAAAAAGTAATTAGTTACAGTTACTAGTTACTAACCCCAAAAAGTAACTGAGTTAGTAACTGAGTTACTACACTATAAAAGTAACTAGTTACCTAGGAAAGTAACTAATGCGTTACTTTTTTTTTTTAGTTAAAAATGTCAAATAATTTGTTTGTTTTTTTTTACAGTGCATTATACAGCTTTTGCTGCTTGGCTGGCGTGGCTCCGTCACCGTGGCCTTCATTGTTAACAGCACCTAGCATGCGATTATCATCATGGGGCCTGCTGGGGGCCACTAGTTTAACAGAAGCGTGCGCCGTCCAGAGATGCTTCATTAAATTCGAGTTGCTTACATTGGACGTGGACAAAGTCTTTGGCACAATGTGCACGTAACATGTACGTTTTTACTTTTTACCTCGACGAGGTTAAAATACTGCCTACACTTTCACCTTGAAAACGATGTCTTTGACTCGGGACTCGCCATCTGACACGGGGTGTGTGTATTGTGTGAGCGCTACTACTGTGTGCTGGGATTGTGTGTAGAACCCGCCCACCGCCCACTGGGTGTCTCTGGTTGGCTCAACATGAAATCTTACTCTGCTTTAGCCAATCATCATTACTTATCCCGCCCTTACCAAAGGGAGAAAAAAATTCCCCTGTGCCTATGCGAGTCACACACATGATGACAGTTTCAAAATGAGTAGGTTCAGTAACCCGCGGTAACGGCGTGTTGGTGCCAGTAACGGCGTTATAACGATAGATAAAGTAACTCGTTAGATTACCCGTTACTGAAAAAAGTAACGCCGTTAGTAACAGCGTTTATTTTAACGCCGTTATTCCCATCACTGGGCATCAGTGACATTTCAACTCCACAAATTGTATGAAAGAAAATGATTAATCTAGCAAGTATTAGTGCCACCAAGGTGTGAATGTTCATTCCTGTCCTAATTGTGAGCATTACTTGGTCGGCGACTCTGTACACTTCATTCTTGCTGCTGCAGTCACAGACGTAAGAGTGGACTTGCACCGCGCCGTTCTCCTGGGCAAGGGTGGATGTCTCCTTCAGGCCTGCCTGGTTGATGTCCCACAGCACCAGCACAGTCTGATGAGAGGCGAACTCCTGCGCCATCAGCCGACCGAGGCCACTGCCCGCCCCAGTGATCAGCACCACCTCTCCCCTAATGTTCTTCTTTCTCCGTGGGATCAGCAGGTGGATCAACCACTCAATGTTAAACCATAGTGACAGCAGCAGCACCTGCACAGTCTCCAGGAGGAAGTTCATGGTGAACCTGAAGACAAATAATAAAAATAATAATAATGGATCAGTTTTATATAGCGCTTTTTTGACACTCAAAGAAGCTTTAGAGTGCATTATTCATTCACTCCACACTGTGTGGTGGTCTTGGAGCCACAGTTGCCCCGAGTCAGACTTGTGGAAGCAAGCTGCCAATCTGTGCCATCACATATCTGACCACCACCACCAATCACTCATGCTCACATCACTTTCATACAAGGCAATCTGGGTGAAGTGCCTTGCCTATGGACACAACGGTGGTATTTAGGCACTGTTACCCCACTGTGGGACCTGATTTTCCCAGCGGTCTCCCATCCAAGTACTAGCCAGGCCCGACCCTGCCCTGCTTAGCTTCTGACATCTGACGAGATCAGGCTTTGGACAAGCTGGGATGGCCACAAATATTCCGGTCTCCACCACCAGAGGCCGCCAGAGGGTGCGTGAACGTGATGCCACACTGCCTATAACGCTTACTATAGCTATTATTTTAGTAGTTAAAATATCATGGAACAACTGAAAAGATTGAATTGTTAAAAGGAGTATTGTGCAAAGTTAAATTACTAAAAATACTTATTATTATCTTACTCATTAAATCATCATATATACTAGGGGTGTAAAGATTAACCGATTTGGATCGGTTATCAGTCTGTTTTATAATGACTTTTTTTTTTTTTTTTTGATATCTAACCTTATTGTTTTGTGTCGCTTGAGGGAAGGTTTTGCAAACCGGATTGCCAGCTTTTCAGTAGGCCTGGTGTATTGTCTGTTGGACACTAAATAAACAAAAGGATTCTATTTTGAAATTTCATTTCTGTTTCTCTCTTTTTCTTCTCAATAACTTTAAAGCACTTGGGAGTAAAGTTGTCAATTTGTATTGAATCGAAATTAACCGAACCGGATTGGATCAAATCAAATCGTACTGGATTGTTTACTAATTTTATGAATCGTCCCTGAATCCAATCGTAGTCGGTGAATTAAGATTCGAATCAAACCGTTTTGAGAGTGAAAGATCCACACCCCTAATATATACTCACTTTTGTCATTTTAATGTTGGTGTTAATGTTGATTTTACATTTAATGCTTTTACTTTTGCTATTACAAGGGGACTAAAATAATGTTCAACTTGGGTTTTAAATTGTATGTTAAAATCAGATATAAATTATTTGTAATTGTCAAGTACTAAAGTAAACCTATAGTGAGCTATAGCAGATCATGAGACATGTTCCTGCAACAGGAAGTAACTCAGGAAGTTAACTGTAGCTATGATTGTAATCATAACTGAAAGTCTCTACGCAGGGATTTCCGGAAGCTTTTAGCAGCTTCTAGAAGATGATGTAATGCCCCTTGAATTGTATATAAGCTGTGGCTTTTAGAGAGCGAGCGTGGCTCCTCTCAGACTGCTGAGGCGATACATGCTCTCTCACTTATTGAATTGTACTGTGTTGCCTGGTTACTTCGCATGGGTTGTGATTCCCTGGCGTATGGTATTGCATGACTCTTGGTCCTTTCTCTAAGCTTCATACGACCTGGTGCATCTATGTGCCCGATACAGATCTAAGTTGAAGGTAGTTCAACTTTTATTCTGTGGGAGTGAGCAGTAGCGGCCATCATTGGCGGGATAACGCCCGATCGCCTTACCACTCAGCTGCCTTACCCATATCACATGCACAGGTAGTAGCGGGACTGCTTTCATGCCGTGTCATTGCTATAATCACATCTGTATGCATCCTGGAAAACTATTGCAATAAAACACCCCAAAAAATACACTTAAACTGACTGCATTTCATTTGTGCCTCTCTGAGAAGTCATTTAGTGTAAGTTAGTGTCCGAACATCAGTTTAACAAGCTTCGCTTCGGAACAGTAAGTCTCTCTTCTTTGACTACTTCTCACTACTGGTAGGTCATCCATCCTTGTGTGGTAAAAGGGTTTTAATGCAAGTTAGTATTGGGGTCCATCGGGGTCTCTCCCTCAGGAAAAAGTTAATTACATTGCTCTACTGCTGCGGCAATTCGACAATCAGTTACCAGGGCCTGGTTAGTACTTGCATGGAAGACTGCTGGGAAAATCAGGTGCCGCAGTGGGGTGCCAGTCATCTACACCTCGGACTTCACATACAACACGGACAGCTGCCATCTCCAGAAGTTTTCCGACGACTCGGCCATTGTGGGCTGTGTGTCAGAGGGGAACGAGCTGGAGTACCGCTCGGTCATCAGTGACTTTGTAGACTGGTGTAGGCGCAACCACCTGTGCCTTAACACCAGTAAGACAAAGGAGCTGGTGATCAACTTCAGGAGGAGACCACTACCTCACTCACCGGTGAACATCCAGGGGCAGGACATAGAGACTGTGGACAGTTTCAAGTACCTGGGTGTTCACCTCAACAATAAACTGGACTGGTCTCACAACACCGACGCCCTGTACAAGAAGGGCCAGAGTCGCCTCCACCTCCTGAGGAGACTGAGGTCCTTTGGAGTGTGCAGGCCTCTGCTCAAGACTTTCTACGACTCTGTGGTGGTCTCTGCTCTCCTCTACGCTGTCGTCTGCTGGGCCCTGAGCAGCACAGAACGGGACAGGAAGAGACTTAATAAGGTGGTCAGGAGGGCCAGCTCTGTCCTGGGCTGTCCTCTGGACTTTGTAGAGGAGGTGGCTGAGAGGAGGGTACTGGCCAAATTCATGTCCATTAACTCATTCAGTGCCGGAGACGTCTATTGACGTCCCCTCGAATCCAACCGTTGAGTGCCGTGACGTCTATAGACGTCAATTGCTTTTTTCAGCGGGGGTTGCTAGGTTACGGCCTGGAGCAACTTTTGAGGTGTAATTCACATCTCTCAACCTGTAGATGGCGATGTTGTATCATTATTAGCCGATCAGAGCCGGGGAAGAAAGGAGGAGTGCAGCGTGTGTATGGTGTATTGGCCAGAGTAGTAAGATGGCGAGGCCAGAGAACCCGGAAAAGCAGACAACTGTTGATCAGCGCCTATGGAGCGATCAGATTGCTCTTGGGACCCAGGATCCTGGATCAGAGGATCGCAGAGACAAGCCGGATCAAGCAGCGAGGTCTGAGCAGAGATCTGCTGTGCCCGAGGAGGGGGCGTGTCATGTGTGCGCTGCGCGGATCAGGGAGTCTCCTCAGAACTACGACAGCTCCAAAGAAGAAGTTTACTGACTTGGAGCAGTGAGCAGTGTATGGTAATTGTAATGAATGAAGTTGTGTGTGTGCGTGTGTGCGTGTGTGCGTGCGTGCGTGCGCGCGTGTGCGTGTGCGTGTGTAGCTGTGTGTGTGTAAAGGTTTATGCATGGGCTTGTGTGTATGTACATATATATATATGTGTGTGTGTGTGTGTGTGTGTGTGTGTGTGTGTGTGTGTGTATTAGTTTTTATTATGGGTCTGTACTCTGGGCCTCAGACAAATCCTCAACAAAGTTCTATTTTATAGGAAAAGATATTATATCCTGTAAACATCTCTTGGCACTATTGATTTGAACGAATTTTCAATTCACAGAGCCTTATATTCTTATATTTGTAAATAAAAAATGTACTTTGTCATCAAAAATCTCTTTCTCTGTTATTTTAGATGTTTGAGGTGTCACTAAATCGATAAATATTGATGTCAAAGTCACTGATCTGCTCGAAATCCTTCTCTGAACTAAACGCTCGTTTTCTCCATTTCTTGCTCAAAAACCAGTGTTTTTGCTGAAACTTCCCTATGTTCTACTATCAGTTATTTGAGAACCGAAAAGGTTAGAAACATAATTTTTTTTCCAGGTGAAAGAAGAGAGTCGACACTTTATTTTGATGTGTCCCATGTTTATATAGTCAAAGAACTCAGTATTCTGTGGGTCTTGGAAAATCAGTGAAATTCTACTGAAACCTGTGGCAGTCTGAGGGATACAATTCTGAAAACAGGCCGGCAGTGAATGAGTTAAGGACGACACCTCTCACCCTCTGCACCGGACTATTGAGGAGCTGAGCAGCTCCTTTAGCAGCCGACTAAGACACCCCCAGTGCAAGAAGGAGCGCTACCGCAGATCCTTCATCCCCACCACCATCAGACTGTACAATTCTAACATATAGGCCAGACGTGCAATATCCTCCTTTTTCATGTTGATGCTTGTTGTTACTATTATCATTATTACTATTTTCCATTATTATTATTATTACGTATTACTATTTGTATTATTTATTACTTACTTTATCCCCTCCCTGACTGCATGCACTTTTTCCCTCTTGTCCAAATGTCCTGGAGCTACTGTGGTGAGTAAATTTCTCCTGTGTGAGATCAATAAAGGCTTATCTCATCTTATCTCATCTCATCTCATCTCATCTCATCTTATCTTATTGTGTCCTTAGGCAAGACACTTCACCCACATTGCCTAGTATGAAAGTGGTGTGTGAGTGAGTGTCGGAGGGGCCGATGGCTCAGATTGGCAGCCTTGCTTCCGTCAGTCTGCCCCAGGGCAGCTGTGGCTACAATAGTGATTTGGGTGTCTTGAAAGGCACTATATAAATGCATGAATTAATTAATTAATTAATTAATTAGTACAGTAATATTCATTAACAAGAACCATGCCACAACAATAGAATATAATAAAGACATTTTGTAATGGGCATATTTTGAACCCAAAGCAGCACAACAGCAGGTTGACAGGGCTCAGGCAAGTTGGCAGAATGAGGAACAAGCATGGTCAGGTAACAATCAGTCGAAGAAATGCTGGAGAGTCTTGTGCAGAAACCACAAAGAACAATCTGGCACAGTGGGATGGGTCGAGAGCAGAGACATACACAGATGTTGGGATAGGCCTCTGGGCAATTTCCCTAAAGTTTGCCTAAAATGCACCTGCTCTCATTATAATACGCTACATTAAATATAAAGCATGTTAAACGTAAAGACCCACAAACATGTTTTGAAATGCATTGATTCTTTAGCTGTCCATTTTTCAGTGTTTTCTCAAATGTTAATACTTCTAAATGTGTTTAAAACATGCACTTTGAACATAACCCTATTAAGACATACAAAAAATAATGGCAATTCCCTCATCACTCAGAGCTGTATTTAGATTGATTGATTGATTGGTCACAAAACTTATGTTTTCATTCACCCCATATTCCCACCCACAACTGTATTTACTGTATGTACTTGCAATTTAACCTTTGTGCCTTGTTGAAAATGTGTGTACACTGGGAGTGTTTTGTACAAATTGTGTACAGTGGTCCCTCACTCTATCGCGGTTCACTGTTCGTGGCTTCGCTCTTTCGCAGATTTTTTTGTTTTGTTTTTTATAGTGTAACATTGTGTTCTTCGTCCTGATTGGCTAAGAGACTGTAGACCTTTGCCGATTGATAGATGGAGGATGCAGGGGGGACCGGAACTAGGCCAGGACTAGACCAGGACTAAACCAGGCCTAAACCTCGACTGGTCCTGGACTAAACCAGGACTGGACCAGGTCTAAACCAGGATTAACTCGCCCCTTGCGGCTCTTTGCTGGTTTCGTGCGGCTCTTGCGTTCGTTTGTGCGTGTTCGGTTTGTGGCTCGGGCTGGGAGGACGCGGTCCTGAGGGGGAGGCATGGTCCGGGCTCCGCGGTTTGATCTCATGCAGTTTTGTTATTTAGGAAGTTTGTAGCAAACAGGTCCTTTGTAGCCCTTCAGACTACTCAGTGCCCATGAAGTAGCCCTCAGCCTCAAAAAGGTTGGTGACCCCTGCTCTGGAGCTTCTCTCTATGACCCCAACAGAGGGCTGCCCTGCCCCACTGACCACTGCCCCATACCCAGTCTACAGGCCTACGCCCACGCACCCAGATGGCCTTCAGAGTCTTGCCTATGGTAACTACAAGGTTAGAAGATTGCAATCCTACTGCTATGGGGATATCAACAACATACTGCAAAATGAGCAAAGGGTTATCCTGCTTGTGCTACCTCTGTCCTAGAGAAAGTGTCCTGTGTGATAAGGTTGCCTTATATAATCACTTTACACTTAACTTTACATCACACTTTACAGTTATTATTGTTTTGATAAACAAATATATTAGAACTGCAACTACTGATTATTTTAGTTGAATAGTGTCCCATTATTTTTTCAATTAATCAACTAAACAATTATTTCCATTGTACATGAAATACATTTTTGACCAAATAAAGGCTGAAAGCCCTAAACAGCTCCACATGACACACATTAATAATAATATTAATAATATTAATAATAATAATAATAATAATAATAATAATAATGCATCAGTTTTATATAGTGCTTTTCTGGACACTCAAAGTGCTTTACAGAGCATTGTTCATTCACTCCACACTCGGTGGTGGTAAGCTACTATTATAGCCACAGCTGCCCTGGGGTAGACTGATGGAAGCGAAGCTGCCAATCTGCGCCGTCAGCCCCTCTGGCCACCACCATCCCTCAGGCACACACCAGTTTCATACTTGGAAATGTAGGTGAAGTGCCTTGCCTAAGGACACAACAGTTTTCGCGACTGGCACCCAGCAGTGGCACAAGATTTCCCAAGCAGTTTTCCATTCAAGTACTATCCAGGTACTTGAGTGGGTTAGTACTTGAAAAGCCTTGCTTAGCTTCTGAGATTTTTGCAAATTTTTGCAATTTTAGCTATGTAAAGCTTGTTTTTAAATGTTTGAATAGACTTGCACCTGAAGCTCTCAGCAGATGTGTAAACAGACTCTCCACAAGGTCCACAAGAGCCACCTCACATGGGGACTGCAGAGTTCCCTTTTGCAAGACCTCATTTGCACAGACTGTATTTTCAGTGAAAGGAGCAAACCTTTGGAACTTTTTACCTGCTCATATAAAAACTATAACCAGACTCTCCACTTTTAAGAAACAGACCAAGACCTGGTTTATTCACCAGCAGCAGTGTGATCATGTGTAACTGCTGTATGTTTGTGTGTGTTTGTGAGGGGAATGACAGTGCAAGTGTGTTTTATGTGCCTATGTTTAGTGTGATATTGTTGTTTTAGCTTATCTTATCATTATCTTATCATTATTTTAACTTATTGTTGTTTTAGATTATCCATCTCTTTTATTCTCCATTATAAATACATTTTAACTTTTTTACTTACTGAAATCTGTTTAAAAGCCCTCCTAGGGACTGGTGTTGCGAATTAGCCATTGGCTAAAACACTGTGGTACCTGCATCAGATGTTAATCTATGTTTGTTGTATCTGTCCCTATCAAATAAACAATAAAGTAAAGTAAGATCTGAGGGGACCAGGTTTGACAAGCTGGTGTGGCCACATTACACACAGTGGTTTGTTGAGACAGCAACAGATCCTGGAGGTGGAGTTTTCAGTTGTGTTTTTGTGCCTGGGGGCAGCAGGGCAAGTGACTGTCTCATGCTAAATCATTCTAATAGAACAATTATAAACCACAACAAGCCTCTGTGGACCTTAAGTATAACAGCGCCTCAATGACGAGGCCACTTCTCTGATAGGAAATTACTTCAACTAAGAAAACCTAGATACCAGTTACGCACAGAGATGCTTTTACGCATCATACAAACTACTTGAGAATGTAGCTGGCCCCACTCTGGCCCCAAAACTTTGCTGTGGCCTCTCCATCCTCCACCCTGGGATCATTTCAGAACGGCTGAAACTCCCTAGTGTCTCCGACTGAATCTCGGACTAAACAAACTTTGACATTGGCGGATAAGCTTACCTGTGATGGCTGTGGAGCGGGATGTGATGGTGCGCAGCGTACGGAGCAGACTAGGTGTTGGAAAAGGCGCGGAGACGTTATTCGTAGCCCGCAGCGGCCAAAAACACAAGTACGACGTATTTGATGAAGAACTCTGAGCTGTCGTAGGAAACGCCACACACAGTGATCAGCCAATCAGCGCCCGGCCCGACACAACCTCCTCTGCGCGAAGCACTCTGGGATCTGCAGTCTTTATTTGTTCTACTGTTTGTTGGTAGACGATGGCTGTTTCTTCATTCCCAGGATCCTTCCTCCAAAGACTCCTCTGAAGCCGAGTCTTCTGACCAGATCAAACTCGATTAAACTCCAATGTTTAAAAAACATCGATCAATTCTTATACAAATGATTAAAACATGTGACTAATAAAGGCTAAGTGGATCATCTGTTATTGAGTGATACAGCCTGATCAATAAATAAATAAATACACAGCCTAAAACATCTTCAGGTGATCATTTGATCCCAAATCAAAAGTATCGTAACTGTAACATCTTAAGTAAGTATAACATTTTGGATTTTGATTTTTATGGATGCTTGCCTCATTTTTAAAGTTTTAAATGGGCTCGCTCCTTCTCCCCTACTGGATTTTATAGGTAAAAAAAACCTGCGACTGAGTAAATACCAGAGCATCGACCAGAGGAGACTGGAACATAAAAAGGTGTAGGACTCTCTGAGGCTCACAGACATGGAACACACTGCCAGCCCACGTCAGGAACTGTGGCACCTTCAGCCTTTAAAATGCCTCTGAAACATTGGTTGAAAACTAACCAGACGTGCTCACACATGTAGCCTAATTTAGACAATTTCTCCTTGAGATGGCATGTATTTTAATCACTAAATAGTTTGATAATTGGAAGTAGAAATTGACGCTCAGTGCTCCTCAAAGAGATTAAAAAGTAAGGTCAAAGGAACAGTGGTTCTCCTCCAGATGAACTTTGAGCAGACAGATCTCTGTCCAAGGTGTGCTCAGTTAATATGTCACCACTGGCCTCACTTGCCCCACACAGCTCAGATAGACCTACATGCACTAACCCTGCCCGACTAAACCACTCCCTGATACAGACAGATGCCCTTATCTGCCCCCATCCTTATGTACTCACTGCAGTGACCTACTGTAGCCTGTATATGCTGTGTATTGATTATGTAGTTTCTTTAGTGAAACTACAGCTGGATCTAAAACACAATCATAGCAGTCCAATTTTCTCTCAGCTTGACAGCAAAAAACTGGAATAAAAACACTTAACAAAACCTGCAATACCTATTCAAATTATATAGCTTGGCTTTTTATTTTGCTTAAAATGGTCAGTCTCTACGGCACAATATTTTCTTGTACTTTAACTCATACTTGATGTTTGTTTTGTTTTTTTAATCAAAGTAACAGTAGCCTCTTTGGTTGCTATTCTATCTATTTTTTTTAACCCTCTGTTATATATTATATTTGATGAGTGAGCTACTGTACCCAAAACAATTTCCCTTGTGGATAAATAAAGTTTGTCTAAGTCTAAGTCTGAGTCTAAGTCTAAGTCATAAGTTTACTCTTACTTGAGTCAAAGTTTTGGTTACTCATCCCACTGTAAATAAATCTCCAAGTGTCAAAAGCTTTATATGGACAATATTAAATTATTTGAACATTTGTGTTTCTTATCAGATGTGATGTCACATTTTTGTGTCTGTCATTTTAAAATACCAGAATTTCTGCATGAGATCATTTCTGTCTGTGATACTCTTGTGTTTGAAAGTGAGCACAAAGAGGGCTTAGTATACCAGGGAACTTTATTGCAGATATTGAAGTTACAGGGTCACATGGAATTGACAAGGTTATGGGCATGTGTGGCAAGATAATGGATGTGTGTGGCTAAAACAAGAACATGCATAATCAATGTCAGAATTATGATATACATAAAAGTATGTATGAATAGGTTACATTAATAACAAAATAATATAGGCCTACATTTTGACACCACAGCATAGGCTACTATTCCTATGTAAATAGATATTTAAGACCACGATGAGCCATCTCAAATGGATGACCTGCACTCCCACCACCAAGAAGTATTTATCTAAACCTGGTACAGTTGTTAATATACCAAAGAATATCCTCTGAGTCACATGAGTACAGTCTTAATGATGATTGGCTCGCCTTCAGAAGGTTACGAAATAGATTTTCTTAAGAAAGCCAAAGCAGAATATTATTTATCTATTACTACTGACAGTCTGAATGACCCAAAACGTTTTTGGAAAACAGTCAGATCTCTTTCTGTAAGTGATAAATCTCAGTTTTTGCCAATTTTCATTGTTAATGAATCAACTCTTGTTTGAGACAAACATGAAATGTTAAATTGTTTTAACAAATACTTCGTAGCTCCTGGGTCAAAACATTCAAACGATAATGTGGCAAATGATGGCTATTTTCTTCCAGCTTCCAGGCCTTCCTCTTTTAACTTTCAGCCTATCACTATTGAGGATGTGCATAAAGAGCTGAAACATCTCGATACTAAAAAAAATTACATGGCCCAGATCTTTTGGATCCCTATTTTTTGAAAATGGCTGCTGAGTCTATAGCAGAGCCGCTTACACACATCTTTAATTTGACCTTGTTCACTTCAGAAATCCCTAAAATATGCTTTTGTATTTCCACTTTTTAAAGGAGGTGACCAAAGTGTCTTAAGTAATTATAGACCAATTTCAAAATCAAAATTGTCAGTTGTTTCCAAAAGAGTCTAATAAATGAACAACTAAAATCATATTTGGAAACTTGTGAAATTCTTTCCGAATTTCAGTCGGTATACAGGAAAAAGCATAGTACATGTGTGTGGCTGAGCGACGCATTATTTGAATTTTGAGATTTCGCGTTTCGTAACCCGAATTTCGTCGTAAACCGGATTTTGCCTTTGATCTTCCAACCAAAGCACCAATAACCTTTCCATCTCAATAATTAGACCACTACGATGCTTGTTTATCACTGCCGCTTTCATAGGAGCAGATCAGAGCCCACATCAGGTACTTCCGCCCACATTGGGCACACACACGAGGCCGTCTTCTTCTCCCTACAACCACAACAGAGCGTATTCTTCCGCCGTGCGCCGCGCGCCGCGTGCGTTTGTTTACATCTTTTACCACGCTAAACCGTGTAAGACGGAATGACGCGTAATATATACATATTTTTTTTAATGGGGGCGCGTTCGTAACCACGAAACGTCGTAACCCGAGACCGTCGTAACCCGAGGACCCCCTGTACTATGACAGCAGCATTGAAGGCTGTAAATGATATTTGCTCAGCGTCCGATAAAAAACTAAATTGTGCCTCTATTTTCATTGATTTGTCCAAGGCATTTGATTCTGTAGATCATATTAATGATTATTATTAATACGACGACTTGTAAGCATTGGACTTTCAGAACAAGCAATGAGATGGATTTCAAATTACCTTTGTGACAGATCTCAAAGGGTTAAATGTGGTGACCAGTGTTCAGATGATCTGCCTGTTATTCGAGGTGTACCACAAGGGTCTATTCTGGGACCACTTGTCTTCACTATATATATTGTATATATATATATTATATATATGTACTTATGGATTTTGGATGTTTCATCCTGGACAGTGGTTCCCACACTCACTAGTCCTCGGCCTCCTTCCTTCCGGCTCGTGTACAGTCTCAGGGTGCTGGATTTGGGATGGAACCCTCCATGCATGGTCAGGGGCTTTCGTGTCTTAACGTCTGTGGTCTGTATCTCCTCATATATATATATATATATATATATATATATATATATATATATATATATATATATATATATATATATATATTTTTTTTTATAGTGTAACATTTTTTTAAAATAAGTGTAACATTGGTTCTGCGTCCTGATTGGCTAAGAGACTAGACCAGGACTAAACGTGGACTAAACCAGGTCTAGACCAGAACTAAACCAGGTCTAGACCAGGTCTAAACCTGGATTGGACCTGGACTAAACCAGGACCGGACCAGGTCTAGACCTGGACTAAACCAGGATTAAACTACCACGTGCCGGTCTTTGCTGGTTTCGTGCTGGTGCGTGCTCCTCGCGCGGTGCCGTGCTCCTCGCACGGTGCCGTGCTCCTCGCTCCTCACTCTTTCGTATCTAGAGACCAAAATTTAACGTGAAGGCATTTCGTAACTTGGATTTTTCGTATGTAGGGTCTTTCGTAAGGTGAGGTACCACTATATATATATATATATATATATATATATATATATATATATATATATATATATATAAATGATGCGGGACAGAATGTAAGAATGTAAAAAATGCAAATTGCCATTTTTATGCAGATGACATGATTATATATTGTTTTGCATCTTCACTCACTGAAGCCATCGACAAATTGCAAATGCATTTAACATTGTTTACCACAGCTTCTCCAAATTGGCAAACAAAACCAAAGTAATGCTGTTTTCTAGAAGTAAGACTACGCAAAATGTTCCTCCAGTTGTTGCACCTGATGGCTCAGTTATTGAAGTTGTTCATGCTTTAAAATACTTTGGTGTCATAATTGATGATGGACTGTCTTTTAAGTTTCATATCAACTCTCTTGTCAAAAAGTTGCATCTTAAATTTAGTTTTTACTTCAGAAATAAGTTGTTTTTCCATTCAATGCCAGGAAGAGGCTTGTTGCTGCAATATTCCTCCCTGTGTTGGACTACGGGGATCTTTTGCATATGCATGCTCTGCGCTCTCTGGATTCAGTATTTCATGCCTTTATTACAGGGCTCTCAAGTTTTGAAGATTGGTAGGAGTGAGATTTCTGAGGAGCGGGTTTTTTTATTTTTTTTGTTGAAATTTTTCATTTATGTGACATATTTTCCAGGGGATGGGGGGGGGGCAGGGCAGAATTAGAAGGTACTTTGTTAAAATGGAAATGCTTTTATAACAAAAAGTCCATATTATCATTCAATAATTCAATAATGCACAGGATAATATGTTATCACACACAGTCTTGGTTTAGTCCTGGTTTAGTCCTGGTTTAGTCCTGGTTTAGTCCTGGTTTAGACCTGGTTTAGACCTGTTTTAGTCCTGGCTTAGTCTTGGTTTAGACCTGGTTTAGTTTTGGTTTAGTCCCGGTTTAGTCCTGGTTTAGACCCGGTTTAGATCTGGTTTAGTCTTGGCTTAGTCCTGGTTTAGACCTGGTTTAGTCCTGGTTTAGATCCGGTTTAGATCTGGTTTAGTCTTGGCTTAGTCCTGGTTTAGACATGGTTTAGTCCTGGTTTAGACCTGGTTTAGTCCTGGTTTAGTGCCGGGTTAGTCCCGGTTTAGTCCTGGTTTAGACCTGGTTTAGTCCTGGTTTAGACCTGGTTTAGTCTTGGCTTAGTCTTGGTTTAGTCCTGGTTTAGTCCCTGTTTAATCCTGGTTTAGACCCGGTTTAGTCCTGGTTTAGTCTTGGCTTAGTCCTGGTTTAGACCTGGTTTAGACCTGGTTTAGTCTTGGTTTAGTCCTGGTTTAGTGCCGAAATAGATGCAGAAATAATCTGATAATATGACTCACCCATAAGAACGCGGTCACTCCCGAAAGTTTACGTATCCATGTATGCACGTGTCACGATCTTTAATAATCCGGCGCTCCGGAGAAAAGGACATATCACAAACTGTAGTGCTCGGACCCATCAGTGCAAACTCTACTCTCCTGTTGGATGGCCTGCTTTAGCAACCCAGCGGCTCACACACTGGTACAAACTTATTTATAAGGGATTTGTTGCGCTGCTTCCTCCATACCTTAGTGTGTATCTTCAGCTTAGGCCTGAAGGACCCCAGAATTTACATTCTCAGGATGTTTACACGTTGTTGCTTCCTGCTGTGAGAACAGAGAAAGGAAAACTGTATTTTCAGTATTGTGCTCCAGCAGACTGGAATTCTTTGCAGAGAGATTTAAAACTTGAAACACTCGTACCTATGGCTTTTTTTAATACTCTTTTGAAGGACCTGGAAATGCAATCGATGATATGCCAATGTTTCTATTTGTGTCGCTAACATTTTATTTGTGTTGATTTTATATTTAATAGTTGTCTTGTGGGTTGTGTTGTGTGGGCCTCTTGGCCAGGACTCCTTCGAAAAAGAGATCTTTGAATCTCAATGGGACTTTCCTGGTTAAATAAAAAAGAAATAATTTGTATCAGGTATTATTTATTTATTCTTTATTTAATAGGGACAGTGCATATTAATGAACATTTGCAGCATTGCAGTGTAAATATGCCAGATTATAGCAAGAATGCTAATTTCCATCTGTAGTCCCGGTGACACCACAGCAAAAACAATAAAAACAATGACAACGGACAATAACACCAACATTAAAACATTAAACATTAAAACATTAAGCATTAAAACATTAAAAATGTCCACAAGTCTGGTTTTCCTTTAGCCACTGTTTCAAGTGTGATTTGAAAGTGTCCAGTGTTGGAGTCTCTCTTACTGATGATGGGAGAGTGTTCCAGAACTTAGTGCCTCTGACTGAGAGCACAGTTTGTCCAAATGTAGCGTGTCTGTGCAGGACCTCACAGTTCCCCTGGGCCGTGGCCCTTGTTCCCATCCCACTGACAGTCTTTGTTTTAATAAAATCCTGCAGCGGAGGAGGAGCAAGTCCGTGTAAAACTTTATATATAAAACAACCGTATTTAAAATGAACAAAATTATTAAAATGTAGTAAGTTATACTTGTCCAAAATTGTGCAAAAAAATTTAATGTTTGGCAGCATTTGGAACAGAGATGCCCAGACTTCCCATTCCACACATTGCTCCAGCTCTTCCGGGGGACCAGCCGACAGACTGTCTGTCTGGGAAGATGGAGGTAATTATCACACAGCAGGTCTTGAGGCTCAGTTCAGATGTTTTTCCCCAACTGTTCAAATCAAATGTGACAAACCAGATGTCATGAGTGAAGCCAACACCCTGAAGTAGCCCGATATGCAGAGAAGAAAAGGAATAAAAGGAGGAAAGGAATAAACCTGTTGTGCAGTATCTTGTGATTATGACATCATTACTAGTGAGAAAAGCACAATTTTTCAGTACAGTACTCGTTTATTGCGTGGGTTAGGTTCCAGAAATAGCCCGCAATAAGTGAAATCCGCGATGTAGGACAACTTTATATTTTACAATTATTCTACATGTTTTAAGGCTGTAAATGCCTCACCACACACATTATACACTTTTCTTAGACTGGAATTAACCTTTTCTCACATTTGTCTCTAGTTTAAACACTCAAACTTTCATAGATTTTCAACAAAATGTATTAATAGTGACACGTGGGGGGAGACACGGCTCCGGAAGCCCCGCCAGACACGCGAGGAGCACTGCCACGTCCCGGGACGAGACGCGCACCAACCCCTTGGAGAAGTGCGCAACACGTGCTGCTCTGTCACGGATTTGTCCACGATAAATCCCTCATCTTGGATGAGGGATCTACATGGAGGTTAAAATCACCGAGTATCAAAACTCTCTCAAGTTTAATAATAGAAGACAACAAGTCTGCGAAATCATCCAAAAAAGAACGTGCAGGACCAGGCGGCCGATAGATTAAGATACAATAAAATGAAGTAATGTTCCCAACCTTAGTCATCTGCATCTCAAAGGAGTTGAACGCGACGGAATTAATTTGTCGTGTCCAGAAGCCATCCTGGTAAACGAGCACGAGACCGACGCCTCGCCGTGCGGCCCGCGGGGTTCCAGTCACGGAGCAGTCCGGGGGGCACAATTCATTAAGGTGGACAAAATCCTGTTTGCGTTGCCATGTCTCAGTCAGGAACATAAAATCCAAGTGTTCGTTGACAAACAAGTCTGCGCGCGTTCGGACACTGACGTGCACTGATCGACTGGACGCTCCGGACAAGACTGGACACAACCTCCATCCTTGATACAAGTGACAGGGCGAAAGACCCTCTCACACCGCAGAGAAGTACGGGCGACTCGAGTGGGAAAGATCCGGTCACAGCTCCGTAGCGGCGGTGGCTCCGCAGATTCGCCATCCGACGCCCAGATAGGAACCAGTATCAGACACCGTTCGCTCCCCACAGATCCAGTCCCGCTTGCTCGCTGTTTTCTCCGCCTGGTTTGGACATCTGCCCTGGATCCCCGGTTCCTTTTTCTTTTGCCCCGGGGCTTAGTTAGCAGCAGGTACTCCGGCGATGACGTGGAGCATTCCAGTTTTGGAGGGAAAAACTGTGTACCTGGCCAGGTAACAGAAAAACTTTCCATATGTGCTTTGATGCGGAATAACGTATGTCTGTCATATTGAATAACAGCTGCGACCTAGCCATTTGTTGACAGGGCTGACCATGCAAAATATAGCACAAGGAAAATCACAAAAATACGAGAAATAGTAGAGGTAGCAGAAGTACAGCCGACCATAGGCGCCATCTTGCTCCAGTGATTCCTCTCAACCCGAGCCACAAACCGAACAAGCACAAACGAACGCAAAAGCCGCATGGAGTGATTTAATCCTGGTTCAGACCTGGTCTACTTCTAGTCTAGACCTGGTTTAGTCCACGTTTAGTCCTGGTCTAGTCTCTTAGCCAATCAGGGTGCAGAACACATTCAATCAATCAATCAATCAAATATTTATAAGGCGCTTTTCATACAAAATTGTAGCACAAAGCGCCTTACAGTGGTCAAGGATTAGAAGATTGACCTTTATTGATCTCGCACAGGAGAAGTTGTTTCTATATTTGACCCGGGGACCATCCCCATGATTTTGTTTTGTTATTTATGCTTTGGTCAGGCCCTAAGCTGGAGGATTTTACCTATGGCGCATGTTTAGGTTGGTGGGGGAAACCGGAGTACCTGGAGGAAACCCACCCAAACACGGGGAGAACATGCAGTCTCCACACAGAAAGGCCCGGGCAACCCGAACCTTCTTGCTGTGAAGCATAAGTGCTAGCCACTCAACCACCGTGCCGCCAGGGGTAAAAAAAAAAAAAGAACAGGAACAGCAGCAACAACAGCAACAACAACAGCAACAACAGCAGCAACAGCATCAACAACAACAGCAGCAGCAGCAACAACAACGGCAACAACGACAGAACAACGGCAACAACAGCAACAACAACAGCAACAACAACAGCAACAACAACAGCAACAACAACAGCAGGAACAGCAGCAACAACAACAACAACAGCAACTACAACAGCAGCAACAACAATAGCAGCAACAACGACAGAAACAACAACAACAGCAGCAGCAACAACAGCAGCAACAACGACAGCAGCAACGACAGCAACAACAATAGTAACAACAACAGCAGCAACAACAACAACATCAACAACAGCAACAACAGCAACAACAGCAACAACAGCAACAGGAACAGCAACAGCAACAGGAACAGCAGCAACAACAGCAACAGAACAACAGCAGCAACAACAGTAACAACAGCAGCAACAACAGCAGCAACAACAACAGCAGCAACAACGACAGAAACAACAGCAACAACAGCAGCAGCAGCAACAACAGCAGCAGCAACAACAGCAGCAGCAACAACAGCAACACCAACATCAACAGCAACAACATCAACAGCAACAACAGCAACAACAACAGCAACAACAGCAACAACGGCAACAACAGCAACAACGACAGCAACAACAACAGCAACAACAACAACGGCAACAACAGCAACAACAACAGCAACAACAGGAACAGCAACAACAACAAAAGCAACAATATCAATCAAAAACAGGAAAAGCAACAACAACAACAGAACCACAGGGACAACAAAACAACAACAGCAATAACAGGAACAACAAGAACAACAACAACAGCAACAACAAAAGCAACGAAAGCAACAACAAAAGCAACAACAACAGCAACAACAAAACAACAACAGGAACAGCAACAACAGGAACAGCAACAACAGCAGCAACAACAACAGGAACAGCAACAACAAACAAAAGAACAAATAAAAGACAAGCAAACATTGTTACACTATAAAAAAAATGGAAAAAAAATGGGGAAAAAAATCCGCGAAACAGCGAGGCCGCGAAGAGTGAACTGCGATAGAGCGAGGGTTGACTGTAATCAAAAAAAATGTTTTTTTTCAATTGCCTTTAATAGGCAAATATTGATATTTTGTCTTTCTCAAAATACCAGTTAAGTTTAAAACCTCACTTTAGAGACTTAGACTTAGACAAACTTTATTGATCCACAAGGAAAAGTATTTGGATACAAAAAAGAGCAAGAGACAGGTGATGAGACATAATTATAAAAAATAAATGTATATTTACAAGTCATAATCACTTGCCCCATTTCGTGGCGTCACACGGTCATGTGATCTGGCGCTGCCTATTAGGTTTCTTATATCGTGCCACGGTGATTCAGTCAGGCTAGATGCAGTAGGGACGCCAGAGGAGAGCTGAGCAACAAGTCGGTTTTTTGCTTATTTTCATTCTTTTATTGCTTGTAATTTTGCTTGACACTCACTGGTTTAACTAACTCATAGGTTGGTGGTTAATAAGTGTTTTTATACATTTCTAAAATGTGAAATATTAATGGAAGTGTTTGGGCCTGGGTATAGACCAGTTTCAAAGCTACGACATCACTGAATGCGCGCGCAGTGTTGACTCAAAACAAAGCCAATGCTGCCATAAAACCCCCAGCGAAGATATAGAAGGGAAGAACTCAAATAAAGAGAAACAGATGGAATAAATGATAGTTCATATCATTCAACTGACATACACACAAGTGCAGTGTTGTATAGTAACGAAGTAATAATACTTCACTACTGTACTTAAGTACATTTTGGGAGACTTTGTACTTTACTTGAGTTTTAAAAAAAATGATAACTTTTACTTTTACTTCACTACATTTCCGAATTTAATTGCATACTTTTACTCCACTACATTTTCAATGTGCCGTTTAGTTACTCGTTACAAAAAAAACCTCTACTGACTGAAGGAAGTCAGGACGTGCCTGGGCTTGTTCACTACTTGCGCATGACAATCAGCCTACACCTGTTGGTTTCATGCAGCTAGTTTAATCATCAACATCCCTGATGGAAGAGGAGACAGCATCCATCGAGGTAAGTTCTAGATTAATGAAATTGTTAGCGTCTATATTCCAATTTCAGTAACCACACCATGGACATTCTAGATACCGTTGCGAAACCTTGAGCATAACATGTAGAAATTAACTTTGTGTGACATTGTTTCGGTTACACAAAGCGTATTTGACGATGTTGGAGCTAACAGGCTACTTAGCTTTTTCGGCTCAAGGGAAGGCATAGCTGTAGGCTAAGTCTAACGAATGAGAAAGAGCACACGAGTTCATAAGGACAAAAAATAACATTAACCTGTGCCTACATTTAAAAATGTAAACAAGCGCTGTGTGTTTGTGCTCTCTACAAACAAAGCGAGGGTTAGCTTCAGACTGCCTTTGCTTGATACTTTTACTTGTACTTTTAATTACATTACTTGAGTACATTTATTTTTACATTACTTGTCATACTTAAGTACAAGAAGTTCCAGATACTTTAAGACTTTTACTCAAGTAACATTTCAGTCAGTGACTTCGACTTTTACCAAAGTAATTTTTGGGAGGGGTACCTATACTTTTACTTGAGTTTGATTTTCCAGTACTTTATACAACACTGAACACCTGCTGCTTGTTTAGGGTAATTTGCCCAGGTGTTCAATGGTGTTTAATCATGCTGATTAACTAGCAAGCACAGGACACCGCAAAGCTCACAGACATACACTCAACAAAAATATAAACGCAACACTTTTGTTTTTGCTCCCATTTTTCCTGAGATGGACCCAAAGATCCAAAATTCACTCCAGACACACAACACTACCATTTCTCTCAAACATTGTTCACAAATCTGTCCAAATGTGTCACAGGGAGCACCTCTGCCCCGCCGAGACAATCCACCCCACCTCACAGGTGCGCCACATCAAGATGCTGATCCGACATCATGACCAGTGCACAGGTGCGCCACAGACTGCCCACAATAAAAGGCCACCCCGAAATGTGCATTATTTTGCTTTATTGGGGGTCTGGGGACTCAGAACCCGTCAGTATCTGGTGTGACCACCATTTGCCTCATGCAGTGCAACACATCTTCTTCACATAGAGTTTATCAGATTGTCAGTTGTGGCCTGTGGAATGTTGGTCCACTCCTCTTCAAAGGCTGTTATGGACGAAGAACACTGGTGCATTTTATTGATTGCATTTTGAATGCACAGAGATACCGTGATGAGATCCTGAGGCCCATTGTTGTGCCATACATCCATGAACATCACCTCATGTTTCAGCAAGATAATGCACGGCCCCATGTTGCAAGGATCTGTACACAATTCTTGGAAGCTGAAAATGTCCCAGTTCTTGCATGGCCAGCATACTCACCGGACATGTCACCCATTGTTTGGGATGTGCTTGACCGGCGTATACGACAGCGTGTACCAGCTCCCACTAATATCCAGCAACTTCGCACAGCCAGAAGAGGAGTGGACCAACATTCCACAGGCCACAACTGACAATCTGATAAACTCTATGCGAAGAAGATGTGTTGCACTGCATGAGGCAAATGGTGGTCACACCAGATACTGACTGGTTCTGAGTCCCCAGACCCCCAATAAAGAAAAAAAAATTCACATTTCGGGGTGGCCTTTTATTGTGGGCAGTCTGGGGCACACCTGTGCACTGGTCATGATGTCGGATCGGCATCTTGATGTGGAACACCTGTGAGGTGGGGTGGATTGTCTCGGCGGGGCAGAGGTGCTCGCTGTCACACATTTGGACAGATTTGTGAACAGTGTTTGAGAGAAATGGTAGTGTTTTGTATCTGGAGTGAGTTTTGGATCTTTGGGTCCATCTCAGGAAAAATGCGAGCAAAAACAAAAGTGTTGTGTTAATATTTTTGTTGAGTATATTAACCGGGGAAATTCTACGACAGACACATGTAAACAAACACGATTAACTTTGTTAAATTGCATGATAAGTTTTCGACCATCATAAATGGCATTTGACATGACTGAGATCACATCTGTGACCCGTGAATTAAGTTGTAGTATGTTACTTACCCCGCAACGCAAGTGCAGTTGGCGGTCAGAACGTAGTTCTCGCGCTTGTTGATGATAGCCCAAACATTGTACATGGTCGTCTTGTGGCCTTGTCTTTGACTGGGGAGAACATCAGATGCCAACGCGCAAAACTCCCCATCGATATCGTGGTATTTTACCTCCTGTACATGGCCACACACGGCAAGCTGGTAGGCATCCATGGATTTGTATGCGCGCACTTTCTCTCTTGTATACACGCTGGGCTTCTCGACTAAATAACAGTGGATATCTGGCCACTGTAAATCTGGCCACTTTCTGTGGTCATACTGCCACTCCATGATCACATAAGGATCTGGTAGTCGAACCCCGTTGCTCAACGTGAGCTTTTGAATGTAGTTCTCCCTATCGTTCAGATACTCCGCTATGGTCCGCCATGGTTGTTTCTGGGTCAACAATGCGCGCACATGCCGGTGACGTCACGTGTGTTTACTAACAGTAAAGGGGTCTATATGGTACAAGTTACACACTGCATCAGATTATTAATTAAAATCTTCTGCATACATACACTCAAATTGGAGTCGACCTAAGGAGCGAACGAAGGAGAAAGAAAGAAAAAGGAAAAGGTAATTTTGCTCATTTTCGGATGCAGCCGGTGACGAGAGCTGAAAATGGTGTAATGCCCTTATAAATCCAGCAGGGGGAGTCCGCACACACAATGTCCTCCACCGGATACGGAAGTGACTCACGTGTTTCTTCGCCTGCAAAAACACGAGGATTTGCGATTACTCATACACTGAATATATAAAGATTGATCCCACTTCTAGAACAGATTTACAAATTTAATAGACTGCAGAAATCGACAAACTGTGAGTAAACGTTCACTTTTGATCACTGCGAGGGGGGCTTCATAGGGAATTTGGGCCGTAAAATAAGTTTAGTGGATACCACCTACGGACACATAACAACCTACGACTGTATACAGTCTAACAACATAACCAAAATGACCTGTATACAGTCTAACAACATAACCAAAATGGCCTGTATACAGTCTAACAACATAACCAAAATGACCTGTATACAGTCTAACAACATAACCAAAATTACTTCAGTTATCAAGATGCTATAGGCAGTTCGTATTTAATACAGATGGAGCTAGCTAAAGCTGATATTGTTGTAGTATAGCGAGTTCTTGGGTTGTTACTAGAAATGATCAAGTTATGAATTTACCTTTTGAATATGAAAACATGAGGTAATCATCTCTGAGTATGACGTACTCGTCACATTCTAGAATCCAAAACCACTACTTTACCTGATTGATTAAAGTGCATATATGACAGGTTTTCATGTTTTTCTAGTTATTACGTTGTCTGGTAAATGCTTTTCATAATTGTCATAATTGGTCAATAGACTAAATTCATGTAAAATCCATTTGACGATTAACCCCCATGGGACAGCATTTTCTGAGTGACAGCTTAAACAAAGATGTTGTCATACAAAACTATTATGTACGAGACTAGAGCTTTGAATCTGAAATTGATTTTTTCTTTTTGACATTTTCATTAAAAATATCGCTGTCACTTTATTATAAAAAGGTCATATGTTTCTGTATAGTTCAGTTAAAAAATACTACACATTTTTACTACTGTTTTTTTATAATCGACTTGTCATGATTAGTCGATTTAATTGTTAAAGCCCAATTCTGCATTATTTATGGAGTGGGTTTTTACTTTTCTCACATGACATTTGAGAGGAATGTCAGATAAGTACAGTATGTGTCTCTCTCTTTCAGGTGAGAATGGCCTCTTACACCTGCATCAGCTGCAGAGTGGCATTTGGAGATGGGGACATCCAGCGAGCTCATTACAAAACAGACTGGCATCGCTACAACCTAAAGCGCAAAGTGGCCAACATGCCTCCAGTCACCGCTGAGAATTTCCAGGAACGAGTATTAGCTCAACGGGCTGCTACAGAGAAGCAACAGGCCCACTCCTCAACCACTCAGGCCTGTGATGTCTGCAATAAGAAGTTCTCCTCAGACAACGCCTATCAGAACCACCTTAAATCTCACAAACATCAGCAGGCAGAGAAGCAGGCCCTGAGCACTGCTCAGAGTGAAGTGGAGCGGCTGAATGAGAAGAATCTGGAGAAGGGCCTAGGTAAGAAAGATCGGGTCTTATCTTGTTTTAGAGATTTCAAGATGATAATGATTATTCAGGACCCAAAAATATAAAAAATCAGACTAATCAATATTGAAACTATTATCGAAACTCCCTTAAGCAAACAAGTATACTGCTTATAAAAAAAATCACAAAAGTAGATAAAGTTTTGATGTTAAAATTTTTGACGTTAAAAGTTTTACCAGAACTTTGTGCTACAATTTTGTATGAAAAGCGCCTTATAAATATTTGATTGATTGATTGATTGAACTAGTTTAAGACCACATGCTATAATAAAGACTATTATTTTGTGTCATAAATTCCATAAATTTAAATCAGGGTATTGGATTAACCTATATTTGGAAGATCCCATACTGATACCAGTATGGGATCATTGCATCCCTAAAAAGAATTGTTTTGATGCACATTTTTGAATATAAAGTACAGTTGTATGAAAAAGTTTGGGCACCACTCTGAGGTTGCATAATAATTCACTCCGTCTTCACAGAAAATAATCACAGTGGAATGTCATTCATTTTCCCATAAAAGCCGAGGACTTGGTGGTTTTCCAGACACAGATTTTAAGTATAGTAATATTCATTTGTATGAAATTAAATCAAATGTGAAAAATAGGCTGTGCAAAAATGTGGGCACCCTTGTCATTTTGTTGCTTTGAATACCTGTAACTAATCAACACAAAGTAATTGGAACACAAAATTGCTTTGATGAGCCCATTAAGCCTTGAACTTCATAGACGGGGGCATCCAATCATGACATAAGGTATTTAAGGCAGCCACATTTAAGTTTTTCTTCTTCTCTTTGACTCTTCTCTGAAGAGTGGCAACATGGGGGCCTCAAAACAACTCTCAAATGTCCTGAAAACAAAGATTGTTCAGCATTATGGTTTAGGGGAAGGCTACAAAAAGCTATCTCAAAGATTTCAGCTGTCAGTCTGCACTGTGAGGAACAGTGAGGAAATGGAATGCCACAGGCACAGTTCTTAAGACCAGAAGTGGCAGGCCGAGAAAAATATCAGAGAGGCAAAGACGAAGGATGATCAGAATGGTCAAAAACAACCCACAGACCACCTCCAAAGATCTGCAAGGTTGTCTTGCTGCAGATGGTGTCACTGTGCATAGGTCAAGAATACAGCTCAATTTGCACAAGGAAAGGCTTAAGGTATGCAAAAGCACATTTGGACAAGCCAGCTTAATTTTGGAATAAGGTTAGGGATGGGGCCGATCCGGTCCAGTATCGGTATCTGATTCCGATATCAATGAAATTCACACATCGGAAATTCCGATCCAACCTGCGAAAATTTCCGATCCATGAGCCATGTCTATATATACACATTATCTGCTGAAATGACTCCACGAGTGATTCCTTGTCACCTGCTCTGCTCCTGCTGCAAAATGTCCTGCACAGTGTGACGGAGCGCCTATAGCTGCCCCCCCCCGACCGGCGCCTCTCTCTCCTTCCTTCCTTCCTTCCTGTGTGTAAGTGGGCACACATGGTTCAGCCAAACTACCCAGATGCCACTGATTTTGGGAGACTTGTCAATGGCAGATTGGTGCCACTCTGCTGAAAGAGGCAAAACATCTGAACTCAAACTCGGCAAATACTGCCACTGCAAGAAAAGCATGTGTGTTTGAGGATGCTCCTGTGCAAGAGCCAGTGTGAAGTGTGGCATTGGACCCCAACAGATGTTCAAGGATTGAACTTGCACCTGAAGACAGGGACTTCAAGGGACAGGGAAGACAGGGTGTGTGTGTCTTAGGGATGTCAACAATTAATCGATTAACGGTTAATTGTCGATTAAGACGTTGGTCGATCAAAATGCATTAATTGTAATTAACCGCTAACCGCGGACACGCGGACATGCGCACCCGCGTGGTCATGAAACAAGGCAACCGCGCTGCGCCAAGCTCGACTCACAGCCGACTGCAGGCGCCAACGGCACTGCTCAGCAGCCCCGGGTGTACCGCGAGGCGAGATCTAACCCGTAATGCGTGCCGCTGCTGGTTTCGCCGCAGCCCGAGACCCGAGCCCCGCGCGGCTGGCCTGCGGCTCGGAGCGCGGGGCGCGGCGAAACCAACAGCGGCACACGATGGTTTAATCCTGGTCTAGTCCAGGTCTAGTCCCGGTCCAGTCCCGGTCCAGTCCAGGTCCAGTCCAGGTCCAGACCTGGTTCAGACCTGGTCCAGTCCACGTTCAGTCCTGGTCTAGTCTCTTAGCCAATCAGGACAGAACACAATGTTACACTATAAAAAAAAAAATTGGATAGAGCGAGGGATTACTGTATTTTGTTATTCAGCATCAAAACATTCGTCTGCTTTTTACTAAGGAATAATTAATTGAGGAATATACAATATAATAATACTATGATATATTTATGACTCAGTGTTATGTTACTATAGCTTATATTCTTAAAGACCCTATTGAAACACTAAAATTCAGGTGAAAAACGCCGCTTATCAGTTAATCGTTAATCGACCGATAAGGTCAATCAACTATCAGTTAATGAATTAACCGATAATTTGCATCCCTAGTGTGTCTTTTATCACGCTGCTGTATAACCCACCTTGCCGGTCTTGTTTGCTGTCTCCTCAGGTGGTGAGGGTGAAGGTTTATCCTTGGGGTGGGCGATATCTCGATATTTAAAATATATCGAGATATTTTTTAAACTTGATATGGATTTTGACATATCGTATATATCGATATAATATTTATATTTAATTCTGATTTAGCTTTTTTGCCTTCTCTTTTCTGTGTGTGCCCCCGCTCGCCTCCCCCTCGCGTCTCATTCAACACGGCAGTGCCACAACCAGCAGTTTTACAGTTATTTTTCTATACAGGGATTTTTTTATGTCGCAGAAGCAATTTATTCCTACATGACCTGCACTTCAATTACACTTCAACCAAAAAATACTTTGTGGAATTTGACTTATTTGTTTTTGCAGTAGTTTCTGAAGGGTTATTTTTCTTGTACAGATATTGAGATATACAGTATATCATATATCAAGATATAAGAAAATATATTGAGATATATTTTTTGCTCCGTATGGCCCAGCCCTAGTTTATCCCCAAAGCAATACTGCTTTGGGGATAAACTCTGCAGTGTGCCACCCTCCTGATTATCCCACTTCACAGGAACCTACACCTAGATAATTAAGTTTAATCTGAAATTATTTTGTTCTGTTAAAATTGTAATAGTTGTCATCTGAGGCAGTTATTTTGTTGTATTAAATTTCTTGTGACACATTTCCATTTGGAGAACAGAGTTATGTTGAAATGTGTCTTTTCGGAGAGGAGCCTAATATTCTATTGAGGTTCTGGGCCTGTCTAGTACCGAAATCATCACAAATCCAATGAGTTTGGTTGGATTTTTATATTTTTTTCTGTGGAATGAGTATACTGTTTGGTGAAAAGAATGGCATATTGGCTGATGTCATAACTTGGGGGAATAGTTGATTGCCAATGAGGTAAAGATGAAAATATTGGAAAAAAGTGAGAAAACGCATTAAATTGAGCCAAAATCATGTAGAAATGTGTTTTAACAATTATTTTTTCACTGAATGTTGTCACCACATGTGTTCTTTGCATCTGGAATCCATTTATTAAAAGCTTACCCAATCCACTGAGGATTTCAGGAAATTTTTAAAAATTTTCTATCGAAAAATAAAGGATTCATACACTAAAATGGTCACACACACAAAAAAAAATGTGATATTTCAGGCAGAGCAGACCCTCCAATTGGAGGTATTGGTCCTTAGGGACAGAGTTGACAAAACAAAACAAAAAAAGTATAGCAGACCATGTCAGGTTCAACCCATTTTTGAGACTTTGGCTCCCTGACTATTGGTGGAGGTTCCTTCCTGCTGTGGAGCTGTGTGGCCAGTGCCGGTCCTGGGAATCTTGTTTAAGTTCTGGGTCGCATGGATTCCACTCAATATCAGCGGATTCTTGAGAATAATATTCAACAATCTGTCACAAAGTTGAAGTTACGCCAGGGCTGGATATTTCAACAAGCCAACGATCCAAAACGCTGCTCAAAATCTACTCAGACATTCATGCAGAGGAACAAGTACAATGTTCTGGAATGGCCATCCCAGTCCCCAGACTTGAATATCATTGAAAAATCTGTGGGATGATTTGAAGCAGGCTGTCCATGCTCGGCAACCATCAAATCTCACTGAACTAGAGATGTTTTGTAAGGAGGAATGGTCCAGTATACCTTCATCCAGCATCCAGACACTCATTAGAGGCTATAGGACATGTCTAGAGGAGTTATTTTTGCAAAAGGAGGCTTCACTAAATATTGTTATGATTTTTCTGTTAAGGTGCCCAAATGTATGCGCCGGTCTAATTTTGTTTTGATGCATATTGCACATTTGTTAAACCACTATTAAACCTAATTTCACTGCTGAAATATTACTATCTCCATTAGTTATTTCATAGATCAAAATAACGGGGACCCAAATACCCAATGATTTTATAAATGAAAATAATGGCAGTTGTCAAATGTACAACTGTATGTTGTCTTTAATCAGAAAACTTCACCATGTATGTAAACTTATTTTTCTCCATAATGTTATTTGTAGGTCTGGAGGAGATGGACAATGATGCCAGGAATGCGGCTCTGCAGGAGGCATTGAAGAGGCAGCAGAGGCCATGTGTGTCTCACCCAGAGCCCAGTGTCCTCCGGGTACGAGCTGACAAACCGCCCCGCTTTGTGTGGTTGGAGGAGCAGGCCAAGAGGCGGGAGAGGGGGGACACAACTAGCTTGGACCATGGCAAGTCCCACTGCATACATCTTATATTACGCAGTTTATGTCTGAAGTCCTGATGCTGGTTGTGTCATCAACAACCAGTAACCATGAGTGACATTGTGATTTTTTTTTTTTTTTTTCATAAATTCAAATGATAACCAGAAATGTGTGGCATTGCATGTCACAGTAATACAATTCCACCGGTGTTGTGCTTTGTGTTTGTATGACTTTCTGTATAGATGTAGCAGAAGAGTGGGAGGACATGGAAGATGATGAGGATGTGGAGGAGGATGAAGATGGGAGCTCGGAGGAGGAGGAAGAGCAGATGGAGCAGGCAGGTCCAGCTGAAACCCTCCTGCCTGGGTCCATTCCTGTAACAGACTGCCTCTTCTGCTCCAACCACTCGCGTTCGCTGCTCAAGAATGTGGCCCACATGACCAGAATGCACAGCTTCTTCATCCCAGACATCGAGTTTCTTGTGGACCTCCGAGGGCTCATTCAGTACCTGGGTAAGTCCAGCTGCAGTCCATACACAGAACTAACTGGTACTGGTTTGACTCCTACCATTTATAATGCACTGTGCTTAATGGTTTTGAATGAGCTTTGGCCTTACAGATTTGAACGTGGGAGTGGTTTATCTTTTTCCCATGTTTTTCCTGACCGAGAAGGAGGTTCTAATGATGGGGATGATCAGGGGCAGTTATTCATTCTCTTGTTTTCTGTTGGTTAATGTTGGTTAATCTGCATGTTTGTATCCAAATAATTTCCTTTGTGGATCAGTAAAGTTTGTCCAAGTCTAATTTTGGTCAGTTCTGTCCAAATGTGGTGATTCATAGTTCTTAGGAATAGTATGCCTCACTGTTGCTTTTAAAATAATCAGGCTTCAATCATGTTTTTCTAATTGTTTTTCTCTTTGCCTGTGTTTCATTAAAGGACAAGTAACGTTTTTACAGTCTGGACCTTATTTCGGTGATAAAACAACGTAATTTACTCACCCAATGTACTTAGGTGTAATTTGGAGTATTTCCGGAGATTTCGGAGTTGGGCTATATCCATTTAACGTGAGTGGTCGGGGCACGCTGTTGCAGTCTCCAAATAACACAAACTTTATCACTTTTCAAATAAGAAAAGTTCAGTGTGTTCGTCTACACTTTCGTTTGAGTAAAAAGTGGCCTGTAACCAGAGATCCAGTCATGGTTCTGTGTGGATGACGTCATCAACGAGGGCCGTGCGCATTCACACCTGATTTGCAGAAAAGACTACGCACTCAGCTCTCGGTTACAGTCATAAAGAAGCTAAGGAATAAGAAGAAGAAAACATCTCCGCTTGAGAAAACCCGAAATGGTGCGAACATGCATTTATCCCGGTTGTGAAAACAAAATGACAGCTGATGATGAGTTATTCAAGATGTGGCTCGTTGCCTTGAGAATGGCCCCAAACATGAAAGGCAAAGCTGTAGGACGTTTGGACCATCGTGTTTGCACTACCCACTTCAGTCCGGACGATTTTTTACCAGCAAAGGAAAAGAAAGAAGGCCAGCGGATTCAGCGCACAATTCTGAGAAGTAATGCGATACCGATGGTCACTTGCTGTTATCTGGTGCTCCTCAAACTGTCTCCGCTTCCTTCTTTCTAATACCTCCTCATCCATATACTCAGGCTCAAAACGATAGGGACGGCCATCATACTCAAATAAGTCCTCTTCAATCTCGAAGTCCGAATCTTCAGCCATGTCTCGCTTGCAACAGAAAAGTTCTGAGCGTCTTCTAAGCAAAGAAGCGGAATGAATGAATGCACACGGCCCTCGTTGATGACGTCATCCAATCGGAACCATGACTGGATCTCTGGTTACAGGCCACTTTTGACTCAAACGAAAGTGTAGACTAACACATTGAACTTTTCTCATTTGAAAAGTGATAAAGTTTGTGTTATTTGGTGACAGTGTGCCCCGACCACTCAGGTTAAAAGGATATAGCCCAACTCTGAAATCTCCGGAAATACTACAAATGACACCAAAGTACAATGGGTGACTAAATGGCGTTGTTTTATCACCGAAATAAGGTCCAAATTGTAAAAACTTTGTCCTTTAAATCCCTGAGAGCCCTGCACAAGAATTCCAATCTAGTTTAACTTTCATTTGTGCACGAATGGCAAATAATCTTGCATCTTTTAATCTTGTGCACACTCACAATGTTCCTATGGGATTTTGAGAGTGAGAAATAAGCTGTGGTTTAAAATTTAAACACCATATTTCACAGTATTAAAAGCAAGTATCCCAGCTTTGGAAATTGTTAATGTTGAGGCTGAAAGATTGTTTTAGACCCCACATTTGCAAGTGAATCTAGATTGCACTAAAATAGTGGGGCGGGGGGTGAGGGGGGGTGAGGTGACAAGTAAAAATAAACAATGCTATTGAAATTAGGGATGGGCTCTAGTATTGGTAACTCCATACTGATATTCGATGTGTCATTCCCAGATTGTACTTAGGGCATCAGATTTGGCTTTTTGAACAGAATAGATGAGCATTATGGATCTATGATTACACCAATATATAACAAATTACTGTCCATCCCAGACACCGGCTGGTTAGCTCAACTGGTAAGTCATGGACTTTCCCCCTGGAGGTTGTAGGTTCAAACCCCCCCCGGGCAATGAGCTAACCAGTGTGGGTCCTTGGGCAAGACCCTTCACGGTACTGCCCCCCGGGCGCCAAAAAAAAAAAAAGATGGCTGCTCACTGCTCCTGAAAAAGGATGGGTCAAATGCAGAAGTCAAATTTCTCCCGTGTGTCACTGTGTGTCATTGTGTGTGAGACCAATAAAGGCTAAAAGCCCCCAAGCTTAATAAAGTTAAAGGTACAGTGTGTAGGATTCGTGGCGCATAGGTGGTTAGTAGCTATTCCACTTCCTCTTTTGGCTACGGCAGACCTCGAGGGTCACCCGGGCGCGCCGTAAAGCAGACAGCTCGCGTTCCTGCGCGCACCCGGCGCTGTGTGAGCTCTCGCTGACAACTATGGTATAAATAAAACGCGGTCCCTTACAGTCTCCCCTTTTTGACTATGCAATTCATTTCCCTGCACAACAATCACTCCCCGAGCACATGGGGCTTTTATACAGAAAAGCACAAAACGAGGTTTGTTACTTAGCTTACCTTTGAAGGCTCTGCACAGGTCAAACTCTGTATTTCACCATAAACTTGGCCTCAATCTGTCCGTAAGGATCCAGCGAATAAAATCCAGTAAAACAATTTAGTCCAAAAAACGTGTTAGATCCATTACGACGTGTGATACAGCAGCATGCTTGTTTAACCAAATCCACGAGGCTCCCCCCTCCCCTTCCCCTTCTCTCCTCTCCTCCGCTCCCTCATGCGCGCTGCCTGAGGGAGCGGGAGCCGCTGCTAGGCTCCTGCTAGCAGCGGCTGAGCAGCTGCTAGTAGGAGCCTAGGCGAAGGATGAGCCCAAATGTCCTTCTGCGGCTCTCGTATTCAAAATGGCTGCCTCTAATATGGGGAAGATCCCCCTTTTATGTGACTATATCTAAGTCCAACAGAATACTTTGATTTCATGATGGAAGTGAAAAGGCTTGGAAAACAATGTATTTTTGAATGGGTATCTTCAATTACAGTAATTAACGGGTAAAAATCTTACACACTGTCCCTTTAAGTTACTTTTACAAAATGTATGTAAAATCCCACAGTTGTCCAGGTAGAATCCATGGCAAAGAAGAATTTTGATTTGTCAACTGGACAAAAGTTTATTTGGTCGAATATGTTTTGCAGCTCATTCAAGCTGCTTCTTCAGTTCTGGTCAGATGCTAGTGGACACTGCCTTATATGTGCCCGAAGGGAAGAACCAACTACACTAAAAGGACTCTGAAACTAACACACCTACTTGTTTAGTTTCTCTTCTATTGACCTGCACTGAGTGGGGGGGGGGTCATGTTGGCAAAATCATTCAGGCCCTTGATGGGTGGACCTAGAGGTGTGCAAACGCCCATCACCCAAACAGAAACCGTAAACAAGTACGTGTTATTTCAGAGTAGTTTCAGTGTAGTTGGTGTGGTATCTGGCGTTCAGGCTTGAGGCTTGTGAGCCTATAGCCCCCTTTACGGTCTTAATGCTAAGAGGTGTTTGAGTTCATTCCAAATATGGATATGTAAGTAATTTCTAAGTCTTGAGTACAAAACATTAACATTCCAAATACAGATATATTCTGTACAGATGTATTCTGTACCATTCTACATGCGCGTATTCGCTTTAGTGTCTTGTCCGCGGCATGTAAATCCACGTAAAACGCGTAATTTGGCGAGAAACGTCACCTCACCATCGCTCCAGCACAACCCGAGACCGATATTGCAGGTTTTATAGCAAGAACTGGACATTATTCGCTAAAAGGGACATATTTACGAAGCACGGCCCAGAGAAAACGAGATGATTCCCCGCTGGGTGAAAACGGGACGTCAGCTTGTCTTCTTGGCAAGGCTGTATGACGGTTTCAGAAGCCATCTTGCAAAATCCTCAGAGGAAATGATAGAAAATCATTTTTGCCTGATGAAGGCCTAGGGCCAAAACGTTGCATGTCTTAATAAACTCATTTTGCAAGTAAGACGGAGTGTGGGATTGTTTTCTCCTTGTGTGTTCTGGGTCTGCTCCCTCGCCTCCAACGCACCCATCTGAAGAGATTGAAGTGCGAAGTTCTCATTTTTAGAAAATCGTAGGGGAAAAGCTGTAGTTGGTGAAGCGGTGGCAGGTTTGAGGTTTGCGGATAGATCAGCTACAGCGGCGCGTTTTTGGATCCACAGCGGAAGGTTCAGTCCGAGGGTCCGGGGAGGAGGCGGTACGCGGAGACCGGGGTGCGTCGGAGCAGAGACCGTGAAAGGAGTGGGGCAGGTTTTGTGGGCTCAGCCCTCGGTTCTTTCTCTGTCGCTCTGCCAGAGTGGAGAGCAATGCAATTGGACTGGCCCCGGTAAAATGCACTATAATGCAGGAAATTGCATCTAAGAAATCCAAAATTTTCTGGGGGAGGACCCCCACACCCCCCCTCTGAGCTAAGCCTCATACGTTCACAACCTCTCCCTCCACCTCTGATACACTGTTAAAGGTCCGATGGCATGAAATTTTCACTTTCTGAGGGTTTTGAACATTAATGTGAGCTCCCCTACCCTGTTTAGGGCCCCCCCCCCATGGCTAAACGTTGCGAAATGTGTAAACTGAGCATTTGCGATCCTTTTCCGCCCAAACGGGCGTTTCTGAACAAGGGAACTTTCTGACATCACACTCAATGCAAATGCAGTTCCACCCCCCGTCTGGATGTCTACCATGTCTCTGTAAATCTCACCCAGAGAGTTTGGACCGCGAACGAGCTAACGCAATGCGAGATGCGTTTTTTTATTTGCCTGGAGGCACGTGAGTGTTTCCAGCCTCGGATGTCCTTTATCTGACCCTCCGAACCTCTGAAACAGCAGTGGTTTAATTTTATTTTCTGTGGAAATTTGTTTATTTTTCAGTGGAAAGTGTCTCATATCTTCCTCCGCGCTTAAATGCGGAAGTGGGGCCAGCGCACATCGCACCGCTAAAGAGGAAAGAGTGGAGAGTTTGGCCACACCGCCCACCTGCTGCACTGGCCTGTCTCTGTCCTCCTCATTTGCATTCAAGCAACAACGCCCATAATAAAGTGTTTCAGAGAGATATTTTTGACTCTGACTGTGTTCATGAGGCGCTCTCATGCACTGAGTCTTAATTTTGAAGAAGGATTCATTTACAGTATTAGGGAAGCATTAAGGCACCATATAAAAGCATCAAGAAGTACCATGTCATGGGATCTTTAATACTTAATGGGCCCCAAGCCACTCTGCACTGGGTGGCGGCACGGTAGCTGAGTGGCTAGCGCTCTTGCTTCACAGCAAGAAGGTTCCGGGTTCGATCCCCAGGTCGCCCAGGCCTTTCCGTGTGTGTTCTGTGTGGAGTTTGCATGCATGGTCTGGGTTCGATCCCCGGGTCGCCTGGAGCTGTACCGGATTGGCAAGAGGTAATCTCCCAGACCTTATGTCTGTTAACTGGGCTATACTGTTTCTGTAATAAATAGTATTGCTACTGTCTTTTGAATGATTCTTGACACCTCCTCCACAGACGAAGCAGCTTGGATGAGCCACGAAATGTATTTGTCCAAAAATACTTTTGTCCAGTTGACAAATTTAATTTCTCTTTTGCCATATTTTTCCAAGTGAACTTGTAATCTTTGCTTCAACTTAAAATAAATTTGTGAGCCTTGTTATAGATTTTTATTATCGGCAAATATTGCTTATCGGCCACAGCAGCAGTACTCTATTTGGTAGTGGGGTGTTGTGGCTGTGATTCTGCAGAGCACATTCAAAGTTCACTTAAACTTAAAATAGGCTCTTTCTTTTCAGGGGAGAAGGTCGGGGCCGGAAATGTGTGCCTTTGGTGTAATGAAAAGGGACGCTCGTTTTATTCAACTGAAGCTGTCCAGAATCATATGACCGACAAAAGCCATTGTAAAGTCAACACAGAGGGGGACGCAGCCCTGGAGTTTGCAGACTTCTATGACTTTAGGTAAGAACAAAACCAAACAAAAACAATAAAATCAAATTAAATCAAAAACTGTAGTTATATACTCACAATCAGAAACTATCCAATTACTTATTCACCACTTTATTTACTACTAATTTACTCTCCCCAATTTCTTCTCACATGCAGCATTGTCCATTATAAGTGGGACTGTGGGATTTGGTGAGACATGTTGGGACAGATACTTAAATGACAAAAGCTCATAGCATGCTGTCTTTTATTAGGGTATTGGCCTATAAGATAAAAAGTATTTTATTTAATAGGGTGTATTATTTTGTACATCACTCAACAGGTGTGTCTGTGTGTCACGCACACACATACGGAAATAAGTATTTGATCCCTTGCAGATTTTGTAGGTTTGCCCATTGACAAATAAATGAACAGTCTATAATTTTAATATCATCCAGAAAAAAGTACGTGTGGCTGCGCGACTGAGTCGGTAGTTGGTAATCTGCAGCACTAGGGCCTCCCAGGAAACTGTCCTCTCACCCTTCCTCTTCACCATCTGCACCTCGGACTTCACATGCAACATGGACAGCTGCCATCTCCAGAAGTTCTCTGATGACTCGGCCATTGTGGGCTGTGTGTGTGAGGGGAACGAGCTGGAGTACCGCTCGGTCATCAGAGACTTTGTGGACTGGTGTGGGCGCAACCACCTGTGTCTTAACACCAGTAAGACAAAGGAGCTGGTGATGGACTTCAGGAGGAGACCACTACCTCACTCACCGGTGAACATCCAGGGGCAGGACATATCGGCTGGTTAGCTCAACTGGTAAGTCATGGACTTTCCCCCTGGGGGTTGTGGGTTCAAATCCCCCCCGGGCAATGAGCTAACCAGTGTGGGTCCTTGGGCAAGACCCTTCACGGTACTGCCCCCTGGGCGCCAAAAAAGATGGCTGCTCACTGCTCCTGAAAAGGATGGGTCAAATGCAGAAGTCAAATTTCTCCCGTGTGTCACTGTGTGTCATTGTGTGTGAGACCAATAAAGGCTTAAGCCTGATCTTAATCTAGAGACTGTGGACAGTTTCAAGTACCTGAGTGTTCACCTCAACAATAAGCTGGGCTGGCCCCACAACAACGATGCCCTGTACAACCAGCTTTTTATACCCACAGAATGTTGAAATTGATGCCACAGTGAAAAGTTTTGTCTTTTAGTATTTTTTGGCATTAGCCCCGATATGTACACAGTGAGACCAGTATGTGGAAAACACAAAATGAGGTGTGTCTGTCACTCCAATACATTTGCCTCCGTATCCCAAAAATCTATGAAGTGAAGCAAACACTGTATGTATGACATCCGCTGAGTCTCTCTCAATATCCCTAACTGGGCACTGGAAGTTCAAAGGGCAAAGAACTCTGAGAATCTGAAAAAAAGAATTGTTGCTCTACTTAAAGATGGCCTAGGCTATAAGAAGATCGCCAACACCCTGAAACTGAGCTGCAGCAGGACTTCCAGATACAGACTGACAGAATGGTGATGGCGAACCAACCAGACATAGTGGTGGTGGATAAGCAACAGAACAGAGCCGTGGTGGTGGACATTGCAATACCAAGTGATGGTAACATCAGGAAAAAGGAACACGATAAACTAGAGAAATACCAGGGGCTCAAGGAAGAGCTGGAGAAGGCCTGGAAGGTGAAGGCATCAGTGGTGCCCGTGGTGATCGGAGCACTCGGGCTGTAACCCCCAAACTGGAGTGGTTAGAGCAGACCCCAGGAAAATCTCAATCCAGAAAAGTGCATAACTAGGAACAGCAAAGATACTGCAAAGAACTCTCAAGCTCCCATGAGAGAGACCAACCATATATATATATACATGCATACATGTACGCATGGATGCATGCATGACCAGTCCTGTATCTCTGTGAACATAGGCTTGCTAAAATGAAATCACTTGTGTACTTTGAAAAATACTAACCTAACTGAACTGTGGTCCTTAGGAGCAGCTACCCGGATAGGCCAGAGGAGGGCGGTATGGAGACAGAGGAGTTTCCAGAAGCCAAGACACTGCAGTTTGATGATGAGACGCTGCAGCTCACACTCCCCTCAGGTGAAGGCACCATGACATCATACATGACAAGTTTAACTATAGCTTTAAAGCACAGTGAATAGCTGAGATTATCCTCTACCAAAATCAATCCAGTAAAGGGGATTGGGACTGGAACTGATTGTCTTCATGTAATAAAGTGAAATTAGTTTTGCCCCAGTACAGATCTTTTGTAAAAGCAGCTCATGTGTGAATAATAGATTGCTGTGTGCTATCTGCATTTAATTAATTTGTTAAACGCTTTTATGGGTTTTTTCATAGTGTAACGCTTTTATAGTATATAGGACATTTTCTACTCTGTCCTGAGTATCTTAATTCTCTGGATGTTGTGGGGCTGTTTTGGTTGACACGTCTCTGCAACATCGCGTGGCGGTCAGGGGCAGTACCTCTGAACTGGCAGGGGTGTTGGTGGTCCCTTTGTTTAAGAAGGGGGACCAGAGGGTGTGTTCCAACTACAGAGGAATCGCACTCCTCAGCCTCCTCAGTAATGTCTATTCCAGGGTGCTGATGAGAATCCGACCAATGGTCGAACCGCGGGTTCAGGAGAAGCAGTGTGGTTTTCGTCCCGGCCACAGATCACTGGACCAGCTCTATACTCTCCATCGGGTGCTCGAGGATTCATGGGAGTTTTTTTTAACCTGTAATTTAATAAATGTGGAACTATGGAACTTTCCAGGCAAAACTTTCACAGTGCCCCTTTAAGTTACTTTTTATATTGACAGTCTACAAAAGTCAAAGTATAGATGGCCTGTTGCATTCACATGATCTTGAGTAATACATGTGACGCTTGATATTTATTTACCTCCTTATTTCCTGTGTGTTTTTCAGGAGCGGTTGTGGGTCACCGCTCTCTCATGAGATACTACAAGCAGCGTTTTGGGGCCCCGCATGCTGTGGCCCTGTTCCACAGTCAGAAGGCTGTGGGCAGGCTGCTGCGCCAGTACAGAGCTTTGGGTTGGACTGGAGATGCAGGTAACACCACACTGTCAACTATAAATGACTCTTCATAAGGCATTCGTTGGCAGGGCATATTTCCATGGCATCACCAAGTGAGGCACAGCTCACACACCAGATTTAGTTCATTAAAGGAATAGTAATGTTTTTACAATCTGAACCTTATTTCGGTAATAAAACGTGATTTACTCACCCATTTACTCACCCATTGTCCAAAGTTGCCTGTAATATGATATCCATCCATGTTTTCGATTGGATGATGAGGACAGTGTGCATGCGCATTCCCAGCTGATTTGCAGATAACACGACGCGCTCAGCTCTCGGTTACAGTCATAAACATCTCCGCTTGAGAAAACCTAAAATGGTGCGAACATGAATTTATCCCGGTTGTGAAAAGGAAATGACAGCTTGGACGAAGTTGAGTTGTCACAGGCTTCCTCATAACAATCCGGAGTTATTGAAGCTGTGGCTAGTTGCTTTGAGAATGGACCCAAACACGAAACCATGGATGGATATCGTATTACAGGCCACTTTGGACTCCAGCGAAAGTGTAGGCTAACATTGAGCTTTTGTCAACTGAAAAGTGCTAAAGTTTGTGTCATTTGGTGACTGCAACAGTGTGCCCTGAGCACTCACGTTATGGATATCGCTAAACTACAAAATCTCCGGAAATGCTCCAAATGACACCAAATTACAATGGTGAGTAAATCACGTTGTTTTATTACCAAAATAAGGTTCAGATTGTAAAAACGTTACTATTCCTTTAAAGCTGGTAGGGCGCATATTCCTCACAGAGAGGGCAGTCTCCATGTGAGGTTGCTCTGATGGACCTGCCACTCTGTAGTGTGGTAATACAGCTGTTCAAAGCATAAAAGCATTTAAACATAAAAAAAAAATATATATATATATTTAAGAATGCTTCAAGTTAACCTAAATGTAAATTTTATATATATATATATATATATATATATATATATATATATATATATATATATATATACACATATATACATATATATACACATATATACATATACATATACATACATACACATTTGTGTGTGTGTGTGTGTATATAAAGAATTTGTGTGTGTATGGATGGATGTATGGTTCTGTACCTAAACAAAACATATACAAAACCATTTCTTTCAGGAGGCTCCCAAATGCAAAGGCAGAAGGACATGCGGTACGTCCAGATGATGAAGTCTAAATGGATGCTGAAGGTGGGAATGAGCCACAACACCACGCGACAGAAGCACTTCAGAGCTCAAGTCATGTTTTAGTTCTCTGCACAAGAACTGCTGCACGTCGGCAACCAGCACAACAAAAACGGCATCCACTTTACTCAAGTCTGCATCTTGTTGGAACTCTGGCCTACAGTGTACACAATAGCATTCAAGAGGCAGTTCAAATTTGAATGTTGATTAACTGTTTTTAACGTGTGGTTTATTCACAGAGATGTTTTTTTTTTTTCTTATAGTAGAAAAATACGGCATCATAATCATTATTGTGAAAATGTGATTAAAATATTATTAAATATACCATGTTTAAATGTGCCAGTTTGCATTAAATAGACCAGTTTGCATGAAATGGGTTCAGTGGGTTTGTGGCCATACCTGCTTGTCAAAGCCTGATCCCGTCAGATCTCAGAAGCTAAGCAAGGCAGGGCCTGGTTAGTACTTGGATGGGAGACCACTGGGAATTCCAGTCGCAAAAACTGTTGTTGTGTCCTTAGGCAAGACACTTCACCCACATTGCCTAGTATGAAAGTGGTGTGTGCATGAGTGTTGGAGGTGGTCGGAGGGGCCGATGGCGCAGATTGGCAGCCTCGCTTCCGTCAGTCTGCCCCAGGGCAGCTGTGGCTACAGAAAGCTTGCCACCAAGTGTGGAGTGAATGAACAATGAACTGTAAAGCGATTTGGGTGTCATGAAAGGCGCTATATAAATGCTATGAATTATTATTATTTGAGAAAGAGGAGTGAGTGAGTGAATGAGTTTTTTGAAAATTTGAATTTATATGTTAAAAGGCAGAATAAACATGATGTTTTTAGTCAATTAGGAATTTCTTAAGTGGGCTACAGCACTATTAATTACTATAAATAGTAATAATTAACTGATAATAACCTTATTATAAAAGCAAGAAAATTCTGCAACATAAAAAAGAAATTAGAAATCCACGTCATTTTAATCTTCTGGTTTAAAGTCCTTTCAGCTGACAACACTCACATCGTTGGGTTGAATAATGGCAGTACTGAAAAAATAATTTCACTTTTGTATATTTATATTATATTTATATAGAGAAGACGCTGAACATTGTGCCAGTTTTTGTTTCATGTGGATAGATTCAGTAATTACAGAGATATGAAGCATAAACCAGGTTAGCAAATCTGCAATCTTAGGTTAGGTTTCTTTATTAGTCACCACCAGGGAGAAATTTGACTTGGAGGTAAGGGAAGGTTGCAGTACAGACATACAATATACATACAAGACATCAGATAAAATGATAGCGGCACAGACATAGACGTATTGAGTGTAATGGGTCTAATGTTTTTGTTGTGTTGATATTGCGTGGGACTGGTGTGGGCGCAACCACCCATCCATCCATTTTCCTCCTCTTATCCCGAGCCGGGTCACGGGGGCAACAATCCAAGCAGGGATGCCCAGACCTCCTTCACCCCGGACACTTCCTCCAGCTCCTCTGGGGGGGACCCCAAGGCGTTCCCAGGCCAGCCGGGACACATAGTCCCTCCAGCTCGTCGTGGGTCTTCCCCGGGTGCAACCACCTGAGCCTTAACACCAGTAAGACCAAGGAGATGGTGATCGACTTCAGGAGAAGACCACTACCTCACTCACCGGTGAACATCCAGGGGCAGGACATAGAGATTATGGACAGTTTCAAGTACCTGGGTGTTCACCTCAACAATAAGCTGGGCTGGCCCCACAACACCGACGCCCTGTACAAGAAGGGCCAAAGTCGCCTCCACCTCCTGAGGAGACTGAGGTCCTTTGGAGTGTGCAGGCCTCTGCTCAAGACTTTTTATGACTCTGTGGTAGCATCTGGACTCTGCAGAGGAGGGTGCTGGCCAAACTTGCGTCCATCATGGACGACACCTCCCACCGGACTGTAGAGGAGCTGAGCAGCTCCTTCAGGAGCCGATTGAGGCACCCTCAGTGCAAGAAGGAGTGCTACCTCAGATCCTTCATCACCACTGCTATCAGAATGTATAACTCCACTATATAGTCTAAATGTGCAGTTTTTTTCTACATTCTCTTATTTACTTATTTTTATTATTATTACTTGTCTGCATGCACTTTTTTGTTCTGACTTTCTTGTGCACTAAACTGCCTGGAGCTAATGTGGCAAGTGAATTTCTGCTGTGTGAGATCAATAAAGTCTTAACAAGTGTTTGTCGCACCAGTTGACAAACTTGTCAACTGCCTCTAGGTGTATGTTTAGGTTGTTTTCCCTAGTGAGCAGGCTAAGAATAACAGTATTGTCCCAGAACGTTATTATGTCTTGGTTTGGCTCACAGCTCACACAGTCGTTGGTGTACAGCGTGAATAAAAACGGTGAGACACGTCCCTGGGGAGCAACAGTACTGCAAATCATCAAATCCGACAGTGCTGAATTGAACCTGACCTGTTGCGGCCTATTGATTAAAAACAAGTGATATCACCTAACTAAAAAAGGGTTTACGTTCATCTGAACGAATTTCTCAAGAACAATATGTTGCTGGATAAGATTAAGGGCTAACACTTGGTGCTGGGTTGGGTCCATGTGAAGGGGGGAGGGGGATGTGTCCACTGGCCTGAGGAGGTGTGAAGAGGGGGGGGATCGGAAGAGGGGCACAGGGGGTTGGGGGCGAATCATACCTGTTAAAGTAACAGTTTAATTCGTCTGCCCAGCGCTGGTCACCATCAGCTGTCCTTCTGCCACTCTGTCCAAATCCAGACATGTTCCTCAGTCCTCTCCACACTGAGGAACATGTTGTTGTTGTATGTTGTTCTGGGCCAGCTGCTCCTCCATCTTCCTCCCGTAGTCGTTCTTGGCCCATCGGATCCTCCACTGGAGCTCCTGCTGGACCCTTTTCTGCTCCTCTCTGTCCCTTAAGTTGAAAGCCCTTTTCTTCTGGTTCAGGAGGGCTTTAAGCTCAGGGGTGACCCAGGGGTGATTGTTGGAGAAACTCCGTACCCTCCGGGTTGGCACAGTGTTCTCCTCGCACTGATGTAGTCCGTGATGCAATGGGTCAGGCCATTGATGTCATCTCCATAAGAGCCGCAATGCACTCTAGATTTATAGACAGACCGATATGTGGGAAGCAATTAAACTGCGCTATGATCAGTCTTTAAGTGGGGGTCTGGCTCTGGCAGTGTAGGCATACTTAACATTGCCGTAACATTTGTCTAATATGTTATCGTTTCTGATATTGCACTTCATGTCTGACAGATACAGTACACAGCAAACTTCACCTGAGAGCTCACACTTGTCTCCAGCTCAGTCAGTTGTGTTCCATTGCCTCATTTTGAGTCATTTGAAAATGTGCCTGTAACCATGGCGCCACATAGTCCCTCTAGTGTGTCCTGGGTCTTCCGGGGCTTTCTCCCAGGGACATGCCTAGAAGACCTCCCAAGGGAGGCGTCCAGGAGGCATCTGGAATAGATGCCCGAGCCACCTCAGCTGACTCCACTCGATGTGGAGGAGCAGTGGTCTACTCCGAGCCCCTCCCGTGTGACTGAGCTCCTCATCCTTTTTACTCAGCTCCCATTCACCACAATGGTCCAGTACAGCGACCACATCACTGCCGACAATGCACCGATTCACCTCACGCTCCATTCTCCCCTCACTCGTGAGCAAGACCCTGAGATACCTGAACTTCTCCACTTGAGGCAAGGACTCCCCACCCACCCAGAGAGGGCAAGCCACCTTTTTCTGGTTAAGAAGCATGGCCTCGGATTTGGAGGAGCTGACCTCATCACAGCCGCTTCACACTCGGCTGCAAACCACCCCAGTGCGCGTTGGAGGTCCCAGTTTGATGAAGTCATCAGGACAAAATCATCTGCAAACAGCACAGATGAGATCCCGTGGTTCCCAAACCGGATCCCCTCCGGCCCCTGACTGTGCTTTGAAATTCTGTCCATAAATACAATGAACAGAACCGGTGACAAAGGGCAGCCCTGGCAGAGTCCAACATGCACCGGAAACAGGTCCGACTTACCGGCAATGCAAACACAGCTCCTGCTCCGGTCATACAGGGACCGGACAGCCGTTAGCAAAAGGCCCCGGACCCCATACTCCCAGAGCACTCCCTACATGGCCCCACTAGGGACACGGTCGAATGCCTTTCCCAGAGCACAAAGCAATGGACTGGTTGGGCAAACTGCCATGAACCCTCGAGCACCCGATAGAGAGTATAGAGCTGGTCCAGTGTTCCATTATCCAGTGCTGGGACGAAAACCACACTGTTCCTCCTGAATCTGAGGTTCGGCCATCGGTCAGATTCTCCTCTCCAGTACCCTGGAATAGACCTTACAGGGGAGGCTAAGGAGTGTGCCCCCTTCTTAAATGGTCACATCTTTATATAGCGCTTTTCCACCTTCAAGGCACCCAAAGTGCTTTACAACAAGGAACCACTCACCCATTCACACACCAGTGTACGCAGACACTGTCAAAATAACCATCATTTAACCACAAATGAATTCTCCATTGGACTGCATTATTGTACGTGGTAAAATAACGTATATATTACTTATATCTTTTCTGCTGAAGGTTCTGCTACTACTCTCCATGGAGATGTTATTGCTTTAACTGGAATGTTCCATGGTATGACATTAAAAATATACATCTAGCATGTATTCATTATGGGTGTTTCTTTTGTTCAAAAATAATTACTTTTGTGAATAGGGGCGACTGTCCACAGAGTAGTGCTGTAACCTGCCTGTCTCCCTTGTGATAGATAGGTTTAAAATATACTGGGAGGGAGTCCAGAGGTACTGTTCCCGACTGCCACACGATGTTGCAGAGATGTGTCAGCCAAAACAGCCCCACAACATCAAGAGACAACATCCCCAGTCAAGGTCAACAGCTCTCCACCCGCACCGTAAAGTGCTGGTGAAGCACTGCTCCTAAGGTGCCGAATGGTTTGCCAGAATTTTTTGCGGCCGTCTGATAGTTGTCCTTCATGGCCTCTCCGAACTTCCCCAACCTGGAGTTTTTGCCTCTGTGACCGCCCGGGCTGCAGCATGCTTAGCCCGCCAGTAGCGGTCAACTGCCTCAAGAGTCCCACGAGCCAACAAGGTCCTATAAGGCTCCTTCTTCAGCCTGACAACACACTTCCAGTGTCCACCACCAGGTTCGGAGATTGCCACCGCAACAGGCACCACAGACCTTATGACCACAGCTACGCACAGCCCCATCGACAATAGAGGTCGAGAACAAAGCCTTCTTGGACTCCATGTCCCCAGCCTCCTCCGGAATCTGGGGGAAGCTCTCCCAGAGGTGAGAGTTGAAGGTCCCCCTGACAGAGGGCTCTGCCAGATGTTCCCAACAGACCTTCACTATATGCTTGGGCCTGTCAGGTCTTTCCAGCTTCCTCCCCGCCAGCGGACCGAACTCACAACCAGTTGGTGATCGGTTGCCAGCTCTGCCCCTCCTTTTGCCCGAGTGTCCAAGACATGTGGTGACACAACGACAAAGTCAATCATGGACCTCCCGCCAAGGGGGTCCTGGTGCCACATGATGGACACACTGATGGACACACTGATGGACACCCTTGTGCTCAAAAATGGTGTTCGTAATGGACAAACCGTGACTAGCACAGACGTCCAATAACAGGACACTGCTCTGGTTCACTGGTTCCTCCCAGTCATCCCCTCTCCAGGTAGGGTTGCCAGCCGTCCCTTGAAACACAGAATCGTCCCGTATTCAGAAACAAAAGTACGCGTCCCGTATTAAGCTGAAAAGGGACGCACTTTGCCCCATCTTACCATGTGAATCAAAAATAGTGTCTAAACAGGGTGCCCAATACGTCGATCGCCATCTACCAGTCGATCGGTGTCGAGTACTATGACACCGGTCTTGAGATGATTGTGATCAAACTTCATTACGGCCGCTGCCTTAAGCAATAAACTTTTACCGGGTTTTTCGCACTGCAGCCCGTGCGCTCGTCTGGAACACGCGGAAACCACGCGCGCCACCAGCGCGCAGCTTGTTCACAACAGAGTGTACCTTTGCATACCAGCGTGTATCACAGAGCAGGTTAGACTTTATAAAACATCCTACCTGTCAGTGCCTCACATCAGTGCGCCGCTCCTCGTCTTTTCACGCGCTCTCTCCACCTGCTCATAGCGCACGCAAGCTCCTTCCTCAATGCGCTCTGATTAGAAATGCAAGACTAAGTGCAAAGCAAAAACTAATCTAAATTTATGTTACAGCGTCTGCACAGAGCAGGTCTACAGCACAGAGCAGGTCTACAGCACAGAGCAGGTCTACAGCGACATGTGGTTGAATTTTGCCTTATAAAAGTGCACAAATGCATCTGTTTGTCACAACATCCATTTGGTAAATGTGCAGAGGTGAATACCACTGCAAAACCAGTAAGAGAATGTGACTCCAGGTAGGAAGTTGAAAAAAAAAAGGTTAAAAAAAAAAAAAAAAATCAAAGAAGGGGTCCTCAAACTGTGGGTGAGGGTCCAAAAACAGGGCACAGAGTGTTTAAGTGCAGTACAGTTTGCTTGGCTTATTTTAAGATTAAAATGAACATTTATCAGATAAAATGGAGATAGATTTATGAAAACTTATTTATGTGAGTCAGCCTTTTCCCACATGAAGATCATTAAAGGAAAAGTAATGTTTTTTACAATTTGAGCCTTATTTCGGTAATAAAACAAGTTGTTTTACTCACCCATAGCACTTTGGTGTCATATGGAGCACTTCCAGAGATGTTTTAGATTTTCGTTAGCCTAGCGCGACTTCTATCCATAGCTCGGGGCATATAATATATTCCCCGAGCATGTAATATGCCCCGTGCGGTCTCCAAATAACACAAACTTTAGCACTTTTCAAATCATAGAAGCTCGATGTCTTAAGCCCTATTCGGACGGGATTAGTTTTACAGGGGGATGTAGAGTAATGTCGGTTTATCACAGGACCTCTGTAATATAAATAACCCCATTCACACAGGACAAGAAATATCTGTAATATTTATTTGACATGGGAGGAGTTTGTTTACGCTCTGCCGTCACGTATTCGTCGCTGTGCACGTCACAGGATTTTGGTGGGGCAGGGCATAAAGCATCAGCTGAAGATAGAGAAGTCATGATTAGCCTATGTGAAATATTAGCGAACTATGCAAATTACTGCCCATAATCAGGCTAATAGAGCATATATTACCTAAAACAAGCAGACGTTTAATGCCTCTTATGACTGATTTATACCTCTTGGGCTTTTTCATTGGTTGATGTGTGCGTTTGATAGATCATTTTCTTGCCGGTATAACAAAGCGCTTCAAGCTCCTCTGTGTTTGAAAATTGCGGTAAATTATTTCTTTAAACGGATGTGACGAAATATTACATACATCTTTACCGAGGGTCGCATTCGCACGGGATTAATATTACTTATGGTAATTCCTCCGGACCATTTTACAGAAGGTGAAACTCGCTGTAAATTTCACAGACATACTCCGTTATGTTTACGGACATGGCGCGTTCAGACAGGACTAAATTCCCTGGTAATTATTACTTCACCCCATGTCACCCCATAAAACTAATCCCGTCCGAATAGGGCTTTAGTCTACGATTTCGTTTGAGTCAAAAGTGGCCTGTAATCCGAGATTTATCCATAATTTACAGCTTTGCGTTTCATGTTTGGGTCCTGGGAGCTGAGAGCGAAATAAGCTGTGACTCCGCACATGCGCACTGGCGTCCTCATCTACTCGAAACTATGGCTAAATCTCGGATTACAGGCCACTTTTGACCAAACGAAATCGTAGACTAAGACATCGAGCTTCTATGATTTGAAAAGTGCTAAAGTTTCTGTTATTTGGAGACCGCCAACATATGCCCCGAGAACTCACATGATGGAGATCGCAAATCTAAAACATCTCTGGAAGTGCTCCATGTGACACCAAAGTGCTATGGGTGAGTAAAACAACTTGTTTTAGTATCGAAATAAGGCTCAGATTGTAAAAAACGTTACTTTTCCTTTAAGTCTGGCTGTCGGCAGCTACTGTCCGGACTATGCATCCCGAGCTGATTCCATCCAGTGCAAGTCATATTTTGTGAGAAGGTAGTGCAAAGTGGGATCATCAAGAGGGAAAGGGAATTTTTTTCCCCAAAAAATGGGTGGTTGACATGTTAGTTTTTATTGGCTGGAATGACCCCAGATTGCATCTCAAAGCATCTAGAGTTTAAAAATGTTCTGGGGGGGCATGCCCTCGAACCTCCCTACCCCCCTAGCTTTTCAGTGACTTTTAGCTTTTTTCATTACTGGTTACTTTCATCCCTCCATACATCCATACATCCATACATCCATTTATATTAATTTATACAGTCTTAAGTTAAGCAGGACAGATTTTTTTTTTAATTCTGTTAATTTTGTTATTTAGTATTAAAAATAAATTGCTGATAATTATTTATTTTCCCTGTGTTCACATCACTCCAATATGCATCTAATTCAATTCCGGTTTGAGTCAAATAGTTAAAAAAATCGCTTCACACATACAAAAAAGGGCTAAAAAGTTTCACTACACCAGGAAGGGTGAAGGCAATCGGGCCGGTACCAATAAGGTGTCCCTTATTTATTTTTCAGGGAGTTGGCAACCCTATCTCCAGGTGTCATTGTCTTTGCCCACATGGGCGTTAAAGTCCCCCAGTAGAACAACGGAGTCACCGGTTGGTGCAATGTCCAGTAGCCCTCCCAGAGACTCCAAGAAGGCCTGGTACTCTGCACTGCTGCCCGTAGGCTGACACAACAGTGAGAGACCTGTCCCCGACCTGAAGGCGCAGGTCAGTGAGAGTGTGTGTGTGTGTGTGTGTGTGTGTGTGTGTGTGAGTGTGAGTGTGTGTGTGAGTGTGAGTGTGAGTGTGTGAGTAAGTGTGTGTGTGAGTGTGAGTGTGAGTGTGTGAGTAAGTGTGTGTGTGCTGACTGACAAAAACTCAAATTAAATGTGCTCTCACAGCATAAAGAAAAGTACTGGAGACAGTGTAGTGGGGTAGAAAGTACTGATACCTGCTCTCAAATGTAGTGAAGTTAAAAGTATTCATTGTAAAATGTAGTTTATCCTCGCCTGTACTCAAGTCTGTTGTAGTTTTAAAATCTTCCGTGCTGCAGTTCCGTCCTCCTGCCGCCAGAGGACACACCACGTGCTCCTGCTGCCGTCCCCTCTCTTTCCAACATGTCGGTGTACGGGCCCGTGGTGAAGATCCACCCGGTGGTTTTAGCCTCGATCTGCGACTCGTACGAGCGCAGAAACGAGGGGGCGAGCCGGGTCATCGGGACTCTGCTTGGTAAGAAACCCGTATGATGTGTTAAAAATGTTCGTGGTGTTTAAATCGCTTAAATGAAGCCGGTGATGTGCGAGTTAGCTAATCGCTAACGCATGAGTTTTCCAGGTTAGCGGCATCTGTCTAGCGTTGTGTAAGCAGCTGGCTGTTTAGCATCACTTGTTTATTGCTTACCACTGGTTTACATGACGTACGACTTAAACTAGTCATTTATTTAGAATCTCTCTCTTTATTGTTTCGCTACAACAATACAATCAATTCGTATAGTCTTAATAATTTTTTGTGCGTGGCTAATGTAGTGCTAGCATCATAGGCAGCTGGAGCATCCTCATCAGTACACTTTAATTGCGCTGGATATAACGTTAAATTGACATGTTTTCGAAGAATATTTCTTACTGTCTGTTTGAGGATGAATAACCGTTCGTAATAAACATTTTTTTTCTTTTCTTCAGGAACCATTGACAAACACTCTATTGAAGTGACCAACTGCTTCTCTGTGCCCCACAATGAGTCCGAGGATGAGGTTTGTAGTTTGAGTTACCTTGGCTTTTTTTTGTTTGTTTTTTTTCATGTAGCTATTTATTTAAATTTATTTTAGGTTGCTGTGGACATGGAGTTTGCCAAAAACATGTATGAGCTCCACAAGAGAGTCTCTCCCAGTGAGGTCATCATTGGCTGGTGAGTGTTTAACAGAACAACTAGACTTGACTTGCACATTAAATAACATGTAAATAAAATTGGCCATTGGATATTTTCCATTTGTGCTTCCAAGCTTGTTAAGACAAGGAACAACACACAATATAACACTGCAACCTTTATTTAAAGATCCCATGACATGGTACTTCTTGATGCTTTTATATGGCTCCTTAATGGTTCCCTAATACTGTAAATGAATCCTTCTTCAAAATCAACACTCAGTGTATGAGAAACAGAGATAAGCTGAGAAAGAGTCATAAATATCTCTCTCAAACACTTTATTCTGGGCGTTGTTGCTTGAATGCAAATGAGGAGAAAAGAGTTGGCCTATAGTAGAGGGTGGGGGCGTGGCCAAACGCTCCGCTCTCGCTCTGAGCCCTCAGCTGATCCATTTCCGTGTTTTTGCACGGGGGGAGAGATGACAAGCCTTCCATTGAAAAATAAACACATTTCCACATAAAATAAAATTAAACCACTGCTGTTCAAAGGTCCAGAGGCTCAGATAAAGGACTTCCGAGCCTAGAAACACTCGGACGTGCCTCCAGGCAAATAAAAAAACGCATTTTGCATTGCCTAGCGCATTCGCAGTCCAAACTCTCTGGGCGTGATTTACAGAGACGCTGAGTTCAGACAGACGGGGGTGGAACTGCATTTGCATTTCTTTTTTCGATCTGACGTCAATCAGGTGCCTTGTTCAAAATCGCCTGTTTGAGCTCCGATTTTTTGTAACACAGAAAAGGATCGCAAATGCTCAGTTTAGACATTTCGCAACTTTTAACCATGGGGGGGCCTAAACAGGGTAGGGGAGCTCACATTAACGTTCAAAAACCTCAAAGTGAAAATTTCATGCCATGGGACCTTTAACAATGCAAAGCTTTTCTTACTAACAAAATACTGACACAATTAAACAACAATAATCATAATCAAGGTTCAAAGTCCGCTTTATTGTCAAAAAACATATGTACAGGTTGAACACACAGGATTTAAAATTGCAGCACTCCCTAGGCCCACAGTGAACATTAAACATCTTATAAACAAAACAGTAAACATAATGACTAAAACATCACATATACCCATAGCAGTACAAGTAGCAGCAGTAAAAGTACATAGGCTTGTATATAATATAAATAAGTCAAACTTACAATGTGTAGCGTAATAAAGCTCAAATGGTGTCATTTAAGCAGCAGTGTCATTGTCATTTAATATATCTATAAACCTTCATTGTGGCAGTTCCTAACTATCCTACTCATCTATTCAATTTGTTCTATCAAACATTAATTTCCACCCATTAAACACTGGCCTACTGTTCCATTCAGATTTACAAAATAAAACTTGAACTTCCTGTTCACTTGGTAATATTTGATCTCTGTCTTTGTCTTTCACTCAGGTATGCCACAGGCTTTGACATCACAGAACACTCTGTCCTCATTCATGAGTATTACAGCCGTGAGGCCACAAACCCCATTCACCTGACGGTCGACTCGGCACTTCAGAGCGGCAAGATGAACATCCGTGCCTACGTCAGGTCTGGGTCTGAGTGGAGGGGGGGTAGGGTAAGGGTGGGGTGGGGTTAGTGAGCGATGTTGAAATATTTTCTTATATCTGTGACTGAAGATAAAAACAGAAACATAAAATCCAAAAATAACACACAAATAATACACCGCATTCCAAATTATTATGCAAATTATGTTTAATTATGTCATAAAGGTAAAGTCTTTTGTTTTCCAGTGGAACTCAAATGGATGGTATTGTGACTCAGGGCTTATTGGGTCAGGAAAATCAATCTGACACCTGTGTCAATTAATTTGCCAGGTAACCCCAATTAAAGGAAAAACTACTTAAAGGGATATGCCACCCCCAGGCCAAACTTGGGCATCTCCCCACAGTCCAGAGACTAAAGTAAGTGATGGAAAGTGTTCCTGGTCACCCAGCCATTGTCCGAGTCTGTCAGCACTGACCGCCGCGCGCAGCTGCAGCTACTCCGCGTTAGACTGGAGGCTAACGTCGCCAGAGAAAGATTTCGGCCAAAAGGAATTAATTTGCTTGATGCTTTTCCCAATTACTTTCTGTGTAGTGCGCATTCATATCGAGTGCAAATAAATGTGCAAATCAACACGGAGAGCTTGCCTTGGTCATTTTGGGGTGGGAACTATTTTACAGTGCGGAAAAACACAGCCGAAGCACACAGGGGAATCCCTGTTACGCACCACGTTGGGAGTTCCCCTGTTACGCAGCGTGGTGTGTGCTTCGGCTCTGTTTTTCCACACTGAAAAATAGTTCCCACCCATAATGACCAAGTCAAGCTCTCCGTGTTGATTTGCACATTTATTTGCACTCGATATGAATGCGCACTACACAGAAAGTAATTGGGAAAAGCATCGAGCAAATTAATTCCTTTTGGCCGAAATCTTTCTCTGGCGACGTTAGACTCCAGTCTAACGCGGAGTAGCTGCAGATACCGCGGCGGTCAGTGGCGACAGACTCGGACAATGGCTGGGTGACCAGGAAAACGCTTTCCATCACATATTTTAGTCTCTGGACTGTGGGGAGATGCCCAAATTTGACCTGGGGGTGGCATATCCCTTTAAGAAGGACGTTCCACATTATTAAGCAGACCACCATTTTCAACCAGTATGGGAAAGAAAAAGGTGTCAAAAAGCGTGAAATAGATGAATACCTTGGACATGGTATGAAAACCCTATAGATATTTCACAAAAACTTAAGCATGCTCATCGTACTTACTGTATAAGAGAGTTTAGCTGATTGAGAGCACACACAGATAGGTGCAGATAAAGGCACAATGAGGAAGGCTTCTGCCAGACAAATACATCGGATTAAATGAGCAGCTGCTTTAATGCCATTACAAAGTAGCAATCGGGTATTTTAAAGGGATAGTGCATTTAAAAAAAAAAAGTTTTATCTGTATGGGTTCCCTTCTAAAAGTGTCGTGCGTTAACCCTGGCTTACCGTTGACAGTCTCGTCTCAACCCGATCCGCTCGGGTTCTGGAGCTCACGTAAGTAGGTCCGGCAAGTTCGTGGGGACAAGAAATAAAGCTTGTTTTTCTTCCCAAAACATATGTCCAAAAAGTGATATATATTTCCGTTAGGGCTGCAACGATTACTCGAGTAACTCGGGTACAAAAAATAGAGGCAAATTATTTGCCTCGAGGCTTCGTTTAACGCGTGGCGATATATTTGATTTTTATTACAATGAAATCAGACATCTCAAAAATTATTTGTGATTCTATTGACTGTAAAAATGGATTACCTTTGAACTCAATGGGCACAGGGCAGAGCCTTTTATTTATATTATGTTGCTCCATGCAGACTAGCACACTGCTGCTGAATGATTAGCACTCTCGACTCTCGGCAAGAAGGTTCTGGGTTCAACTCCTGGAGATTGCACATTCTGTCTGGATGAGTTTCTCCCATCAACTAAAAACATGATAAATGGGTCAAACCCTCCAGCTAGGGTAGTTCTGACAGACTAGCTCAGAATCTGGAGATGGGTTGGGGAGAAGCTCACTGCTCCTGACGGGTTGCCCCAGCAGCATTAGTTGAAGTGGGTCAAATGCAGAGACATCCACTGACCATTAATAACCTTGTCTAAATATTTGTTTTATTTTCTCTATCCTCAGTGCTCAGATGGGAGTTCCAGGGAAGACCGTTGGAGTGATGTTCACACCTCTCACAGTGAAGTATATTTACTACGACACAGAGAGAATCGGAGGTAAGGGCAGTGCGTTTATTATTTCATTAGTATTGGAGTTTACTCACTGGGCTCATTGTGTCTTTTGGTGTGTTTTTCAGTGGACCTTCTTCAGAGGACGCGTCTGGCCCCTTCCCGCACAAAGGGTTTGACCTCTGACCTCTCTCAGGTGGCAGGTGCAGCTGCGCGGGTTCAGGACATGCTCGCGACGGTGCTGGCCTACATAGAGGACGTGCTGGTGAGCTACTGTACATTTGAGGGGAGGCATAGACCAAATGAAATGGCATTAGGAGATAACTAATAGATTTCCAACTTCACATTGTTATAGCCATGGTTGTAATAGGTTAGATTCACGTGACATTCACAGGACGAGTTTAAACTCGGCTGGAGACAAGTCACAATTCTCATGTAGTTTGCGGTGCAACTGTTAAATTGCAGATTTGTTAACCTGGTTTATGGTTCATACCTCTGTATACTGGGCCTATCCCACATTTAGAGCTGTCGCGGTTTAAGAATTTCCTTTGCGGTAACTTTATGTCCAGTATAGTGAAGAGGCCCATAATAATACATTAGGGATGTACTTCAAAAATATCTATATAAAACGACAGCCAGGCCTAAGTGACAGACACGTGTGGTGTAATTTAGTTTTACAAACGAGTTATGAGGATATATTATGATTCCCCAATGAGTAACAAGTAAAACCTGTACACTCACGATAAACCCCCACAGAGGCGCCTGCAGAGGTATGCCTGTACACACTGTGCATACATTGAATGTCCCCATTGAATCCTAATGGATGCCCCAAGTTAGACATTGAGTGTGACAGGGATTATTGACCAAACTGTTCACCAAACCTGTTCTTTTTGACACTGGGTAGTAGTGATGGGCGGGTCGACCCGTAACCTGTGGTTAACCCATTGGTCCCACAGATTCATGCGGGCCGGATAACTCGAAACCCTGTTTCCAGTGAAAGTGTCTGGTGTGGCAAAGGCGAGTGATTTACATCTTAACCCTGTATAAAGGCACATGAGGAACAGTTCTGGATGTGAATGAAGCAAATTGGGCGGCACTGTTGTGCGAATCTGGTGTTGACACGCGAATAGGAGAAACAGGAGGGGCATGCAAACAAAGCGGTGACTTCGCCAAAGTTGAAAATGTTGAACTATTCACGTTGCATCAACCAATCAAGGGCCGTGTTTTGATCGTGACGTAAGCTCAACAGAGCAGGACCTACACCAGTTTCTTTCCCCCTCTATTCTGTCCCTCAGCTCTTCCCTTCTCCAAGCAAGGTCCTTTTGTATTCTGGTCTCTGTAATATGTTAATGTTTAATTGTACATTATGTATTTTGTACATAAAAAAATGCATTCTGCAGGCATGAAAATCCCTTACCATTCGGCGAAATTTGCCGTTTTCAAGTCAAATTAGGTGACCTACGTGAATCATGTAGATCCGAGGAGAAAATAATGGGAGGGCGAGGTCGGGAAAATATTAATTGACTGAGCAAAATCCCCGCATGTTCGAAGGGCCAAACTGCATTCCAGCTTCCAATCATGTTCATGTTGCAGCATAATTACCCACCGATTGCCCTCCCGCCAATCATGACGATTAGCGCTGTTGTGTTTGCGCCTGTTCACCGATCAGCTGTGAGCGAGCCTCGTGCGGCATTTCAGTGAAACTGGAGAAAATCCTTAAAGGTCCCATGGCCTGAAATGTTCACTTTCTGAGGTTTTTGAACGTTAATGTGAGCTCCCCTACCCTGTTTAGGGCCCCCCCCCCATGGCTAAAAGTTGTGAAATGTGTAAACTGAGCATTTGCGATCCTTTTCCGCGTTTGAAAAAAAGACAGCCCAAACGGGCGATTCTGAACAAGGGAAGTTCATGACGTCACATTCAAGAAAAAATGCAAATGCAGTTCCACCCCCTGTCTGTATGTTTACCCAGGGTCTATGGAACTCACGGCCAGAGAGTTTGGCCCGCAAACGAGCTACGCAATGCGAGATGCAGTTTTTTATTTGCCTGGAGACACGTGAGTGTGTTTCCAGGCTCGGATGTCCTTTATCCGAGCCTCCGAACCTTTGAAACAGCAGTGGTTTAATTTTATTTTCTGTGGAAATGTGTTTATTTTTCAATGGAAATCGTCTCATATCTTCCTCCGCGATTAAATTATCCGCAGAAGTGGGTGACAGCGCACCGCTAAAGAGGAGGGAGTGGAGAGTTTGGCCACGCCCCACCCGCTGCACTGGCCTGTCTCTGTCATCCTCATTTGCGTTCAAGCAACAACGCCCAGAATAAAGTGTTTGAGAGACATATTTTTGGCTCTGGCTGTGTTCATGAGGCTTTCTCATGCACTGAGTCTTGATTTTGAAGGAGGATTCATTTACAGTATTAGAGAACCATTAAGGCGCCATATAAAAGCATCAAGAAGAACCATGTCATGGGATCTTTAACTTTCAGTTTCATTTCAGGGAAACTGGAGAAAATCCTTAACTTGCTACGTAAATGCTATGTAAGAAGGAACTCATCTAAATTTGTTACAGTGTTGGTACAGAGCAGGTCTACAGCACAGAGCAGGTCTACAGCACAGAGCAGGTCTACAGCACAGAGCAGGTCTACAGCACAGAGCAGGTCTACAGCACAGAGCAGGCCTACCTCGACATGTGGTTGAATTTTGTCTAATAAAAGTGCTCAAATGCATCTGTCACATGCATTTGGTAAATGTGCAGAGGTAAATACCACTGCAAAACCACTAAGAATGTGACTCCAGGTAGGAAGTTGAAATTTTATTTATCAGATAAAATGGAGATAGATTTATGAAAACTTATTTATGTGAGTCAGCCTTTTCCCACATGAAGATCATTAAGCCCTAAATTTAGTGAGAAGGTCATGCAAAGTGGGTTCAAGAGGGAAAGGGAATTTTTCCCCCCAAAATGGGTGGTTGACATCTTAGTTTTTATTGGCTCGAATGACCCCAGATTGCATCTCAGAGCATCCGTATGAGATGGATTCAAGTTTGTTCAATGACAGTGGCGATTTGTCTATTCTGCTGCTGTAAGCCTGATATTGTCAACTACCTGGTCTTCTCCCAAAGCCCTTATACAGCACAAGACCTTCAGAGCTCTAAAGGTCTGGAGGCAACAACCACTTTGTTTGTGGCTGGTACGAGGGCGTAAAGAGCGGAAAATTGGAGACAAGCGTATTGTGATGGCAAAGGTCGGCATACTTGTATCTAGTAGAGCCACATGTGTAATGTGTTTAAGTACTAATATATTGCTTTTTATTATTCACGTTTTGCAAAGATTTTTATTTTATTCATTTATTTGGAAGGGACAATGCATATTAATGAACGCACAATTTGTATAAGATCACACAAACCGACGTAAATATGCCGGATTTAGCACAGTGCTAATTTCCATCCGTATTAATCAGTTGAAAGAAGTCATATTAATTAGCGACACGTTTGTGGACTCAATCCTAAACAACTAGTGAGGTTCAACATTTGTATTTCTATTTTGGATATTTCTTTCGAAAACGGTGGTTTCTCCTATATGACATAAAATTCTAGAACGTGAATGCAACTTTTTTTTAGGAAATCTAACCTGTAGTTAAGATAGGTATTTCACATTGTCTGTGTCCCATGATGTAAATATATTTTTATTGCATTAAAAGTAAAAATTTTGGATACAGTTCCACAGTTCCCTGTCTAACCTGATCATGTACATTGATGTTGAGTAACACTAGCGCCCCCTGTGTTTCAGTCTGGAAAGGTGGCAGCAGATAACTGTGTGGGCCGTTTCCTCATGGACCTGGTGAATAAAGTGCCTACCATCTCAGCGGAGGACTTTGAGAACATGCTCAACTCTAATATTAATGTGAGTATTTCATTTATTTTATTTTTCTCATTTCAGGTTTGTATTCGTGCAGGGCGATATATTGTCGTGATTATGGCAATTCATAAGAAATGTGCTAAAACCTGTGCCAGAGCAGTCATGATTTTTAGCACATTTTGTATCATGTATTACTAGTATCAGCCACATCATACTGGTTCCAGTGTCATTTCTAAATTCTGTTGTTTCAGGACCTGTTGATGGTGACGTACCTGTCAAACCTCACCCAGGCTCAGATCGCTCTCAATGAGAAACTGGTTTTGCTCTGAGAAATTCTGTAGTATTTAATTGTGTACAATTTGTTTTTTGGCTGCCATAAAGAATAAAAAGGTAAACCATCTATACTGCGTTTTATCTTGTATAGTTCTATATGGGTTAATAGAAAATCCCCGTCAGATCAATTCTATGAAATTGATCTGACAGTGAAACCCACTATGACTATGAAACCAATGTATGTATGATTGAATTAAGTGTATTCTTTCTAGATTCAAGTTCATAATTTTTGGGGAGTTTTTTTTAATGCCATCTGCCCTTCCAGCCTCCACCAGTCACATTACTGTATGGGAACTTTTAAATTGCACTGTGATTTCTCATTTGGAGAGTGTATCTGCTTGTTTCAATGGAGATGTTGCAATCTGGTTGTCTTCCTCCTTCGGTATCCCGTCAACCCGCAGACTCCAAGTGATGAATCAGTCGGCCGGCAAAGGTTTCAGATGCAGTGGCCACTGTCTTTCCCGAATCTCAGACACCCCCTGGAGCCTTTAGGTGTCTTGGGATCCTGAAGGACCATTTGATGGGTGCTGGTAAACCCAACATATACTATAAACAAGGAAAGGAAGACGAGACAAGGTTAATATTTTCACTTGCAAGCGGAGAACGATCAGAGAGAAAAGCCCAGGTCTGCTCTGGCACAATCTGCTCTGAGCGCCCTGGTTCTCTGCCGTTCTCCGTGCGCTTTTATTCATTTTCCACACCCTAGTTACACCCGCTGTCCTGCCCTAAAAGGGGTGGGGGAAACGCGTGGCAGGACAGCCGATAAAACATAATCATTCAAACAAAAACACTTGTAAGATAATTCCAGATATGACATCTGAGATGGTGGATGCAGGAGCCAAGCTGTCTGCTCACTTCTGCCCTCAGATATCTGACATTTCTGCAACTCAAAACATGATCACAAGTCACATACACATTTGAAACTTCATTTCTAAAGAATCACAAAAGTTGATTATATATAATTATTCCATCACTTGATCTATGAATGAATGTTCTTCAGTACAGCATTAAAATTGTCCCTTCATGGTTATGAGATGCCAAGTTACAGGTCAGATCTGTGGAGAGGCAAGCCCACTCACAGTAAGTTTGTTAGTAATTTAATTTTGATAAATGGAAGATGGATATGTTTAAACATTCAAGGCAAAGCAATGACATCTCCATGGAGATGAGTAGATGGCAGACCCCATATCAGAAAAGTCTGATGGTGCGCCATACATGCATCTTAACACTGGGCCAAGAATTTGCCTCCCTCGAACCAAAAGGTCACAAGTTCAAACTTTGTCTAAGAACATTTTGCAAACTTGACACCACCCATATTGATTTTGGCATGGTTGGGTTAACATTGAAGACATGAGGCAACTTAACAACACTGAAGATGCATCCAACTACAAAGAACTTTAAAACCAAGAGTGTCAATACATGTGGACTGATGTTGAACAAATGTATTTTTAGTATTGCAGAAATTTCATTACATTTTAAAAAGCTTAAAACACAAGTCCACCCTGAGATCAATCAAATACTTAGTGCAAAAAGTCAAAGCTGAAAACACAACATTTGAAATTTAACAGATAAAAATATACTTGGGGCTTGTTTCATTAGAATTTCAAAGCATTTGGAAATGCAAACCCCAATATGACCCATGTTTACCAAAATATACTGACATAAATGTGAGACAATATATACACTATGTAACTTCACTGGTGAGTTTCCATCACCTGTTTGTCTCCATGGGGAAAATATTGTGCTTAAAATGTTTCACAATATGGCATTAAAACGGATCTATTTCCGTTGAGACAAGCTGTTGATGCTACAAGGCTAAATGAAAGTCCCATCTGGAGTGGCGAGCCCATTCACAGTAATAATGCATGTTTTGGCAATAAAAACGGCTAATTCAATAAATGCAAGGGAATTTGGGCCTTTTTGCAGTTTATTGCTATAGTCTGCTCCCTAAACTCTTTCAGTATCAAACTGCATTAAAATAAGGACAAAATCATGGCTTGTTTTCCTTTTCAGTCTCTTTTCTTTGGCTTCTCTGGAGTTCTGAATATTTTCTCCACAGCAGCGTAGCTCTGCACCGCTCCTCCATAGACCTTAGCCCCGGTTATCTTGGCGATATTTGCAGCTTTTTCGGGGTAGTACATGGATGTGCTGATGACCATGAGCCCAGCCGGGTACAAGAGGCGTTTGGCCCGGGACCCTCGAGCCAGAAACAGCCCCAGGACCCCGCTGAACCCGATCACTCCAGCTCTGGGGTAGAAGTCCTTTGGCGGGTTGCTAAGGTAACTGTAGGTGTCCCTTCCCACCTGGATGCCATGTTGGATCTTCGGTTTGATTTTGCCATACGTGCCCTGACACCATGAGGTGTAAGGCTCCAGTGATCTGAAACAAGTATGGAGAAATATCAATGTATAGTTCAAATAAACTTCTAAATGTTGGTCCATAGATTTGTATTTAGAAATTGTGTTTGCAAATATTGCAAAGGGCTGTAACAATCAGAATAATACTCAACTCTTAAAATAATCTTTCACTAATTGTTATCAGGACTAAAACTAAACAGACTCAAACTCTTTGACAAAATGTGACAAAAGACAGTAAAGCTTAAAGGTGCATTGTGTAACTTTTCTGGTGGAGGGTCAGTCAGATAATTTTCTCCATGGAAATGTTATTGCTTAGTTTGGAATGTTTCACGGTATGATATTAAACCTTTCTATCTTCATGGAGACCAAACCAGACCAACTTGCAGGTCAGATCTGTGGAGAGACGACCTTCAGCATTTGTAGACATTTTTGAGCTCTAAAACCACCTGTAATTGAATACATGTATGGTAGAGCTGTTTAATGTCATACTGTAGAACAGTCCAGGCAGAGCAATGATGTATCCATAGAATCAAGCAGGTGATGGACCCCCTATTAAAAAGTTACATAGTGTAGTTTTCAACAGCTGTTAAAAGTGCACCGTCTAGTTCAAACTGTTTTATGAAAGATCATGGTACAATAATCTTTTGATTATTCTTTAATTGTTCATTTCATCCCCCATTTGATTAGGATTATGATCACATTATTAGTGACTAACTGATCAATGAACTGATCGACTTAATTGATCATTTAACTGGACTTCTAATTCACTCAGATATTCAGTTGTCTGTAAAATCATGATGCTGTCTTGTGATCTTAGATCAACTATACCCAGCAACATCATACCTGTAAGTATACTATATCCTCCTGAGACCCGGCCCATTCATTTGTGTCCTTTATAGTGGACATCAAGGTGACCAGTCTCTTTTAATTGTTTTGAGACTCTAGTTTGTGGCTACACTGATTAAAAAATAAAAAAAATAAATCTAAAAATGTAAAAAATAAACAAATAAATAATACATAAAATATACATAAAAAATAAATACGTAAAAACAAATAAAAAATAAATAAAAATATATTAAAAATAAATTAAAAGGGAGGCTAAAAACTTTTTGAGGCAACTGTAGAAGCTTGTCGGAGATCTTGGTCATAAAAAAAAAAAAAAATGTTAGGTTGTTAAATTCACATGGATTTAACACCAAAATGTCCCAGACATCCATTACAGAGGACATGTTACGACATTATGAAGAAAAATAAAATTAACAAAATGTAAATACTAAGGTGAAAAATAAAATAAAATAAATAAAATAGAAAAATAAAATAATAATAATTTAGATAGTTTTTTTCTTCAGGTCCCAGGAGGATATACCAAATTTATCAAGATATAATTCATCAGAAACTAAAAAGGGTACAAGAATAATACAGTTTTAACAGTATGGATTTTTTTAGGGACTTGAATAAAAATAAACTTTGTCCCACAATGGTGATGTTTCAACAAGGACAAGAATAACATACAATAAAACAAAAATATTTCAGTTAATTATCCTCCTGAGACCCGCCCATTCATTTGCGTCCTTTATAGTGGAATAAATAAATAAAATAAATAATACATAAAAATAACAACAAAAAAAACTAAAATAAATAAAAATGAATGCAAAATAAATAATATATAAAAATAACAATAAATAAAAAAACTAAAATAAATAAATAAAAATAAATAAATAAATAAATGAAAAATAAATACAGTACATAAAAATAAACAAAAAACTAAAATAAATAAAAATAAATGAATACAAAATAAATAATACATAAAATTAAAAAAGAAATACTAAAATAAAATACATAAGAAATTAAAAGGGAGACTAAAAACTATTTGACGTGACTGTAGAAGCTTGTCAGAGATGTTGGTCATAAAAAAAAAAAGTTTTTGTGAGGTTGTTAACTTCACGTGGATTTAATACCAAAATGTCCCTGACGTCCATAACGCAGGACACGTTACGAATATTATTATGAATACAAAATAAAATTAACAAAATGTAAATGCTAAGCTGTTCATTTACCTCCAAATAGAAAATAATAATAATAATAATAATAATAATAATAATAATAATAATAATAATAATAATAATAATAATAATAATAATAATAATAATAATAATTCAGATACACTTTTTTTCTTCATGTCCCAGGAGGATATAAATGAACTTGTAGTTGATTGTTTGTGTTCGTGACTGACCTCCGCACAGAGGCGACCGTCTCCTCCAGCTCACCCGGCTCCGGTTTGACAAACTTTTGCTCCGGTGCGGTGTAAAGGGAGAGTTCGTCCCGGTTTAACGGACACACGGGCTCCTCCTCCTCGGGACCGGCGGCAGACAGCATCGGGAGCGCGAACGCACTGAAAACACGAGGCATTTTCCGAAAGTTTAACTTTCGTCTTTGGTTTTATTTTTGTCTCTTTTCACCTTCAACGTGATCTGCGCCTGTACGAGGGCCGCACACGGACAATTACATAGCTTCGCCTTTTGTTGTTTTGATTTTTCTGTATATTTTCCTTTTTTTTTAAATTGTAAAATATGATCAATAACAAAATAATTCAAGAAAATATATAATGTGAACAAATTATCAAATTTATAATGATTCTTCCACGGTAGATATTTTTTGCCTTTTGTGTTTTAATTGTAAAATATATATTTTTTAAAAACAAAAAACTTTAAGATGTAGGAAATTATTTTACCTATTTTTGTATTAGGCCCCCACTACATCCTCGTACTAGAACACTCCTACAGCATTTGTTAAACCATACAAACAAAGTCTATATTTTATAGCCATAATAATCTGAATGTCTGTAATTAAGATATAGGATTAATCACACTTTTTTTTTTTTTAAATAATCCACTTTTTAGTACTTCTGGTTATTTTTCATGTTCTGTGGCGCCCCCTGCTGTCCAGCTTCATCAGCTGAGAGGGCGGTTGTCATGGAAACGGTTCGTCAACAGCAACGTACCACGGGGAGCAGAAGTAAGCTTTTAGCACTGGAAACTCTTTACGCACTTTTTATTAGATAATTTAAGAGTTTGTTTAGTAAAAAATAGTCATTTTTAAAATGGAGATTTTTGGAGTTTCGTCTCTTCAAAATCTCCAAGCGCTGTCGGCTTTGTTAAACCCACAGGAAGGACAAAAAGAAGAGGAAAACTACGAGGTAATGTTGAGTTTTTGAAGTTTTAAAGTTTTGAAGTAACATGGATGAGATTGCTTTTTAATGTCTTTAAACTGAGATATAAGTAGGCAAAATAGAAAAGGAAACCATATTTAAGATAAGATAAGATAAGATAAGACTTTATTGATCTCACACAGGATAAATGTACTTGTCACAGAAGCTCCAGGTAGGGACAGTTTGAACAAGAAGACAAGTGCATGCAGGCAAGAATGGCATAAAGAGTAATAATAATAAAAAAATAAGAAATAAATCGAATAATAATAATAGCAATAATAATCATAATAAAAACAGTGACAGGGAGAGTATTGAAAAATTGGAAAAACGATATTGCACGATAGGAGTATTGAAAAAACAATTATCTACTTACTAGTTCTGAAATGGATTAATTTTAGTCTAGAGGTAGTTTAGATTGATAACTCATCAAGTAAAATGATCTTGCTGCATGGACAGATAATTTCACTACTTTTAAGTCATTTTCTGATAGATTTAAGTGTTTATATCTTACATTGTGGCCAAGCTTTTTTGCAGTGTATATTAGCACCTGTTTTTAGTAAACAGCGCCATAGCCTGATAGATGCTTTTAGTCGTCTTGGTGGTATAATTGTACAATATGGACATTTAAAAAGGAAATATATTCTGCAATACTGGACTTTCCCTTCACACAGACACTGAGTCCCTCTGCACAGCTGGGCCCTGGAGCGATTGGACCCAAACCCAAAAAGGACTCTTCAGGTAATGTGTGTGGTAATGTGCCATTATTTAAACACTCGCCAAACAATACATTTAATATTATTTTTTCTTCTGTAGCTGTAAGTGTCAGCGTCTCTAAGAGCAAAGAGATCTGGAGCGAGGAGGAGGTGTCAGAGGGGTCACAGTTTAACGACCTCAGCGACCAAAGGCCTCAACCAGAGTAAGACAAAGATCACAACTCATAAAATGTTTTTAGACTTAAAACAAACTTTATTGATCCACAAGTTATTGTAGCTCAGGCATCACAATATAATATAATAATAAAGGGAGAAAAAATATATGGTAAGTAGCAAAAAGTGTCAAGGCATAATTATATAAATGTCCAACATGCACCGGAAACAGGTCCGACTTACTACTGGCTATGAGAACACAGCTCCTGCTCTGGTCATACAGGGACCGAACAGCCCTTAGCAAATGGCCCCGAACCCCGTACTCCCAGAGCACTCTCCACTGGTCCCCACGAGGGACACAGTCGAATGCCTTCGCCAGATCCACAAAGCACATGTGGACTGGTTGGGCAAACTCCCATGCACCCTCGAGGACCTGATGGAGAGTATAGAGCTGGGACGAAAACCACACTGCTCCTCCTGAATCTGAGGTTCGACTATCGGTCGAATTCCCCTCTCCAGCACCCTGGAATAGACCTTACCGGGAAGGCTGAGGAGTGTAATTCCCCAATAGCTGCCTGGAACACACCCTCCTTCCTAAACAGAGGGACCACCACCCCGCCATGCGATGTTGCAGAGACGTGTCAGCCAAGACAGCCCTACAACATCCAGAGACTTAAGATACTCAGGACGGATCTCTTCCACCCCCGGGGCCTTGCCACTGAGGAGCTTTTCCAACCACCTCAGTAACTTCAGCCAGGGTAATGCACGGGGCGGTTTGCAGCCGAGTGTGAAGCGGCTGGGATGAGGATCAGCTCTTCCAAATCCAAGGCCATGGTTCTCGATTGGAAAAAGGTGGCTTGCCCTCTCCGGGTGGGTGGGAAGTCCTTGCCTCAAGTGGAGGAGTTCAAGTATCTCAAGGTCTTGTTCACGAGTGAGGGGTGATGATTGACAGGGGGTTTTCTGTTACATAAGGATGACTTGTTGTACAGTTGTATGGAGTGAACTGTGCCCCACAACTTTACAAGTCAGCATAAAGGTGTAAAATATTTGACACATTGTTATTGTTATCCAAATACATAATAAAATGAGACTATTTAGAATATTTAAGTGTATATAATTTCTTCTGTGCAGTTATGAGGTGATCATAAAGCAGAGTGTTGGGACAGAAGATGTGTTTCTGGGCCTCAGTGGAAAAGATCCCTCCTCCATGAGTTGTGAAGCTTTACTGGTAACTACACAAATAACTATTTTGCAGAATAGATTTTAGTTTACCATAAGAAAACAACACAATATTCAAAAAACGTATGTAAATTATTTTCTGTGTATGTGTGTTTGTTTTACCTTCACAACATAACATGTTTATTTATGTTTGTTATGTTATGTATATTATCCCAGGTGAAAATCAAACTGCCGGACACCAAACTGGCTGATGTGGTCTTAGATGTAAAGGAGACATTTCTGGATTTACGGACACCCAGATAGTAAGCAATATTTTATGTTTTTCATTCACAGCCTTTATAATGTATGGTACATTCTTGTTCTTATAATATCTCTAGTCATACCAATCTTACAACCTTAGTCCCATAACTCCTATTATTTTAAAGTTTTTCATCTTTTCAGTAAGCTTGGTCTGCACCTGCCCTACCCAGTCCACAGTCAGGAGGGGAAAGCTCAGTTCTTCTGTGACAAAGAGGAGCTGGAGGTGACTCTACACACGAAACGACCACTGGATTTCATCAACGGGAGTTAAAATGATATTTTCCTCAGACAGACAAGAGAGACTGGATGTAATTAAGACCACATTCAAGATTTTTAGTTGGTTAATTTGTTTTTAGTCTTTTTTTTTTCAAAAATGTTGAATGTGACAAGGTCACTGTGTACTCAGTGAGATATAGGCTGATATATGAATGTAGTTTGTTGTTGTAACTTATGGCTGCATCATAACACATTTTACACACGTTTTACATAGACCTACTCACAGACTACTTATTAAACCTTGACCATTTTCGAGTGAAGAGACTTCAGTTTGGGTGTAAAAAATATTACCATTTTGGCTATAGTACATCACACGTTTCATCACAATTTTTTTCTTGGATCAAATGAATTATATGGTTGACTTTTTGAATATACAAAATGTTTTCTAAACTTAAAGAGTTTGTACAAATGACATACTCTGCTAGTAAAAAGTCATAAACTCATCTATACTCAAGCACTGAGGCGATTGGAGGCAAAAATCAAGTAAACTATAATGTATTTTCAACAACTAACTGACACCAGATCTAAATACTGTCTTTATAACAAAAAATAATTAACAATTTTACACTTCCAACATAGAAATGTCCTACGTATCTATAGCAAATGATGGGAAAAAGTACAATTTTCTATCCTCAGAATTGTATTTGAGCTTATTTGTGGTAATAAACAGCATCCCCATCTTCTCTCTTTTTTATCTTTTATTATTAAAGTTACACGTTTCAAAACCACAATAACATTCACAAAGCACTCAGAAGGCACGTTGGGGGACGTGGGCACGGGAACAAACATCACTGGGTCCCCCATGAGCACCACACCTCCAGCCCTCTCCTCTCCGGCTCCGCAGGGGGCGACGTGCCCATCACATGACGCCCGCATTTCCGACACAGCCCTCTCCTCCAGCTCGCTCTCCCACCTCCATCCTCGGACTGTCTCCCGGTCCTTCTCCTACCTCCTACGCCCGGCTCCGGCTCTGTGTCTCGGTATGGCGGACGGAGAGAGGTCGCCGCTCCTGTCAGACCTCGGGGATGGAGCTCTCGGTGGTGGAAGCGAAGGTGGCGGCGGCCCAAACAAACCCCAAAGTGAGTAACCCATCCACGGATCTCTGCGCTCTCTCATCCGCCCCGACTCTGTTAGCCTAGCATCCTATAGCACTGCATGTTAGCACTGCCAGTTAGCTCCCAACCTGATACACACTTTTTTTTATTCACCTTACAGTTAAAATATCTAATTAAATCTATTCGCATGTAATATATTATTTGTGTTGCTAAAATATTATTAAAGAAAACATAAATAGACAGCCTGCGTGATTTTAAATAGCTTATCTTAGCATTTCGCCTGTTAGCAACTTATCCGGCAAATTACTATTTTTTTACTCTAAATTTAAATCCGATTTTGTCATCTCGTAATGCTTATTTATTCTGCAAAACTAAATGTGTTGTATGTGCATTGTTAAAGTATTAAATATATGAAATTGTGGAAATTCGGTGTTAAAATGGCACGTCTTTGTAGCTAGTATCTAAAAACACCTGACTTGATTGACGTTTGATAGCGCCATTGTGGGACCATCTGTGAGGTAGCGCAGACCAATCACAGCACAGAGGGGGCGGGACCTAGTGTCAGAATAAATTAATAATAAGAGACAAAGGGCTGTTGGTTTTCTGTTTGGGAAGTGTCTGTTGCATTTTAGTATTACTGCCTCACATTGTAAAGGAGCAGAGCTCGTCCTTACATGATTAACTTCAGTTGTTTTTTATCTAATATGACTTTTTGCTTTTTGTGAGTGCAAATATAACAATAGTTGGATTCAAATTCACTTAGGTTTTGGTGCATTTTACTTCTTCAATCACTCTCATTGACAGTCTTTAATAATATGTGTCAAATGTAAAATAACTTAATGGAACTCTGTATCCAAGGAGGTCAGAATGATGAAATAGGACTGTTGCCATAGTAATAAACAACTTTTGAATGGAGGAAAAAGTCCTCAAAATGTAATGTAAGAAAATATAAGAAAGCTGAAACTCATGAATTCAAAACTGTTTTTGAATCTATGAACTTTCCTATTTATTTATTTATTTATTTCACTTCCACTATAATTCTTTTGTTACTTTAACAGCATTTAATATTTTAGCTTATCTTTTATATAATATTTTCTATTGTCAAGACAACATTATCTTCGTAAACCTAGTCCTGTGCCTTTTCTGATACAGTGACCCACTGACTGTTTGGAATAATCACTCCACTATGTGTATTTATAACCATTAATCTGCCAGATACATTTTACCCTGTATTTTCTGTATATTCTGGCCCACACACACACCAGTAAAACCCCTGTTTATTTCACCTCCACATTCCAGCTGTTTCTAAAGCCTCTTTCAGTGAAACTCGAGACCAGATCTGATTATCCTGTTAATCGTGAAATAACATGTCACTGTCATGGGAATTCAGACTATTTCAGCTTCTTGTGCAACTCCTGACGCCATCACTAATACTGCTACTGTGACTACTAATACTGTTATTTACTACTATTGCTGCTACAACAACAACTACTACTACTACTACTACTACTACTACTACTACTACTACTACTACTCTGGGTCCACTGATAAGGCTATAAGGAACGGTACATTTACTTTCAGTGGATATGTCATTGCTCTGTCTGGAATGTTTCACAGTATGACATTAAACAGCTCTACCTTACATTTATTCAATTACAGGTGGTTTTATAACATAATACATGCATGAGCTCTAATATAAATATTGTTAAATTGGAAAAAAAAGTTTGTTATTTAACCTTTGCAAAATCAACTTAAAATAAAATGCAGAGCGTTTACACAACTAACTTTTCAGTACAGTTTGGTTGTTTTATAGACCACAAACTTACTAACTAATGAAAGTCATAAATAAGATATATTTTTACATACACACATTTAATAAACTATGGGCCAAAACTTTGACTATGGAGCTACTGTATCATCTATAACAATTTAAGATAAGATAAGACTTTATTGATCTCACACAGGAGAAATTCACTTGTCACATCAGCTCCAGGCAGTTTAGTGCAAAAGAAAGTTTGAACAGAAAGTGCATGCAGACAAATAGTAATAATAATAAAAATAAGTAGATAAGAGAGTATAGAAAATATTGCACGTCTGGACTATACAGTGGAGTTATACAGTCTGATAGCGGTGGGGATGAAGGATATGATGATATGATATTATTATGATATTAGTATGTATAACTAACAGTAAAAGAGCTACACCTGAAAGCATTTAACTCTGTACATAGACTGTATATATAAATGGACATAGTTAACGCACTAGCCGCTGCATTCTAAATAGGAAGTTCGCATGCGGGCTCTTCCAGCTCCTGCTGAACTTGGCTCCCATTCATTTACATTCGAATATTGTGGCCCCTCTCTCTTTAACTGCTGCTGCTGTGAGTCTTGTATTTTGGTCTTAAAATGTATGTATTAACCTGCTCTACATGATCCTGATGATTTTTTTTTAAAGTTTTTTTGCTACTTTATTGGTAAAAAAAAATCCTATTCCTAATATAGCGTCTGGCTCCAAATTTGCTCCTAGCACCAGTGGCTTCATTTGAGTGGCGCTGAACGCTATGGGTGCCATCGCACTTACTTAGTCTGCTTTTTTTTATAGAGTCTATAGCCGTGTCCCAATTCTCAGTGTGCACAGTTCGGAGTGTGGCTTTAAGGCAGTGCTTCTCAATTATTTTCTGTGACGTTCCCCCCTAGGAAGAAAATATTTCACGCCCCCCTTCCTGCGCGCGACTATAAATAGTATTATTTGTCTAGAAAATTATTAGAACACCATTGTATCCTTTTATTAACATTATAAACAAAAAAAAAGAAAGAAACTTACAACAAAGACTGCAATGAGGACTCAAATATTAATGTGTTTTTAATGCAGCTTTGCGCACATTTGTTTACGTTTTACAGAAATGAAACTTAAAACCACCTCATTTGCATAAGCTAAAAGCACTGAAAAAAAAACGCTCTCTCCTTGTGCCACTGATGCGTCAGCTTCTGTCGGACTAAAGGACACGACTCAGTGGAATATACGTGTTTTTTCTGTGACAGAGGATGTTCTGTTAATGGTGAGACTGCGTAAATCGCATGTGAGAACGCCACTGCCAACTACTGTTGTTGATGTGCAATTACACTTAGTTCTAGTACAGTACTTGCCTGGAAGAATCCATGACTCATCGCTGTACCAGCGAGTGAGTCTGGTAACGCTTGGTCCAAAATGCGCTGCAGTTGCGCCTAAACAGACAGCTAAGTGAACCAATCAGAGATTGCGCCATCTTGATTCAAAACTGAGGCGGAACTTCCGCTGCCTAAGAGTGACTTTGCGGGCAAAGGCGGGTGCACTGACGTCACCATCTTTGAACGAATCAGAATCGCGGAGTCCGTTGTTAACCGGAGGAGCGAGAGTGGATGGAGAAATGGGACAGCAGTTGTCATGCCGGAAGTGACATATGCGCCCTTAAAACCACACTTCGAACTGTGCACACTGAGAACTGGGACACGGCTTGTATCTCTCCTCAGGTTTCCCCTCGTTCCCCAGCCCCACAGCGCCCTCTATCCTCTTGGGGGAGGATCCTCCTCCATACTCTCCTCTCACATCTCCAGAGAGCGGCTCTGCTCCGGTCATCAGCTGCAGAGTCTGTCAGAACCTCATCTCTGTGGAAGGAAAGATCCATCAACACGTGGTCAAGTGTGGTGTTTGCAACGAGGCTACGGTGAGCTCAGGGGCAGGGGGAACAGGCATAGGGCAATAGAGAGGGGGTGACAGACAGGGCGCAGCAGACTAATTGGATATAGGAGAATAATGACTACTCAAACAAGCCTGGAGCACTCTAAATCAGGGGTGTCCAATCTTTCTTGATCAAGGGCCGCATGTCTATTCACAGACAAAGCAGAGGGTCAATTGAGGACCATAGACTGGTGGTTAATACAGAGAATAATTAAATATGTGCATTTATTGCAGATTAGAATTAGACAGCAGATATTCATCCATGTTTGACATTTGTATAAACTTGCCTTAAAAAGTGTTACTTGGGGAAATAATTTACCTGAAAGCCTGAGGCCCACAAAAAATTGGTCTGAGGCCTGCATTTGGTCTCCAGGCCATAGTTTGGACATGGATATTATCAGGTTGCATTTCAGTCATTGTTATTTCTTCTAGAGCGAGAGAGAGAGTGAGTCAAGTTGTAAGAAAAGGTCTTTAAAGGGCCCATATTACTCTATTTTCTGATCTGTGTTATAATGTTGTTTCCTCATCACAAACATACAGTTGTGTTTTGTTTCATTCACAAATGTTAAAAGACACAAGTCCTCTCAAACTGAAAATGCCTTGTGGTGTCATGCGGTAATACAGGAAGTGCTCCACTGTGTTTTTAAACTCTATGCACTGGAAAGTGTATAGAGTTGTTTAAAATGAGCTGTTAACTTGAAAACTCCTGCTTCATGACATCACAAGGTAATAATAAAAGGACATAAGGAGAGATTCAATTTGTCAATTGAACAAAAGTTTATTTGGTCGAATACGGTTCACAGCTCATTCAAGCTGCTTCTTCAGTTCTGGTCAGATGCTGGTGGACACTGCTTATATCTGCCTGAAGGGAGGGGCTAACTACAATGAAACTACTCTGAGACTAACACACCTATTTGTTTACAGTTTCTGTTAGTTAGCTCAGCCTATTGAATATGCAGTGAGTGCGTGGTCTTGTTAGCAGAACCATTTAGGGCCATAATGGGTGTCTTCACACCTCTGGACCTGACCTGGCTAACCCTATTGTTTTCTTTGTTTGTTTTGATTTAGGTTTGAGGATAGAGTTATAAATGTGAGACAGATGATGTCTGAGACCTCCATTTCTGTTCAATGAAGGATTCTCTTTCTTGACAAAAATAGCATCTTTAGCTCTCCTCTCAAAGGAATTCTTTTCTCTGGCTAAGATCTGTACCTCACTGTCCTCAAAGGAGTGGCCTGTGGCTTTTAGGTGGAGATGTACGGCAGATGACGGTCCACTCTGGCACGCCCGTCTGTGTTGGTACATCCTCTTGTGAAGTGGCTGTTTTGTTTCTCCAATGTAGCGCTCACTGCAGTCTTCACTACACTGAATGGAGTAGATCACATTGCTTTGTTTGTGGCTCGGTGTTTTGTCCTTTGGGTGGACCAGTTTTTGTCTTAAAGTGTTTGTGCGTTTGAAATAGTCTGGGATTTCATGTTGTCTGAAAATCCTGTGTAGTTTTTCAGAAACCAGGTAAAGAATGCTTAAACCCTTTCTCCTGGGTTTTGATTCTCTGTTGTCTTGTTTCTTATCTCTCTTTTAGTTTTATTGAAAGCCCATTTTGGATATCCACAAACAGAGAGGGCTTTCTGCACATGTTGTTCTTCTTTCTCCTTACCCTCTGTGCTTGTAGGAACCATTTGGTTACCACTTATTAATAAAGGGTTACTCAAACATGTGTGAATGAAACAAAACACAACTCCAGGTATGCTTGTGATGATGTAACAACATTATAACATGGCTTAAAGCTCACGAGAGTCAATTCTGTGTAATATAGGACCTTTAAAACCTTTCAGTGTCTGTGATCTGACCATGACCCAAACTGCACTCAAAAACTGCACAGAAGTTGAAGCAAAAATAATGTGAACATAAAAGTACTATAACTGTGTATTTATATGTAAAAAGGGAAATTAAACCCATGATTCACTCCCAAATCTTCAGCTAGCTCACTTCATGTTATGTTTTATCACCTCAAGAGCTAACTGTCTCACACTGGCCGCATCTCATTTCTTTCCTCGCTTCCTTCTCCTTGATTCCTCTCCTCGATTTTGCAGGAAATGGGTGAGGAAGTGCCTCCCTCAGAGGAAACACAGGGAGGAGAGAGGATATAAACTCACTGAGACCAATAAAATTTGATTCTTTTCTCTGATGTCTGCCCCTGAAGCCTCCCTCGGGTTTACTCCTTCATTTCGTTTTTATTTTTTATTTTTTGGGACACCACTTAATGTGACACTAAATTTTTCAGCTGTCATTCATATTATCTCACACTGACCATGCTAGTCCCTTCTACTTCTTGGTCACTGCTCACACACTTCCTGGTTTCACTCATGTTTTTCCTGCTGACTCCTTTTGTTTTTATCTTCAGTTTCTCTCAGAGTTTGATTTATGCTCCTCTTTAAGATTTCAAAAATCCAAATGTATTTTGAGTTGGCAACATTTAAGGACTTTGTTGACGTCTCCTCTGTGTCTCTTCTCAGCTCCACTCTGCCCATGTGTGTGTCAAGTTTTTTTTTTTATTTCATAATAAAATAAGCAGATGGTATATTTCAATAGTTCTTATAAATCTTAAAACAAAAAACAAAAAAAAGCAATTGGAAGATATTATAATGCTGTTACCTCCTCAAAAACAGACCTGGAGTTGTTTTGTTTTATTCACACATGTTTGAGTAACCCTTTATTAACCCTTTGTTATTAGTCTGTCTACATCTCCACAGCTCAAAACGCTCTGTTCCAACTTGTGATGTCATGAAGTAGTAGTTTTCAAGTTAACAGTTACCTTTTGTTCTGTAGAGATTGACGATTCCAGGGCTGAAATGATCCAAGTGATTCTAGTGAAGGTGTATGGAGTTTAGTGGAGTACTTCCTGTATTACCATATGACGTCACAAGGTGTTTTCAGTTTGAGCAAAGAAATCAGCCTAAATATTCAGGGTTTGTGTGTTAAACATGTGTTAATGAAACAAAACACAGCTCCAGGTATGTTTGTGATGAGGAAACAACATTATAACATAGATAGAGAGAGAAAAATTGTGTAATATGGGCCCTTTAACAAGCCTGAAGTATGCTCAGCACTGCACCACTCTGGATCTACACTTCATGTGTTTCCTGTTCCCAGTCTCAGTTCCTTGTTGTGATTCTCATCTGTGACTGTTCTCTTTGCTCTTGTATTTGTAAGTGTTCTGACTCTTTGCTTTCATGTTCTCAGCCCATTAAAAATGCTCCAGCCGGAAAGAAGTACGTGCGCTGTCCCTGTAACTGTTTGCTCATCTGCAAAGTGACCTCCCAAAGAATTGCCTGTCCACGACCATACTGGTGAGATAAAACTATTGAATATTATGTAGTGGTGAGAGACTGTATAACTCTATTTAAAATAAAATATTAAGAGAGAATGAGAGATTGTATTTAATATTATAAATATCCACACCCTCTAGTGGTGAGACATTATATTTAATATCACACCCCCTAGTGGTGAGACATTATATTTAATATCACACCCCCTAGTGGTGAGATATTGTTTACAACTGTTTATTATTAAAATGTATTATTCTGTTAAAACTGTCCACGATTCTACTGGTGAGAGTCTTCATAACTCTATTTCATATTAAAATGTAAAACTGTCCTCAGCCCTACTGGTGAGAGAAAATTATTTCATATTATAAAACAGTAAAACTGGTTACAACCATACGGTGAGACTGTCTACAACTGTTTAATATTCAAATTTCAAACTGTCCACGGCCATACTGCTGAGGGGAAAAAAACATTTAATATTATAAGTGTAAACATTTCCACAACCTCTACTGATGAGACACTGTATAAAAAAGTTTAATATTAAAAAGTGTCATGACAAAAAGCAGATCACTTAAAGGTGCACTATTAAACTGTGACAGGTGGAGGGTCCATCACCTACTTGTCTGCATGGAGATGGCATTCCAAAAATGTTCATTCACTTTTAAGTTACTGTTATGGCTTTTCATCTTTCATAACAAATATGTGAATATAATTTTTTCTTAATTGGATATTATTATGTTATGGTTATTAACTGCCACAAAGATTATTATATTATATTCCTTCAAAATGGTAACTAAAATAACTTTGAGGTCTCGTAGAAAATTAGCCCCCCCCCAAAAAAAAGTTTCCCTTAGTGCAGAGAGTAAAGGGAGGGGAGACACGGCTCTCAAAAAGGAAAGTGAAACATGTTCATACATTGTTTTTGTTGAATATGACATTTTCAAAGTATTAAAAGGTAACATGGTGCTCTAAATACGTTATGTGTTAGCAGTTATTATCCCATATAAGAAAAATACCCCTTCGTTAATTAATTTAGGTTCTATTAATTACATATTTCTACCTTTATCGTGTTGTGGCCCTGAGATAAAGATATTAATTTGTGTTTCCAGTGTTACTAAAGTCTCTGTAGAAATCTTGAGGGAGAGAGGTGAGTGGGGGGTAAGAGGAGAGAGAGAGAGGGGGTATATGAAAAGGGAGCGAAGAGGAGACAGAAGAGTAAGGGAGGGAGGGGTAAGAGAAGACTGAGGGAGAGAGAGGTGGGGTAAAGATGGCTAAAAAGTGGAAGGGAGGGGAAGATGGGAAAGAGAGAAAGGAGAGCAATAGAAGGAAGGAGAGAAGAGAGTAGAAAAGAGAAAGATGGGAAAGAGAGAGTGGTCTCCCAACAAAGTATTAACCAGTCCCGGCCTTGCTTAGCTTCTGAGATCTGACGGGATCAGGGTATTACATAATTGATTCTTGTGAGTTTAAGATAAGTTTTTTGAAATTTTAAAATAAGCAGATATATTTCATTAGTTCTTAAAAATCTTAAAAAAATAAATAAATAATAATAATTGGCAGATGTTATAATGTTATAATGGAGTTGTGTTTTGATTCATTCACGAATGTTTGAGTAATCCTTTATTATTAGTCTGTCTACATCTCCAAAGCTCAAAATACTCTCTAATGTTCCACCTTGTGATATCATGAAATGGTCATTTTCAAGTTAGTAGCTCCTTTGACCTTTAGTTCAGTAGAGATTGTCAATTTCAGGGCTGAAATCATCCAAGTAATTTTAGTGAAGGTATATGGAGTTTAAAAACTCAGTGGAGCACTTCCTGTATTACCACATGAGATCACAAGGTGGAACAGATTGTTTTCTGTTTGAGAGAAGAAATCAACCTAAATATGCAGGGTTTGTGTGTTAAACATGTATGAATGAAACAAATCACAGTTTCAGGTGTATTTGATGTGAAAACGTTTTCACATAGATCAGAAAACAATGTAGTATTGGCCCTTTAAAAATATGAAAAACAGAAATAGTTCACTTTAAACAGTTTGCAGTGGTCCATAGTTATTCCATTATTCACCACGATGAGTTTATTAGCACTTTTCACAACTTTGAGAGACCAGAGGGGAGTTTTCCCATCAATTAGCATGCTAATCTGCACTTTCTGATTATCGGACAGTAACACAGTTAGATGCAGACAGTATGCAGAGGACATATTTGGCATCTAGAGCTGTTTATACAATACATCTATACACATTTTCTCTCAAATAGATGGGGGAAAAAAAATAAAGTTTAACTATCTTTAAGGGGCACTATGTAAACATTTCTACTTGTCTCCATGGAGATGTTATCATCAATCAATCAATCAATCAAACTTTATTTATAGAGCACTTTTCATACAAAAAAATGCAACACAAAGTACTTTACAGTGAGTAAAAACAGCCCACATTTCCTACCACCACCCAGCCAGCCCTCCACAGCTGCCCAACACCACACATCCAAACAACCCAAACAGTAACACACACACACATACTAACATAAAATGCATAAAACCACACATGGTATTATTATCTTAATTTTTGATGCATGCTCTTTTTTCCAACTGTTTCTGAAACCTGCGTTGTGACACTGCAATTTCCCCATTGTGGGTCAAATAAAGGATTATCTTATCTTATCTTATCTTATCTTAAAAAGTAAAAAGTAAGGCACAATAAAGACGAACCGTCAGAGGAGGCATCTACACCAAGAGCAGAGAGCTGTCCACTGCCACCATGGACCGCTACAGGGGCCAGGGGAGACATGAGGCCCAAGCACCATCCCTCCACCAGGAGCCCACGGGACAGACCCCGGCAGCCGCAGCCGACCACTGCTCCCAGTGTAGGGCTAAAAATAATAGATCAACATTAGTTCAAGCTAAAAACGCCCAAAATAAATAAGTTAAATTAAAATATGGAAAGTAAAAACAGATAAAAGTATAAAATTTCGTTTTCAATTTCGTACAAAACCGTTCTCTGCAGCCCTGAGGTCCTCTGGCAGGCTGTTCCATAGACGAGGGCCGTAGTACTGAAAAGACGTCTCTGAGTGTGTGTCCTGACTTTGGGAATGACCAGAAGCCTGCTGCCGGAGGAGCGCAGGGTCCGCGAAGATTTGTAAGGTAAAAGCAGTTTTGAGAAATAAGACGCCCCAAGACCATTAAGACATTTAAAAACCAGTAAAAGAACTTTAAAATCGATCCTAAAACTCACAGGGAGCCAATGCAGTAATTTTAAAACCGGTGTAATGTGGTCTCTCCTTCTTGTCCTAGTCAGGACATGTACTGCCGAATTCTGTAATAATTGCAAACCTGAAATACATTTTTTGGGAAGACCAGAGAGCAGGGCATTACAGTAGTCTATACGGCTGGTGACAAAAGCATCAGTGTCTCCGTATTGGCCTGAGAGAGAATAGGGCGAACTCTGGCTATGTTTTTTAGGTGATAGAAACCTATTTTTGTGATGTTCTTAATGTGTGGGATAAAAGTCAGCTCAGAGTCAAAAATGACCGCCAGGTTTTTCACTTGAGGAGATGGGTTAAAAGACTGTGCTTGTAGTTTTGATAAAGGTTTCTCTCTCTGAGCCTCAGGACCGATGACCAAAACCTCAGTTTTGTCCTGGTTAAGCTGGAGAAAGTTTGTTGTCATTCAGGATTTGATATCTAGAATGCAGTTAAAAAGACCATCCATTGGCCTGGTGTCATCAGGAGGTATGGAGATGTAAAGCTGTGTGTCCTCTGCATAGCTGTGGAAGTTGATTCCATGTTTCCTGATGACACCACAAAGAGGGAGCATATACCCTGGGGGACACCACATGTGATCTCATGGACCTTGGAGGAGAATGTGTCCACACTCACCATAAATGTTCTATCTGTGAGATAGGATGTGAACCATTTGTGAACAGCACCGGAGAGGCCGAGGTGAGTTAAAAAAATAATGTGGTCTACTGTGTCAAAGGCAGTTCTCAGATCCAGCAGAATCAGCACAGTCACCTGTCGTGAATCGCAAAATAAATGGCAGGATATTGTTTTACCTGGAATGTTCCACAGTGTGACATTGAACTTATTTATCTTCCATTTTGTTTTTCCAATTGCAGGTGCTTTTATTGCTCAAAAAACATGCATTCTTCATTTCATTTCATTTCATATTTATTTCTATAGCACATTTAAAAACAACGTCAGTTGACCAAAGTGCTTCACATGAAGGATAAAAGACAAAAGAACATATACATATATAACAGTGTAAGGACTATAATAAAAACTATAATAAAAAACTGACTAACTAGTATTAAAAGCCAGGGAAAAGAGATGAGTTTTTAATCTTGTCTTAAACTGCGTTACAGACTGAGAGGATCTGACAGGAAGAGGAAGGCTGTTCCACAGTTTGGGCGCTGCCACAGAAAAGGCTCTGTCCCCTCTCGTCCTGAGTCTAGTCTTGGGAATGACCAACAGAAGCTGGTCGGCTGATCTCAGGGCTCTGGGTGGAGTGTAGGGCTCCAGTAATTCCCTCAAATAGACTGGACCCAAAGAGTGTAAACATTTAAACACAATTAATAACACTTTAAATTTCACCCGATAGGGGACAGGGAGCCAGTGCAGGTCACACAGCACAGGTGTGATGTGTTCCCGTCTCTTAGTGCCAGTGAGCAGACGAGCTGCAGCGTTCTGGACGTGTTGTAGGCGTTGCAGGGAGCTCTGGTCTAGCCCCACATACAGAGAATTGCAATAGTCCAGACGCGAAGTTACAAAAGCATGAATAGCTTTTTCAAAACCTGCACGAGGTAGGTAGGGCTTTATTTTGGCAAGGAGCCTCAAATGAAAGAAGCTGGACTTTATCACAGAACTTATGTGCTTGTCCAGTTTGTGTGCTTGTTCTTACTACTAGGTTGCTTCACTTCTCCACAGATCTGACCTGTTATCTTGGCTTATCTTGCCATATCTTACATGGTGTAACAAGTTATTGTTATTGCTTTGCCTGTAATGTTCCACAGTATGACATTAAAGTGATCTATCTTGCATTGTTTTTTAAATGCAGGTGCTTTTATTGCTCAAAAACATGCATTCTTTCTTTATAACTTTATAGATATGTTTTATAGATATGTTTAATGCTACACTGAACCTTCCAAGCAATAAAATCTCTCAAAATAGACTTGATACTCAATGCAGATTCTGATACCACGATGATAATAAAAAACACTCACATTTAGACAACAAATTTAGAATGTGATTTTCAAATTTCTGTTCCCATGTGGCCTTGTATGTGTGTAATCCCTCAGTGGTCCAGGAAGGTAAAAAAAAAAATCCTGCACTCCGTCTTACTTGCAAAATGTAAGATTTATTAGGACATAAAACATTTCGGCACAAGGCCTTCATTAGGCAAAATAGGGTGAGAGCTCAAGTGGCCATCTTAAATAGGGTGTAGCAAAGACCAAAGGGTGACAGGTCGTAAAGGAACAGTGTATCCAAAACGACATAATTCAAAATTCAAAGGCAGTCAACACATACTGTATACAGTGTAATGTAAATAATACTACTACTAATAATAATAGTAGAAAAAATAATTGAAAAATAAAACTGGAGAGTATCTGAATATATAGATCTTGTAAATATGCACCAAACTATAGAGTCAGGTGTGCTATATACATATCTACTATATGCATGGATCTTATAATCCAGCCCATGTTCAACACAACAAAGTCAAGAACATGATTATTTACAATACAAAAAAAAGAGATAATTTACAATACAAACTACTTACAGAAAATTGCTTAAATTAAAGTCATTGTTAAGACCTTTTGGAGCTAAAGTTTGGAGAGTATGAATCCAGTATGCTTCCCTTTGTTTGAGAAGGCGGTCGTGGTCCCCTCCTCTGAACGGAGGGGGGGCATGCTCAATGCCACAGAAACAGAGTGAACAAATGTCATAAATTTATTTAAAAAAAAACAAAAAAATAACCACACACACACATAAATTGGCATAGTTGGGTGCACAGACCATTCCCATGCTTGTACCAGACACTTGAAGGTAAAAGTCATTGCCAAAGGTAAAATAATTGTATTTCATAACAAATTTGTCTAGATCAATAATGAGTTTGTTCAGGTAGTGGGCTGTTTCACTGCGGTTCTGTAAGTAGAAGCCTAATGCCTCCAGACCACCTTCATGAGGTATATTTGAATAAAGGCTAGTTATATCCAGTGTTAGTAAATGTGTCTCTTCTGGTAAATTATTAACAACAACATTTTCCAATGAAATCTGTAGAGTCAAAAGGCTTAATAAAGAAATCCACAAAAGTTGACAAAGGTGACCATAAAGACTTTGTTTGTGCCACAATCGGATGACCAGGGGGATTAGTCAATGATTTATGAATTTTAGCTAGGGTAAATATTCCTGGGCGAATGGGTTGTTTACAATAAAAAATCAAAATCTGAATCTGATATCTATTTATTTGTTTTTGCATCTTGGAGACAAGAAAAGGGTCTTGGTTCAGTCTTCTGTAAAAACAAGTGTCTGATAATTGGGAAAGAATTTCAGCTCTAGATTTGTCAGAATCTTGAATGCATATTGCACCCCCTTTATTGGCAGGTTTAATGACAATATCTTTGTTATTCACCAGTTCATTAAGTGCACTCGTCTCCTCGTTTGTTAGGTTGGGGAATGTGACTTTTGGTTTATCTATCTAAAAAAAAAGGCTGTATTCGAACGTGGTTCTACTTTGGAAAAAAGTGGCATAGTTTGATCCGTCTAAAACATTTAAATAAGTCTACTTTCAAACCAAAGGCATTTATATTATATATTTTTTGTAGAAGAGACTTGTTCATCGGACAGTTTTTTTGAGGAAATATTAATTACCATGTACTCAACTTGCTGCGCGTCCACAGGCGTTGCACGCCACCTGGCTGCACGCCTCCCCCTTCGGCATTTCTTCTTTCTTTTTGTGGCTTCTGCTGTCTGTGCCAGTTCTGTGAAAAAGGAGGATGGCTGGAGTGGAGGCTGGAGTCACTGTCCAGAGTAAAGTCGCTCTCGAAAGATGACTCGTCCTGGTTGTAGCGGTGAGTCGCTCTTGTGCTGCGTAATGGTTGCATAGACTGAATTTTAGATGAGGAAGGAGGGTGTTCTTTATATTCCCAGTGGTAGATTTCGTTCTTCTGGTAATCGTCAATGTCCCTTTTGTAATTTTTCAACTTGATGCTAAAAAGTTTATGCTTGTATTTCTCAACCGAGTCTTTTAAAGCACTTTCATTGGTTGGAAACCTCGCACAGTATTTACCTTTTTAATTGTCTTTCGAGCATGTCAATTTCCACCTTAAGTGCTTTGGCTCCTGTGGAAACATGGTCAGTAATCAGCAGCATCATCGAGGGAGCATTTGTTCAGAATTTCCCGCCATTTTTTAACAAAGTCCTCGTCACTTTTGCCAATAGTAGGTGCTTTCTGGATGCATAATCCCCAATTATCTTTTCTTTCTCCAATATTCGCTCATTGTTGACCCATGCATTTGAAGAGGTGTCACTTTCAAATAAAGCCTCTCTAGTTTCACTCTGATATCTTCAGATGACTCCATGCTATTCAGGTCGGTCTTCTGTAGAAAAATCAAAAGTTCCAGCACAATTTTGCGTGAGCACATTGATTTCTTGAAATGAGCTTATCATCATTAGGTTCCATAGTGGTCCATGGGTGTATACTAATACTCAAGATCATTCTAAAGCTATTCAGGAAAGGTTCATTTCTGTCCTGTGAATGGGACTTTTTGGCATCAATACCTGCTAGTTTTAGTATCAATTAGCATCTGATTTTTGATACTTTTGACAACCCTAATTCCTTTAATAGATGATTTGCTTCTAAAATATAATAGAATTACAAAACAGTCTTCTGAAATGTCACTGGTAGGTTTTCTTTGCCCTGGTTTGATCTGATATAATGAACAGGTATTAATAAAGGACCATTTTAATTACACTTTTGGACACATTCACACCTCGCAGCAGGACGGTCTTTGCCAGATCCTTTTTAAATTTTATCTGGAACCGCAGGAAGCCATGGTCATGGATTTTGGCAGCTCATCTGAACACAGCTCTTGTTTTGGAGCCAGAGATACAGGTCTGTTTATGCCCCGGGCGCTAACCGTCCTACCACTAACACTGCTACAACTGCTAGATCCACCACATGGGCACAAAATGCATTTAAAATTAAACATCAATAAAAACCGGCCAAGAAAAGGTGACTGTAATTGGCTGTTCCTGTGCCTTAAGGTGGGATTTGAGTGCAAGGTGAAGATGTCTTAGTCTATTTAATTTGAAAGAAACAACACAGATTAAAGGCAGATTAAAGGCAGTGGAGAAACAGACCGAAAGCTTTGCAGCTGATGTCATCAACATTCTCCGAGGGCATGATGCTAACTGGAAGCACTATACTGTTCTGTTAGTCATGTTAGCTTGCTGCTCATTGTTGGCTTTATCGTGATGGTAAAACTCCACTCTGGTCTCTGAGAGTTGTGAAAAGTGCTTATAAACTCATCATGGTGAATAATTTGAGTGCTCTGAATGCATAAGGTAAGTGAGGAATAACTTTGGACCACTGCAAACCATTTAAAATGAACTAGTTCTGTTTTTCACATTTTTAAGAGAGTACAAATCAGGTACAGCTTCTTTAAGTGTTATAGAGGAATGTGACCATCTGCAAATCTCAGTACGATCTTTGTTGGGAAACTGAGAGCAGTTTTACAGCTTTTTTTCCTCAAATAATCCTCTGATGATGGTGCCATCATTATAGACACTCCACAGATTCAGATTTTAAAATGCATTTCATATTTTTGTTGAGGCAGAGCAAAGGAATATGGTCTATGTAGTCTGTTTTTTCTAATACTAATTATTTATTATATTATTTGGCACGTTCGACTAGCCCCTCAAAGCACCACACTGGTTTATTTATTCACTCCACACTGTTTGACACTTATCTACTGTAGCCAAAACTGCAACAAGAGAAACAATTCATCACAGCTAATCAATAACTAAAATAATCATCAACTCATTTATTAAGAGAATAATCGTTAACTGGACTGTACACAGACACACACACACAGAGACAGCAGGAATTATGTCAATTACGCAGGAAATGTGTAAATATAAACACAATGAAAAGTCTTTAGTTTGTAAATTTTTTCAATGAGCTTCACTATGTCTGGATAAAAAAAGAGTAAAAATATAATTTCAATCGTGACGAATAATAATTTAATTATTAGAGCTGCAACTAACAATTATTAAAAGGTACATTGTGTAACTTTTGTGGTGAAGGGTTTGTCAAATGCTTTTCTCCATGGAGATGTTATTGCCTTTTCTGGAATGTTTCACAGTATGGCATTAAACCTTTCTATCTTCATGGAGATCAAACTAGACTAAGTTACAGGTCAGATCTGTGGAGAGGCGACCCCGCTCACAGTCACAATGTCTGTTTTTCTAGGTATTTTTGTGCTATAAAACCACCTGCAAATGTAAGGTAGAGCTATTTAAAGGGATAGTGCGTTTTTTTTAATGCCTATTAGTTGCCTGTTCACTTGTAAACATCCGTTTAGAAGTGAACAGGATAATAATAACTAATAGGCGCGCAGTGATTCGACTCAAGAGAAAATGGCACCATGCGAATTAGACTGCTGAATTTTTCACGGACAACTGTTTGTGACGCAAATATATCACTTTTTGGACAAAGACGACACTGTCATCGGTAAGCCATTGTTAATGCACGACACTGTTGAAGGGAAGGCCATACAGATTCACATAAAAAAAATGCACTATCCCTTTAAGAACTTTATTGATCTCACACTGGAGAAATTCTTCTCTGCATTTAACCCATGCTGTTATTAGGAGCAGTGGGCAGCACATTACTGCGCCCGGGGACCATCTCCATGATCTTCTTGCTTCGGCTTGGTCAGGACCTAAGCTGGAGGATTTTACCTATCATGCATATGTCATACTGTGGAACATTCCAGGCAGAGCAATGACATATCCATAGAAACGAGTAGACGGACCCCCAACAAAAGGGTTACATAGTGCACCTTAAAGCGTCTTGCCCAAAGACACAACAATAGTGTGCCCTTGGTTTTGAGCTGGGGATTCAAACTAATGAGAGATGACCTGCTCAGTTCTCAATATTTGTGAGGTATAACTTTGGAAATGTTTATTTAAATTGTTCCAGAACTTTATATATTTCATGTCTTTGAGTCTGTGTCCATCACGAACCCCAGTGTTCTATCTCTAGCAGACACAGACAGAGGCAGGCCCCAAACTGTTGTGAAATGCATTCAGTTATGTTATAATGCGAGTGTGAGAGATTGGCAGCTGGGGCCCTGGAGCAGAGGAGCAGGATGTGAGCTCTTAATGAGGGTTTCACACAAACTCTGTCAAACTGAGTCAGCAGAATCCAGCCGCCTGTTTAATGAACTTCTGGGTTTTTAAATAATGTCCACATGAACTGAATGTTTGTCTGTATGAACAGATTTAAGGGAAGAGGGAGGCAGTGTCTGCCATGTGGAGTATTCACATTAATCAAATTCTAATTACTCATTAAATAAAAAAGTAATGTGAAAAGGTTTATAAGCACATGCACAAAGTAAGTTTAGGGTTTAGAGACCATAGACAGTCAGACAGTGGTAAAGCTAACAACAACTAGCATGCTGACATGCACTTCCTGATTAGTGGACAGTACATTGTTTTATAATTCTACACAGACAGCATACAGTGGACTTATTTTAACCTTACAATTACAATTCTTTTTTTTAACCGTACAATTATCTGTACCGGGGTAGGACACATTTTGCTCAAATACATGGGAAAAAAATAGGGTATGGGCCCTTTAAAATAGACTAAAACTAGAACTACTAACTTGAAACTAGATATGCATTTGAACAAGTATCATTGCGTAAAAAATTATACAAATAAGACAAACTTTGACCTTTTCTGAACAGTTTTAGAATGGTCTTAAGCTGTATCAGAACTAAAATAAGACCACATGCAATATAAAAATCTAATATTTTGTTGAAACTGACCATATACTGTTTTATTGTTGCGGTATCGAAATCTGTATCAAGCATGTTCCTGCATATTGAAATTTCAGTATTATGACAACACTAGTTTATTGTCTCCATAGTGTCCTCTGCATTTGACCCCTCCTTCAGTGTCTCTGGGTTAAACCTGTCAGGAACAGTGGGACCCATCTCCAAATCCTGAGCTAGTCTTGGCCAGGACTTTCTTAGTTGGAGGATTTGACCAGTTGTCGAGTTTTAGGTTAGGGGGAAACCAGAGGAAACCCACCCATACACACGAGGAACATGCAAACTCTATGGCCCAAGTGTTAAACCTAAGAGTTTCTTGTGGTGCTTTATTTGTATCTGTATTTGAATCCTCTTTCTATGCGTGTCTGTGTGTTTCTCTGTGTCTTTTCAGTAAGAGGATAATAAACCTAGGCCCAGTGCACCCGGGTCCAGCCAGTCCAGAACCTCAGCCGGCTGGGGCCAGAGTCTCCTGTGGACACTGCAGCAACACCTTCCTGGTACTGTTCACCTTGTATAGCTTAAAGCCCCAGTGTGTAGGATTCGTGGCGCATAGGTGGATGGTGCTATTGCACTTTCTGTTTTAGCTATGGCAGACCTCGAGGGACCCGCGCGCCGCTACTGTATAAATAAAACGCGGTCCCGTTTTTTGTTTTTTGTTTTCTCATGAAAACACACATTCCTGATCATGTACCATGACACTCTACACATCAAATGAAACCTTACAGTCTCCTCTTTTTGACTATGAAATTCATTTCCCTGCACAACAATCACTCCCCGAGCACATGGGGCTTTTATACGGAAAAGCACAAAACGAGGTTAGCTTACCTTAGAATGCTTTGCACAGGTCAAACTCTGTATTTCACCATAAACTTGCTCTCAATTTGTCCGTAAGGATCCAGCGAATAAAATCCAGTAAAACCATTTAGTCCAAAACACGTGTTAGATCCATTACGAGTCTGATCCGGCAGCATGCTTGTGTTGCTTACCCAAAACCACGAGTCTTGCCGAAGGCGAAGGCGGAGCCCAAATGTCCTTCTGCGGCTCTCGTATTCAAAATGGCTGCCTCTATATGGGGACGATCCCCCTTTTATGTGACTATATCTAAGTCCAAAAGAATACTTTGATTTCATGATGGAAGTGAAAAGACTTGGAAAACAATGTATTTTTGAATGGGTATCTTCAATTTCAGTAATTAACGGGTAAAAATCTTACACACTGTCCCTTTAAAGGTGCATTGTGTAACTTTTCCGGTTGGGGGCTCGTCAAATGCTTGTCTCCATTGAGATGTTATATTCCACATGCAATATACACATGCAATATATGCAATATTATATGCAATATTCCACAGTATGGCATTAAACAGCTCTACCTTACATTAATTCAATTACAGGTGGTTTTATAGCTCAAAAATACCTAGACAAACAGGCATTCTGACTGTGAGCGGAGCCTCTCCATGGATCTGACCTGTAACTTGGTCTGGTTTGGTCTCCATGAAGATAAAAAGGTTTAATGTCTGTGAAACATTCCAGACAAAGCAATAACATCTCTGTGGAGAAAAGCATTTGATGGACCCTCCACTGCACTTTACAAATACAAGCTTAAGCAGTATTACTACAATTACTTTCATAAACTCAAAGGAATACATTGTGGTACTTGATCATAGACTAAATGGACATGGCTAACCTGCTAGCCCGCCGCGCTCCAAATGGTGGACATGGGTGCGCTTCCGGCTCCAATTCATTTTGTACTGAAAGACCACCATCCCTCTCTCTGTTTTGCTGCAATCAGCCTCATCATTTTCATCTTAAATGTTTGTGTTAACCTGCTCTACGTGATCCTGGGGTTTTTCTTTTGCTATTTTGTTAGTAAATCAAGATATGAACTTTTATAACAGACAAACCAGGTGCTTTCTTTCCCAGAGGTCACTCCTGCTAGCATTAGCAACAGGTTTGATTGACAGCGTTGCTAAGCCAACATCACTGAGCAGGCAGGAAGGGCTGTTACATTCAACAGCCTTGCTCCTGATGTCTCTTTGGTTGCTATGATACTCATGGTCAGAATTGTAAATATGCAACTCTGCTCCAAATTCGCTCCTATAACTGCTAGCCTCGATGAGCGTTGTTTGATTGGATTTGAACACTGAGTTTCGTCACACTCCCTGAGTCCACTTCTTTGCACAGTCTATGTTCATACCCCTTTATAGATTCAATTTGGTGTATTGCTGCAGCATAAAATGTTATGGTCATTTTTAGATTAAGTGGTCAATATCTCAAAGTTTCAATGTTTTTTGGGTGTATTTTTCTATGTAAAAGAGCAGTGTTAAAGCTGACATTTTCTTTTCTGCTCCTGCTACCTGGTTTATTAGTAGTTTTATTGGCTGCAGTGAAGTGGAGACCCGACCAGGCAAAGTAAATGCAGAGTTATTGGTTTGGATCGATAATCTTTTCCTCTGGGGCTTGTGTAAGTGTCTGTGTGAAGAAGAGGAGAATCTAGTGCGGAAAACAGTCAAACAGCTGGACAGCGTGGAGATATGGAATCACTTCATAATAATTATACTGTAGTCTCTTTTCACTGCCAAGTAGGGATATAACAATAACATCCTGAAGAACTGACAAAAAGACTGAAATCTTAACTGACAAACTAATCACATTTCAGAACATGTTTGTACTAGGGATGCACCGATGTGAAAATTTTAGCCAATACCGATATTTATTTATTTTTAATTCTGAGATAACATTTTATGTCGACTGAGAATCTGGCAAAATTAATTTTTGAATGTCTTTTTTTATTTTCAAAATGTGTTTTGACTCCTGATTTTTTTTTTTTTTCTCAATTTCACATTTTTATAGTGTAACTTTTTTTTATAGTGTAACTTTATTTTTTATTTTTTTAATAGTGTAACATTGTGTTCTGCGTCCTGATTGGCTAAGGGACCTTTGCTGATTGATGTTATAGATGGGAGACGCGGGGGGGGGGACTAAACCAGGACCAGACCAGGATCAGACCAGGATCAGACCAGGATCAGACCGGGACTAGACCAGGACTAAATGTGGACTAAACCAGGTCTAAACAAGGTTTAAACCTGGACTGGACCAGGAATAACCTGGACTAAACCAGGACTGGACCAGGTAAACCTGGAATAATCCAAGACTAGACCAGGTCTAAACCAGGATTAAACCACCGCGTGCGGTTCTTTGCCTTTGCTCTTTTCGGACTGCGTGCCTCCCCCTACGAGCACATCAAACCTCCACATGAACGAAGGCAAGAGCCTGATTTAATCCTGATTTAGACCTGGTCTAGAGGAGGCACGGTTTGGGCACGGGTCTCGTGCTCGCAGCCCCGGGTGGGGGCAACATTTTGTTGAAAATCTACTAAAGTTTAAGTGTTTAAACCAGAGGTCTTCAACAGGGGGGTCGCGACCCCTAGGGGTCGCGGAGGTACTGCAGGGGGGGTCGCAAAATCTTTTGATTTCACTTTAAAATAATATAATTTTATATTTTATAGTGTAAAATACAGTATTAACCTGTGTATTATTTCCTTGTATTGGATGTACCATAACAGAGTAGGAATGTTTATACATGACACTAAGCTCAATTTAATATAAAACACAATTCTATGCCGTATATATAGTAGGGGATCCCTGGCCCAGTTCGCCATCTGTTTGGGGGTCCCTGGCCTGAAAAACGTTGAAGACCCCTGGTTTAAACGAAAGAGAAATGTGAGAAAACGTTAATTCGAGGGATTACTGTACTGACAAATATCGGTCGTTAATATCGGCCCACTTTTACACATCGGGCTGATACCAATATGTTAAAATTTTTGCAATATCGGCCGATACCAATGTTAATGCCGATATATCGTGCATCCATACCATATTTTTTACAGATCTAAACCGCAGAATACGACAGATTTTGTTGAAATTGTAGCCTTTGTGATTTACTAATTGTGTCCTTTCATATTGCAATTTTGATCTTACTTATGCATTCAGAGCATCCAGATTACTCACCACAATGACTTTATAAGCGCTTTTCATAACTTTCAGTGCAGTCACAGTAAAGCTGACATGCATGCTAACATGCAATTCCTGATTTTTAGACAATAAAATTCTTTCTAATTAGGTGCAAACAACTACATAGCAGACTTATTTTGACCTCAGGAGCTGCTTATTAGGGATGCAGCGATATTTGATATAATATCGAATCATTCGATACTGGTGGCATGATTCGATACACGTGTTTGGTCGATACACGTGTCGATACGCGTGTCCCTCCATCCGCGCTGTGTTGTCATTTACAGTATTTTGGTCCGAAAGAGAAACTGCTAACAGTTATCGCTGCTTCCTCCTCAGATGCAGCAAGAAAACGGCTCCATAGGGATTTACAGCTGAAATATTCTAACAGAGGAGGGTTTTTTCTTTTTATTTTATGTTGATAGACACAGGAATGACAAATATATAAAATTTTAAATGCTTTATAATCGTTTTTGGCTTTACATCGGCTTTAATCAAATGTGCTCTTTTATGCACACGCGACGCGACTCGCGATATACGTGATGTTTTTCCACATACTCTGTTTTATAAGTTTTACTCAGAAAACGGTCCGTTGAGACATTTCTATGTAACATAATTTGAGTCCTCAGAAAGAGGATGGAGAGTGTAAAAAGAGCAGGGCAGTGTTGGAGGCCTGTGTGAATGCAATGAGGAGAGATGCACTCAGGAGGAAAGGAAATAATCAAATCATCATCAAAAAAGATGATCGTGTGTATGTATTGTATGTATTGTTTCATCAATATCATGTTATATTGTATTCATTAGCAGTTTTTTTTTTTCACGTCTTAAAATGTATCGAAAAGATATCGTGATCCATGTATTGAGATATGTATCCAATCATGGAAAAACTGTATTGTTGCATCCCTACTGCTTATACGATATCTCTCTAGATAAATGTTGCTCAAATACTTGAAAAGAAGAAGACATTGCTTTATTCAGGTAGAGGATCTTTAAATAAAAAGTAGTTTAATAGTCAGCTAGTCATGATTATCCCTCTAACTGTAAAGCAACAAGAAGACCTGCACCCTTCTTGTTGCTGTACAGTTCCTAGAAACTAACAAACATTTTTGAACAAATCTGAACAGATGTGCATCCTAAAATGGAAAAGCCCACGTTGGAGAGGAGCTCTGTGTTTTGGGCAGTGAGCCAATCATCCGTCACCTCCACCTCTCCGCTGATACCTGAAGAGTTTGATTGACAGCTCAGAGTGAGAGGAGGTCCTAATTACAGTCTGAGGAGCGACTAGCCTGACAGCCCAATGTTTAAGGGAGGATGACAAAGACTCATCTGTGCCTATGGAGCTTAACAGTGAACAATGGGGAAATGCCAATTTTACATCCAGATCCAAAAAAAGTTTGGGTTTTGGGGTTTTTAATGATTTTATTACAGTGTATTTGCTAGAAATGTGTCAAGATATTTTCCAAACTAAAGACTCTCTGTGTATCAATTAATCAGCTAAAGCAGGCATGGTGTGTGGCACTGGCAAAAGCTTTTGAAATTATAATGATCTGGTACAAAATTAACAGAAGTGCTTGTAAAGAGCCTCTTCAGTAGAAAGTGGGAAGGCAGATTGAACTGTCCAGTCACTACTGTGTAATTTTCAAACAATTAAAACTCCTTTCGATCACACTTTAACTGTGATTGGTTAAAAGTTGTATGGAGGATTTTTTTTGTTTGTTTCAAACTGTCAATGATAGCATTATAGAGATGCAGTATCCTTGTAATTATGATGACCCAAAAAACAACAAATAAATAATGAAAATCCATCAACTGTGAATGTGGTGGGGCCAGATAAACATTAGCCAATAGATAACAAGGCTACCTCATTATCTATTGGCTGTTAGGTTGTCAATCAAATTTCCTACATTTCTAGGGTAACTGACTTGCCAACGCACTGGGATTACATGGTTTACTTACGCCTCTCATGCATTTCACAGGCGCAAGACGTTGTTTACTCAACCAATGCAGCGGTTCTTAGCGGCTTTTTCCAACTGTAGCTTCCTCACAGTAGCACAAAGTTTGTTGTGATGGGAGACAAGAATCTACTACCAGTTAGCTGCAAAAGGAAGTCAGTTTTTGAGGTCGCTGAAAGAAGTGAAGGGGAAAAGGAGCAAAGCTAAACTAAGGTGATTCTCTGATATTCCTTCCAGCGATGGCATGCACTGAAGCAGAGGGTCTAAAGACTGATGCATTGGTCGCTAAATTACTTCTGGACAGGTAATTTATGCTTATCTTTTGAAAACGCACAGTTATAAACAAGCAGCGTAAGCATAAGGAGGAGGTTTTTCTAAGGGGTGGTTTTATGCATGTGCAATATTTTAAAAAGGACAAACAGCTGATGGATTTCTCATTCCTTGGAATCCTCTATAAACCAGCAACATGACTGGCTTTGAGCACAACCGCAAACTGCCGGGCACCAAGATAGCCTACTTCCCCTGCAAGATACATTCTTGTGATGTTTGTGAGAATCCACCATGGCGCCCGCTGGTGCGATTAAGCCTGACAGGTGGTTGGCAGACCAATCACAGAGCACCACTGAGGTTGAAGATGAAGCACCCAAACAAACCAAAACAAACATGGCAACGCTGACAGATGTACTTCAGCCTATTTTAGTGTCAAAAGGGACTATTTAGTTTGCGAAAAACGTGCAGAAGAGAAGTGCTTTGTGCATTTGTGGACAGGGGAGGTGTCTGTTTTTCTCTCAACTAGATGTATCTAAAGCTTTATTTTTTGGCATGTTCTGCTGTTATGTCGTTTCCGGCCAATCAGATTCAAATAATCTTCATGACGTTCCACCTTGCTTTCAGCGAGAGCCATCCCAGACTGATAATGTGAAGAACTCAATTCAGAATGCTACACATGATCTTGGTTACCAAGACACAGAAACGCAATTCAGTTTGGTATTGTCATATTGCCCATCCCTTGTTCAGCTCTGTTGCTGTTACTGTGTAATGAACCTAATCTCATTGTTCACTGTTTTGTGTTGTTTCAGTGGACAGAGTTTACAGATCGGACACTGGCCCGATGCCCGCACTGCAGGAAAGTGTGAGTGTCTCTTTATCTCAAATTAGATTGTATGATAGATGTGTTTAGTGATAGATTACTATGTCTTCTAATGTTGTGAAACATTTTTATTTTGCAGCTCTTCGATTGGTCAGAGGTATCCCAGGAGGAGGAGCTTGTGGTGTTTTCTTCTCTGTTTGCTTTTTAGCGTCTCCACGGCTGGCCTCATGGTAAGAATACAAACTCTGTACTTTATAATGTAATGATGCATCCTCATTATTTTAGCTCAAAATGCTGGTTATATTCATGCCGTTGACAAAAATTGGGGGCCCGGGGCACAACGCCTCACATAGGCACTCCTCTAATATAAATTAAAAGAAAGAGGTTCTTATTCTGGTAAGAACCATGGCTGGTTTCAAGAGTTTTTGTTATTGTGTGCATTGTTTCACTATGGTAACTGCTGAACCTTCTGGCATACACATATAGACAATCACAAGCTAATTAGCATTAGCCAACAGTTTTTCAGTTAGTCACTCTCTTTTTTAGCTGAAAATCACCTCCTGATTGGGGCCATGGTTGTATTGATCAGACTCCAGAAAATGGCCTGTTTCAATCCATTTTGTCTTTATTTAATGTGTGCATTCCATAGGCATGGATGCAACACCCCCAGCATGATGTTACAGTAAAGTATCAATGCTCTTTCTATCGCAAAATACTGTTCATCATTAAATAGACCTTATTTTTAGTTCAGCCAGTAGAGGGCAGAAGATACACACTACTCCTCTCTCTTACATGCAGCAGCCCATAGAGAATAAGCACCCTCCATATTATTGACTGCGTAGCAAATTGCTTCATCGCTATATTTGAAGATTGGAGGTTTTATTGAGAAAATGTCAAACAGACTGTTTTAGGCATGTCATCGGTACTCAGGTTAAGATTTCGATAGTTTGATGGCAGTAGACTTTTAATTCCCCTTCTCTGAGTTTAATTAGTGGAAATGGAAAAGCTGAATTAAAAAAAAAAAAAAAAAAAGTGGCGGCCATGTTGGAGTCTTGAGAAAGGACCACTGGTTGTTTTAACATTGAGGCGTGATTTAAGATCAGCTCAGGGAATGTATGAGACTAAGAACTGCTTTGAAGGACTAAAAGTGGGGTTAGTCCACTAAATCAGAGGTTTAAACCAGGGCTAAACTAGGGGCTAAAACAGGATTAAATCAGGGCTGAACCAGGATTAAACCATGGTTAAAACAGGGCTAAACTAATGCTAAACCAGGGCTGAACCAGGTCTACCAGGACTAAACCAGGTCTAAAATGAGGATAGTAATTAACTAATATTAAAGGAAAAGTAACGTTTTTTTTTTTTTAACAATCTGAGCCTTATTTCGGTAATAAAACAAGTTGTTTTACTCACCCATAGCACTTTGGTGTCATAGGGAGCACTTCCAGAGATGTTTTAGATTTGCAATAGCCTAGCGTAACTTCTAACCATAGCTCGGGGCATATAATATATTCCCCGAGCATGTAATATGCCCTGTGCGGTCTCCAAATAACACAAACTTTAGCACTTTTCAAATCATAGAAGCTCGATATCTTAGTCTACGATTTTGTTTGAATCAAAAGTGGCCTGTAATATGAGATTTATCCATAGTTTACAGCTTTGCGTTTCATGTTTGGGTCCCGGGAGCTGAGAGCACAGTCCACACATGCGCCTTGGCGTCCTCATCTACTCGAAACTATGGCTAAATCTCGGATTACAGGCCACTTTTGACCAAACGAAATAGTAGACTAAGACATCGAGCTGATTTGAAAAGTGCTAAAGTTTGTGTTATTTGGAGACCGCAAACATGTGCCCCGGGAACTCACATTATGGAGATCGCAAATCTAAAACATCTCCGGAAGTGCTCCATATGACACCAAAGTGCTATGGGTGAGTAAAACAACTTGTTTTATTACCGATTGTCAGATTGTAAAAAAACGTTACTTTTCCTTTAAGTCATGACCAAACCAGATATCAAAACCAGGTAAATTAAGTAGGACCTAACCAGGAACAAACTGAACCAGGACTGAACCAGGTCTAAATCAGGACTAAACTGGGTCTAATTCAGGACTAAACCAGGTCTAAACCAATTTTGATCTAGTACAGTAAAACATAACTCCAGGTATGTTTTTGATGAGGTTAAATTAGCATATGCCCCTTTAAAGGTTATCTTATGCTAAACTCATCTCAGGGTTACATTACATAGACGTGACTTCTTGTCTTCTAGTTTTGCTTTGTGTAAAAATTAAGACATTTTGTTGGATGAGGGCCATAATGAAGCAATTACCAGAGACAGACAATTTAATCCAATTAGTGGTATTGCTGGGTGACAACCAGGTGGAAACAACCGCCTGGGTTCAAAATTGAGTTGTTGTTGTTTACTTGTTAAAAACTTACCTGCAGTTATCTGTAGTTTACCGTAAGTTGAGTGATCGTACTTAGACATCAAAGTACCTGGTTCCACATTATGTCATCAACTGGTAATCCAGGAAGTGTTCCTCTGTGTTTTTAATGTGCATTACATCACTAGACTTGTTTAGGTTGTTACAGTGCTTAAATCGCCTTTCCCTTTGCAGAGAATGTGCTTTGTAACTAATAGGGCTGTAGTCCTTAAAAGGTGCACTGTACAACGTTTCTGGTGGAAGGTCTGCAGATGAGATGCTTTGTCCAGAATGCTCCACAGTATGCATTAAACATTTTTATCTCCATGGAGATGAAAAAGTGACATCATCAAAGCCAAGTTACACTTCAGATCTGTGGAGAGGTGACCCTGATTTTTTGTTGTTGTTTGTTTTAATAAAAACACCTGCAGTTGAATAAATGCTATACAGTTTAATGCTAGTATGGAACTTTTCAGGCAAAGCAGTATCATCTCTAAAAATTTAATGACAGACCCTCACCAGAAATGTTACACAATACAGCTTTAAATGGTAGTACTTTCTTCTGTATTACCATGTGGTCTAGGTAGGTTCCATAGTGGTCCATGTGCGTATACTAGTCGATGTGCTCTTGTTCTGCTTGTTCTCATAGAGCTCAAGATCTAAAGCTATTCAGGAAAGGTTCATTTTTGTCCTGTGAATGTTCTTTTTTAGTATTGATATCTGCTCAAATTAGTGTCTTATTTTGATATTAGTTTTAGTATCTGTTTTTTGTACTTTTTGCAACACAAGCAGCTACTATTTTAGTTTTATTTCTGTCTTTATGTATTAGATGGAGGCAGGATAACAGTCTGAGGAGCATAATTGATGTTATTTTGTTGGATATTTTGAACTATTTTCATTAACCTGGAGTTCAAGCATCAGTTAGTTATTTCCTAGCACATCTGGCCCGGCATTCTCCTGGCAGCGTCTCTTATGGTGTGAAATACGGCAGGAACAGAGATAGAGCGATGGAGAGAGGGAGGGAGAGGTGGAGGAGGATAACAGTTTGTCAATTTTCAAAGCAAAATTATGCAGATTTCAGCCAAGTTTACACGTTCTCACATCACACTTTCTTTTTGCATCTGATTTGTGTTTTTTATGATTTTTATAAAAACAGAGAGCTGGTATGTGTCGGTATTAGAGGGCTAAAAGAGGGTTAGGCGGGATTAGACCAGGAATAAATATCTTAGGACTTGACCAGGGTGAGAACGGCAATAGACCAGGGCTAGACCAGGACTAGACAAGTATTAAAAAGAACAGTACTAAACTAGATGGCTAGAGTCTAGACCATGGGTTGAATCAATCCAAAACCAAGATTAAATCCTAAACCAGAACTAACCGAAGATCCAAGAAGCAATGACTAAGTCAGGTCTAAACCAGAAAGGCCCCATCAACACGGGGATCGAACCTGGAACCTTCTTGCTGTGAGGCACGCAGCCACTGTTTACTGGTTTTCATCCTGGTTTAGTACGCTTGGTTTTGGTTTGAGCCTTGTTTAGTCCTGATGTAGACATGATTTGGTCCTGTCCAATTCTGCTTTAGTCCTGGTTTGTTATAGTCCTCATCTAGGTGAGGTTTAGTCTAGGGTTTATATCTTATTTTTGAGATGGTCTGTATAAAATTGGGAACACATTCTAAATTTGGTTTGATTCTAGTCTTGATTTACTCCTGGTTTATTTACGTTTAACTCCTGGTTTATTTCTGTTTAGCTCTGGTTTAATCCTGGTTTACCTCTGCTTTAGCACTTCTTTGTTCCTCATATAGTCTAGGTTTAGTTCTAGTTTAGTCCTGATTTAATCCCCATAGATCAATGCTGTAAACTGCGCACATTGGATCCTTCTTGTCTCAAACCTACACTACCACATTGTCTCAGTATTTAACACTGATAGGACATTTCATGAAGCAGGATACAGTTAGAAATTTTAATGGTTTAGTCCATTTTAATATTACCACAAAATTACACAGTGAAGGATGCATTGGATTTCTCAGTAACAGCTCTCTTCATTTAAAGATCCCATGACATGGTACTTCTTGATGCTTTTATATGGCACCTTAGTGGTTCCCTAATACTGTATATGAAGCCTTCTCCAAAATCAAGCCTTGGTGCATGATAGAGCCTCTTGGAGGAAGCCCTATTCAGACTTGTTGCTTTTCACAGTTCATTCTGGGTGTGTCGCTTGAATGCAAATGAGGACAGAGACGGGCCAGTGGGTGTGGCCAAATATGCCACTGTTTCCTGGTTTAGCGCTGTGCCTTTTTCTGTGTGTAAGCGGAGGAGGAGTGGAGAAGCGATTTGCAAGTCCAGCTCTGTATTGTCCCATGAAAAAAAACACTTGTAGGCAAACTTCCACTGAAAATAAAATTAAATCACTGCTGTTTCAGAGGCTCAGATAAAGGACATCCGAGCCTGGAGAGATGTGAACAAACCGCGGCTAGCAGCTCGTAGCTAGCAGCTCGTAGCTCGCAGCGTTTGCACAAGGGCCGGTCTAAATTCTCTGGGCGTGATTTCCAGAGACAGGGGGTGGACATCCAGACAGAGGGGGTGGAAACCTTTCCTGGGTGTGACGTCATAAAAGCAGCTTGTTCAAACTCGCCCGTTTGAGCTGTCTTTTTTTCAAACGCGGAAAAGGATCGCAATTGCTCAGTTTACACATTTTGCAACTTTTAGCCATGGGGGGGCCCTAAACAGGGTAGGGGAGCTCACACTAACGTTCAAAAAACTCAGAAATTGAAAATTTCATGCCATGGGACCATTAACAGTTGGCTCTTATCCTCTGTGTAAACCAGGGCTAAACCTAGACTAGATGAGGGCTAAACTGATGCTGAATCAGGGCTAAACCTGGGCTAAACCTGGGCTAAACAGAACTAAAATAGGACTAAATCAGGACTAAACCCGGACGAAACTAGAATGTAACTAGAAATAAACCAGGATTAAACCAGGACTAAATCAGGACTACTAGGACCAGGAATAAATTGGGACTAAACCAGGACTAATGCCACAGGTTTACAGACAGAGGACACGTGTCTATCTCCACACACAAGAAGAGGGTGGTTAGTTACAGTGGACCAAAAATTTACATAAGTCTGCTTTTTAGTCCTGCTTTAGTCCTGCTTTAGTCCATTCATAGTATAGATTTAGTCCTTGTTTACTGGTTTAAAAGGTGTATTCACACTTGTCCCCAGTTTTAGTGCTGGGTTTGTATTTTATTTTTGATGGGGTTTGTGTATAAGTGGGTTTGGTCCTGGTTTAGCCCTGGTTTAGCCCTGGTTCAGCCCTGATTTAGCCCCGTTTTAGCCCTCATCTAGTCTAGGTTTTGTCCTAGTTTAGCCCTGGTTTAATCATGTTTTAGTCTTTTGTTTATCCCAGCACCCATCTACTCTATGTTAAGCCCTGGTTCAGTCCTGCTTTTGTCCTGGATCAGACATGGTTTAGTCCTGGTTTACTCCTGGTTCAGCCCTGGTTTAGCCCTGGTTTAACCTTGGTTTAGTCCTGGTTTACTCCTGGTTCAGCCCTGATTTAGTCCTGGTTTAGTTTTGTCCTGGTTTAGTTCTAGTTTGGTTGAATTTCTCATTGTAACACCTCTTTTGGTTTCACAGTTGGCTCTGCTCCTTTGCGATTTAAAAAGTAATTTTTCAAACTCTGTTGAAATCCCTGAGCACAGCTCAAAGTCTCTTCATTAAGTAATTCTGGGCTCTGCAGCAAAACGTTTAGCACTTGATTGGAGCCACTTCTGTCTCAGTTTTACATAAGCTTCAATAGGAAGAGAGAATGAGCAAAATAATTAAATATGAAATTAAACGTCCATCAAATATGCCATGCGCTGCACTGACAAGCACGGTGTAAAAATGAACCAGGACTAAACAAGGGACTAAAGCAGGGCTGAACCGAGGCAGAACCAGGACTAAATCAGCACTAAAGCAGGGTAGAACCAGGGCTAAACCAGGACTAAACTAGGACTAAACTAGGATTAAATCAGGGCTGAACCAGGACTAAAGCAGGACTGAACCAAAGCTGAACTAGGACTATACCAAGGACTAAACCAGGACCACACCAAGGACTAAGCCTGAACTGAATCTGGGATAAACCAGGGCTTAAACCAGGACTAAAACCAGGACTGAACCAGGGCTAAACCAGGACAATACCAAGGACTAAACAAGGACCAAACCAAGGACTAAACCTGGACTGAATCCAGCCTGAAATGGGGTTGAACTGGAACTAAAGCAGGACTAAACCAGGACTAAACCTGAATTTGATTTATAAGTGTGTATTTTCTCAGCATTGAGAAAATTATGTATCAGGCTGATTAAAGCAACTTAAATTATGTTCACTGTATTTGTTCAAAAACATTATTAAACTATATGTAAGACTCATTTCATTTTTATATAACCCTTGTTATGTCTGAAATGTAAACAGCCTTTTCTACATAACACAAGCTCAACCTTTCACAGTAATTTGAGTATTTAAGTATTCAACCATTAAACAACTTGGGAGATATATTTTTTAAAAATGATATATATTTATTGTTATAATTTGGACATTTTAAATCACAGTATTCATCTAAAGTGACTTTATAAAAGAAACAAGTGCATTGACTTCCTCGTTGCAAAACTGTGGTGTCCAACGGATCCTATGGATAGCTGCACATCACACTAGAGCAGCGCTTTTTTTTTTTTTACATTTGGACCAAAACAACTACGTGATGCTGCTGAATCCTGCATGTATCACGGATTAAGAAAATAAAATGAGAGTAGGTACAGAGCAGTAGGTGTGTACTGATGGTGGTGAAAACTGTTTGATTGGAAAAATGGCATCTTGAAAATAAACTATTAAATTACTCAAAACATGCCTGAATCACTCCAAATACAGCTTCGAGAGGGTAAATGTGGGGAAAGAACTATAACATGGTTAAAAGTTCTTAAAAGTCAAATTTGCAGAATACGTTGCAGTGTACAGATTTGTATCATGTTTTTGTATATTTATGGAGAAATGTCATGTGGGTGACGTAGGCTTTTGGGTGGAGCATTGGACGGAATCTTACAGTTAACCATAAGGAGTGTTTGTATAGGGTTCAGGCGAGATTGCTAAATTACTCAAGCATGCATGGATGATATCTAAAACCTCTTCAGGCACGTGTTTGATGGGAGAACAATGTTATAACATGGAAGAAAGCTCCTAAAAAAGTGGATTTATTCTATAAACCTCTTTAAGCCTCCATATGTCTTTGCTGCAGAAGATGGACTCCTCATCTCAAATGCCCAGGGTGTTCTACATTGAGCCCTGATTGCGGCTTTCGGTCTGATTGGACTCATTACCATCACCACAGCTTAAAATGACTAATTTGCATATGAAGAAATTTTATTTGACATATATATTCTACAGTTATTTAACAAAGTCTTTCAATATGTATGAATATATTAAAGTTTTCATTGGTGAGCATGCTTGCCTTGCCACAAGGAGGTCACAGGTTTTATTCCTGGATCATAATGACTTTTCTATGAAGAGTAGGGATGTTCAAGTAATAAAATATGTATTGATTGAGTTTTCATTTCATTATTTCAAATAAAAGTCAGTGTTTCTCAAACTGTGGAACCTGTACAACTGGTGGTTCGTGAGCTCCTTCAGGTGGTACTTTTCAAATGAAGCTGGCAGTTCCAGTGGCCAATATGGAATTCTGAGTGAGTATTATAGCAACCAAAGAGCCAACAAGGAGTGAGGTGGTTGAAGGTTCACGCCCCTTCCCACTAGGTTAGTGTTTAGCAGTGGCTGATAGTGGTCAATCAGACCTGCTGCTCACAATAGTGGGAGCATATTGGGGAGCTAAGGCACCTGGTTGGTTATTGGTTATTGATTGGTTATTAATGTTCATATATTTATTTGCCGACAAAATTGTGAAATAGAAACGCCAGGATCACGTAAATCTTGCATCGGCCTAGCAGGACTTTGTTCTTACAGGGCTGTCCAACACCTCTGCTGTGATTGGTTTGATTTTTATTTTTATTTTTTTTGTTCAAAGTAGACTTGGTTAATTTTTAATACATTTCTTGCGAAATTGCAATAAAAAAAATCCATTTCAGCCATTTTGATGAAAATATAACATGTTTTAACTGTTATCACAACTGTGCTTGCTATGGTAACCTCCATAGCAAAAACATGGCAACAGTCATGGGGAAGGGACACTGAGTGGTTTTGCCGCAGAACTTCTGATTAAGTATAAAATGAGCCCAGAAGATGTTTGTTCTTGTTTTTACAGCTGCTGGTGTAAGAACAAACATCTTACTTCTTATAAAGTATGGATTGGCATTAACCTTCTCTTGTTCCCCTCTCCCCCTCTCTCTTTCTCCTCCCCTCCCCCTCTACCCTTTCTCTCTCTTCTTGCAGGCGGGCACGTGGGCTAAAGCTCAGATATACCCGGGCATCTACGCATCATGGGGAGTGATGCTGCTGCTCGTCCTGGTGACTCTGGCCAGAGCCTTTTACTGGGCCTGTATGAGGGTCAGCCAGCCTCTGCAGAGCTTCACATAGAATCAAATTACCAATCCCAACCTGCCCCCAAACTCCCCCAGAGCGAATGGCTTTAACGAAAACATTTATTTATTTATGAAAATGTGAAAAAAAAAAAATCAAGCTCAACTCCTCAACTTTTAGTCAAATGTGATTCTGAAACAAAGTGGGGTTGAGTGAAATGACTCTGTATAGCTCTGAAAGCTAAGGCAGTGGTACCCAAACTGTGACACTATTAATCTATTGGAATCAGCTCATATTGTAAGCATTTTACAGATGTTTTTCAGTTTATTTATCAGATTGTGTTTCTTTAAAATGGCGTTCTATATTATGAAATCAATTTTTTTTTTAAAGATCCACGTATTTAAAGGCACTGTACCTGATTTTTACAGTTTGCAGTGGTCCAACGTTATTCCTCACTCATTTACCTTATGCATTCAGAGCATCCTAATTATTCAGCTTTTTTCACAACTGTCAAAGGTCAGAGCAGAGTTTTGCCATCGCCGTAATGCTAACAGCAACTAGCATGCTAATGTGCACTTCCTGATTATCAGACACTTTATAGATACAGACTTATTTTGACCCCGAGAGCTGCTTACACAATACATCTGTACTGGGTTAGAACACTAAACTAAGATTTTCATGAAATTATTAAAATCATGGTTTGTGTTACCAAAATGTCAATAAATCAAAAAATTGCAGAGAAAATTGATTTAAAATCTGATCAGCAAAATGTATATTCTTATTCTCAGATCATTTTGAGTAACAGTTGAAAAAAATAAAATAAAAGATATATAATTTTAAAACCCACAATTAAACCCACTGAAATATTGGTCTTTTCAACTAATCTATATATTTGTTTTCAATGTGTTACCAAGACTATGGCCCTTCAGAATAAAAGTCCCATTAAATCCAAGTTTGGGGATCACTGGCCTTATTTACACTAATGAACAAAAAACATTTATATTAACATCAGCTTCTGTCGAGATATTTGGTTGTTCTATTTTTGACTTAAAGTCTGTGGCACCTTTTTTGCAATTTGTAAACTTTTGAAGTGAAGCTGTATGGTATGGTAAGTAGTATGATTGAACCCACACCCTCCTGACTAAGAGGAGACAGGAAAACCACTCTTCCATAGTAAACAGAGAGATCGGGAATCTAACCCACAACCTTCTTACTGAGCATAGAGAGAACCCTACCATACATGGAGTTTTAATGTAGATGTATGGTAGGGTTCTCTCTATGCTCAGTAAGAAGCATAGAATGGGGAGTCTGGGCCCCAGGGTTTTCTACTAAATGGCTGTCACTATTACACTATTTGCCCTTACCTTTGATTGGGGAAAATACTTATTTCTTTCTGAACTTTGCATTTCATTTAATATTTGTTATATTTCTAAAAACATGTACATTGTGTAAAACAGCTCTGAAGACAGTCCCTTAAACTATTAATACAATTGTGACTACACTGTAAATGTTTAATCAGTGAGTTAATCTGAATGGAGAATAGGGATCTGGATTTGAGAAGATTCTAATTATCATATTTATCTGTTTGTAATAAGACCTTGAATGTTTTGCCTGAGATCCAGAATACACACTTCTCTAATACTTTATGAAGAAGTGAGTCTGGGCCCCAGTGAATTTCTCAGAGTTCAGATGGGTGTGATTGACAGATTAGCCAATCAGGGACAGGCATGGTCCAACCATATCGGGGCAGATATGGCTGCTTACAAGGAAAAGAGAAAGGAAAAAAAAAAAGTGAAACACTAAACTCTATTAATGTGAGGTGAGTGAAATGTTATTTTATTTAGAATGTGTAACCAATGAGCTCCTTCATTTCAGATGCATTTAATGAGTGTCAACCATAGCTCATTGAGGCTAGCAGTTATAGGGGAGAATTTAGAGCCAAGTTCCACATTTGGAAATGGGACTGCAAATATTGCAACCAAAGAGCCAATCAGGAGCAAAGTTGTTGGGGGCAGGCTTAGCAACACTAGCAGGAGCAACCTTTGGGAAAGAAGGAACCTGATTTGTCTGTTATTAATGTTTGTATCTTGATTTAAGAACAAAAGAGAAATAAAAACACCAGGATCATGTAGAGCGGGTTAATACAAACTAGTGCTGTCAAAAAAAAATCACGCTATTAACAACGCAAAACAATTTTAACGCTGTTAATTTTTTTTATTGCAAAATTAATGCTTTTTGTGAACAGTTTTTTTCAAAAGCTGCCAATAACATTAGAAAAACTACAGGATCCAGTTGTAAACAGGAAAGAAAACAATTTGTACGAAACTGAGAAGTCCGGGCTGGAGGAGGTGGGCCAAAGCACAGCACGGCCACCCATGCACGCGCACACGCACAACTTCACCACACAAGCCCTGTGCACGCTGATGCCACCCACACAAGAAAAACACGAAACAAAGTCCACTTCAAAATGTACTTCGAAGCCGCGCCCACCCCCGACAGTGACTGTGGACAGCAACAGAAGCCCCACAGCTTCTCTCCCCCAGCCACACCCACTGCCCTGCTCCGCCGCCACATTCACAAACCCGCGAAGGAGCGGACACCGCAGTAGAACCCACATCGGTTCCACCAATAAACATCCCCGCGTTTCCACCGACACAAACGCCAAAGAATCCCAGGCACCCAAGCTCGGCACAATCCAAAAGTCCCAGCGCAAATCTGCCTGTAGAACAGCAAGCGTTGGGGCAGACAAACACAGTCGCGCTAACTGGAGATTACTGGACGTTCCTCTGTAATGAGAACTACCTTGCGGTCACAGCAAAGTTTTTAACCTACAATGGGAACTTCAGCCGCTTTGAATGTTGATAAGATGGATGATTCAAGGAATAAAAATGTGCAATTTGCGATTAATCACAAGTTAACTATGACATTCATGAGATTAATCGCTAAATATTAAATTTTTTTCATTAATATTTTAATTGATTGACAGCACTAATACAAACATTTTAAGACAAAATAAGGAGCCTAATGGCAGCAGTTACAGAGAGAGGGGCGACAGTTTTCAATAGAAAGTGACTTGAAGGCAGAGTTGATGGAGCCAGAAGCACCCCATGTTCTCTTCCAATGTGGAACGCGACGACTAGCAGGTTAGCTATGTCCATTCATATAAACGATCTATGTATGCATCACTGAAATAAACAAATATAATGGTGGAGACCAGGCTGACTTCCCTCTATATAAATTACACAGTGATAATTCCAGATTCTGATTTTTGCCTCTAAAATCATCAAATCTTCATATTCTGAATTCATGTAACTCACTGATAACTCCTTTTTTGCAGTGTAGAAGATGGTGTTCAGTAGGTCTGGTCTGAGTCAGAAAATGTGTGTGTAATGGGATGCTATCCGAATCGTACAATGGAGTCTCTTGGGAATAACTTTTGACATACGGGGAAAAAAAAGAGATTTGTGTGAAAAACAGATAAATACAGATACTGAACAAATGAACTGTCTGCTTTTTTTTTTTTCTTTTTTTTCCAAGGGCAAATCTGGAAAAGGAGGAGATGAAATGCTGTCAAAAGTGCGTATGGTCTCAAAGTAAAGACGTTCTTGAAGGTGCACTGTGTAAATTTTTGGCTGGGGGTCTGTCACCTTTTCGTAATTTATTAATGCAATTTATGCCTTGAATGTTCCACAGTATGACATTAACCAGCTCTACCTTACATTTATTCAATTGAAGGTCGTTTAATAGCTCAAAAATACTTAGAAAAACTGGTGTGGGTTGTCTCTCCATATATCTGACCTGTAACTTGGTCTGATTTGGTCTCTATGAAAATACAGCTCTGGAAAAAAATAAGAGACCACTGCAAAATTATCAGGTTTTCTGATTTTACTCCTTATAGGTATGTGTTTGGGCAAAAGGAACATTTTTGTTTGAGTCTATTAACTACTGACAACATTTCTCCCAAATTCCAAATAAAAATATTATCGTTTAGAGCATTTATTTGCAGAAAATGACAAATGGTCAAAATAACAAAAAAGATCCATGTTTTCAGACTTCAAACAATGCAAAGAAACAAGATCAAATTAATTTTAAAACAACATAATACTAATGTTTACACTTCAGAAAGAGTTCAGAAATCAGTATTTGGTGCAATAACCCTTATTTTTAATCACAGCTTTCATGCGTCTTGGCATGCTCTCCACAAGTCTTTCACATTGTTCTTGGGTGACTTTATTCCACTCCTGATGCAAGAACTGAAGTAGCTCAGCTTTGTGTTTGTGTTGGAACTCAACAGATATTGGAATGGAATGGCTGTAATACATGTAGAGATGCAGTGGTCTCTTATTTTTTCCAGAGCTGTAGAAAGGTTTACTGCCATTCTGTCAAACATTCCAGACAAAGCAGTAACATCTCCATGGAGAAAAGCATCTGACTAACCCTCCACCCGAAAAGTTACACAATGCACCTTTAAAGGCATAGCCCACTGGTTGGTATGCATACTTTTCTGTTGAAGTTAAAGGACCACTATGTAACTTTAACATGTACTACTGCTTGGTGTTCTCCTTGGGGATGCCACCACTTTGCCTGAAATTTCCCACAGTATGGCATTAAACTTATGTATCTATGGGGTACTTATGTCATGTAGAAGGTTAATGGTGCGCTGTGTGGCTTTTCTACCTTTTTGTCTCCATGGAGATGTTCCTTTGCCTGGAATGTTCCACAGTATTGGATTACATTTAACTATATGTAATAGGAGACTTATTTGTAGAAGGTTGATGGCGCACTATGTAACTTTTCTAGTGGAGTTATTGTTTTGCATGGAATGTTCCACAGTATGATATTAAACTGATCTACCTTAAATAACACTGAAAGGGCTTGTTGCTCCATAGATCTGTCCCGTAACTTGACCTGATTTTTAGGTGGTTTATTGTGCTCTCCCACAGTGCAAAAAAGGTGTCAAACATGCGATTTATAGTGGTACAGTGAAAAGACTGCAGACTTCCCCTTTAAGTCTTTCGCTCACTCTCTTTCTCTCCATGCACTTTACCTCCACTGTAATCAAGATAAGACTGCTAGTAGACCTGTAGAGTGCACCTATATACCCCCATTCCACCTCCCACATTACAGAACATTCATTCGATAGCTCATTTACATCATTCCACTATTACATGGCAAATATTTCTGGTGCCAAAAGGTGAGCACGTACAGTAGCTTTCATGCAACATCAATAAATAATATACAAAGCTTCAAACATGCAGAGAATACCAATAATTGCTCGTGTAAATTACTCATGGCTCACATCACTCCCAGAACCCGCGAAACTGAAGGGTTTAAACTCCCAGCGTGGATGTGTCCGGTTAGATCGCACCACGGGAGGAGGGAGGAGGCGGCAGCGCGGGGTGAGTAAATGATCGGGTTTAGCGTGACTCGGATGGGCAAAACTGACTAAGTCAAAACTTCTAAGTGTGCACCCTTAGTCGTGGCAGAACACGCTGGAGAGATTATGGGAATTAGTTGATAATGAAAAGGGTTCGGCGCGCAACAGATACGGAAACGGGCACGTGCGTCTTCACATGCTCTCCCCGGGGACTACGCTCTTTGGGACGGACCTGCTCTGTCACATTTTTATAAATAAACTTGCCGTTCAAAAGCCCCACACGGCAAATTTAAAAATGCGCACGCATTGAATTGCCGCTCATAATTAATTGTGTTAATTTTTATAACACATTAATTAGTGGTGTAATTAATTTATCTAATTAACGTGTTAAACTGACAGCCCTAATTTATTTATTTATTTATTTTTCCACTACTTTTGTGTCTTTCTGTTATTTGTGAATGACATATACTAACCTGAACCATCTAACACAGGGGTCGGCAACCCGCGGCTCCGGAGCCGCATGCGGCTCTTTGATCCCTCTGATGCGGCTCAGTACAGCGGTCCCTCGTTTATCGTAGGGGTTACGTTGTAAAAAAAAACCCCACGATAGGCAAAATCTGTGAAGTAGTCAGTTTTATATTGCGTGTATAAATATGTGTGTATTTCACAGTTCCTCTGACCGAGGCGCCTGGCGTCGCTGCGCTGTTGCGGGTTTTGTTGGGGAGAAAAGTTGCAAACATACAGCACTTCAGAGCAGTGACAGACTGGGATCATCGGCCCTGGCATTTTGCACCTACAATCGTCCCCGTAGTCTGTGGAATGGGGGGGAGGGGTTCTACAGCTCTGCACCAAACACAGAACTGTAGTGAGAACGCATCCGTGCGCTCTCAGGACTGGTTCCGCCGCCTGGACCCCAGTTTCCACCAGTTCGTTCTGCAGAAACACTGCCGCTACTTCCCGATGTGCATTGACCACCCGGAGAAGTGTGCGCGCGGACACGTGGTCAAATCCGTAATAGAGCACGGCCGCGGCCCTTCTGGCATGTGCCCAAATGCCAGACCGCTCAGTCCGTCACTGCTTCAGAGTCACACTGCTCGTGATCAAACATTTAAATAAATTTGGCAAACTGAACACATTCTGTACAGGAGACACGGACGAGAATGACTGACGAATCGGCAAAGGTCTACAGTCCCTTAGTCAATCAGGATGCAGAACACAATACGTGTTGATACACTATAAAAAATAAGCAAAACAGCGAGGGACCACTGTATTTAATTAAAATGTATTTTATTTTAGTTCGTTCATATTCAAAATGTAATTCTATGTCACAAAGGTGAAAAAAAAAAAAAAAAGCAGTTATATGCAGTGTTATTTCATTTTAAATTTCAAAAGGGTTTTGTGGCTCCCAGTGTTTTCTTTACTGTGTGAAACGGGTCCAAATGACTCTTTGAGTGGTAAAGGTTGCCGACCCCTGATCTAACACTACATTCAACACTCCGACGCTGCAAAAGTCTCAGTATCACTTGGCTTAAAATTACTTGAATTTACAAGATTCACTGTGTAGCCTAGTGACACCTAAAAAAATTACACATTGGAACTTTGCAATGCAAACTTTATTTTTGTTGTATCTGTGGAAATGAGATAGCGCTTTGCCTAGAATGTTTCACACTATGGCATTAAGCTTTTCTATTTACATGGAGACAATCTGGTAGCATGCTCTGGCTATCAGACTGTCAGATCTGTGGAGAGGCGATCCTGCTCACTGTAAGAAAAAATGTCTTTGTAATCAAATAAATACAAGATTGTATGAGATGAGTATAATGCCATGTTATTCCAACCAATGCAATAATCAATAAAATCTCTATGGAAACAAGCAAGTGGCAAACCCTTCCCTAGAAAAGTTACACAGTACTTTAACTCATTTAAAGGTGCATTGTGTAACTTTTGTGGTGGTGGGTCTGTCACCTGCTTATTTCTATGGATATGTCATTGCTTTCCCTGTAATGTTCCACAGTGTAACAGCTCTACCTTAAATGGTGATTTTATAGCTCAAAAATACCAACAAAAACAGGCATTCTGACTGTGAGCGGGGTCACCTCTCCACAGATCTGACCTGCAACTTCGTCTGGTTTGGTCTCCATGAAGATAGAAAGGTTTAATGCCATACTGTGAAATATTCTAGACAAAGCAATTACATTTTCACAGAGAAAACTACACCAGAAAAGTTACACAATGCACCTTTAAGTCAAGAAAAGGTTAATATTCAGAATTCAAGTTAGTTCACATGATGTGTATGTTGTTTTTTGCTGTTTTTGGACCTGTTAACATTGTACAGACCGAAGCTAGAATGAGCATTTGGGGTTGGAATGAATGGATTTTCAAATGGACCCGTTTAATTATTTTTATTATTTGTTGTCGCACCAAAACAAACTGCCTCTCAAAACCGCCTCCTCACTCATCCAAGGACTTTTTCCTCACCATTTTAAAGTTTCTTGTTATTACATAATTATTAAGTAAATTATAAAATGTGAAAATTATACAAAAAGTCCATTTGCACCCCAGGTTCAAGGTTTGTGGTTTATTTTTTACAGAGACCCGAGGAGAAGGAGAAAAGAATGTTTGAAGTCTATTTTCGTATTTTTAAGAGGACCTTGAAGTATCCTTGCTCTTTCTATGAAATGGGTCAGGTTTAATGCCAGATACAAAACATACATTTTGCCTGGTCTTTAAAGTGCACTATGCAACATTTCTAGTGGAGAGTTTGCCACCTGTTTGTCTCTATGGCAATGTTATGTCATCTTCCATGATATGACTTTTAATATAACCATCTAGCATTTATTCATTATGGGTGTTTCGCCTCTCCACAGATCTGAACTGTACTGTAGCATAGTGCTGTAACCTGCTCGTTTTCCTTGTACTAGATCAGGGGTCTTCAACGTTTTTCAGGCCAGGGACCCCCAAACAGATGGTGAACTGGGCCAGGGACCCCCTACTATATATACGGCATAGAATTGTGTTTTATATTAAGTTGAGCTTAGTGTCATGTATAAACATTGCTACTCTGTTATGGTACATCCAATACAAGGAAATAATACACAGGTTAATACTTTATTTTACACTATAAAATATGAAATTATTTTAAAGTGAAATCAAAAGATTTCGCGACCCCCCTGCAGTACCTCCGCGACCCCCCTAGGGGTCGCGACCCCCCTGTTGAAGACCTCTGTACTAGATAGTTTTGATCTATACTGTGGAACATTCAAGACAAAGCAATTACATTTCCATGGAGACAAGCAGGTGGCGGACCTTCACTCGAAATGTTGCGCGGTGCACCTTTAAGAAACAAATTATGGATGTTTACACAGATGCAATTGGTAGAAGTGTCTTGCCTAAGGACATAGTATGTATCAAAGTATGAACCCATAGGTCAAAGCAGCAATCAAACTACCACCCCCAAAATAATATGTAAAACTGTCAGAGACCATGGTAAAGCTAACAACAACTAGCATGCTAACACACACTTCCTGATTATCAAAAAAATAAAAACAAGATCTGAAGGTGAACCAAAGATGGCGTCATGGTGTTTTCAGTGGCCTGAGCTCATTGACGTTAAATGCTAAAAAGGCCAACTTTTACAAAATGAAAGGTGCATTATGTAACTTTTCTGGTGGAGGGTCCGTTTTCTCCATGAAGATGTTATTACTTTGTCTGAAATGTTTCACAGTATGCCATTAAACCCACTGTTATCATGGACTCCAAACCCCCATTGTGTTTCATGTCACACTGTGGAACATTCCAGGCAGAGCGATGACATCCATAGAAACAAGCAGGTGACTGACCCCTAACCAAAAAGTTACATGGTGCACCTTTAACGCTAAGATTAACTAAAACTTTCAAAGCCAATTTTTAGGCAGTTTGAACATTCTAAAAAGTTCATATTGTAAAAATACTAAATACTACAAAATCCTGCAGTACCTGGAGCAGCCATGAGTCAGCCTTGCACCAGGACAGAGGGGATCCATGGTTTGAATGCTTGGATGTTTTGGAAAATTGTTTTGTTGCTGAAATTTGATAATGAAGTTAATTTTTTTTCCTCCAAATCCCAAATTTACAGCTCTCTATTTAAAAATGTAACTTAAATTGTATGAAAAGAGTTACAACAACAGTGAAATGGTTTTGAAAGGCAGTTTTTGAAATCATTATTTTAATGTAAAATTATTGAATCATGTTTGAATCTGATGTTGATTCTGGCTGGAGCTCCTCTGAGAGTTTGTTTACACTGAAATAAAGATATGATCAAAAACAATGTATTGTTGTTTTATTAAAGGTCCTATATTACGCAAATTTGACTCTTGTGAGCTTTAAGATATGTTATAATGTTGTTACCTCCCCAAACATACCTAGAGTTGTGTTTTGTTTCTGTAATCCTGAATTATTACTCTGTTTACATCTCCAAAGCTCTGTTCCACCTTGTGATGTCATGAAGAAGTATTTCTCACAAGTTAACAGCTCCTTTTATATTTAGCTCAGTAGAGATTGGCATTTCCAGGGCTGAATTACTTCAAATGATTCTAGTGAAGGTTAACACAGCGGAGCATTTCTTGTATTACGACATGACATCACAAGGTGGAACAGTGTGCTTTCTGTTTGGGAGAAGTCAGAACTCAGCCGATATACAGTGGTACCTCACCTTACGAAAGACCCAACAAATGAAAATTTCAAGTTACGAAACGCCTTCACGTTAAATTTTGGTCTCTAGATACGAAAAAAATTCAAGTTTCGAAACGCGAAATCTCAAAAATTCAAATAATGCGCCCTCAGCCACAACATTATACGCTTTTCTCAGACTGAATTTAAATTTTTCTCACATTTGTCTCTCGTTTAAACACTCAAACTTTCATAGATTTTCAACAAAATTATTAATAGTGAAGTGTGGGGGGAAGGGGGAGGGAGGAGAAAACTGCGCTCTGACACGTGTGACGTGCTCATGACCCGGCGCGGGGCTGCCAGCAGGTCTAGACCTGGACTAAACTATGACTGGACCAGGACTAAACCAGGACTAAACCTGGACTAAACCAGGACTAAACCTGGATTAGTAGATTAAAGCGCTGCGTGCGGGTCTATTTCCTGGTTTCGTTTGGAGTCACGGCTGAGGCGAGCAGCGAGGGGGACCGCACGCAGTCTGAGCGCATGAACGAACGCATGCAAGAGCCGCGGTGGTCCAGACCAGGTCTAGAGGAGGTCTAGAGGAGGCACGGTTTGAGCACGGGTCTCGTTCATGCGCTCAGACTGCGTGCGGTCCCCCTCGCTGCTCGCCTCAGCCGTGACTCGAAACGAAACCAGGAAATAGACCCGCACGCGACGCTTTAATCCACCTGGTCTAGTCCTGGTTTAGTCCAGGTTTAGACCTTGGTCTAGACCTGGTATAGTCCACGTTTAGTCCTGGGTCTACAGTCTCTACGCAGAACACAATGTTACACTATAAGAAAAGTTACAGTATAAAAAAAAAACTTGGAACAGGGCCTTGGAACGAATCAGGCTTTTTCCATTGAAATAGCTACTCGACTTACGAAAAATTCACGTTACGAAACCACTTCTGGAACGAATTAATTTTGTAAGGTGAGGTACCACTGTATACAGGTTTGTGTGTTAAACATGTAAATGAAACAAAACACAACACCAGGTATATTTTTGATGAACAAAGAGAGATCAGGAATCTAACCCACAACCTCCTTAACTGAGAGGAGGAGAAAATAACTACAGATACAAATTGGATACTTTTTCCATAAATAAACCCATATTCTCTCATATTTTACACACATTTGAGCCCTGTCCTGTGATGGGCCTGCCATGTACTTTTCAGCCTGATTAAAACTACAGTGATTTCGCTTCATTAAAACTTCAGTGACAGTGTTTTGGCAGCTCTAACAGGTACAGTCCAGACACCTACAATTAAACTGCCAACGCTCCATGGAGCTCTGTCCAACTCTGAAATTAATGCGCTTCTTGTATCTTTGAAAAGTAATTCATGTTAGAATATGAAACCCCATATCAGCTTGTCAGTGTCTGATTTTGTTTGGTTTCTGAAGCTAAGCTGGTTGGTACTTAGGTGGGAGACCAGTGTACACAGACACTGGGAGCAAGGCAGGTTAAGTGTCTTGCCCAAGGACACAATGGCAGCATTCTTATGTCAAGAGCAAGATTCAAACTGTCAATATTCTGATCAATGGACAAACACTACCAACTGAGCTACTGTTGTTGTGTCCTTAGGTAAGACACTTCGCCCACATTGACTAGTCGTGTGATTGTGGTGTCAGTGAGTGCTGGTGGTGCAGATGGGTTGTCAGAAGTATTGAAAATCACCTGCGTGAAGTTGGCCCCCCATCAAACGCATACCTACACAAAAACTGTGTCAATCGTTTGTGCTGTTTTGTGCTGCAAAAAGTTTTGTTTGTGCTGCTTTAGTTTTTGAGATATTAACGATTCTTTTATAGGTCAAATTGGGGTCAGCCAGCCCCCCATGAAGCTTAAAAATGCTCTAAAATGGCCCAAAATGGTGTCAATTGTTTGTGCTTCATTTGTGCTGTTTTGTGCTGCAAAAATTTTATTTGTGCTGCTTTAGTTTTTGAGGTTGGGGTGGCTGACCCCAATTTGACCTATAAAAGAATCATTAATATCTCAAAAACTAAAGCAGCACAAACGAAACCTTTTGCAGCACAAAACAGCACAAACGACGCACAAACAATTTACACCATTTTGGGCCATTTTAGAGCATTTTTAAGCTTTGTGGGGGGCTGGCTGACCCCAATTTGACCTATAAAAGATTCGTTAATATCTCAAAAACTAAAGCAGCACAAACGAAACTTTTTGCAGCACAAAACAGCACAAACAAAGCACAAACGATTGACATAGTTTTTGTGTAGGTATGCCTTTGATGGGAGGCCAACTTCACGCAGGTTTGAAAATCAGATACTAATTGATACTAAAAGTAGATACTCATTTGAGCAGGCATCAGTTAATCTGGATCTGGTTATTTCGTGTTGATATTTGAACTGTTGGTTCTTCATGTGGGCATGGTCAGCATGACAGATCTATTAGGTCCCTCAGACTGTCACACCCTATGTCTGTTGTTATATATATATATATATAAAAATCCCTCTCCTTCCTCATCGACCACCACACGCTACTACAAAAGCTCACTGTCATGGTTCATGTTTTCTTTGGCTGTTATTTCATATTTTGTGTATTTTATTCCTTTGGTGTGTCCTCAGTGTTTTATTTTGACATTTCTGGTCAGCTTGTTTTAGTTTTACTTCCTGTCTGTTGATTGTTTTCCCCGCCCTGATGTGCTACACCTGTGTGTCTGCATTTATACCCCATGTTCTCCTCTGCCCTTTGTTGGTCCATTGTCAATGTCTTGTCACGGTTTGTCATTAGTAGTCATGTCTTGCGTCTTTGGATTTTTGGATTTTGGTCAGTTCTTTGTTTATTATTAAAGTACTTAAACAGTAGTCCTGCATTTTGGGTCATCCCTCCTGTTTCCTCGTGACAGAATGGACCAACCAGATCAGACCCAAGCAGACTACTCTCCTTTTTTATTTTTTATTTTTTTGTTAATGTGTGGGAAGTGGATTGTCTCCTGCAGCTGCTCTGCAGCAGGCCCGGGACTATGCCTGCAATGAGTCTGCTACCTCCAGAAGAGTCACAAGGAGGAGACATGGGGCTTGCAGATGGTAGCCCAGCCCTGCTTGTTAAGCCCTCCTTCCTCCACTTCAGCTCCCACCTCCTTCCCAAGAGTCACTGGTGCCCAATGCCATTACAGACTGCCCACCATCCCTGAATTCTATTTTGCTGGAGCTTTTTTTTTGGAGATTCCTGACCTCGACTTGCCTGCTTCTGTTCCTGAGCCACCGCTGGACACATCTCTCCGTCTGGGGTGGTCGTTCTCCTGAGCCCCTGCAGCAGCTTCGCTGGACAAAGTTCTCCGTCCAGGGAGCTTACCTGCTTCTGTTCCTGAGCCACCGCTGGACACATCTCTCCGTCTGGGGTGGTCGTTCTCCCGAGCCCCTGCAGTAGCTTCGCTGGACAAAGTTCTCCGTCCAGGGAGCTTACCTGCTTCTGTTCCTGAGCCACCGCTGGACACATCTCCGTCTGGGGTGGTCGTTCTCCTGAGCCCCTGCAGCAGCTTCGCTGGACAAAGTTCTCCGTCCAGGGAGCTTACCTGCTTCTGTTCCTGAGCCACCGCTGGACACATCTCTCCGTCTGGGGTGGTCGTTCTCCCGAGCCCCTGCAGTAGCTTCGCTGGACAAAGTTCTCCGTCCAGGGAGCTTACCTGCTTCTGTTCCTGAGCCACCGCTGGACACATCTCTCCGTCTGGGGTGGTCATTCTCCCAAGCCCCTGCGGTAGCTTCGCTGGACATCGCTCTCCGTCCAGGGAGCTTGCTGCCAGATCTCAGCCCTGCCCCTCATCCAAGTTGAGCTCCAGACATCCCACCTAACTTCACTGCCATCTCCATTGTGAACTGCCCTTGCCTTCATGACCCCAGACCATTCTGACTGTTTTTTCAGATCTTTTGTCCCTCCTCCAGGCCCCCTCCACCCTCCCGAGATCATTGTGGCTCTTGGGGACGTCTGGGAGCCGTCCCTTGAGAGGGGGGTACTGTCATGGTTCATGTTTTCTTTGGCTGTTATTTCATATTTTGTGTATTTTATTCCTTTGGTGTGTCCTCAGTGTTTTATTTTGACATTTCTGGTCAGCTTGTTTTAGTTTTACTTCCTGTCTGTTGATTGTTTTCCCCGCCCTGATGTGCTACACCTGTGTGTCTGCATTTATACCCCATGTTCTCCTCTGCCCTTTGTTGGTCCATTGTCAATGTCTTGTCACGGTTTGTCATTAGTAGTCATGTCTTGCGTCTTTGGATTTTTGGATTTTGGTCAGTTCTTTGTTTATTATTAAAGTACTTAAACAGTAGTCCTGCATTTTGGGTCATCCCTCCTGTTTCCTCGTGACACTCACTTATTTCAATTTTTCAGAAACAACTTTAAACTGGTTACAATCATATCTGGCCTTGAGAAAGCAGTGTGTCTGCGTGTACAATGTAAAATCTCCAATATCCCAAAATAATCTTGGTGTGCCTCAAGGCTCGATTTTAAGTCCATTATTGTTTAGCATGTACATAAATGACTTGCCTCAAATTTGTCCATCTAATGTCGTCTGTCAGATGTACGCTGACGATGCAGTTTTGTAAGTTCATTCTAAAAACAAACAGCAAGCTGCACAGGACCTGTCAGTTGCTATGTCAAAGGTAGCAAACTGGCTACAAAATTCACATTTACATCTTAACATCTCAAAGTCAGTTTGTATGTTTTTCTCTAAAAAGCCCAGCATGGATACAGACCCAGATGTATCTGTGCTTGGAACGAAACTGAAATTGGTCCATGAAGTGAAGTATCTGGGAGTCACATTGGACCCACAACTATCATTTAAACATGTCAAAAGAACAGTGAATAAAATCAAATATCATTTATCAAATTTTCGTCATATAAGAAATAATCTAACAACAAACTCTGCAATTATGTATTTAAATTGCCGCACCTAAATTATTGTATCACTAGTTGGACTCTGGAATAAAACTACTCTTAAATTAGTTGAAACTGTTTATAAAAAAGCACTTAAAGTATTGGACAAAAAGCCCGCAAGTTACCACCATTGTAGAATTCTGGACAAATATAAATTTCTTAATTGGGACAACACCATCAAATATGCAGATTTAATTTTGGTTTACAAAGTTTTTAATAATCTTGCTCCACCTCCTTTAAAAGAGTTTGTGAAAAGAAATACAAATCGCACAACAAGAGCCGGTTCTAGAGGTGACTGCTCTGTGCCGTTAAGGAAAAGCGCTTTTGGACAGTCCTCTTTTGCTTATCGAGCAGGTCAAACATGGAACACACTGCCTGCTCACCTACGAGAGCTTCCAACACTGGCAGCATTTTCTAAAGCTGTAAAACAGTGGCTGTCCACTAGTCAAATATGTAACCATATTTAACAAAATTGAAATATATTGAGGGGTTGTTGGTTTAACTCTTGAACTGTCTGAATTGTGTGTACAGTGAGTGCTGGTTTTATGTACTTTTGTGTGATTGTTGTTGTACTTTTCCCTGTCCCTGATTTGACATCAACCTGCCGAGGGACTGAAGATGAAAATTAGCCACGTTGGCTATAATCTTAACATATTTACATTTTAAATGTTCATTAATATGTGCTGTCCCTTTACAAATAAATAAATACAAATACAAATCGCTCTCCCCCCTCCCTCCTTTTTTACTCCTACTCTCTCCCCTCTCCCCTCTGCATCTCTCCCCCTCTCCCTTCTCTCCCTTGCTTCTTTGGTTTCATGCGGATATGTCTTTGTCGCGCACAGTGACATTAGAGTGAGTGAGAATGCTTTCAGTAAAACCACACATCCCTCTGGATCTCTGCGGCTCAGACAGGAGCTTAAAAGTCCCAAAAAAGTGCATAAAACTGGCCACGCATAAGACATGACGAGCCCCTCACCTCCAGGTCAGGTTCACCTCCTATAGAAAATATACCAGTCTGTCTTTACCTCCAGGTTTATAGTGCAGTGCTATGCAATTACAGTAATTTAAATAATCCCAGTTATGAATTGGAAAAAGCTATAATTATTTCATTCATAAAAGTTCTTCTGCTCAGGTGTGGAGCTGGAGCATGTTGAAACATCGTAGTGCAGGGCAAATTAATTCTTCTGAGTTTGTGAGTTCATATACAGTATTTGATCTTGCTGGCCATGTTCTGCTATCAGAAGCTGCTGTCAAGTTACAAGTCAGACCTGTGGAAAGGCAAGCATGCTGACCATAGACTGTATAAAGAAGGGGACTAAGCGAGTGTGACATCATCAACAGCGCTCCAGTCAAATGAAGCTCATTGAGGCTGGCAGTTATAGGAGAGAATTTGGAGCTGAGTTCCTCATTAGGAATAGGAATTTATTTACGGACAAAATAGCAAAATAAAAACACCAGGATCATGTACAGCGGGTTAATATGAACATTTTAAGACCAAAATGACCAGACTCACTGCAGCAGCTATAGAGAGAGGGGTAGGAGATTTTTATTGTAAAGTCAATTAGAGCCGATGTCAATGGTGCCCCCATGCTCACTTGGGAATGTGACACATTAGCTATGTCCAAAGGCAAGCATGCTGAAAGTAAGAATGTATAGCAAATGTTTAGCGATATACACACATGGACAAAATTGTTGATACCCATTGCTTAATGAAAGAAAAACTCACAATGATCACAGAAATAACTTGAATCTGACAAAAGTAATAATAAATACAAATTCTATGAAATTTAACATTCTGCAAAAAAACAAAAAACACAAATTACTAAAAATTCAATTATCTGGGTTTCACTAAGATTCAAGATTCAAAGCTTTTATTGTCATATGCAGAGTAAAGAAACATGTTTCCCCGTACAATTAAATTCTTACTTTGATGCCCACTCTGGATGCCAAGAGCATGCAAAAAATTTAAATAGATAAATAATATAAAGAGAAGCATATAAAAAGTATAATCAAATAGAAACAATCTTTACTGAATATACATTATAAAAAATATAGGCTAGGTGCTATGTACATATTTACAGATAATGTGCAACATTAGTTTTATGTGCAACTGTCAGTAGTAAAACGGTGTGCAAACATGGTTGGTATAGTGCAAACAGGAAGTGTAAACATGGTTGATATAGTGCAAACAGGAGTGTAAACATTCAAGCAGTTACATGTGCAGCTGTAATTTAACAGATTACCTTAACAGTTGGTCAATAATAGTGCAAATTACTCATGTGCAAAGTATGGGTCAATCAATGTCCAGGAGGGGGGGCTATTGCTCGTGCTTGTGTGTCTGGGTGGGTTTCCTCCGGGCACTCCAGTTTCCCTCATCAACCCAAAACATGTACCATAGGTGTGATCCTGACCAAGCCTAAGCAATAAGATCATGGGGATGGGTCCCTGGGCGCAGTCATGTGCTGCCCACTGCTCCTGAATAAAGGATGGGTGAAATGCAGAGGACAAATATACTTTCGGAGACAAATAAGTGATATAAATAAGTTCAAGAGTCTGATAGCAGTTGGGAAGAAAGAGTTCTTAAGTCTAGTGGTCCTTATTTTCACACTCCTGTACCTCCGGCCTGAAGGTAGGAGTGTGAATAGTCCATGTTGGGGGTGGGTGGGGTCTTTGATGATGGAGGCAGTTCTCTTGCGGACTCTGCGATGGTGGATGCTCTGCAGAGACGGTTGAGGAGTCCTGGTGATCTTTGTGGCAGTCTTTATCACTCTCTGCAGGCGTTTGCGGTCCTTCGCAGTAGTGCTGCCGTACCACAAAGTGATGCAGCTGGTCAGGATGGACTCAATGATACAACTGTAGAAGTTGCTAAGGATTTGCATGCCAAATTTCCTCAGCCTCCTCAGGAAGTACAGCCGCTGTTGAGCCTTCTTCACCACCTGTGTAGTGTTGAGTGTCCAGGTGAGATCATCACTGATGTGGACCCCTGGTATTTAAAGGTGCTCACTCTCTCCACCTCAAGGTACCGGATAAACAGTGGCTGATGAGGTCTCCTCTCCTTCCTCATGTCCACTATCATCTCCTTGGTCTTGTCCAGTGTTGTATAGTAACAAAGTAATAATACTTCACTACTGTACTTAAGTACATTTTGGGAGACTTTGTACTTTACTTGAGTTTTTAAAAAAATGATAACTTTTACTTTTACTTCACTACATTTCCGAATTTAATTGCATACTTTTACTCCGATACATTTTCAATGTGCCGTTTAGTTACTCGTTACAAAAAAACCCTCTACTGACTGAAGGAAGTCAGGACGTGCCTGGGCTTGTTCGCTACTTGCGCATGACAATCAGCCTACACCTGTTGGTGTAGATGAGACGATGAGCATCCCTGGCCATACTTAAACACAATGTTCTCTTACGCTGATATGAAGGATCCGTCCTATCGAATGAAGTGCCTCTTGTGCCTTCCAAGAAACGTGGAAATCCTATCTTACAGAAACTCCCTGTCCAACCTCAAGAAACACATCGAGGTAAGTTCTAGATTAATTAAATTGTTAGTGTCTATATTCCAATTTCAGTAACCATAGCATGGACATTCTAGACACGTGAAACCTTGAGCATAACTTGTAGAAATTAACTTTGTGTGACATTGTTTCGGTTACACAAAGCATATTTGACGATGTTGGAGCTAACAGGCTACCTAGCTTTTTGGGCTCAAGGGAAGGCACAGCTGTAGGCTAAGTGTAACGAATGAGAAAGAGCACACGAGTTCAAAAGGACAAAAAAATAACATTAACATGTGCCTACTTTTAAAAATGTAAACAAGCGCTGTGTGTTTGTGCGATCTAAGTAACAAAGCGAGGGTTAGCTTCAGACTGCCTTTGCTTGATACTTTTACTTGTACTTTTAATGACATTACTTGAGTACATTTATTTTTACATTACTTGTCATACTTAAGTACAAGAAGTTCCAGATACTTTAAGACTTTTACTCAAGTAACATTTCAGTCAGTGACTTCGACTTTTACCAAAGTCATTTTTGGGAGGGGTACCTATACTTTTACTTGAGTTTGATTTTCCAGTACTTTATACAACACTGGTCTTGTCTGTGTTGAGGGTGAGGTTGTTGTCCCCGCACCATGTCACCAGACTGTCCACCTCCCTCCTGTAGGTCGCCTCGTCTCTGCCTGTGATGCGACATTCCACAGGCCACAATTGACAATCTGATAAACTCTATGTGAAGATGATGTGTTGCAATGCATGAGGCAAATGGTGGTCACACCAGATACTGACTGGTTCTGAGTCCCCAGACCCCCAATAAAGCAAAAAAATAAATAAATGCACATTTCGGGGTGGCCTTTTATTGTGGGCAGTCTGGGGCGCACCTGTGCACTGGTCATGATGTCGGATCGGCATCTTGATGTGGCGCACCTGTGAGGTGGGGTGGATTGTCTCGGCGGGGCAGAGGTGCTCGCTGTCACACATTTGGACAGATTTGTGAACAATGTTTGAGAGAAATGGTAGTGTTGTGTATCTGGAGTGAATTTTGGATCTTTGGGTCCATCTCAGGAAAAATGGGAGCAAAAACAAAAGTGTTGCGTTTATATTTTTGTTGAGTGTATATGTCACTTCAGATTCACCACTCTGATGAACCAGAGACACATGTCCTTAGTTTAACTTTACCAACATGCAAAAGTATCAATACCTAGACTCAGTTTGTCCACTGATCTGAAGGTTGGTGGTTCAAATCCCACTCTTGACATAAACATCATTGGTTGAGCAGTCAGATCCACAGACCCACACAGTCTATACTGAAAAACTGTCGCCCCTCTCTCTGTAACTGCTGCTGTCAGGCTCCGCATTTTGTTTTTAAAATGTTTGTATTAATCCATTCTACATGATCCTGTTTTCATGTCCTTTAAATAGCTCCTGCTCAACACCCTCGCTTTGGATTGCCTTGTGCAAAGATGATATGATTGACAGGACATAGGGTTATCTGTTACATAAGGGTGAGTTGTTGTACATTTGTAGGGAGTATTATCTGTTACATAAGGGTAAGGGACTGTAGTCCTCAATGTCCTCTGTCTGACCTGTAATTTGGCTAGGTCTTCTGCTTGTTTCCATGGACATAAGCTAATGCCATACTCTGGAACATTCCAGGCAAAGCAACTTTTGTAGAAGGGCCCTAACAGACCAAAGCCCCTGTCTGTCCCTGTCTTTTCAATTGTTGCCCCTATTCCTTTCTCCCCATTTGTTGCCCTTGCCCCTGCCACTTCATTTGTGTCTGTGTCGCTGTGTCTGAGGGGTTAAACCAGGATTTGAGGCGCTCTAAAAGGGCTGTTTGTTTAGCCCTGTCCTAATCTGGTTTTAGTTCGGTTCAGATCCTCCTTCCTTTAATCAGATCATCTTCTCAGACGATCACAGCCTCACATCTCTGCACCTCTGGGTCCTATTTGCATTTCTGTTGCATGTCTGTTCTTCTCTTGTGGTTTTAAAGGTGCACTGTGTAACTTTTTTTAGAGTTGAGTCAGCCACCTGCTTGTCTCCATGGAGATGTTATCACTTTGCTTATGTTAGCACAGTGTAGCATTAAACGTATCTTCCATTTGTCAGTAACAGGTGTTTGTATTTCAAAAGCCTTTAAAAAAACTGATAAACCAGGATTATGCTAAAGGACTAGACCTTATCCAGACCTCGAGAAGGACTAAAAAACATAAGTCTAAACCAGAATTTAAAGGTGTACTGTGCAACTATGGTGAATCTGCCTCATACTTGCCTCCATGGAGATGTCATTGTTTCCCTGGAATGTTCCACCATATGGCATTGCACTTCTTTATCTCACAATTATTAATTTACATTTTATTGCTAAAAGAAATGCATTGCTACCATGAATGGGGATCTCTCTCCACAGAGCTGACCTGAAACTTGGCCCAGTGTCAGCCACTGATCCGAAGGTTGGCGGTTCAAATCCCTCTCAACATAAACATCATGGGGAAAACAGATAGATCCACTGACTCACAGGTTGGAGGTTCCAGCTCCAACAGATGAACGCTGTTGTTTGTGTCCTTGAGCAAAACACATAACCCACCTCGACCCAGTGTCTGTGTACCTGTCAGTCTGCCCAAGGGCAGCTGTGGCTACAGAAAGTAGCTTATCACCACTGAGTGTGGAGTGAATGAATAATGAACTGTAAAGCGCTTTGGGTGTCATGAAAAGCGCTATATAAATGGTATGAATTATTATTATTATTACCCTGGTGTATGAATAGGTGTGTGAATGGTTCCTTGACGTAAAATGCTTTGAGTGCCTTGAATCTAGAAAAGCACTGTATAAAAATCTGACCATTTACTATTTACTCAAAGTTTAAATCCAGATTGTGAAACATCCTGTCACAAATCAAAAAGCTGAGGACCCAAAAGCAGACATAATCCAAGGAAGGTTTAACAATGATTTATTTACAGGAATTGATCAATATTGCAGGGATGGGAGGCAGGTTCAGGAGCAGCAGATAAGTGTGGAAAGCAGGGTTGAAATGGCTGGAGGTGTGGGTGGAGCAGGACTGAGCAGGCCGGCTGAGGATCTTGCGGGTTTTTTAATGTGAATCTGTATGGGTTTCCTTCTAAAAGTTACGTACGGTAACAGCGGCTTACCTCTCTGACAGTTTGCGCTCAGCCCGGTTCTGCTCGCGTTCTGGAGCTCAGGTAATTAGGTCCGGTAACTTTGCGGAAGTGTACAGCAGATGCAGTCCGCTGTAAGGGAAAGTTTACAAGTGAACAGGCTAATACAGCTAATATGCATGCAGTGATATGAATCGACAGAGACAATATGCGAACGCAATCTACGCTGCTGGATGTTTCGTGGACAACTGTTTGGGATGCAAATATATCACCTTTCGCACAAATGTTTTGTTTTGAGAAGAAAAACAAGCTTTATTTCATGTTCCGGGGAAGTTACCGGACCTACTTACGTGGGCTCCAGAAAGCGAGCTGAACCGGGATCAGCTGAGACTGTCTGAGGTAAGCCGCTGTCAACGCACGGAACTTTTAGAAGGAAACCCATACAGACTATCCATCCATCCATCCATTTTCTTCCGCTTATCCGGGGCCGGGTCGCGGGGGCAACAGTCTAAGCAGGGACGCCCAGACCTCCTTCACCCCGGACACTTCCTCCAGCTCCTCCGGGGGGACCCCAAGGCGTTCCCAGGCCCGTCCTGGGTCTTCCCCGGGGCCTCCTTCCGGTGGGACATGCCCGGAACACCTCCCGAGGGAGGCGTCCAGGAGGCATCCGAAACAGATGCCCGAGCCACCTCAGCTGGCTCCTCTCGACGTGGAGAAACAGCAGCTCTACTCCGAGCCCCTCCCTAGCTCAGGCTCCTTCCCCCCCAGCGAGGTGACATTCCATGTCCCCAGAGCTAGTCTCCATGTCCGGAGATCCGGCCGTCGAGGTCCCCGCCTTCGACTGCCGCCCAGATCTCTCTGCACCGGCCGGGCGACGTAACTGGCCTCTATGGATCCTCCTGCGGGTGGTGGGTCCACGGGAGGACGGCCCCACGTCGCTCCTTCCAAGGAGCAACCATACAGACTAACATAAAAAAAACTGCACTATCCCTTTAACTGACAATTGGGCAGAGATGGTGTGGAGAGCAGAGGCTTACATACTGGTGAAGATGAGGGATGAGACACAGGTGTGCAGGCCAGCAGTTCCAAATAAAGCAGGTAAGTATTGAGGTAAGAGTGGGGAAGGGATAACAGGGGAGAAACAGAACATCTGGAGTGTACAATGACACATCTCCTCCAAAATCTCTGTGGAGATAAGCACCCACTAGAAAAGTTACACAGTACGTCTTTAACAAAATCAAATCTAAACTAGTATTAAAGTACAGATGCTTTAAGCATTTTATTCCATGTGATCGTACAGTTTATATTTAACCTGAGTGTCTGGGGTCAACACCTTTCTCACTCCTACATGAAAACACATCTCTCCATCACTCTCCATCTCTGGTTTAAACTAATGCAGGATTATGATGCAATGATCCTGTAACCCTCCTCCTCTCCTCCTCCTCTCCGCCTCTGTCCTCTTCAGCTCTGCACAACAACAGCTCACAGTGCAGAGGGGAAATCAAGTTCAAGTTTTCATTTTTAAAGGTGCACTGTGTAACTTTTGTAATGGGGTGTCCACCACCTGCTTGTCTCCATGGAGATGATTGCAATTGCTTTGCCTGGAATATTCCACAATATGGCATTACACTTATGTATCTATCATTTATTCAGTGTGCTTTTATTGTTGAGAAATAACTTGAAAAACATGAATTCTTACAGTGAGCGGGATCGCCTCTCCTCAGATCAGACTTAGAGTTATATAGAGTTAGTTCAGTTTAATTCTATACCTTGGAACATTCCAGACAAAGGAATGGCATCTCTATGGAAACAAGACAAGCACCCAATGGAAAAGTTACATGAATCTTTAACAATAACCAAACCAGGACTAAATTGGAGGACAGTATTTCCAAACTTATATTATCCTGTTATAGACCCCTTTACTGTTAGTAAACAGACGTGACGTCATCGGCATGTGCGCGCACTGTTGACCCAGAATCAACCATGGCGGACCATAGCGGAGTATCTGAACGATAGGGAGAGCTACATTCAAAAGCTCACGTTGAGCAACGGGGTTCGACTACCAGATCCTTATGCGATCACGGAGTGGCAGTACGACCGCAGAAAGTGGCCAGATTTACAGTGGCCAGATATCCACTGTTATTTAGTCGAGAAGCCCAGCGTGTATACAAAAGAGAAAGTGCACGCATACAAATCCATGGATGCCTACCAGTTTGCCGTGTGTGGCCATGTACAGGAGGTAAAATACCACAATATCGATGGGGAGTTTTGCGTGTTGGCATCTGATGTTCTCCCCAGTCAAAGACAAGGCCACAAGACGACCATGTACAATGCTTGGGCTATCATCAACAAGCGCGAGAACTACGTTCTGACCGCCAACTGCACTTGCGTTGCGGGGTAAGTAACATACTACGACTTAATTCACGGGTCACAAATGTGATCTCAGTCATGTCAAATGCCATTTATGATGGCCGAAAACTTATCATGCATTTTAACAAAGTTATTCATGTTTGTTTACACGTGTCTGTCGTAGAATTTCCCCGGTTAATATGTCTGTGAGCTTTGCGGTGTCCTGTGCTTGCTAGTTAATCAGCATGATTAAACACCATTGAACACCTGGGCAAATTACCCTAAACAAGCAGCAGGTGTTCACTTGTATGTCAGTTGAATGATATGAACTATCATTTATTCCATCTGTTTCTATCTATTTGAGTTCTTCTCTTCTATATCTTCGCTGGGGTTTTTTATGGCAGCGGTGGCTTTTTGAGTCAGCCCTGCGCGCGCATTCAGTGATGACGTAGCTTTGAAACTGGTCTATTAGGATGCACATTACTGCACCTGGGGACCATCTCCATGATCTTCTTTCAATTTGGTCAGGACCTCAACTGGAGGATCTTACCTATTGGTGCATGTTTTAGATTAATGGGGGAAACCGGAGGAAACCCACCCAGACACGGGGAGAACATCCAAACTCCACAAGCAACACGGGGATCGAACCCGGTACCTTCTTGCTGTGAAGCATGAGAGCTAGCCACTCAGCCACCATGCCACGCAAAAGGGTGCGAAAGGGTGAGAGATAGAGAGAAAGCAGGGTGAAAGAAAAAGAGGGAGCATAGGTGAAAGAAAGGAGAGAGGAGAATAAAGAAAGAAAAAGAGAAGAGATACCATCAGTAAGACATATGATTGAGACTGGGCATAAATGACTTGTTAAAGTTACTTGACAGCTCTGTCAGGGCCAACAGATGAAAAATAGCCTTTTGGCTAATTCTGATACATTTACAGATATGTTAATGTACACTGTCCCTGTCAAATAAACCAATAAAATAAAAACTGCAATGATTTAAACAGTGATTTGCTAAAGGTTGTAAGTCAGATGCCCTTCCTGATGCATGTTAGTTATGTATTTAGACCTGGGACTGGTACAAACAACAGTAGTCTGACCTCCTGCTTCTCTTGTGTCCAAATCCTCCAAAGTTGATGACAGGGCAGTGACTGTGGGGACTAGAGGAAGGCAGAGGAGAGGGGTGGGGTCAGGGGAGAGGGGCATCCTGGGTGTGTGTTAGAGAGAAAGGGGTGGGAGGAGAGGAGGAGAGACTTCAACCTCCAAAGACAATCACATCATTCATCTGAAGAGCTCCTGTCTGTTCCTGTCTGCTGCTGATGAGGTAAAAACACTTTCACTGGTTTGGGCACCCCTGATTTTATTCATTTTTGCCCTTTTTTTACTTAAAGGTGCATTGTGTAACTTTTCTGATGGAGGGTCCATCAAATGCTTTTCTTCATGGAGATGTTATTGCTTTGTTTGGAATGTTTCACAGTATGGCATTAAACATTTCTATCTTCATAGAGACCAAACCAGACCAAGTTACAGGTCAGAACTGTGGAGAAGTGACCCCGCTCACAGTCATAATGCCTGTTTTTCTAGGTATTTTTGAGCAATAAAACCACCCGTAATTGAAAATGTAAAGGTGCAGAGCTGTTTAATGTCATACTGTGGAACATTCCAGGCAGAGCAATGACATCTCCATAGAAACATGCAGATGACAGACCCCAACCAAAAAATTACATAGTGCACTATGTGCGACTTTTTGGTGGATATCTTGTTGCTTTGCGTCAAATGTTGCACATTATGGTATTACACTATAAATCTATAAAGCACCAGGCTACTAATACTAAAGAGAAGGCTTTACACTAATTTAATGTATTTGTATCACAAAACATTTGGATTATTTTCTAAACAGACCATTTCTGTCTATAAGATTGCACAATGGTTTAGGTTTTAATTTTAATTAATTTAAAGATTATTCAAATTAACTCTTAATTAGGTCTATTTCTATGGCATAACAGAGGGAACTACTGTATAGTTAAATGATGTGTAATGTTTTGTATTTTTTGTGTATCTCTGTCCCATGTAGCGAAATGAGTATCTCAAAATGACAGAACACATTTCAGCTGAGAGTAATGGTTGTTTTTATGCTTAATATTTCCGGTGAATTTACTTTATTTTGTGTGTTGTAGATGCAGTGCAGTTGTGCGCCCCCAGTAGGACACTTGCCATCACCGCTCTGGAGCCGTGGTGAGTCCCGTTCACGTGTTTTTATCTGTGATGAGATGGTTAATCCAGATCTAATGTTTTCCTGGAATTCCATAACTGTTACCTTACCTTTCAGGAATGATAAATAAATGCCTGTTTGAGAAAAATTTGAGAATTCAATCAGTCTGCATGAGGCGGGTCTGGACACCATTTTTAACCATTGCGAGATAGGGGCCCTGCCTTTGGGGAGGTCTGACTTGCGTAATATTGTGTAAAGTGAAACATTACATTTTACTGACAGGGGTTATTAGGATAAGAAATCATTTTTCCCGCACAGACAATGTCTTTGTTTATGTAGATTTTAGCTGGGGCAAAGGCAAAAAAAAAAAAAAAGAGGAAATGTTAAAAAGGCATACATTATGTTATATTGTTGTTTTCCTCATCACAAACAGACTTGGAGTTGTGGGTTGAGTTAAAGCTCACAATTTTGTGTAATATGGGACCATATGTCTGAATTGCGAGAAACACCCAATGCCTTATCAGTGGTGTGTAATACACTGCACAAATATTTGAGCTAAAAGTTAAATTCCTAAAGTTAATAAGATGCGTGAAGAGTCCCTCAGTCGTCCAGGTAGAATCCATGATAAAAGGAGAAATTCAATTTGTCAACTGGACAAACTTGTCCAGTTGACAAATTGAATTTTTCCTTTTATTGTGTAACTTTTCCGCTATCTACTTGTCTCCATGGTAATGTCATTGCTTTGGCCCGGGCTGTTCCACAGTATAGCATTAAGCAAATATAGCTTGTATTTATTAATTTTACATGTTTTTATTTCTCAAAACTGCCGCAAAGACATGCATTGTTAGTGTGAGCAGGTCCAGTTTTCCAAAAATCTGACTTGTAACTTGGCCTGGTGATGTGGCTGGTTGTCTTCAAGGAGATAGTTGAATTAAATGTCCGTAGTGGACCCTCTACCAGAAAAGTTAGTTACACCTTTAAAACACTTTTTAAATTGCATGTTATGTCATGATCCTTATAAATTTGACAGTATTAGTGCGTTGCCATGTCCTTTGTCCCTCTGCAGGAAATAGTGGTACTGTTCCTGGGTTTAACCTAGCACAGTCATCTCACAGCCAGAAGGTTCCTGGTTCAAATCCCAGGTTTTTCAGAGTGGAATTAGCATGTTTTCTCTGTGTCTGAGTAGGTTTCCTCTGGACAGAGTACCTCCAGCTAAAGCAAAGATCTGGAGATGGGTCCCACTGCGACTGACAGGTGTAAAGGGATAGTTCTGTTTTTTTTAAAAATGTGAATCTGTATGGCATCCCCTTCAGCAGTGTCGTGCATATATTATTATTATTATTAGCCTGTTCACTTGTAAGTGGCGATGTTTATAAGTGAACAGGCTAATCATAATAATAGGCGCGCAGTGATACGACTCCAGAGAAAATAGCACCAAGCGATTATGACTTCTGACTTTTTTGTGGGCAACTGTTTTGTGATGCAAATATATCACTTTTTGGACAAATATTGTTTTGAGAAGAAAAACAAGCTTTATTAACTGTCCCCGCTAACTTGCCGGACCTACTTTCATCAGCGCCAGAACCGGGGCAGAACTCGGCTCAGAGGACACTGTCAGGGGTAAACCAGTGTTAATGCACGACACTGCTGAAGGGGGCGCCATACAGATTCACATCAAAAAACCCGAACTATCCCTTTAACCCAGAGACACTGAAGGAGAGGTCAAATCCAAAGGACAAATGTGTACCTTAAAGGGATAGTGCAGTTTTTTTTATATTAATCTGTATGAGTTTGCGTGTGTTTGCGTGCGAAGTTGCGTTTGTTGACACCGGCTTACCTCTGACAGTCTCAGCTGATCCCAAGCGGCGTTGGTCGGGACCTCGCACCTGCGTTTGTTCGTCTTACTGAGACGCACACCCATACCAAATTTCGTGTGCCTGGCACAATTATCTCACTTCCTGTTGGGCGTGGCCATGACATTGTAGATACCCTGTCAGAACAGACCCTGTCAGACCCTGTCAGACCCTGTCAGACCCTGTCAGACCCTGTCAGACTCTGTTAGACCCTGTCAGACCCTGCATGTGGCCTACATGCTGAGGCCTACATGAACCTTCGATGCTTGTCCCCACATTGCTGCTTGCAGCTATATCAGATCAAAGGTACAAAGATCAAAGACCTTTGATCAGGGCGTTGCCTAGCAACAAATACCTCCCATTCATAACTCATAACTCACATTCAATAAATACCTAACTTTATCGATCCGCCGTATCGTCATATTACCGCCTATTTGAAAATCCTTTGTAATTTAACATCTCCAACGTCTTAAGATTATGTTCACCGAAAATTAAGCCTATCTGAGGTACGGTGTAGGAGAAGTGTTTCAAATTCCATACCTAAATTTATCGATCCGCCGTATCGTCATATTACCGCCTATTTGAAAATCCTTCGCAATTTAACATCTCCAACGTCTTAAGATTATGTTCACCAAAATTTAAGCCCATCTGAGGTACGGTGTAGGAGAAGTGTTTCAAATTCCATTCTATGTCAAATACCCCAAAATCACACAAAAGCCCAATTATCTCACTTCCTGTTGGGCGTGGCCATGACATTGCAGTGAGGCGTTTGTTCGTCTTATTGAGATACACGTCCCTACCGAATTTCGTGCACCTATCTTAAACGGTATGCCAGCCCCGAAAGACAACGCGCTAGGGGGCGCTATCGAGCTCCTGGGGGTCACTGGGGGACGGGACTTTGTGTGGTCGTACTGGCAGCACTTTGTGATGCCCGTGCAAAGTTTCGTTCGTTTTGAAGCATGGGAACATGCTCAAAATTGCCCCAGCGAGTGTGAACAAGAACAAGAATAATAATTAAAGCCGCAAGCGGCGTTGGTCGGGACCTCGCACCTGCGTTTGTTCGTCTTACTGAGACGCACAGCCATACCAAATTTCGTGTGCCTGGCACAATTATCTCACTTCCTGTTGGGCGTGGCCATGACATTGTAGATACCCTGTCAGAACAGACCCTGTCAGACCCTGTCAGACCCTGTCAGACCCTGTCAGACCCTGTCAGACTCTGTTAGACCCTGTCAGACTCTGTCAGACCCTGTCAGACTCTGTTAGACCCTGTCAGACCCTGTCAGACCCTGTCAGACCCTGCATGTGGCCTACATGCTGAGGCCTACATGAACCTTCGATGCTTGTCCCCACATTGCTGCTTGCAGCTATATCAGATCAAAGGTACAAAGATCAAAGACCTTTGATCAGGGCGTTGCCTAGCAACAAATACCTCCCATTCATAACTCATCACTCCCATTCAATAAATACCTAACTTTATCGATCCGCCGTATTGTCATATTACCGCCTATTTGAAAATCCTTTGCAATTTAACATCTCCAACGTCTTAAGATTATGTTCACCAAAATTTAAGCCCATCTGAGGTACGGTGTAGGAGAAGTGTTTCAAATTCCATTCTATGTCCAATACCCAAAAATCACACAAAAGCCCAATTATCTCACTTCCTGTTGGGCGTGGCCATGACATTGCAGTGAGGCGTTTGTTCGTCTTATTGAGATACACGTTCCTACCGAATTTCGTGCGCCTATCTTAAACGGTATGCCAGCCCCGAAAGACAACGCGCTAGGGGGCGCTATCGAGCTCCTGGGGGTCACTGGGGGACGGGACTTTGTGTGGTCGTACTGGCAGCACTTTGTGATGCCCGTGCAAAGTTTCGTTCGTTTTGAAGCATGGGAACATGCTCAAAATTGCCCCAGCGAGTGTGAACAAGAACAAGAATAATAATAATAATAATAATAATAATAATAATAATAATAATAATAATAATAATAATAATAGGGAAACAAAGCAACAACAATAGGGACCTTCGTCCCCCTTCGGGGCTCGGTCCCTAATAATAATTAAAGCCGCAAGCGGCGTTGGTCGGGACCTCGCACCTGCGTTTGTTCGTCTTACTGAGACGCACAGCCATACCAAATTTCGTGTGCCTGGCACACTTCCTGTTGGGCGTGGCCATGACATTGTAGATACCCTGTCAGAACAGACCCTGTCAGACCCTGTCAGACCCTGTCAGACTCTGTTAGACCCTGTCAGACCCTGCATGTGGCCTACATGCTGAGGCCTACATGAAGACGTCCGCAAACCTATCAGTCTGTACTCGCTCGCTGCGGGTGTCTCTGTCATCAAAGCGCAGGTGATGCATGATGTTTTGGAAACGGCCTCGGGACATGGTTTCGATGATGTGTGGGCTTCCCAGCTTTTTCGACCAGCAGTCACGCAGTGATGGCACCTTGAAGATTCCCCTCATGATGGTGATGGAAATAAATGCCATTAGTTCAGGTATGCCCATGAACCAATCCACATGCTCAGTTTGCTTCGCATGTTGAATTGTGCAGTCTCGAATGATGTCAAGCATGTCCGGAGTGATGAAACAAAGGAAGCTCTGAAGGCGACTTGTGATTGACCTCCTGGCCTTAGCTGTTGGCTCTCCATCTGCGCTGTATGGCGATGGTGGGGTGAAATGTGGACCGGTTCCCACCTGTTCTTCATGCCATACTGTGCCATCTTTTGCAGTCTCTCTCACATCAGTCCCCAGCCGCCCCACAAGAGACAATAAAATATTGGATTTATTTTTTGCCAACGTCAAGGAGGCTTATTCTTCATCCCCACTGCCTCCCCTGGGTAGAGCTGACCACAATATTGTCCATCTGCGGCCTGTGTATCAGCCCATTGTGCACAGACAGCCTGTGGTGCCCCGTGTGGTGAAGAAGTGGACTGCTGAGAGTGAGGAGGCTCTGAGAGACTGCTTTGACACCACAGTGTGGACAGAGCTCTGTGACCCCCATGGAGAGGACATTAATGCGATGACAGAATGCATCACGGACTACATAAATTTTTGTTTTGAAAACATCGTTCCCTCCCAAACGGTGCGGTGTTTTTCAAACAATAAACCATGGATTAACCCTGACATAAAGGCTCTGCTGAAGGAGAAGAAGAGAGCTTTTAGGTCAGGGACCAGAGAGGAGCTGAAGGCTGCACAGAAGAGGCTGAGGAGAGAAATCAGAATGAGCCAGGCCAGCCATAAGAGGAAGATGGAGCGACAGCTACTGGAGAGGAACATCCAGGGGGTGTGGAGAAGTCTCAAGACCATCTCAGGCTTCAAAGCACCTCCTGCCCAGATGGAGGGGGACCTGCAGTGGGTGAATGACCTCAATGCTCACTTCAGGAGATTTGATCAATCACCCGGCACCCCTCCCCCCACCCAGCTGCCAGCTCCCACCTCCCCAGCTGGACAATGGGGAACTCCTGCTCCTCCTCACACCTTTACCTCTGCTCCACAGCCATCCACCAAACATGGACTCACCCATCCCCCCAGCCGGCCACTGTCATTCTCTGCAGCCCAGGTGAGACAGGAGCTCAAGAAGATTAGACCGAGGAAGGCAGCAGGACCAGACGGCATCAACTCCAGGCTCCTTAAGTCCTGTGCAGACGAGCTGTGCGGAGTTGTGGAGCATGTCTTCAACATGAGCCTTAAGCTGAGGGTGGTGCCACAACTCTGGAAGACCTCCTGTGTGGTACCAGTGCCTAAGACACCGCACGCTAAAGACCTCAGCAGCTTCAGGCCGGTGGCTCTAACATCCCACCTGATGAAGACACTGGAGAGACTGGTCCTTGGCCACCTCCGCTCCACCGTGAGCTCAGCGATGGACCCGCTGCAGTTTGCGTACCAGCCTGGCATCGGAGTGGAGGATGCCGTCATCTACCTGCTGCATCGCTCACTGTCTCACCTGGAGAACCCCGGCAGCACTGTGAGGATTCTCTTCTTTGACTTCTCCAGTGCTTTCAACACCATCCAGCCACTGCTCCTCAGGGACAAACTGGAGACCGCCGGTGTGGACTGTGACCTGGCAGACTGGATCCTGGACTACCTCACAAACCGGCCCCAGTTTGTGAGAGCCAAGAATTGTGTGTCTGACCTCCTGACCTGCAGTGTGGGGGCGCCCCAGGGCACTGTCCTTGCGCCCTTTCTTTTCACCCTCTACACTGCAGACTTCAGACACAACACGGACAGCTGTGTCCTGCAGAAGTTCTCTGATGACTCCGCCATCATTGGTCTCATCAAGGATGACGATGATGGGGAGTACAGAGGACTAATACAGGACTTTGTGGACTGGAGTCAGCGGAACCACCTCATCATCAATGCAGGGAAGACCAAGGAGATGGTGGTGGACTTCCGCAGACGCCACTCTACTGCCCCCTCAGTGAACATCCAGGGAAGGGACATTGAGAGAGTGGACTCTTACAAGTACCTGGGTGTTCATCTGAACAATAAGCTGGACTGGACTCATAACACAGACGCACTGTACAGGAAGGGCCAGAGTCGGCTCTATCTCCTGAGGAGACTCAGGTCTTTCGGAGTGAGAGGGCCACTCCTGAAGACCTTCTATGACTCTGTGGTGGCATCAGCCATCCTGTACGGTGTGGTCTGCTGGAGCAGCAGCATCACAGAGAGGGAGAAGAAGAGGCTGGACAAGGTCATCAAGAAGTCCAGCTCTGTCCTGGGCTGTCCTCTGGACTCAGTGCAGAAGGTGGGGGACAAGAGGGTCCTGGCTAAGGTCACCTCTATGCTGGACCATGAGTCTCACCCCCTGCAGGACGCTCTGTCGGCTCTGGAGAGCAGCATCAGTGACAGACTGATTCACCCTCGCTGTGTGAAGGAGAGGTTTCGCAGGTCTTTCCTTCCTGCTGCTGTCAGACTGTACAACGAACAATGTTAACATGTCATTCAACGTATCTGCACTTACAAATATTCACCTATAATCCAGAGTCTATTTTTAGGTATAGTTTTAAAATTATCCTAGGCCATTATTTATTTATTTATTATATTGCATGTTACTTTTTCCTGCTGTTCTTGATCTGTGCGTTGCAACACTGGAATTTCCCCACTGTGGGACTAATAAAGGCATATCTTATCTTATCTTATCTTATCTTATCTTTCTGGAGCCCACGTAAGTAGGTCCGGTAACTTCCCTGGAACATGAAATAAAGCTTGTTTTTCTTCTCAAAACAAAACATTTGTTAGAAAGGTGATATATTTATGTCCTAAACAGTTGTCCACGAAACATCCAGCAGCGTATTTTGCATTTGCGTATTGTCTCTCTCCACTTGTATCACTACGCCCATGTTAACTCTATCAGCCTGTTCGCCTTCAGCGGATGTCTACGGCGAAGTTTACAAGTGGCTAATTTTGTTGTTGTTTAGGGCACACTGTAGTCTTTCCCTCAGTCTGACTAAGCAGTCCTGAATGACAATGTTCTGCAAAAGCAATGTAATGATCTGTCAACATACGCCATCTAGTAATGCAACCCATTTCATCAGCTTGAGCTATGCTTCAACCACTATGCCATACTATGCCATAATAGTAGGGTTGCTATTAAAATCAATTATTGTGGTACTAGTAATATTCCACATAGGAAATGTGAGCTAGACAGTAACCTAGCTGGTCTAATTGTAGTAAACTTTCCTGACGCGAGGCAGCGATGTGATAACAGTAAAGTCAATGGTCCAACCTGCGCAGTCAAGACAAGTACAAAAACGTTGCAATTTGAGTACGAGCACGAGCTTCACGAGCTGGTCCACGGACTACAATGTTATCATACGCGACATTGCTTCGTGTCAGCAAAGTTTTCACTACACACTTTCCTGCCTGCTAGCATACTTATGCACAGTGACGACACTAAGCGCAAACAAGGCTAATGTGGCCTACTAGTGGTCTAACGTCACTGTAAACATGATTTGTTTATCCCCGCTGACAAAACAAATAGGTTTTTACAGAATGGTTAGAACAACAACTAAACAAAAGAACGTTAAAGTATGTTAAATTACCATTACCGTATTAGTCTCTGCCGAAGCCATGGTTGAACCAGTCTCGTTTTTCTTCCTAGACAGTCCGTCTGGAGGCGCCTACTCGTGATTGAGGACATAGGCCTAGGTGCTGATTGGCCAAAGAGGAGTCCTGTATATCTGAGCTCGATTGCTCTTCCTTCATCCTTAAACTACCCCGATGTTTGTCACCGTAAATTGAAATTGAATTTTGAGAGCTGAATTTGAATTGCGAGAACTGAACATGAGCTTATAAAAAGAGTTGAATTTTCAAATTTTATTAGATTCCTGTTACAAACTAATAAATTCAATTTCAAATGATACTATTCAGATTCAATTTTTCAATGCAATGATTCAAATTAAAAAAATACAATTTCAAATTATGTGATTCAAATTCAGTTTCTGGTGGCACATATTTCTGCCCATACTCATTTAACACTCCATAATGTTTTTAATAGATTTCCTAACACTTTCTCAACCTTTCCTATCACACCCACCCTCTTTCCTCTTTCCTCTCTCCTCTCTCCTCCTTGCTCTCTTCTGCTCTCCCTCTCCTCTCTCGTTCTCGCACCCTCTTCTCTCCCTCTCTCCATAGCAGTCCTGTTTGCAGAATGGGCGCACAAACCCTGGTGGTCTCTTGGCTCACGGCAGGTGCAGCTCTGGCACTTTCTGTTGGAGCTTTTGGGCCGGGGCGAGGGTGGGGCTATCAGCTGGAGTGACCAGTGGGGAGAGTTCGTGATCAGAGACCCCGAGCGACTGGCTCAGCTGTGGGGAGAGAGGAAGGGCAAGCCTCACATGAACTATGACAAACTCAGCAGAGCTCTCAGGTATGAGAAGAAGTGGTAGTAATTATTGTATAAATTGATAGTTAATTGCAGTAGTAGGATTGTAGTATTAGTATAATCAGTATTGTTAGTAGTTGCAGAGGTACGAGAGTAGTAGTAGCAGTAATAGTAGACACAGTATCAGTAGTAGTATTTTAATAGTAGGCTAGTAGTAGTCCTTTCAGTTATATACATTTCCATAATCTACGTGTCTCCATAGAGATATTATTGTGTCAACAGGAATGTTCACATTAAACTCATCTGCAATGCATTTATTCACTCACTCAATAAAAAGTGTTTTGTTGCTTAAAAAATAACTTGAAACATGCATTCTTACCGTGACTGCTGCTCCACACACTTGGTCTGTGATGCTTAGGCTAATGGCATCACCTACTGTACTACTGTACTTCATGCAGCTAGACAAGTTTAATGCCATAATGTGGAGCATTGCAGGCAAAGCAATAAAATTTCCATGGTAACAAGCTGGTAGCGGATGCACCACCTTTAAGCAGTAGTGATAGTAATGGTAGTCATAGTAGCATTAGGCATTAGTGGTAGTAGTTGTAGTAGTACTAGTAGCATTAGGCATTAGTGGTAGTAGTTGTAGTAGTCCCAGTAGCATTAGGCCAGGGTGGGCCATGGGGCCACATGAGAAACACAAAATATTGTGGAGAGCCGGGCCAAAATGCTTAACTCAATACTGCATAATATTAATTGTATTTCTTTATAAAAGCAGTAAATTGCTTAAGTATACATGTTATAACCAAGCAATGAAAAAATTAGGTTGCCTTACCAAAAAGCAATGCAGCTCTAGTCCATGCATGTGGGAAGATTATAAAATGTTTATTTTGTAATTCCAAATTGGCTTAAAGCATCAACCAAAGGGCCATATGTGGCCCGGGAGCTGGACAATGCATTAGGCATTAGTGGGAGTGGTACCTACTAAGTGGTAGTAGTACTAGTAGTATTAGTGGTAGTTTATTTATTTATTTATTTATTTTTTTTTTAGTTTATGTTGTTTATTTGAGCAACTTGCAGGTTCCATTTAAGCAAAATTTCACAAATACAAACTCAAAATACAAACAAATACAAACTTATGTCACATGTCTCTGCAGTTCCTTTTGCTCAAAAATGGAGCAGGTGGAAGTATAAACTTATTTACTCCTGCTCCATATTCTCACACATTCCATATTGACAGCTAATATAATAATATAATACAATACAATATAGTACAATATGATGTAATATAATACAATATAATATAATACAATATACATTTCTCATCATTGTCCTGTACAACTCTACATATTATATACATATTTATATCTATACAATACTACTTTGCTTTTACCAATAGATTGAACAGAAAACACACACACACACACACACATATATATATATATATATATATATATACACACACACATCCACACACATACATATACATCCATACATACACACATATACATATATATATACACATACACACATATATACACATATCCACATACATATATATATATACATACATACATGCATACATATACACATATATACATACATACATACACACATACACATGTACATATATTCCCTTAACTCATACCATGTCTAAATAATTATCAAGTATAATGTTTTTGATCAGATTTTTAAAGCGGTATTTATTTGGGCAACTCTTAACTTCATCATTCATTAACTTCATAGTGATAGCAGTAGTGTAGCATTAGGCATTAGTGGGAGTAGTAGTAGCATTAGACATTAGTGGGAGTGGTACCTACTAAGTGGTAGTAGTACTAGTAGTATTAGTGGTAGCAGTAGCATTAGGCATTAGTGGTAGAACCGAGTCAGGATTAGCAGTAATTAACAGATGAGAGGATATTGCAGTAATGATTGCCATAGTAGTTGGAAGATGCGTGAAAAGTCCCTCAGTCGTCCAGGTAGAATCCATGATAACAGGAGAAGTTCAATTTGTCAACTGGACAAAGTTTGTTTGGTTGAAAACGTTTCGCCGCTCATCCGAGAGGCTTCGTCAGCTCTAATAAGAATACTGGTAAGACACTTGCTTATATCTTGCTGTAGGGAGGAGCTAACTAGCTAACTACTTTCCGGAACTATCTCATTGGTTTCCGTCTTTTGTTTCTCTGGCGTCTCGCTAACGATCTCTATTCATCCCTACACGCCTGTTTTTCACACCTCTGGCCCTGACCTGGCTAGCCCTATTGTTTCCCTGTTTGTTTGATCTGGGTTTAAGAATGGAATTGTAGATGGGAGACAAATTATGTCTGACTCCACCATTTCTGTTCAGAGAAGGATTCTCTTTTTTGACAAAAATAGCCTCTTTAAATCCCCTCTCAAACCAATTCTTTTCCCTGGCTAAGATCTGAACCTCACTATCCTCAAATGAATGACCAGTGGCTTCTAGGTGAAGATATACGGCAGAAGACGGTCCACTCTGGCACGCCCGTCTGTGTTGGTACATCCTCTTGTGAAGTGGCTGCTTGGTTTCTCCAATATAGCGCTCACTGCAGTCTTCACTACACTGAATGGAGTAGACCACATTGCTTTGTTTGTGGCTCGGTGTTTTGTCCTTTGGGTGGACGAGTTTTTGTCTTAAAGTGTTTGTGGGTTTGAAATAAACTGGGATTTCATATTGTCTGAAAATCCTCTGTAGTTTTTCCGACACGCCGGCCAGGTACGGAATTGCTACCCCTTTCCTCCTGGGTTCGGATTCTCTATTATCTTGTTTCTTGCCCTTGTCTCTCTTGGTTTTGTTAACAGCCCATTTGGGATAACCACAAACAGAGAGGGCTTCCTGCACATGTTGTTCTTCTTTTTCCTTACCCTCTGTGCTTGTGGGAACCACTTGGGCCCTGTGTTGTAATGTCCGAATAACACCCAGTTTGTGCTACAGTGGGTGGTGTGAATCAAAAAGGAGGTATTGGTCCGTGTGTGTGTGGGCTTCCTGAAGACTTCTACTTGGAGTCCCCGGTCTCCTCCTATCGTTACTGCACAATCCAAGAACGCCAATGTGTTATCCTTGGCATCTTCATGGGTGAATTTGATATTAGGATCTACAGAATTGATATGTGCAGTAAAAGGTTCCAAATAGTAGTTGGAAGTACTGGTAGTTGTAGTAGTAGTAGTAGTTATGACATCAGCACAGTCTACTATCTGAAAACTACTTGGTAGCAAATTAGCAAAGAGACTATTTACCACTCACCAGTATTTGTAGTAGGTAAATGCACATGTTATTTGATAGAATTCTTTTTGCCAGCCTAAACCTGTTTTTTTAAATCACGTTTTTCAGATATTACTACAACAAACACATCCTGCACAAAACCAAAGGAAAACGCTTCACCTATAAATTTAACTTCAGCAAACTGCTCCTCGTCAACTGCCCCACTGTCCCTCATATACCCCCCTACGGACTCCCCCAATGCAGCCCCGCCCCTCAGGTAGGTACACGCGCATGCGCACGCGCACACGCACACACGTTTAAACTGAATAGAATTCTCAGGTGGAGTTTGCCGTGTATCTGTGAGATGCAGATTTGTTCACCTGGTTTATGGTTCAGATCTGTCATTCCTGGGCCTATCCACATTGGCACAAAGTTTAGTGTCTTCTGTCAGGAGAAAGAAATGGTTTGTGCAGAATAACTTCAGGAAGTGGAAAGATGTGATGGTCTGTTGAAAGTATAGTATAATACTAGTAACTATTATATGATTATACTTACTGAAATCAGTATAGTAACTATGCTCTCCTCTTCCTCTCCTCTCACTCATCCCTCTCCCCTCTTCTTTTGTCTCAGTGGCTCTACAGTCACTCCCTCCTTTCCTCAGACTCTGTTCCCTGGGGGTCAGTTCTGGACTCAGGTAAGATCTGTTAAATGCTCCCAGAAAAATGGAGAAATGTCTCTTTATAGGCTTGCTTGTGCCAATTTAATTTTAATCTTTTTTTTTTTTTGCAGAATTGAGTTTTTTCCCCTTTATTATTACCAATATACACAATAATAAAAGTTAAAGCCCCAGTAGATAACTAAAAAGTCTTTATTGCATTGAAAAACATAGAAAAACATGATTTGTCACAAACCTGATTTGGTCTGGAGGAGGGCCTCATCCTGCTGGTGTCCATGGAAATGTTGATCTGTAATGCTCTAGAGTGTGGCATAATAAAACTTCCAGTCCCAGAAAGTGACATACTGGACCATTAACAGTGCAATGTGCAATATTTGGTCACCTGTCATTGCTCTGATGGAATATTTTAAAGGTCCCATGGCATGAAATTTTCACTTTCTGAGGTTTTTGAACGTTAATGTGAGCTCCCCAACCCTGTTTTGCCCCCCCTTCATGGTTAAAAGTTGCGAAATGTCTAAACTGAGCATTTGCGATCCTTTTCTGCGTTACAAAAATTCGGAGCTCAAACGGGCGAGTTTGAACAAGGCACCTGATTGACGTCAGATCGAAAAAAGAAATGCAAATGCAGTTTCACCCCCGTCTGTCTGAACTCAGCGTCTCTGTAAATCACGCCCAGAGAGTTTGGACCGCGAATGCGCTAGGCAATGCGAAATGCGTTTTTTTATTTGCCTGGAGGCACGTCCGAGTGTTTCTAGGCTCGGAAGTCCTTTATCTGAGCCTCTGGACCTTTGAACAGCAGTGGTTTAATTTTATTTTCTGTGGAAATGTGTTTATTTTTCAATGGAACGCTTCAAATCTCTCCCCCGTGCAAAAACAAGGAAATGGATCAGAGGGCACAGCTGACAGCTCTGAGCGGAGAGTTTGGCCACGCCCCCACCCTCTACTATTGGCCAGCTCTTTTCTCCTCATTTGCATTCAAGCAACAACGCCCATTATGACCTGTTCTGAGGGAGAAAAAATACTCTCATCTTATCTCTGTTTCTCATGCACTGAGTGTTGATTTTGAAGAAGGATTCATTTACAGTATTAGGGAACCATTAAGGAGCCATATAAAAGCATCAAGAACCACCATGTCATGGGATCTTTAAGTATGACATTAAACAGCTCTACCTTACATTTATTCTAGTGCTGTCAGGCAATTAAAAAAATGATAAAATTACAGGATTTGTAATTAATCACATTTTAAGAGTGCGAGTGATCGAGCGACCGAATGAACCCACTTTGCTAGTGAGTTTGTCAGTTTAAGTGGTCGCTTTACTCATTCGTTTCCCAAATTCTGTGAGCGTGGTTTGGCGGTTTGGTGAAGTGCGCACCATCACCGGTAACAATGGAACTTGTCCGGACGTGTTCATTCAAATGATCCGTCAGGCTGGAGCAGCTTCAGTGATCGGAAAATTATTTTTTACAAAAGCTCCAAATCACGACGTTCTTCTTGATAGTCCCGTCTTCGTTCTTTTAATAAATAAACTTGCCAGTCAAAGGCCCGAGCAGCGACTTGCTCGCCTCACAGCAAATTTAAAGATTAAGACTTTATTGATCTCACACACAGGAGCCGCCCGGGTGAAAGTCAAGTCACTTACCAGTTGAGCTAGCCAGCCAGTAAAAAAAAAAAAAAAAGGTGCACGCTTTGAATTGCTGCTCATAATTAATTGCGTTAATTTGCAGTGTAATTAATTAATGTGTTCAACTGACAGCCCTAATTTATTCAACTACAGATGATGTTATAGCTCAAAAATACCTAAAAAAAACATTCTGTGAGCGGCGTTGCCTCTCCACAGATCTGACCTATAACTTGGTCTGGTTTGGTCTCCATGTCGATAGAAAGGTTTAATACTGTACAGTGAAACATTCCAGACAAAGAAATAACATCTCTATGGAGAAAAAGCATTTGACGGAGCCTCCAGCAGAAAAGTTACACAGTGCACCTTTAAACTCGTTGCATAAGCTGTTCCATCTCAATTTTGCTCTCTTTCTCCCACTCACTCACTTCCCTGTGTTATTTTAGCTCGGGGCATCTCAGAGCAGCTCCTGTCCGTCTCACTCATGTCAAGGTCAGGTTACAAACGTGGTAGGGGAAAAATGATCTTAAAGCATAAATAAATAGACTGGAGACTGTTGAGTTTTGTTATGAAATCAGTTATGTCAGTTTTGTACTGAATAATTTGAGCTAAAAGCCAAAACTGCATCTGAACAGACTTAAAGGTGCATTATGTAACTTTTCTGGTGGAGGGTCTGTCAAATGCTTCTCTCCATGGAGATGTTATTGGAATGTTTCACAGTATGGTATTAAACCTTTCTATCTTCATGGAGATCAAACCAGACCAAGTTACAGGTCAGATCTGTGGAGAAGCAACACCACTCACTCAGAATGCCTGGTTTTCTAGGCATTTCTGAGCTATAAAACCACCTGTAATTGAATAAATATAAGGTTGAACTGTTTAATGCCATAATGTGGAAAATTCCAGGCAGAGCAATGACATGTCCATAGAAACAAGCAGGTGACAGACCCTCTACCAAAAAAGTTACGGAATGCACCATAAAGTGCAATATATCAAACACAAACATGGAATAGAGTTTAAAGGGACAGAATGTGTCCCAATTTTAGGTAAACATTTTCAAATCAAATAGTTTTTACAGGTTTAAAAGGGCCCATATTGCACTACTCTCTGGTCTATGTTATGTTGTTTTTTCATCAAAAACAGGGGGTATTCCATGAACGTCGCTAAACATAGCGGCACCTAAGCCTCGCCTGAAGTAGCAGCAACTTAGACTAAGGGGCCGTTTAGACGAGGACGATTGCGACTGAAAACGACAAAATATTCTATCGGAAGTGTCTTTTGTTTACACGGCGGCGGCGCTGTCGGGCTCTGAAACCGCAAAAATCTGAAGACTCCTTCCAGAGTGTGGAGTTTTGAAGACGGCCCGGGTCGTGTCTCTGTCTAAACGGCAAGAAGCGCAAAACATGTTCACGTCGCATACAGCTGATGCGCCAAGCCGGTAAAAACAATACGTTGCAGGTGACAGAGGCGAGTTTGGACAAGACCGGGCAGAACAATTTTGAGAATGGATTAGTTGATGACACTGCTTGGGTGGAAAACTTCAGAAGGACTAAACAAGCTCTTGTTGGCACTTCTGGGCAGGCATATTGTGAACTAAAGTCATAACTGATGCTGGGTTAGCGGTGGCTCTTTGGGCATTATTCTGCACAGCTGGCTAGCCGACACACACACACACACACACACACACACACACACACACACCTACCTTTAAGTTGCGTTACCACCGAGGTGCTCTTCTTGTGCATTTTACGCTGTGTGCTGGTTGACATGGCTGAGATACACATTACGTGCCTGTCCGTGTATAATGTAGCCTATGCATTATGTTCGACCAAACATTTCGGTGACACCCTCTTGCGATTGTGGCCCCCCCCTAATTCAAATGCGTTCCGCGGTCTATGCTCTTGTTGCATTAAGCGAAGAGCTCCGACCCGACATCGAGGGCGAAACAACCGTGATGAGAGCCCCTGTGGTGTCCTGAAAAAGGTAGCTCTGACATTATATTAGCGGCCTGGCATGCATATTCAGTCGAATTCGCCCACTTTTGCGTCTTTGTATAAACAAACATTTCCTGTTGAGAACGCTCGTCTAAAAACGGGGCTCAAAAATTGAAGACGAGACACCACTTTTGCGTCTTCTGTTTTGATCGTTGCCGTATAAACGTAGCCTAAAGCCTGAAGTCGTTCCACTAACGCATTTCAGCTGTGCCTCAATGGCACTAACTACACCCAGGTCTATCCTGTCCTGGCCTAGACGTGTGCATGAGGGATGTAAGAAGCCCAGAACAAGCGACTGTCGAAAACGCGATCATGTCAAAGATTCGGGCAGATTATTTCAGCGCGTCAGAACAAAAGTTGCTTTTGGAACTCTACAACACATTTGCAATAACCAATACGAGAGACATGGTGTGGCAGAAGATTGCCGAGTGTTTAAATGCTGAAGTCCTATAACAGTGCTGGATGTTGAGTTTTTTAAGTATGCTTTTCACCGTCAATGTTAAGACAAGTCTGTGGGGGAGAGGATATGCTACGGTTTGTCATGTGGGAGACAAGTTCGATACTCAGGGAGAGCAGTTGATGTCATAAAATCTTTATATTCATATTTGTAGAGCAGTCTTGTCAGTTGTAATTTATTTTTACTGTTTAAAAGTATTTGCTCCAACTAATACGTTAAATTGTGTTATCTTGTCTTTGAGCAGGAATAATGTGAAGAGGACTGTTTTGGGTAAAGACAAAGGTAAAGACAAAGCATAAAAACATTATGCAGAGTGGTAAGTAGGCTAATATTGAGTGAAAATAGTAATGCTGTTGAAATGGTACCATAATTTAAAATGAACAGTAGCTACCAAGCCACAGGAGGTGGGAGCCCCCCTCCAAACCTTTCACCTGCAGAGGAGCTGGCACTGGCCCTAAACCGGGGTCGCCCACTGGTGGAGGTAATTGAAGGAGGGACCCTTCATTCACATTTGTGTAATGTGTGGCAAATGTAAATTTGTGAAAATATAACACATAATTGACTTGCGCATGAATACATCAGTAAGAGGAATCAAACCCGGGATTCCGACGTGCTAGACAGAGTATTTAACCACTCGGCCAAGGGCTTTCTCACCATCAGCTCTAGAATTCTTTTATCTGATAATGTCGTTAAGACAGTGGTTTAAGAGAACCGCTTACCTTACCAAGAACGTAAGGTAATTTTTTTTTTTGCTGATATTGTCACCGTTGTTTTTGGACAACACAGATAGTCATGCGGGAGGTGTGCGGAACGGTTTGTTTGACGCCGTTTACTTCAGGTACGTATTCTCTGCGACAGGGCCTGTTTAAGCCTCGTCTAACTCAGCGGGGACTAAGGTTAGCGAGAGTCATGGAACTGAACTGTCACTAAAACTAGCGCGGACTGTCGAATAAAGCCGGGCTCTGCGCTTAGCCGCGTTCATGGAATACCCCTCTGGAGTCGTTCTGTTTCATTCACACGTTTAACACACAAACCCTGCATATTTAGGTTGAGTTCTTCTCTCAAACAGAAAAACACCCTGTTCCACTTTGTGATGTCATGTGATAATACAGGAAGTTGTCCACTGTGTTTTTAAAGTCCATACACCTTCACTAGAATCATTTGGATGATTTCAAACCTGGACTTCTCTACTGAACAAAAGGTAAAAGGAGCTGTTCACTTAATAACTACTGGTTCATGACATCACAAGGTGGAACAGAGCATTCTGAGCTTTGGAGATGTAGAAAGACTAATAATAAAGGGTTACTCACACATGTGTGAATGAAGCAAAATACAACTCCAGGTCTGTTTTTCAGGAGGTAACGACATTATAACATGGCTTAAAGCTCACAAGTGTCAATTTAGCATAATATAGGTCTTTTAACCCACGCTAAAGGGTGGTTCAGATGCAGAGAACAGATTAATAATGTGTACATTCATATGTAACTTCACAAATATGCAACTTTTCTGCCTTTTTTCCTGTGAGATACTTTTGCTGTTCTTGGAATGTTGCACAAACCCTCCATCAGAATAGTCTTAGTGGTATAATGCACGGGTGTAGGACCCAAAAGCACACCAGAACTCAGGTAAGGGTAACAAGTCTATTGTACAGATGGATATGGAAATGGGCAAAAGGGTCCGGTGGAGGCAGGCAGGCACAAGGCAGGGAAGTCCAGAGGAAAATGAGCCACAAGATGAACAAGGGAGCCGAGAGGGGAGAGCCAGGGAGCGGAAGTAGAAACAACAAAAATTACAAAAGGTCCGGGAACAACCACAAACCATTCTAAAAAAACCAAGATCTAGAGAAGCATGAGCCACAAGCTACTTAACGATGTGGTAAATTGGCAAACTGGCAGGGAGCGGTGGAAGAATCGGGCTGACATGGGCAGGAGTAGATTGGGGATGGATCTCAGGTGTGATGATTACCAGGAGGCTGCCACTGGTGAAAGGTGACTCCTCCCAACGCAAATGACACAGAAGGGAGGAGGAAAGGGAGAGACTGAGGATCATGACACTTCGTGGACCCATTGTAAACTTTACATTTAAAAAATGTCACCCCTCTCTGTAACTGCTGCTGTGAGCCTCGTCATTTTGGTCTTAAAGATCCCATGACATGGTACTTCTTGATGCTTTTATATGGCTCCTTAATGGTTCCCTAATACTGTAAATGAATCCTTCTTCAAAATCAACACTCAGTGCATGAGAAACAGAGATAAGATGAGAAAGAGTAATTTTTCTCCCTCAGAACAGGTCATAATGGGCGTTGTTGCTTGAATGCAAATGAGGAGAAAAGAGCTGGCCAATAGTAGAGGGTGGGGGCGTGGCCAAACGCTCTGCTCTCCGCTGTAGCTCTCAGCTGATCCATTTCCGTGTTTTTGCACGGGGGGAGAGATTTGAAGCGTTCCATTGAAAAATAAACACATTTCCACAGAAAATAAAATTAAACCACTGCTGTTCAAAGGTCCAGAGGCTCAGATAAAGGACTTCCGAGCCTAGAAACACTCGGACGTGCCTCCAGGCAAATTAAAAAACGCATTTCGCATTGCCTAGCGCATTCGCAGTCCAAACTCTCTGGGCGTGATTTACAGAGACGCTGAGTACAGACAGACGGGGGTGGAACTGCATTTGCATTTCTTTTTTCGATCTGACGTCAATCAGGTGCCTTGTTCAAAATCGCCCGTTTGAGCTCCGATTTTTTGTAACGCAGAAAAGGATCGCAAATGCTCAGTTTAGACATTTCGCAACTTTTAACCATGGGGGGGGGGGCTAAACAGGGTAGGGGAGCTCACATTAACTTTCAAAAACCTCAGAAAGTGAAAATTTCATGCCATGGGACCTTTAAAATGTTCGTATTAACACGCTCTACATGATCCTAGTGTTTTATTTCACTATTTTGTCCATAATTCAAATCATTTTTTATTCCCAATACAGTACTCTACTCCAAATTCTCCCCTATAACTGCTAGCCTCAGTGAGCTTGATTTGACTGGAGCTGCTCTGGGTGATGTCACACTCACTTAGTCCACTTCTTTACACAGTCTGTATATAATAACATGACAAGGTGGAATTTGCATGTCTTTCTTTTTTCTTGCATCCAATTTTCATTTTCTCTTCTCCTCTCTTCCTCCTCCTCTATCTCTTCTCTATCTCTCCATCTCTCTATGTTTTTCCTGCCTTTCTGTCATTCCTACCCACTCTTCCTTCTCTGTCTCCTCCATCTCTCTCGCTCTCTCCCTCTGCAGCTCTCCACTCTGTCCCTCCCTCTCTCTTCCTCTCATGTTACCTGCCCCTTCCCCCTCCCTCTCTCCCTCTACACCAGCCCTGGGGCAGATCCGGCCCAGGGGCAGATGGATCATGGCTCACCTCACCTGGACTCCTCAGCTCACGGATCGGGTGTGTGGAGAGGGGGCTGTCCACCAGAAACAAGACAACAGCCCAGAGGAACTGAACACAATGTGATAAAACTGTAAAGCTGTAATTGCATTTGTGAAGTAGATTGGATAGAGATGTATATATAAGATAGTTGTAAAATAAACCTGCTTAAAGGCCTGACTTTTACTGTACTAAAAATGTGAAAAACAGATGTTCAATTTCAACATTTTCAAGAGTTTACAGGGTCAAAGGTTGTTCCTCACTTACCTTATGTATTCTGAGCATCCTAATTATTCACCATGATGAGCTTATAAGCACTTTTCACAACTTTCAGAGACTAGAGCGGAATTTTGGAATCAGGGTAGAGCTAACAACAACTAGCATGCCAATGTGCACTTCCGGTTTATAATTAGATGGATGCAGATAGGACATAGCGGACTTACTGTATTTTATATCTGTACTGGGGAAAGACACATTTTGCTTAAATAATTGACCTTTAAAGGACTGGATAGAGATGGAGATAAAGACAGCCTAGTTGTAAAATAGACTTAAATAGACTTAAATAGACTTAATAGGCTTATTAATATATTAACACCTTTCAGTGTTTGTTATGTGTCTTGTATTTATTTGTTTTAGTTTGCAAATAATTACAATTTGTAAAGAATGTGTTTGTCTGCTATTATTAAAGATGCAGAGTGATGGAACATTAGAATGTTGCATAGCAGTTAAGAAGTAAACAAAATATTATATCCTATGAATTGCAAAAAGTCCTCAAAATGTCAGCTGTAAATCGATAAATCTATCAAAGTTCTAAGAAAGAAATACAAATTGGCCAAGTATCCTTGGAAGTAGCATGTATTATTCTTATATTTTAGTAGGGATTGGTATCATTAAGGAGTTGCCGATATGATAGCCTCAATACATGATATAAGATAAGATACAATAAGACTTCATTGATCTCACACAGGAGAAATTCACTTGCCACATTAGCCCCAGGCAGTTTAGTGCCAAATAAAGATTGAACAAGAAAGTGCATGCAGACAAGATAAGTAATAATAATAAATAAATAGTAAATAAGAGATGCGTGATTATTATTGTTTTAAATAAGAGAGTATTAAAAACAATAATAATAATAATTTGCACGTTTGGACTATACAGTAGAATTATACAGTCTGATGGTGGTGGGGATGAAGGATCTGCGGTAGCGCTCCTTCTTGCACTGGGGGTGCCTCAGTTGGCTGCTGAAGGAGCTGCTCAGCTCCTCTATCTGTATCGATAGAGGACACTATATTTTAGTGTCGATTCCATACAATACCGTATTGGCCCGAATATAAAACGGTGTTTTTTGCATTGAAATAAGACTGAAAAAGTGGGGGTCGTCTTACATTCAGGGTCTAGACATTACAGTGAACCCTCGTTTATCGCGGGGGTTAGGTTCCAGAAATAGCCCGCAATAAGTGAAATCCGCGAAGTAGGACAATTTTATATTTTACAATTATTCTACATGTTTTAAGGCTGAAAACGCTTCACCAGACACATTATACACCTTTCTGAGACTGGTATTAACATTTTTCTCTTGTTTAAACACTCAAACTTTTGTAGATTTTCATTAAAATATATTAATAGTGGGGGGGGCACGTGACACGCGGACACGTGCGCGCGGACACGTGTGTTTGTTTTGGTACCACATATCCATGCCATGTGCGAAAGTCGAGTGGAAAGCGACCTGGATATCATTTTGGGCAAGATTCAAGCCACTGCTAACAGTGCCAAACCGCTAACAGACGCCTCTGAGCACCAGTCCTCACCACAAGACCAGGTAAGACTAACCTGCGCTCACAAGAGTTGGTTGCATTTCACCCCGGCTCCAAAATCAGACCGCTATCAATGCGTCGCCAATACTCCACAGCTCTCTAGGACGGGGTCGGGTTCGTTCTCTCAGCGTGACGGGGAAGAGCCACTGTCTCCTCTGTGCGCGCGAGTGTCCTCCCCCCGCTGCGGGCTCCCTCGAATGTGGCTCTCCCCGCTGCGGCTCCCCCGGACGCCGCGCGGCCAGGCGCCAGGCCCGTCCATGTTGATTCTTGGCTCTTCCATTTGTCCGGCTCGCACTCAGTCTCTTCCATGGCTCGTGCAAGTAAACAAAGGCCACACCTCCTGTCACCCAGGCGCTCTCGTGAAGGACATCTGAGACTCTGTCCCTACCATCCCTGGTCTAGACCTGGTTTAGTCCTGGTTTAGACCTGGTTTAGTCCTGGTTTAGACCTGCTTTAGACCTGGTTTAGTCCTGGTCTAGTCTCTTAGCTAATCAGGGCGCAGGACAGAATGTTACACTGTAAAAAAAAGTTACACTATAAAAAAAATTGGAAAAAAAAATCCGCGAAACAGCGAGGCCGCGAAGAGTGAACCGCGATACAGCGAGGGTTCACTGTATACCCATTCACAACACTAGATGGCGCCAGATATCTTTAAAGCGAATGCTGAACTGGACTCCCCAGGCCAAAGCGAACCCCTGTCACGAAGAAGAAAAATAAAAAATAGCGGTAAGAAAGAAAAGAGAAGAAAATAAGAGAAGAGATAACAGAAAATTGAGAAACGTAGCGACAATCTGGAGAAAAGTGGGTCGAAGATCGGCCAGGTTAACCGGCAGCTGAGGAAAAGTTATGATGCAAACTTCAAGATGATGGTGATAAATGAGGCAGAGTCTTCAAACAACTGCAAAGCGGCTGTGAAATATGGTGTCACAGAGTGTAATGTACGGAGATGGAGAGCTCAAAAAGATCGCCTAAAAAATGATCACAGTCAGAGAGAAGCTGTATATATAAATATTTTTAAAAAGCTATAAAAAAAGCTGTATATATAAATATATATATATATATGTATAAAAAAAAAAGCTGCTATTTTCTGTATAAAAATTAAATTTGGTGTTCAAAAAGTCTTTTTTCAAACTTGAGTCTTGAAAAAGAGGGGGTCGTCTTATAATCAGGGTGTGACGGAGCGCCTGTAGCTGTCCGTCATTCCCCGACCCGCGCCCCTTTCTCTCACTGGCCCCAGCGCGCGCCTAGACGGCAGAGCACGGAGCACTTTCCCTGGGTTTGCGTAATCAGACTCTGATTCAACTGTTCCCTGTCTATAAACTGTTCCCCGTGATCTGGACTCTGTTTCCCTCCCTGGGCGTACGAGGGTGCACACTTGGACGCCTAGGGAGCCACATGCTCTCCTCCTACCTTCCGTGTCTCTGTGCTGTGCGCCGGGTCAGGGGGCCAAACCGGGGCGCTTCCTGGTCCTCCGCTAAATAGCGCATAGTGGCGCGCTAAGGGGGGGCCACATGACCTGGACTGAACCATTTATGTTAATTTGTGGGTTTATTTTGTTTTCCTAAGTTTCTTAGTTAATAAATCATGCCATATGGGGGGTTATTGAGGGGTTTTCTTTATTGTGTGGAACTTTAGGGGTTTTATCATTGTGGGTATTGTTTTACCTTTGTTCCACCCTTACATCTTGATTGTGTTAATTGGTTAGCCCAAGGGGAGGGGCTAAGGGGGTATATAAGGGGGAGCTTTGCTCAGTTTGGGGTTGGTCCTTGGCCTGACTATGTGGATGCTAGCTGCTGTGATAACGTCTGTAAATACCTTTTGTAAATACTTTTGTAAATACTGTTTTTGGGACTTGTTTTTCACTGTAAATATTTGCACTGTTTACACTGGATTGTGGTGCAAATAAAAAGGGAATACACGTAAGCACGTATTCGACTGTGCCATCATTTTTTTTTTCCCCCTCTCGTATCTTGTCCAAACGAACCCGTGACATTTGGTGTCAGAAGTGGGATGGCCAGTCGACGGAGGCGCACTATGTTCCCTGGGAAACGGGCAGGATTGCGGTCCCAAAAGCAGGAGACGGCGCAGGATGATGGAGCCTGGGCTACGGAGGAAGAGGACGAAGCGGGCGCTGCTGCTCCAGTCCCACAGGCACCGTTAAGAGCAGGAGAGGAGCTGTTGGCATTTATGCGGACCTTCCTGGAGGGACAGCAGAGGAGAGAGGAGGGGTTGCTGGCAGAGCTGAGAGGTCTCCGGGCCTCACTGCCACCTCCACAACTGGTGCAGCTGGAGACAGAGCGGGGCCCAGCTGTACCTAGCTCTCCACCGGCCAGCTTTGTGTCACCATCTGAGGGCTCGACGATGAGCCTTAGACTGGACCTGCCTACACCAGCTCCACGGCAGCGCCGCAATTCGCCCATGGTTGGGCCAAGGACAAATGCAAGTAATGACACAGAACATCCCAGAACTGACCGACTATATGGTGACCCCAAGATCCCACAGTATCTGGCAGGGGAAGACATTGAAAATTACCTGCTGCGCTTTGAGCGTATTGCCAGAACTTGGGGTTGGCCGGAGGGTGAGTGGGCATGTCGCTTAGTGCCTCTACTCACTGGGAAGGCCCTAGAGGCGTACACAGCAATGGATGAGGAGTTGGCACACTCCTACCCGGACCTGAAGGAGGCGCTCTTGATAAAGTTTGACGTCTCACCAGAGACTTATCGGCGGCAGTTCCGAGCCACAGCAATCCCACCTGGAGAGAACCCAACGGAGACCTACCATCGTTTAAAGGGTCTCTACCGGCGATGGATCCGTCCGGAGCAGCACACCAAGGAGCAGATCGGGGAGCAGATCATCCTGGAACAACTTTTGCGCGTCTTCCCGGCAGATATCTGCACCTGGGTGAAGGAGCACGAGCCAAAGGAGGGGTTAGCTGCAGCTAAGCTGGCACTGCAGTATCTCAATGCGCGGAGGGGAGGCCCAGCTGCTTACCAAGGTGTCCCTGGTCGGCAGCATTCCTCACAGCCCAGACCAGCAACCAGAGCCAACCCCCATCCGCCCGGAGATCCCAGCCCTGTCCTCAACCAGCGTGGTCCCGGTAAGGAGCTAATTTGTTTTTACTGTCAGCAGGCAGGTCACAAAGCTTCCCTATGCCCCATCAAAAAGCCAAACTTACCGGTGCATGCTACACTCCACGTGCTGAGGATGTAAATGCTGTGGGGAGGCGGCAGTGTTATAAAGAGGTGGCTATTAATGGTGAGCCTGTGACTGCCCTCATTGACTCGGGTACCCCTGTGACTCTGGTCCGGCGGGACATTGTGCCAACGGGCATTTTGGATTATAACAAGCAGGAAACCATTATGTGTGTACATGGTGACAGACATTCCTACCCTACTGCTGATTTGACTGTGACTGTGGATGAGCAAAGCTATTTGTTGTCTGTGGGGGTGGTAGAAAAGTTACCGGTAGCTGCCGTCCTGGGGTGGGATCTACCGGTGCTCCTCGATGTACTGCAGGCAGAGGGGGGTAAAGACAGTGACTATGGGGAGGGATTTTCAGGCCCTGTAATCACCCGCGCCCAGGCCAGGGCGGGGGTGACATCGCGGCAGGAGCAGGGTCCCAGTCCTGAACCCTTTGCTACCCTGGACAAGGCGTTGTTTGAAGGGGGCACAAAGGGTCCCAGGAAGTCACGCCGCCAGCGGCGTTTTGAAAAGGGGCTGAAGTCAAGGGAGCCAGACTTTAGGGTGGGGCTGATGTGGGAGGTGCCTGAGGACATTGGGGCTCTGCAAAGGCAGGACGAGACATTAAAGCCAGCATTTGCTCGAGTGGATGGGGGGCTGGATATGGCAAAACGAGTGGGGGAGTGCTATATCATGGAAAAGGAAATATTGTATGCAGTGGCTGACGGTGCTAAACGCCTCGTGGTTCCCATGTCGTGTCGACCACTGATTATGCACCTGGCACACACATTGCCTTGGGCTGGTCATCTGGGTCGCCAAAAGACTTATTCCCGTATAGCCTCTAGGTTTCATTGGCCCTCCATGTACACAGACATACAGAACTTTTGTAAAACCTGTCCCACCTGCCAGAAAACATCCTATGTCCGCAAATCAGACCGTGCCTATCTCCAACCGCTGCCCATAATCTCCACCCCATTCCGACGTATAGCCATGGACATTGTTGGCCCATTGGTACGGAGTAGTGGTGGGCACCAGTACATCCTGGTGCTGTGTGACTATGCCACCCGGTTCCCCGAGGCGTTTCCCTTGCGCACCGTCACTGCCCCTGCGGTGCTGCGTTGTTTGGTGCAGTTGTTTTCCAGGGTTGGTGTTCCGGACGAGATCGTTACGGACCAGGGGACCAACTTCACCTCCCGGCTTCTGCAGCTCTTCCACCGACAGCTGGGAATCTCTGCCATCAAGACCACTCCCTACCACCCCCAGACGGATGGCTTGGTCGAGCGGTTCAACCAGACCCTAAAGAGGATGCTGCAGAAGTTTGTGGCTGACACCGGACGAGATTGGGACCAGTGGCTGCCCTTCCTGCTCTTTGCCTACCGGGAGGTTCCTCAGGCGTCCACTGGCTTCTCCCCGTTCGAGTTGCTGTATGGCTGGGACGTTCAGGGGCCATTGGACCTGCTGCTGAAGGCCTGGGAGGCTCCCACAACCACCGCCAGTGATCGCAGTGTGGTCCAGTTCGTGCTGGAGATGAGGGATCGCCTGACCAAATACCGGGAGGAAGCCGAGGTCAACCTACACGACGCCCAGCAGTCCCAGAAGGCGTGGTACGACCAACAGGCCAGATCCAGAGAGCTTCAACCTGGCCAGAAGGTCCTGCTCCTCCTGCCGTCCTCCACCAGCAAGCTGCTTGCCAAGTGGCAGGGCCCCTACACAGTTCTCCGTAAGATGGGCCCTGTAACTTATGAGATTCACCACCCAGACAAGAAGAAGGCAAAGCAGACCTACCACATCAATCTGCTGAAGGAGTGGAAGGAGGCTCCGGTTCCAGTACCTGTGGCGTCCCTGCTGGTGACAGAGGTAGACAGCGAAGGAGAGGAGGCATCAACTCTACCCGACCCCTGCCGGCCTGATGAACCAGCCCTTGACCACCTCTCCGCCATCCAGTCCAGCCAGCTGAGCCAGGTTTTCCAGAAGGTCTCCAAGCTGTTCGCTGCCAACCCGGGAAGGACTGTCCTTGTCGAGCACGTCATCCGTTTAAAGGACAAGGGCCCCAAACGTCAGAGGTCCTATCGGGTTCCACAACATCTGGTGGCACAGCTCCTGAAGGAGGTGGAGGAGATGCAGCGCTTGGGGGTGATCGAGCCGTCTCAGTCGGAGTGGTGCAGCCCGGTGGTCATCGTGGTGAAGAAGGATGGCTCGCTCCGCATCTGCATCGACTTTAGGAAGCTCAACGCCATGTCGGAGTTTGATGCCTACCCGATGCCCCGGATGGACGACCTACTGGAGAAGATCGGTCAGGCCAGGTTCATCACCACCCTTGACCTCTGCAAGGGCTACTGGCAGGTACCTCTGGAGGAGTCCAGTCGCCCTTACACAGCCTTCCAGACCCCTGCCGGCCTCTTCCAGTTTACAGTGATGCCCTTTGGTCTCCATGGAGCACCCGCGACTTTCCAGAGACTAATGGACCGTGTTTTACAGGGGTGTGGAGACTGCAGTGCTGCCTACCTGGATGATGTGGTCATCTTTAGCAACACCTGGGAGCAGCACCTGCATCATCTTGAGCGAGTCCTTGGCCAGATCCAGCAGGCAGGACTGACATTAAACCCTGCGAAATGTCAGTGGGCCAAGGAGGAGGTGAAGTACCTGGGCTATCGTCTGGGAGGAGGTGAGGTCCGGCCACAGGTGGACAAGGTCGAGGCCATCCGAAGCTGCCCACGCCCTCGCACAAAGAAGGAGGTGAGGTCCTTCTTGGGCTTGGCCGGCTGGTACCGGAGGTTCGTCCCGCAGTTTGCCACCATTGCGGCCCCGCTTACAGCCCTGACGGCAAAGGACCGGCGAAATCCCGTCTCCTGGGATGAGGACTGCCAGACGGCCTTCCAGACCCTCAAGGACCGCTTGTGCTCGTCGCCGGTGCTGAGGAGTCCAGACTTCAGCCAGCCGTTTTTGGTCCAGACGGATGCCTCCGCAGTGGGACTGGGGGCAGTCCTGGCCCAAGGCGAACCTGGAGAGGAACTACCGGTGCTGTACCTGAGCCGCAAGCTGTTGCCACGGGAGACCAGGTACTCCACTGTGGAGAAGGAGGGCCTGGCCATCAAGTGGGCCCTGGAGAGCCTGCGGTACTACTTGCTGGGGCGGGAGTTCATCTTAGAGACTGACCATCGCGCGCTGGTCTGGATGAACTCTATGAAAGACCACAACAGTCGTCTCACCCGCTGGTACCTCTCCCTTCAGCCATTCCACTTCCAGATCCGCCATCGAGCTGGCAACACCAACGTGGTGGCAGACTATCTCTCCAGGTTGCCGCACATCGTCAACCTCGGGGAGGAGGGGGATAATGTGACGGAGCGCCTGTAGCTGTCCGTCATTCCCCGACCCGCGCCCCTTTCTCTCACTGGCCCCAGCGCGCGCCTAGACGGCAGAGCACGGAGCACTTTCCCTGGGTTTGCGTAATCAGACTCTGATTCAACTGTTCCCTGTCTATAAACTGTTCCCCGTGATCTGGACTCTGTTTCCCTCCCTGGGCGTACGAGGGTGCACACTTGGACGCCTAGGGAGCCACATGCTCTCCTCCTACCTTCCGTGTCTCTGTGCTGTGCGCCGGGTCAGGGGGCCAAACCGGGGCGCTTCCTGGTCCTCCGCTAAATAGTGCATAGTGGCGCGCTAAGGGGGGGCCACATGACCTGGACTGAACCATTTATGTTAATTTGTGGGTTTATTTTGTTTTCCTAAGTTTCTTAGTTAATAAATCATGCCATATGGGGGGTTATTGAGGGGTTTTCTTTATTGTGTGGAACTTTAGGGGTTTTATCATTGTGGGTATTGTTTTACCTTTGTTCCACCCTTACATCTTGATTGTGTTAATTGGTTAGCCCAAGGGGAGGGGCTAAGGGGGTATATAAGGGGGGAGCTTTGCTCAGTTTGGGGTTGGTCCTTGGCCTGACTATGTGGATGCTAGCTGCTGTGATAACGTCTGTAAATACCTTTTGTAAATACTTTTGTAAATACTGTTTTTGGGACTTGTTTTTCACTGTAAATATTTGCACTGTTTACACTGGATTGTGGTGCAAATAAAAAGGGAATACACGTAAGCACGTATTCGACTGTGCCATCATTTTTTTTTTTTCCCCCTCTCGTATCTTGTCCAAACGAACCCGTGACACAGGGTCGTCTTATATTCGGGCCAATACGGTATTTCAAGTAGATTTGATTCGGTTCAGTAAAAAATAAAGACTAAATCACGGCTGTGATACTAAAAGTCTTTGCTAAACCACTTCTTCTGCAAAGTGAATACATGCCCATCAAAACAGTGAATATGTCAAATGTGTTTAATTTATGCAACACATTTGACATATTCACTGTTTTGATGGGTATCACACATGTATCATCAAATTAAACAATATGACATCGATATTTCTATATATTTTTTTTCTATATTTTTGCGCACCCCTATATTTTTAGTAGTCTAAAGTAGTAGTAATTTAATTCTAATGCTTATTTATTTCTTATTTTGAAAGTAGCAAAAGTCTGCAATCAAAAATCCTCTTAAAGTTCACGTAACACGTATTTTTAATATATTTGTATTTCCTGGAGAGCTGCAGTACCCTGACCGGAAGCGCAGGGGGCGACACTGCACAAGCGCGAGCTCCTGGCGCGAAACTGTGTAGATGAAGATGTCTCACTCTGACTTTATTTCAGTATTATGTCATATTTATTCCCCTTTTTCTAATACATAACATTGTGCTTTGTATAAACGGTTACCTTTTATCTCTCCAATACGTAATTTAAAATTATTGCCGGCTAAACTCTTCAAATATTGATGTTAGACAATTAATACACGAATATTACACGTGTAAACGTATTTCTAACCTTTTTTTAAACTCACCTATTTCATTTTTAAACATTTTAGCACTTACCTAAGAGCAAGATAAATAAACAGGCTATTAAAAAACTATTTAACACGTTTCTGTCAATATTTTTTCCGTAAATCTGAAGAAAAAAGCGCATTTCTTAGCAGCAACGAGTGAATTATGTGGTCATTTTTCACGATCTTTGGTCTAAATAGAATTTGGCGCCAATCTCCCAGCCCTCGCGCTTCCTCTGTGGATCCGCTCTGTTTGCGCTGTTTGTGCACTTTTATTTTCATTTACAGCAATTTAAACATATTTCGGACACTATGCAGCGGAGTATTGCGTAAGTACAGCCTTGCCTAACGTGAACGCGTGCTTTTGGGCGCTACGTGGTCACATAATTTCTATAAACATGGACGGATGGATGTTTAATCTATATGCGTTAATTCTGTCAATTCTAGGTCCAATACCGACTTATAAAAGTGTCCAGAATGGTCTTTAATATCCTCAAATTACCGTAAATGTCTGCTTGTAACTTTTGATTGTTTCCAGTATTAAGTTTAGTAGGTTGCATGCATGTTTTGGAGTAACCGCGTGTGAATAAACAATTTCCATTGATTTCAAAATGAACATTATAAAAACAGGTGAAATATTTATAATTTCAAGGCACTTTATGCACTGTTTACGCTGTTTCCTGTTTTGGAGCAACTTAATTAACTTACTAATTCATTACTAAAGGTCCAATGGGTGTACTTATACCTCTTGTATGTTGTATGTTTAATTTGCGTTTTGGTTCACAAATTCGGCCCATTAAAATTATAATTTAAACATGATTAAAAAGAAAATAATGCAGAGTAATATGTATTAAGTCGCCACATGCTGCATTGAAAATATTTTCTATAGGCTGATATGTGTCTCTAGGAATTGAAAATCCAATATTATATAACTGAAATTGAATTGCCAAAAGTGAAAACTTAATTTCGTGGATTGAATGAATAGTTTATACAAACTGAACATTGAAAGCAGGATTTTAAACGTGTTAGTTTCATGTTAGAAACATAGATGAGCTTTCCTCTAAATGTGACCTTTTTTAATTCACACATTCTAAATGATAAAGTCAAGTTAATGTGACAAAAACAGACAGATAAAAGCATTTGACATGTTTAAGTTTACATTTTAATTTGTGGTATAGATAAAACAAATGTGTGTCATTTCTTGCTTTTAAAAATTTCACTTTTTTGTTATCTTTATTTATTCAGTATTATTTAATTCTAATTATCTTCTGTCTTGTCTTTTTTTCCAGGTCCTTTTTTCAGCCCAAAACTAAAGAAAAGAAATCTGCAGATGAACCTGTGAAGAAGTATGGCTGGATTTATTTATTTATTTATTTATTTATTTATTTAAGTCAAAGCACTCTGTTTGTTATCCCTGCTTAAAGGTGCACTATGTAACTTTTCTGGTAGAGGCTCCTCTCCGTGGGGATGTTACTTGGTTCTTGTTGTGTCTCAGATGTTACTCATTGGTTTGTACTTTCTCCACAAGTACATTTTCACAGTAAGAAGTAAATGTTTGATGTAATTGTAATTGAAATAATGAATCAAATAATTGTGATAATAATTTGATCATAACTGAGCAGCTTCTGTCACAGGTAGTTTTTATGAAATCATTTTTGGTAATGGTTCATTCTGTCTTCACTTATAAGTAAAAATTAGCGATTCTTTTTGTCGGTCAGGAGAGATTGTTTACCTGCTTTGTTTGTATGTGCCAGACAGTCGGGGAAGCTTACTCCACTTGCTGGCAAAACCACGTAAAGCTGCTTACAACACACTAGGGGTGGCACGGTACACAAAACTCACAGTACAGTACGTACCTCGGTTCAGACCACACGGTTCAGTACATTTTCGGTACAGTGCAGGAACAAAAAACATAACCAGAAAGGCTGTCCTCAAAGGCAGCTTTTTATTGTTTAAATCTCCAGCTGAGATCGCTGCAACTTAAAACCTGTAAGTAAAACAAGTGAACACGCAAGCACCACATTGAGTTGTCATATATTGATATACTGATTGGTTACTGAGCTGGGTACATCAGTGAAGTTTTAACACATGGGTACCTTCACATACAATACACACAAGTACCTAAACACTTTTTTACATTCACATAGCTCAGTGAACATGAGCTATAGGCCTGGCCTATATCACAGATAACAACATAACGCTGTTTTAAACGTGTGCATTTTGCAACAACAAACTGTGTACAGCTGTGTACACCTTCATTAAATTTTTCAACCACGGGGTCTTTTTTTTTAATATACAGTGGTACCTCACCTTACGAAAGACCTAACAAACGAAAATTCCAAGTTGCGAAACGCCTTAACGTTAAATTTTGGTCTCTAGATACGAAAGAAAATTCAAGTTACGAAACGCGAAATCTCAAAAATTCAAATAATGCACGCTCAGCCACACACATACGTTTTTCTCAGACTGGATTTAAACTTTTCTCACATTTGTCTCTGTTTAAACACTCAAACTTTCATAGATTTTCAACAAAACGTATTAATAGTGAAGCGTGGGGGGAAGGGGGAGGGCGGACACGTGTGTGATAGCGCAGCATGACCCGGCGCGGGGCTGCGAGGACGAGACCCGTGCTCAAACCGTACCTCCTATAAAACAGGATTAAACCAGGTCTGAACCAGGTCTAAACCAGGATTAAACCACCGCGGCTCTTACCTGCGTTCGTTCATGCGCTCGGACTGTGTGCGGTCCCCTCCTCGCTGCTTGCCTCAGCTGTGACTCGTGAGAAACCAGGAAATAGACCCGCACGCGGCGCTTTAATCCACCTGGTCTAGTCCTGGTTTAGTCCACGTTTAGTCCTGGGTCTACAGTCTCTTAGCCAATCAAGACCCAGAACACAGTGTTACACTATAAAAAAAAGTTACACTATAAAAAAAAAAACTTGGAACGGGGCCTTGGAACGAATCAGGCTTTTTCCATTGAAATAGCTACTCAACTTACGAAAAATTCTGGAACGAATTAATTTCGTAAGGTGAGGTACCACTGTATATCTTTGCAATTTCGTTGAGAAAGATTTTTTTGTGTGTATATGTATAGTTGTGTTTAGGGTCGCCAATCGTCCGTATTCAGAAACAAAAGTACGTGTCTCGTATTAAACTTCTACCGGTGTGCGGGCCGCGCTCCGTCTGGAGCTGTGGATACCGCACATTAGCGAGCGAGCGCAGCTCTTTCGCACGTGTAACGTGTAACATTTATCACAGGGCAGGTTAAACTTTATAAAACACCCTATCTGTCCGTGCCTCACTTACCGCCTTTTCACGCTCTCTCTCCTCTTGTTCATAGCGCGCATAAACTCCTCCTCAATGCCTCTGATTAGAAGAGCGAGACAAAGTGCGGGGGGGGGGGTGGTCCGTGACTTTCCACTTTTTTCATGACTGATGATGTTCATCCCTGTGTTTGCGTGTTCATCAGGGCTCGCAAAAGGCAATGGTTAGAGTCCTCAAGGAAACCCTTGCAAAATGAAAGTCCCGTGGTCAGTTCAATATTAAACTTTTGTGCCGTATATTCTCCGTGAAAATGCACGCACCGAACCGTAACCCCCATACCATGACGGTTCAATACGAATACATATACCGTGCCACCCCTAGTCATTACACTATCACGTGACGCTACAGGAAGTGAAACATGTGAAGCAGGTACACAAACTCACGTCTGACTAAAAGATTCACTAATTCTATAGTTATTACTATGCAGCTGTCCTTTTTTCTGTCTAAACGAATGTAATAATCTGTTTAATATTTATGTGTTTGTGTCTAGGGCTGTTTGAATGGTTTGGGAAAAATGTCAAAAACATTTTTAAAGGTGCATTGTGCAACTTTTCTGGTTCCATAGTGGTTCATCGTCATATACAGACAATGAATTTTGGGTTTTCAATATTTGTAAACCAAAAGCCGTGTCCCAATTCCCAGAGTGCACGGTTCGGAGCGTGGTTTGAAGGGGGCTCAGACTGCAGTCAAGGCTGTGTATACTTCCTCAGCCCTGAGTGCAGTCCGCGGACCGCATGGCCGTCTGTGAAATGCGTCAGGTCTCGCAACTACGGGAAGCAGCCACTGACTCCATTTTTTCCCGTAGAAGAAGTAGCGCGCGGTGCATGCTGGGATGTATGAGTGCGCGAAGTGTGCATTTTTACGCACTTAGTCCATGCCCCGATTTCCATGGAAATGACTGCGGTCTTCAGACCACGTGTTAACTGTGCAGGGGACAAAAAAGAAATGGGACAGCAGTCGTCGCGCCGGATGTGACGCACATGCCCTTCAAACCACGCACGCCGAACCGTGCACTCTGGGAATTGGGACATGGCTATAATGAGGCTTGAGACAGAGCGCCTGTAGCTGCCCCACCATTCCCCGCCCGGCCTCTCTCTCCAGCCCAAGAGCGCCCCGTAGCCGGCAGAGCGCCCCGTAGCCGGCAGAGCGCCCCGTAGCCAGCAGAGCGCCCCGTAGCCGGCAGAGCGCCCCGTAGCCGGCAGAGCGCCCCGTAGCCGGCAGAGCGCCCCGTAGCCAGCAGAGCGCCCCGTAGCTGGCAGAGCACGTGGAGTGCTTCCTCTGGGTTTTGCGGAGCCAAGCTCCAGTACAAACTGTTACCCCGCAGGACTACTTAGGGTTTCCCAGCTACCTGGACTCTGTTCCCCCCCAATGCGTTTGAGGGTCAGGGGCCAAACCGGGGCACTTTCTAGTCATGCAATAAAGGAGGCCACATGACCCCGGACTTTACGATCAGTGTTTATTTGTGGATTTATTCTGTTTTCTGGAGTTAATTAGTGAATGAAGTCTACCGTATGGGAGGGTTATTTAAGTATTTTCTTTATTATGTTGAACTTTTATTATAATGGATACAGTTTGGCATTTGTTTCAACCTTAAAACCCCACTGTGTTAATTGGTTAGCCCAAGGGACTAAGGGGGTATATAAAGGAGAGCTTTGTTCCTTTGTTCAGTCTGTCGTGTGTCCTTGGCCCTGACTATGTGGGTGCTGGCTGCTGTGAGCGCTATTGTAAATACTTCTTTTTTTTTGCGGGACTTGATTTCACTGTAAATATTTGCACTTTGCATAGGCCTGTGGAAACAAAACAACTTAACTGAAGTATCCGACTGTGCCATCATTTTTTTCTTGTATTGTTTCCGAACGAACCCGTGATAAGTCTACTCTTCCTTTATTCAATAGAATGTCATTTTCAACATTAAATTGTACTTTCTTTAAAGGTGCACTGCGTAACTTTTCTAGTGGAGGGTCTGTCACCTGCTTGTCTCCTTGGAGATGTTATTGCTTTGCCTGGAATGTTCGTTGGTTCATTGGTTCCAAGGGAGACATCTGTAGGATGTTATAGGTCAGATCTGTGGAGAGGCAACCCTATTCACAGAGAGAATTATTGTATTTTTGAGCAAGAGAAACACCTGTAATGAAAAAAAAAGCTAGATGGATGTGTTTAAAGTCATACCATGGAACATTCCAGGCAAACCAATAACATCTCCATGGAGACACAGGAGCAATGTACCTTTTAACAAGCGTTACAATTGTGATGACATTTGCTGCCATTTCTGTTTTAAAGTTCACATTTTAAACATGTCCAGAAGAATTGTCAAAAAGAGTTAAATCTGAACTGACAAATGAATACAAGAATCACATTTCAAAACATGTACAGATCTAAACTACAGAGTTAGTTTGTATGCAGAAGGAGACAGGAGATTTTGATGTTTGCGGAGGAAATTATAGTACTTCAAATACTGCCTTTGTCATTTGCTAATTGCTTTCAATCCAAATAGTGATTTTGATTTGATTGTGATTAATTTTGCTTCTCTATAGCTGTCCTTCTGTCTGAATGAGTGTAATGTTGTATTTTTGTGTTGTGTCTTGTCTCAGGCCGGTGAAGAGTCCCCTGAAGGTGCAGAACGGGGCTCATGAGGCAGATTCTCCGGTGAAAAAACCTCCCAAACGCAGCCGTCAGATTCTGGACAGTGATGAAGATGAGGCCCCGGAAAACCAGGCCTCTGCTGTGAAGGAGAGAGAGAAAGAGGAGGAGAAGGTTGAGAAGGTGAGAGGAGAGATGGCTGTGGCTGGTTTACACTGGTCCCAGTTTAAGGCTTGTTTATGCTCCAGTTTTGGACGTAAACAGATCTGTGTGCAGAAACCAGAACTGCATTTACAGATCATCTAAAAAAAATCATGAAAAAGTTGCATATTTTTTGTCATTTCAGAAAGTAAAAGTTATATAGACTCGTGACCGCGTCTCATTTCTCTTTCCTCCCTTCCTTCCTTTTTCCTTCCTTGATTCCTCTCATCGATTCTGCAGGAAAGGAAGTCCCACCCACAGATGAGACACGGGGAGGAGAGGGGATATAAACTCCTCACTGACACCATTAAAGTTTGATTCAAATTTGAGAATCAAGGAATCGATCTCATTTTTCTTTTATCACTTCCTTCTCCTTGATTCTTCTCCTCGATCCTCCATTTTTCAGCTGTTAATCAAATATGTCATATTGAGTGGTGTCCCAAAGAAAACCATGGAAGGAAGGAGTAAACATGAGGGAAGATTTAGTAGCAGACATCAGAGAGAACTCTCTTGGCCTCACTGAGGAATTTAGATCTCCTCTCCTCCCTGTGTCTCCTCTGTGGGTGGGGCTTCCTTACCCAGAATCAAGGAGAGGAGAAGTGAGGAAAGAGAAATTATATGTGGCTAGAGTGAACCTTTCAAGCCTTTATTTCAAGACATTTCGGTGGTTATGGCTTACAGATAATGACCCAAACCTTAAAATCAGTTTCTCAAAAAAATTGAATATTAATAATATTACATAAGATCAATAAACTCGGCACTATGCACTCAGCATTTGGTTGGGCCTTTTACATGAATTCTGCTTCCAAATGTTTCTAATGTCAAGGCTGTGTTCTGTTAAACAACCACCAGATGGCTCTAAAACTTGGTTTGAGGAGCAAATAAACCAACATGGAGATGCCCACTGCAGTTTTAAAATGTGTCTGTTAAAAATTGAGGTAATGAAGGCATTTGTTTGTTTTGGAGGTGGTTTTAGTCACTTTAGGTTTAACACTTTGTTTTTATTTATGCACAAAGCATAAAATTATAACAAATGAATAAAATCAAATAAAAAAAATGAAATAAGATCAAAATAAAAGACACAGAGGACCACACAACTCACGCAGTGTTAATAGTCAGAGAGCAAAAGTGGGTTTTAAGACGAGACTTAAAACACTCCAGTGCGGGGGATGTCCAGTGGGGGGAGCAAAGCGTTCCAGAGCTTGGAGCCGGCCACATTGAAGGCCCTTTATCCCTCTGGTTTTAAGTCTTGTCTGAGCTGGAGCTGGCTCTCGAACCTCAGCATGGGCGTGTGTAAAATTGGAAGTCCGAGACGTACGGTGGGCCCAGTCCATTCAAAGTAGGGATGTCAACAATTAATCGATTAACGGTTAATTGTCGATTAAGACGTTGGTCGATCAAAATGCATTAATTGTAATTAACCGCGGACACGCGCACCCGAAACAAGGCAACCGCGCTGCGCCAAGCTTGACTCACAGCCGACCGCAGGCGCCAACGGCACTGCTCAGCAGCCCCGGGTGTACGCGCGAGGCGAGATCGAACCCGGAATGCGTGCCGCTGCTGCTGGTTTCGCCGCGGCTCGCGCCCGAGCCCCGGGGCAGCGGAACGTGGTGGTTTAATCCTGGTCTAGACCTGGTCGAGTCCAGGTCCAGTCCAGGTCCAGTCCACGTTCAGTCCTGGTCTAGTCTCTTAGCCAATCAGGACAGAACACAATGTTACACTATAAAAAAAAAAAAAATTGGATAGAGCGAGGGATTACTGTATTTTGTTATTCAGCATCAATACATTTGTCTGCTTTTTACTAAGGAATAATTAAGTGAGGAATATACAATATAATAATACTATGATATACTTATGACTCAGTGTTATGTTACTATAGCTTATATTCTTAAAGACCCTATTGAAACACTAAAATTCAGGTGAAAAACGCCGCTTATCAGTTAATCGTTAATCGATCGATAAGGTCAATCAACTATCAGTTAATGAATTAACCGATAATTTGCATCCCTAATTCAAAGCTTTAAAAACGAACAATAAAATCTTAAAATCAATTGAAAAATCGATCAGGAAGCCAGTGCAAGGACGCAAGAATTGGTGTGATAGCTTCTCGTGTTTTGATTCCTGTTAAGTCGTGCTGCAGAGTTCTGGACTAACTGCAGATGAGCATGCGTTTTGAGAGATGCCAGTGTAAAGTGCGTTGTAGTAGTCCAAAGAAATGTAATGATTATCACTTCCTGTTTGTAACGTGGCAGCTTGCAGCTTAGCCATGTCCATTTATACAGTGGTACCTCACCTTACGAAAGACCCTACATACGAAAAATCCAAGTTACGAAATGCCTTCACGTTAAATTTTGGTCTCTAGATACGAAAGAAAATTCAAGTTACGAAACGCCTTCACGTTAAATTTTGGTCTCTAGATACGAAAGAAAATTCAAGTTACGAAACGCGAAATCTCAAAAATTCGAATAATGCGCGCTCAGATGCACGCCCCGCTGTTATCCCCGCTCAAAAAGCACCTTTCTCGGCCTCTTAGCTCTAGCGCCATACACGCAAGATTTTCAACAAAATGTATTAAATAGTGAAGCGTGGGGGGAGACACGACTCCGGAAGCAGCGCGGAGACATGAATGCACCGCGCGGCGAGGAGTACCCCTAGTCCTGGTCTGCACGACCGGCACCGGGGCTGCGAGCACGAGATAGAACCGCGGCGCCCGGACCGTGTCCTCTGGAGCCCGAGCCACAAACCAGCCGCACGAAACCAGCAAAGAGCGGCACGTGGTAGTTTAATCCTGGTTTAGTCCAGGTCTAGACCTGGTCCGGTCCTGGTTTAGTCCAGGTCCAGTCCAGGTTTAGACCTGGTCTAGACCTGGTTTAGTTCTGGTCTAGACCTGGTTTAGTCCACGTTTAGTCCTGGTCTAGTCTCTTAGCCAATCAGGACGCAGAACCAATGTTACACTATTTAAAAAAAAAGTTACACTATTAAAAAAAAAAACCTTGGAACGAATCAGGCCTTTTCCATTGAAATAGCTACTCAACTTACGAAAAATTCACGTTACGAAACCACTTCTGGAACGAATTAATTTCGTAAGGTGAGGTACCACTGTACAGTGTATGGTACAGCCCTGAGTGAGTGACTGAAGAATTTAACCAAGGCATGGCAGGTTTATTTGTAGTCACAATTGGTACACAGAGTAATAGAAAGTGCTTTACAGAATAAGAGATACATTAAAACACAATACAAACAAATCACAAAATAAATAATCATAAAGTTAAAAAAGAGAGACATTAAATGAGAGGGAGGAGTGCAGAATGAAAATCTTTCAGTCATATGCACAGCTAAACAAAAACACTGTCAAAGTAGAGGCCTGTCTCACATGTTCAGGAAGACGGTTCCATGTTTTAGCTGCAGAAAACTGAAACGCTGACTCCACGTGTATAGTCCTGACTGGGCACCAGCAGCAACCAATAGTAATGAAGTGTGATCTTGCACAAGATGACTTTAGTTTCCTTTTCGTAGCAATATAAACACTGAGTCATTCACACAATGTGCCTAATGAAAATCAGACTGTGCTCTGTTCCTTACATGCAGCAGTTTTCTTAGTATGTAGTGCGTTCTCCAGATTATTGGGGTCTTTAAGGTTCTATTATTCCATGCTTTTTATAATAATGAGTTTAAATTGGATGAGTTTCCTTTTTATTTTTTTTTCCTCTCTCTCTCCTGTCGAGCATGTGTCTCTAGTGATTGTATACTAGATATTGCATTTTTTAGAATCCAGAACAACAGATGGCTGATATTTTTGGGCTGATTAATACAGTTAATACAATTTTGATTATTTTCCCCAAATTATGTCATTTAAATTTACTACAAACTCAACCCTTTTTATCACCCCTTTTAGAGAGCTCATGTTTTCATGAGCCTTTACAAGAGGGTATTTACCAGAGATTGGCAATTCCAGGGCTGAAATTAGCCAAGTGATTCGAGTGAAGGTATTACCACATGACATCACAATGTAGAACAGAGTGTTTTCTTTTTGAGAGAACTCAGCCTAAATATGCAGGGTTTGTGTGTTAAACATTTGTGAATGAGCCCCAGAGCCCCCAAAACCTTTTCTAATCTACTCCAGACCTGCTGAAACCCGCTCTATTCAAAACCCGAGAGCGTATCGGGGCCTATTGTTTACCCACAGGTCTTCCCACAATGCAACAGTAATCTGGCCTGATTCACTGTGTTTTTAATGAGTTTGTCAATAAAGTTCTAATGAAAAGATGAAGTGATTATCGATTATGGATGCGACAAAAACCACCTGTGTCCACCGAGTGATCCAGAACCGGGAATTGAATGTGAGAAATCTGTTTTTGTCTGGCAACCCATGTGTTACTGTGGCAAAGTGGTTAGCTGGTCTCTTCCTCTCACTATCTCAGTCAGGAGGTTGTGAGTTAGACTCCTGATCTACTAGTATGTTGCTCATATATTGCTATCTTGTGAACTGTTTTTTTCTTTTCTTTTTTTTTTTTTTTTAACAATCTGTTTATTGGTTTTTGACATTTTATGACAAAAATAAGACATCAGACATTTCAACCAAGATACAAGCACATACATATAATTATAACTATATATATATGAGGGGAGAGAGGACCCTTGTATATGAAATTATAGATATTATATATTTAAAGGTTAATTGTGTAACCTTTCTGGTGGAGGGTCCGTCAAATGCTTTTCTCCATGGAGATATTATTGCTTTGTCTGGAATGTTTGACAGTATGGCATTAAACCTTTCTATCTGCATGGAGACCAATCCAGACCAAGTTATGGCTCAACTCTGGAGAGACGAACCTGCTCAGTCAGAATATCTGTTTTTCTAGGTTTTTTGAGCTATAAAACCACCTGTAATTGAATAAATGTAAGGTAGAGCTGTTTAATGACATACTGTGGGACATTCTAAGCAGAGAAATTGCATATCAATAGACGCAATAGAAGCAGGTGACGGACCCCCAACCAAAACGTTACACAGTGCACCTTTAAGTAGTAATAATATTTAATAATAAAAAATAAAACTAAAACAAAAAAACATTTACACAGATGGAATCACCAAAATCTACGAGTTGGAAAGGTGGCTATTGGCGGTGTGAATCTTTCACTCACAAAAAGGTCGATCCATCCATCCATTTTCTTCCGCTTATCCGGGGCTGGGCCGCGGGGGCAAAAGTCTAAGCAGGGACGCCCAGACTTCCTTCACCCCGGACACTTTCTCCAGCTCCTCTGGGGGGATCCCAAGGCATTCCCAGGCCAGCCAGGAGACATAGTCCCTCCAGCGTGTCCTGGGTCTTCCCCGGGGCCTCCTTCCGGTGGGACATGCCCGGAACACACGTCCAGGAGGCATCCGGAACAGATGCCCGAGCCACCTCAGTTGGCTCCTCTCAACGTGGAGAAGCAGCGGCTCTACTCCGAGCTCCTCCTGTGTGACTGAGCTCCTCACCCTATTTCTAAGGGAGCACCCAGCCACTCTGCGGAGGAAACTAATTTTGGCCGCTTGTATCCGCGATCTCGTCCTTTCGGTCATTACCCAGAGCTTATGACCATAGGTGAGGGTAGGAACGTAGATTGACCGGTAAATTGAGAGCTTTGCCTTTTGGCTCAGCTCCCTCTTCACCAAAACGGTCCAGTACAACGACCGCATCATTGCCGACGCTGCACCGTACTTGAACTCCACTTGAGGCAAGGACTCCCCACCCACCCGGAGAGGGCAAGTCACCTTTTTCCGGTCGAGAACCATGGGCTCGGATTTGGAGGAGCTGATCCTCGTCCCAGCCACTTCACAATCTGCTGCAAACTGTCCCAATGCACATTAAAGATCCCGGTTCGATGAACAACAACATCGTCTGCAAACAACAGAGATAAGATCCTGTGGTTCCCAAACCGGATCCCCTCCGGCCCCTGACTGCGCCTAGAAATAAAATGAACAGAACCGGTGACAAAGGGCAGCCCTGGCGGAGTCCAACATGCACCGGGAACAGGTCCGACTTACTACCGGCAATGCGAACACAGCTCCTGCTCTGGTCATACAGGGACCGAACAGCCCTTAGCAAAGGGCCCCGAACCTCGTACTCCCAGAGCACTCTCCACAGGACCCCACGAGGGACACGGTCGAATGCCTTCTCCAGATCCACAAAGCACATGTGGACTGGTGGGGCAAACTCCCATGCACCCTCGAGCACCCGATGGAGAGTATAGAGCTGGTCCAGTGTTCTCCGGCCAGGACGAAAACCAGACTGCTCCTCCTGAATCCGAGGTTCGACCATCGGTCGAATTCTCCTCTCCAGCACCCTGGAATAGACCTTGCCGGGAAGGCTGAGGAGTGTGATTCCCCGATAGTTGAAACACACCCTCCGGTCCCCCTTCTTAAACAGAGGGACCACCACCCCGGTCTGCCAGTCCAGAGGTACTGTCCCCGACCGCCACGCGATGTTGCAGAGACGTGTCAGCCAAGACAGCCCTACAACATCCAGAGACTTGAGATACTCAGGGCGGATCTCATCCACCCCCGGGGCCTTGCCACCGAGGAGCTTTCCAACCACCTCAGTAACTTCAGCCAGGGTGATGAGCAATGTTCCCCCTAATTTTTAATGTTCCCCCTAATTTTTAATTAATGTCTGAGCAAACACACTAACTCCCTGAGCGTTCCTTGGACCCCTGTGAGCGACATCCGACATGCACACTGTGGCCACACCAGTATCACACCTGAGATCATCACAAGTTACAGCTTATTCATCAAATTACTGCAGTTATTTGCGTTAGATTACTTTTAATTTAACAGATTTTTTTGGTCCATTTAGAATGACAAAGAGAAAAATCTGTTCATGAGCTTTGTATATGTTGCATGTCAGTGAAACATTAAACAGTACAATATTTTGAAAAATAACCTCAAATAATTAAAATAACTTCAAATAAAAAAACTGTGGGCTACGGCCCATAAATGAGCAGTGTATAAATCTGTAAAATTACATTAAGATATTTTTTTTAGCTTGATAAATATAGCCTGCATATAGCTGCAGATTTTTTTTATGGATTGTAGGACCTATAGGCCACAAGATGGGTAATCTTTCCCAAAATAATGATCACCAAAATAAGTATAAATTATTATCACTTTATATCTTGTTTTTTAATTATTAGCCTATTTCAGTAATTTTGCATGAGTGACAGTGCTCTGTGGTATAATGCTCTGGGGAGAGGATTCACACTTTGAGAAAGTCCCATCTTTTTGGCTCACAAAAAAACTCTGAAAACAAAGTAAACAGGGGAAGATTACATTATGGCTCTACCTGTCTCCTCTTCCTGTGTTCTTCCCTCCATGATCTGCCACTCTAACAGCGGAGATGTGCAACTACAACTACTGAAGGAAGCTAGAGAAACGCGGTCGAAATGTGTCTGTAGTTGGCTTCTCCCTGACGCGTGTCACAATCACATGTGCATCACATTGGTCGTTCCGTGCATCTAACCAGCGCTTTGTTTGTCAGTTGAGGTTAGATTTTATTTTATGCGCTGCAGGCACGCACCTAGAGGGAGCTCTGGTTAGCATTAGCGTATCTTAACTCCGCTGCACTGTTATCAGTTATAACTGTTATAACGTGTATGGGCAAGGCACGTACACAAGTACTGTCAATGCCATGATTGGCTGCGTAGTGTAAGTGAATCGTACCGTATGATTGGCTGGGCACCTGTCACTCACTGAGTTACAGCAAAATGATACAGAAAAAAATATAGATCTAATTCATTTACAGTGCGCTGCATAAGGTTTTCTTGTGCGCTGAGAATCTGCGAGCAGTGCGCAATTGCGCAGGCGCGCAGCTTAGAGGGAACACAGGTGATGAATGAGTCCGCTCCCGAGTCCCCAGCCTCTGCTTCCTCCTGGGAAGACGTGACGGCGGGATTGAGGAGATCCTCAAAGTATTCCTTCCACCGTCCGATAACATCCCCAGTTTAGGTCAACAGGTCCCCACCCGCACCGTAAACAGTGTTGGTGAAGCACTGCTTCCCCCTTCTGAGGCGCTGGACGGTTTGCCAGAATTTCTTTGAGGCCGTCCGATAGTCCTCCTCCATGGCCTCTCCTAACTCCTCCCAACCCCGAGTTTTTTCCTCTGCGACCACCCGGGCTGCAGCACGCTTGGCCCGCCGGTACCCGTCGGCTGCCTCCGGAGTCCCACGAGCCAACAAGGCCTGATAAGACTCCTTCTTCAGCCTGACGGCATCCCTTACTTCTAGTGTCCACCACTGGGTTCGAGGATTGCCGCCGCGACAGGCACCACAGACCTTACGACCACAACTACGGGCGGCCGCATCGAAAATAAGAGTGCGAGAACAGAGCCCATTCGGACTCCATGTCCCCAGCCTTCCCCGGAATCTGGGAGAAGTTCTCCCGGAGGTGTGAGTTGAAGGTACCCCTGACAGAGGGATCTGCCAGACGTTCCCAACAAACCTTCACTATGCGCTTGGGCCAGCCAGGTCTTTCCCCGTCAGCAGACCCAACTCACAACCAGGTGGTGATTAGTTGACAGCTCTGCCCCTCTCTTCACCCGAGTGTCCAAGACACGCGGCCGGAGGACACGACAACAAAGTCGATCATCGACCTCCGTCCTAGGGTGTCCTGGTGCCACATGCACTGGTGGACACCCTTGTGCTTGAACATGGTGTTTGTTATGAACCCATTGTCAGACTCAAGGCGATGCACACTGCTATAAACCATAATCAAATCTCAGATCTTGTAAGAAAAATGGCTCATTAGATACTTTGCCCAAATCGCTCATCCCTAATTTATAACCAGCTTTTCAACACTGGATCTTAAAATATAATGATTTATTTGTTTAGAAACTCCATTTTGTTTTGTACTATTTTGTTTGACTCTACTGGCAACAAATTGGACTATTTGGCAGCCCCTCTGTGACAAACATCGCTCATGTACTAATGATGATTATCACACAGTTTGTCTATTAAAATCTGCCACTCTCAACCCTGAAACTGACGAGGAGACGCTTTTACTGTTTAAAGAGATACCAGCTGATAAATCTCAGTTTCAGATGACATCACACTGGGGAGGAATACATGTGTCTCTATGGTGGATAAATCTACTATTGTTGTTTCAGATGAGATCACATTTTATAGGGCAATAATATTTAATACTTATTTTATTTACAGATGTACTATGTACTTTTTGTTTGCGTCTTTCACCTGCTTTTTTCTATGGATATGTCATTGCCCTGCCTGGATTGTTCCACAATATGACATTAAACAGCTCTGCACCTTTACATTTATTCAATTACAGGTGGTTTTATGCCTCAAAAATACCTAGAAAAACATTTTACATATTCTGACTGTGAATGGGGTCGCCTTGCCACAGATCTGACCTGTAACTTGGTCTGGTTTGGTCTCCATGATGACAGATTGTTTTAGACGTGCGCAATTTATCGATTAAATCGATTAGTTTGAGTTTACAGTTCAGGACGATGTGTTTTTATGAATTGATTTTTTTTTTTTTTACATGCGAGCGGAACTAAAATGCGCCGCCACATTCTACATGGATAAGTTAGCGGGGCGTACCCAAACATTGTACAAGCTAGCATGGCAGCGAGTGAGGGAAAGCCAGAGCTTGTACCAAACAAAGGTGTTACTACATCTGTTATATGGAACTGGTTCGGTTTTCTTGCATTGGACTTGGAACAAACGAGTGCCCGCTGTAAGGTCTATTCAAAAGCTGTTGCAGCACAACAAATTTATCGTAGCGCCTAAAGCAGAGGCACGCAGCGGAGTGGGAGAAGTGCAGGTCTGAACAGAATGAAAATAGTCACAGCGCGAGCACACCTGAAACATTTTGGAACTGTGTGCAATATGATAAGCATGGCCCACGATGGAAGGCAATCACACATGCTACCGTGATGTATATTGTAAAAGACATGGTGCCCATATATACTGTGGAAAAGCCCGGATTCATTAACATGGTGAAAGTTTTGGACCCGAAGTATGTGCTACCAAGCCGCAAATATTTTTCTGAAGTTGCCACAGCTGTATACAGACTGTACAATGCTGTAGGTAAGGGTCTTCAAGTGATATATTTTTTAAAACAATAACGGCTTAATTGATGCAAGGTGTAATGTATTTGTTTTATAAAAGAACGTTGCATTATTTTGAGCCGTTTGTCTGTCATCTGTTATTTGTTTTTGAGTAGGGCAGAGAAAAAACGATTAAAATCGGAAATCAGATTTATTTATTTATTTATTTATTTTTAATATATCGGAGATTTTATTTTTAGGCCATATCGCCCAGCTCTAGACCGTTTTAAACTCATACTTTTAAACATTCCAGACAAAGCAATGACCTCTTCGTAGAAACAAGCAGGCAACGGACCCTCCACCAGAAGTTACACAATGCAGCTTTAAATCAAATCTTTATCATAGCTTCACTGTGGAGATTTCCTTTTTTTACTCTAGACTCATTTGTGATTTGACTAGAATTGTAATTTTTATTTTTATTTTTTTCTGTAGGCTCAAAACACAACTAAATTCATCATGCTCACTCCCCTTAGTTCCCATGGTGAAGGGGCGTTTCCGTGGTGATTGTGTAATTCATTAAAATGACATTGTTTCAACCACAATTGTGAGAAATGATTTGGATGAGGGTAATGAGATGTGGCTTATGACCAGGGTTACATAACTATTACCCCATATATGTACCAGTAAAAGAGCTTTTCTATTGTAAATTCATTCAGCCATAAACGTTTTATTACAGATGTGGTAGATTGATAATTGATGAGTTGTGAAATGAAATATAAATGTAATTAAATGAAATCCCATAGGAGGAAGAAGCAGTGTTTTTACATATTTGATTTTGTGGAACTGGTCATATTTGTGTGTTATTGGTTGTTGGGTATATGGTTGCAATATTAAAGGGCTCATATTACTGCATTTTCTGAGCTCTGTTATGCTGTTTCTGATCAAATAGTTGTGAAGTTGTTTCGTTTAATTTACACGTTTAATACACAAATTCTTCATATTTTTTAGGCGGAGTTCTTCTCTCAAACGGAAAATGCTCTGTTCCACCTTGTAATGTCATATGGTAATACAGGAAGAGCTGTGTTTTTAAACTCTATACAGCTTCAATTGAATAATTTGGATAATTTCAGCTCTGGAATTCCCAATCTCTAGTGAACTAAAGGTAAAAGGAGCTGAAAATGACCACGTCGTGACAAGATCCATCACAAGATGGAACGCATTTTGAGCTTTGGAGATGTAGACAGACTAATAAATGTGTGAATGAAACAAAACACCACTCGGTCAGTTTTTATAAGGTAACATCTGTCAGTCTGTCAGTTTTGCATAATAAAGCATATTAATTAGAATTATCAAGGAAAAAGGGGAATTTTTGATTAATTCTAGAATTCATATTTTAGATTCAATATGCGTTTTATCAAGCATTTTAAAATACTTTTGGCACAGTCTTTCCTTAATATGTCCCACTGAAAACCAGGGATTAGACTAGACGAGACAAGGGATAGACCGGGGAACTAGACCAGGGACTAGACCGGAGACTAAACCGGAGACTAAACCGGAGACTAAACTAGGACTAAATGAACACGGAAGGGGGACTAATCCAAGACTGGAGACTAAATCAGGGACCAGACCAGGGACTAAACCCGGGACTGAACTAGGCCCAGACCGCACGGACCATTAAGCACTGTTAATCAGCAGTAGTTTGCTTTGACCCAAACATTACAAATTCATCAAATCAAACCCATCAACTTAGAGGACAAAATGTTCACATGCTTTTAAATACTTTGCAACAGAACTTTACTTTTCATTTATTAATTTTAAAATATGAGAAAAAATATGATACAGTTACATTTGACATCTTGGTACATTTAATTGTTTTTCTTGTTCCAGGATGAAGTTTTGAAAGCAGCCCCAACCGTCAAATCTCCTCTGACCCCCAGCACCCCCAGGACACCTGCCACCCCTGCCACACCTGCACCTGTCTCTACACCTGTCTCTACACCTGTCTCTGCACCTGTCTCTGCACCTGCCACCCCAGCCTCGTCTGCCTCCTCTGGGACGCTGTGCACCCCAAACTCCATCTCTCCATCCGGGATTGTCAAACGGAAAACTGGTCAGTCCTCAAATCTCAGGGGCTCATTTGACCGTCTCTAATATCACAGAAAAGTTTTTTACTTCATCTACTTCACCTGAAATGTTCCACAGTATGGCATTAGCTGTCTTGCACTTATTCTAGTACAGGTGTTTCTGTTGATGATTCTTTGCAGCTCATGTCATCCACATTCTAGGGGGTGTGATTCTAATTGTAGGCTGTGCTCTGAAGGCTTGATGCTGCAGTGACATTATGCTGGGGAGGGTTCTTGCATGCATGTCTATGGTGGAATGTTAAGCAGTTACCATGGTGACACAATGCATGCATTAGCTAACACGGCCTGATAAGGTTTTAGATATATGTCAGTTAAATGGTCAGATTGTTAAAACAAATCTCAGACTAAAGTTGAGTAACCAAGCTTCAGACCACAGACTGTATATATAAATGACATGGCTAACCCGCTAGCTGCCATCCATCCATCCACCTGGAGGACCCTTCACGGTACTGTCCCCCAGGCGCTTGAAAGATGGGCTGCCCACTGCTCCTGAAAGGAAATGCTGAAATAAATTTCTCCTGTGCGTGTGCCTGTGTGTGATCAATAAAGTCTAAAATCATAATTTCCCAGACTTCCTTCACCCCGGACACTTCCTCCAGCTCCTCTGGAGGGACCCTAAGATGTTTCCAGGCCAGCCAAGAGACATAGTCCCTCCAGCGTGTCCTGGGTTTTCCCCAGGGCTTCCTCCCAGTGGGACATGCTTGGAACACCTCCCGAGGGAGTCCAGGAGGCATCTGGATCAGATGCCTGAGCCACCTTAGATGACTTCTGTCGATGTGGAGAAGCAGCGGCTCTACTCCGAGCTCCTCCCGTGTGACTGAGCTCCTCACCCTATCTCTAAGGTTGCGCCCAGCCGCTTTGCGGAGGAAACTCATTTCGGCCCCTTGTATCCGCGATCTTGTCCTTTCGGTCATTACCCAAAGCTCATAACCATAGGTGAGGGTAGGAATGTAGATTGACTGGTAAAATTGAGAGCTTTGCCTTTCGGCTCAGCTCATCTGCAAACAGCAGAGCCCTCCAGCCCCTGATTGCCCCGGAGGTCATATGACACGACAATAAAGCTGATCATTGACCTCCGGCCTAGGGTGTCCTGGTGTCACGTACACCGGCAGACACCCTTGTGTTCGAACATGGTGTTTGTTATGGACAAACCGTGGCCGACACAGAAGTCCAGAACACAGAACACTGCTCGGGTTCAGCTCAGGGAGGCCGTTCCTCCCAGTCACCCCTTTCCAGTGTTCACTGTCGTTGCCCACTTGGGCGTTAAACTCCCCCAGGAGAACAACAGTTCCTGGTCGGTGCACTGTCCAGTACCCCTCCTAGAGACTCCAAAAAGGCCAGGTACTCTGCACTGCTGTTCGGCCCGTAGGCTGACACAACAGTGAAAGACCTGTTCCCAACCTAAAGGCACACGCGTCCCTCGTTCACCGGGGTGAACTCCAACACACGTCAGCTGAGCTGTGGGGTAATGAGCAGGCCCACACCAGCCCGCCACTGCCACTCCCCGCAGGCAACGCCAGAGAAATGGAGAGTCCAGCCTAGGGTTGGGTGATATGGAGCAAAAAATATATCTTGATATATTTTCTTATATCTCGATATGCGATATATATCTCTATCTGTACAGGAAAAATAACCCTTGAAAAACTACTGCAAAAACAAATATGCCAAATTCCACAAGGTCTTTTTTTTATTTTTTATTTTATTTTATTATATTTATATTTATTTAATTTACTATTTAAGCGAAGAGGCGAAATCAGAATTAAATATAAACATATTGATATATACGATGTGTCAAAATCCATATCGAGTTTAACAAATATCTCGATATATTTTAAATATCGAGATATTGCCCACCCCTAGTCCAGCCCCCCTCAAGGAGTTGAGTCCAAGCTGTGCGTGGAGGTGAGGTTGACCATATCTAGTCGGTAACGCTCAACCTCCCGCACGAGCTCGGGCTCATTCCCCCCAGCGTGGTAACATTCCTTGTCCCCAGAGGTAGTCTCGTATGGATCCTCCTGCGGGTGGTGGGTTCACAGGAGGACGGCTTCATGTCCTTCGGGCTGTGCTCGGCCAGGCCCTGTGGGGGAAGGCCTGGACACCAGGCTTTCGCTTGCGAGCTCCCACCCCAGTGACGCCAATCCGGGCAACGTAACTGGCCTTGATTCAATATTCATCATAAAGGGCTTCTGAACTGCTCTTAGTCTGACCTGTCCCCCAGGACCTGTTTGCCTTGGGTGACCCTACCAGGGGCATGAAGCCCCGACAACATAGCTCCCGGGATCATTCGGGCACTCAAACCCCTCCACCACGTTAAGGTGGCAGCTCAGGAGGGTCCCGCCAGCTGCCTCGTTCCAAATAGGAAGTGAGTATGGGTGCACTTCTGGCTCCATCAAATTTGGCTCCAATTGATTTTGCATCGAATTCAATTGAATCTCTCTCGAACTGTTGCAGAGAGCCTTTTCATTTTGGCCTTAAAATGTTCATATTAACCCACTCTACATGATCCTCTTTTTTTCCCTTCACTATTTTGTCTGTAAATAAATTCCTCTTCCTAATATGGAACTTGCCTCCAAATTCGCTTCTATAACTGCTAACCTTTGTGAGCTTAATTTGACTGGAGCCAAAAGTTGTGGGTGACGTCACACTCCCTTACTCTATGCTTCAGACCAGTGATTCCAGTTGGCACACCCCTGGGGAATGTGGATGACGTCAGCTGCAATCTATCAATTTGATTTATGTCTAAAAAGTTTCCTCTTTTGTGAATTCTTGACTTGATCAGAAGATGGATGCTTCTTGCCTGGAGCTGCTGTGGTTGATTAGCTGTTAGCAGGAGCCTAATGGCCTTAAATAGTTGTCATTATTTCACCACGCTGCACTAAAAAACATTTATCACTAACGAGACACACTGCACTTTATTCACTCACACTCAAACATAATGTCTGTTTATTATGACAGAAAAATGACAGTGTGTGTCTTTGTGTTGTTTTACAAGACATTAGCAAGAGTAGGGGCTTTGATACGATACTCGGTATATGGGTCTCAATACGATATTATCATGATATGGACCAAATCTATTTTAACAACAGTATTTCTTGGTTTAAACCACTACTTGTGCAAAGTTAATGAAATAATTTATTTTATAATCGTCAAAGCTGTGAATGTCAAACGTATTGAATAAACAAGTTTCCTTCAATATTTGATATTTCAACATTTTTGCACACCTCTCTTCTACCTATGCACTAATATTTAACTGGGGTGGGTTGATTCTGTTTTGCCAGGATTCGATGCATATTTCGATACATGGGTCTTGATTTGGTTTTATTTGCATTTTTGCTGGGACTCAGAAGAACCTAAATAAATCAAAACATTGCACTGTTAGCCTGGACTAGAACCAGGACTAAGAACTAGATAGATACTCAAACTGATACCACGATGATAATAAAACGATGTTTATAACATGATGATACCATGTTCCTGTCCAGGGCTCTACACAAACTTTTTTTTTCAGGAGCACATGTGCCACTAAGTTAAAAATATTAGGAGAACAGAAAAAAAATGGGGTCACAAGTAGGTTTTCGTTTTTAATGTTTATTGCAGTGCGCAACTTGCACACACCAACACCAGCTTACTTGAATGAATTTTATACACAAAATAAGAGAATGATGAGTACTTTTCCTGCACGACCGCTGGCAGCGGGATTAGGATCTGCCCAAGGTTTCTTCGTACAGAATAACTAACATAAAATTGAATTGAATTGAATAGAAAGAAAAAAAAGAAGAAACTAAACTAAGTTTAGACAAAAATCATGTCATAAATTGTAGGCCAGGATTTGTAATTGGGTCGACATGACCTCTTTTCCGGCTGATTTCGAACTGTGCTGTGCTCAAGCACAGTTGCGTAAGGTTCTATGGCCCACACTCACACCTGCACAGCCGAGTCAGGCCACAACCTGTTGACGTCATCACACAGCACTGCTTGTGTATTTGTTGCGCAGCAGAGCTATCGCTTTTAGTGGAGAAAATAAGTCCAGTGGCATGAAGTATCTATTAAATGAATCCTGCTGCGCTCCTCCATGAGTTTATGGCAGTGACGTGCGGTCATTGGAGGCAGGTGAGGCATGGTCATCACAGAAAAAAAAAAAGTAAAATGAAAAAATAAATTAAATGGTTATATTTATTTTCTATTTAACTTTGCTATTTCAATTCTTTTTTTTATTTAATTCTTTTTTGTATTATATTATTACTTTTAGTGTTCAAATACTGGTGCGGAGAGGCACCAGCAGCTCATACCTAACCATGGACTGACTGTGCTGTATGCTCAGCAGTGACAGATACTGTGCTTTAGCGGCTGTGAAAAGGCCATCAACCCAAAACATGCACCATAGGTAAAATCCTCCAGCTTAGGTCCTGACCAAACCGAAGCAAAGAAGATCATGGAGATGGTCCCCGGGTGCAGTAATGTGCTGCCCACTGCTCCTAATAACAGGATGGGTTAAATGCAGAGAAGAATTTCTCCTGTGTGAGATCAATAAAGTCACTTCTTCTAAAGTGACAGCAAGCTACAATTTAGAGTTTAATAATCCGTTCAACAATACTTTTTTCTTCTTGTCTGGCCCTACTTTTTAAATGGAGGAAGATTTCATATTACAGCTCAAGCAGTTTACTAAACTGGACTGTCGAAGCAGGAGTTTATAATTAAAGGAAGACCAACGCAGGAGCTTAAGGGTTTGGTCCTGACTACAGAATGAAAGACTCGCTCTTTTCAAACAGTGTGATAAGAAATCGTCTTTTCTGCTTTTCCTGCCTTCTTTTCTTAACCTGCTGTGACAATGTCTGGACTCAGCTGGGATATTGTGACCTGAAAAATTTGCCCAGAAGCCTTGTTAAACATGAGTGGTCCACCACTCACTAGGGCTGAACGATCTATCGTTTTAGATCGAAAATTGCGATCTCAGACAACATGATTTTGGGATCGTTAGTCGCATAAATCGTTAAAGATCGTTAAAGTTTTTTGCAGTGCTCCTAACTGACCCAGGTTTTGTTTCGTCGACTATTTCACAAATGTATGCCACCTCCCTGCCATGCTGCTAAACCCACCAATCAGAAGCGGAATGTTGCGCGTGGACAGGTCACGTGTTCTCGACTCCAATCAGTATAGTTGATCATCTATTTCAGAAATGGCTTTAGCGGGACCAGAAGCAGAGTCAGGGGTTTTGAACCCAAAGAAATCTTCGGGTTTGAGGCTGCAGACGAACATCAGAAACGGGTGCTGTGCAAAACATGTGCTAAAGTTGCCACATCCAGTGGAAACACGACCAATTCATACCACCACTTGAAAGTTCACCACTTACATTTGCATGAGGAGTGCATGACGAGAAAGTCTGGTGAAACGTCTAGTAAAAGTGATACTCGGGCCAAACAGACTACAATTACAGCTTCTTTTGCCAGTGTAAGTCTGCATGACAGAAGCAGTCGAAGACACCAGAAGATAACAACTGCCGTAACACACTACATTACCAAGGAAATGGTGCCTGTAAACACGGTCACCAAAGAGTAATTTAAAAGTCTCCTCTGCACATTGGATAAGGGGTATATGCTTCCCCAAGCTGTTAGCATAAGGCTCGTTTACATTACAAACGCTACAGAAAGGCTATCGTGATTAGCATCACTATATTTAAGTTAAGTTTAAGTTGCGTTGTATTTTATACATTTGTTATGAAATACAACAATCAAGCTCCCTTTAGCCATAAAAGACTGACCTTGCACCACTTTAAGTTAAGACTTTTTTTTGCTCTACTTAAGACATCGATGGCTCTTTTAGTTCTTCAGGTGTAATAACTGCGGTTGCTCAAGCACTCAGTGTAGCCTATGTACAGCATGTTCCTTTTTTTTTTTTTTTTTTTTTTCCCATTGCATTTATATAGCGCCTTTCATGACATGCCTTGTCATCCCAAAGCGCTCCATAGTTCACCGTTCATTCACTCCACACTTGGTGGTGGTAAGCTACCTTCTGTAGCCACAGCTGCCCTGGGGCAGACTGACGGAAGCGAGGCTGTCAATCTGCGCCATCGGCCCCTCCGACCACCTCCAACACTCACGCACACTCCACTTTCATACTAGGCAATGTGGGACTACATTTGAAATAAATTATTGACTTTAGTTTTCATTCTTGCATTACAGTTTAGTGGAATTTAGTGTTTCAATGGTATGATGAACGTTTCTGTGATGTTTGCAAATGTTCATGTGCACTGAAACTTAATTTGAAGAAAAATCGTGGATGAAATCGCAAATCGCAAATTACGCACACGGATCAATAACTGTCCAATTGGCATACAGCTACAGTGTGTTTTGTTATTTGATACATTCTAGATTGTTTAACTCGACACGTTACATTTGTGTGAAGTGGTCTCTTCATTGTGGACTGCAAGAAGCACTCGCATGTGCGTCTTTTGTTTTCCTCGTTCGCGTGCCGAAATGTTCGCTCGCAAATTTCCTGCAAATGCAACACAAATTGCATCAGGTTTGTGAAATTGTAGTGTATTGTTTTGTATCATGTTTTTGTATACAGTGAACCCTCGCTGTATCGCGGTTCACTCTTCGCGGCCTCGCTGTTTCGCGGATTTTTTTTTCCAATTTTTTTTTTTTTTTTTTCAATTTTTTTTATAGTGTAACTTTTTTTTTACAGTGTAACATTCTGTCCTGCGCCCTGATTAGCTAAGAGACTAGACCAGGACTAAACCAGGTCTAAAGCAGGTCTAAACCAGGACTAAAGCAGGTCTAAACCAGGACTAAACCAGGTCTAGACCAGGGATGGTAGGGACAGAGTCTCAGATTTCCTTCACGAGAGCGCCTGGGTGACAGGGGGTGTGGCCTTTGTTTACTTGCACGAGCCATGGAAGAGAGTGCGAGCCGGACCATGGAAGAGCCAAGAATCAACATGGAGCGTCCGGGGGAGCCGCAGCGGGGAGAGGACACTCGCGCGCACTGTGGAGACAGTGGCTCTTCCCCGTGAGAGGACGAGAGGATGAACTCGACCCCGTCCTAGAGAGCTGTGGAGTATTGGCGACGCATTGATAGCGGTCTGATTTTGGAGCCGGGGTGAAATGCAACCAACTCTTGTGAGCGCAGGTTAGTCTTACCTGGTCTTGTGGTGCTCAGAGGCGTCTGTTAGCGGTCCGGCACTGTTAGCAGTGGCTTGAGTCTTGCCCAAAATGATATCCAGGTCGCTTTCCACTCGACTTTCGCACATGGCATGGATATGTGGTACCAAAACAAACGCACGTGTCCGCGCGCACGTGCCCGCGCGCACGTGCCCGCGTGTCACGTGCCCCCGCCCCACTATTAATATATTTTAATGAAAATCTACAAAAGTTTGAGTGTTTAAACAAGAGAAAAATGTGAGAAAATGTTAATACCAGTCTCAGAAAGGTGTATAATGTGTCTGGTGAAGCGTTTTCAGCCTTAAAACATGTAGAATAATTGTAAAATATAAAATTGTCCTACTTCGCGGATTTCACTTATTGCGGGCTATTTCTGGAACCTAACCCCCGCGATAAACGAGGGTTCACTGTATTTAAGTCTATTTTTTAATTATTTTAAGCCATTATTTATTATCTTGTTTTATTGCATCTGTGCATTGCAACACTGGAATTTCCCCACTGTGGAACTAATAAAGGCATATCTTATCTTATTTATGGAGAATTGTCACCTGGGAGCATGGGTGACATAGGTTTGTGGGCGGAGCATTGCACAGAATCTCGCAGCTAACCATAAAGAAGGTTGGAATAGAGCCAAGGAGAGATCGCTAAATTACTCAAACATGCATGGATAACATCTACCTCTTCAGGCATGTTTTTGATAAGGGAACAACATTGTACAGGGATGAAAAATTTCCGCTTTTTGGCGGATTTCTGCTTTTGTGTCAGCCGAATCAAAAATGGTGTCTAAAAGAGGGGTCCCAATACGTCGATTGCGACCTACCAGTTGATCGCCAAGGTAGTGTGGGTTGATCGTAGTGTCATAGTACACTGGTCTTGGTCTCGAGATGATTGCGGTCATATTTCATTACGGCCACTGCCGTTAGCAATAAACTTTTACCGGTGTGCGGGAGTGAGCTGGGCTTCTCACTGCAGCCTGTGCGCTTGTCTACAACCCTGCGTGGCACGTCACCACGAGCTCCCCGATCGCACGCAGCTTGTCTGCTACAGCAAGTACCTTTGCGTACCAGCGTGTATCACAGAGCAGGTTAAACTTTTTAAAACATTCTACCGTCTCACCGTCAGCGTGCCTCTCTTTTTCACGCTCTCTCCTTCCCACATATAGCGCACACAGGCTTCCCTCCTCAATGCCCGCTGATTAGAAGAGCAAGGACGAAACGCGAAGCAAAAACTAATCTAAATTTATGTTAGTGTCCGCACAGAGCAGGCCTACCGTGACATGTGGTTGAATTTTGCCCCAAAAAAAGTACACAAATGCATCTGCTAAGACATGCGTTTGGGAAATTAGTAAGTGTAAGGTAATGACAAAAAATGTACAGAATCTACATGAAGTTGTGCAAGGTAAATCAACAGGCATTGCACATGTAAAGAATTGTCAATATATTTATAAATAAATAAATGATTTGTATGTCACCACTAGTACCTGTGAATAAAATGTGGTTTGTGCTTTGATTTACAGTTTTACTTTATTGCAAACATATATATTTGTAAAATTTTGTGAGAAGGTAGTGCAAAGTGGAATCATCAAGAGGGGGAAAGGGAATTTCCCCCCCCAAAATGGCTGGTTGACATCTTGGGCCCTGTCCCCACGACAACGTTTTTTGGAGGAAACGGGGAAGTTTGTGTGCCTTTGGGCCTGTCGTCCAGACGGCGCCGGCGTTTTTGGGGGTGAGAACGGTGTTTTTCAAAAACTGGTTCCAGAGTGGAGAAGTCGGAGAACGCCGGGGGTCGTGTTGCCGTGTGGGCAGCGAAAAACGCGACTGTTGGGAAAATGATGACGTCGCGCTGCCGTAATCATCACGTGACCGTTGACCAGAAGGTAACCCTGCGCATTCCGCAGGTAACGACCAGATAATAACAACCATGGCGGACAATGGACTTGAGTATATTTTACAGACATTTGGAAGTTTATTTGCACTGCTGCATCAAACCCTGTTTATCTGCAATGCAGTGTGACAACTGCGGAGATACATGCACAATTACGCACGTCAGACAGACCAGCCTTCCGCTGGTAACGACCAGATAACAACAACTATGGTGGACAATGGAGTTGAGTTTGTTATGCGGACATTTCTAAGTTTATTTATACTATGCACTGCAACCCCAGCGGCGACGCATGCACAATTACACACGTTGTGGCCTGGCAGTACGCACGACACACGTGTTCGCCAATTCAAAGCTAAACACGTATTTTAAAACGGGAAAGATCCCATCGCTGAAAAGGCAGATAGTGGACAATGAGGAGCCCATACCAATTTGAGTGTGTTGTGTGCTGTAAATAAACAAAAAGAGCAACCATTTCTTGTCTTTTTTATTGAATGAAAATTTACCTTTTACAAACATGCAGTATCACACACAAAAATATATAGCTGCCCGTTGGTGATGGTCCCCGGTTGTATATTCTCGCCAAAAAGCCAACATAATGTCCGAGTATATTTAACATTCTCGTAGTAAGATCCAAACAAGCATTTTGCCTAAATGACACGACCAAGGTTAACGAGAGTTCTACTTGTTAATGTCTAATAAAACGATAGCAAGTAATACTAACTATCGATTTATAGGCAAAAACTCTGCTCACGCAGCGCAAATCTTTGTTCTGTCTATGTTGGGGACGGTCAGCATTTTCACATTACCGGAACGAGTCCCTGCTACATTGGTGGAGCAGGGGGACAAAATAAATTCGCTTTTGTTGACAGTCCCTAAAGTACACGTGTTTGCTTGTTTACGAAAGAGAAAGGACTTTCTGCGCATGTGCTCTTTGTAGTCTTGCGTTTCCAGCGGCTCTGGCTCTTTCCGGTTTACAGCGCCACTTATCGGTGTGACATATGTACTACATCGTTTTCACTCAGCGTTCCGTGCTCATCTTGACGCAAATGTTTTCTGATCCAACACGTGTGTGGACGAGACTTTTTTTCACCCCGGTAAAAAAAAAAAACAGGAACGTTGTCGTGGGGACAGGGCCTTAGTTTCTATTGGCTGGAATGACCCCAGATTGCATCTCAGAACATCTAGAGTTCAAACATTTTCCCCTGGACCTCCCTAGCTTTTCGGTGACTTTCAGCTTTTTTCATTACTGGTCACTTTCATCCCTGATTGTAATTATAAAAGTCTATGTTACCCCCTCTTTAATCATAATGCATACTCTTTTACACAGCTGGAGCAGAGTCCATGCTGCCATTTCTGTATGTCATAGCACAATGGAGATGATAATACTGAGACTGAGATTTTATTTTGTTTCTGTGGTGTCTGAAAGAGCAGTGGAGCAGAGCCTTTTATATTACAGCTGATTATGAAAGAGGAGAGCACGCTTTGAATACAGAAGTACAGCCTGGTCTCTCTTCACTGCAAAACATCACCAAAAGGAGCAGGCAAATTAAAATGGTTTCACTTTAGATATGATTTGTCAAGTTATTTTCACAGTTAAATGTTTTAATGTACTTTCCTCATTACAAACATACCTGGAGTTGTGTTTCGTTACAGTCACACATGTTTAACACAAAAACCCTGCATATTTAGGCTGAGTTCTTCTTTCAAACAGAAAATGCTCTGTTCCACCTTGTGATGTGGCGGGCCCTCCACTAGAAATATTACACAGTGCAACTTTAAAGCTCACAAGAGTCAATTTTGTGTAACAGAGGACCTTAAATGCACAACCAATTTTGCTGTAAATATTTAAAACCTTATGTTCACAGGCCTATGCACATTCTAAACAACTAATTCATAAATAAAAAGAAAAATTCCCAGATGAACTGATAACTAAAATAATTGCTAGCTGTAGCCCTACTTGATTGATTTGACGAGTCCTTTCTACAACTTTCTACAAAGCACACCCCTTATATTTGGATTTGTGTTCGGCCTCAGAAGGACAAGAACTTAACAAAAATATTTGCTAAATAAAACAAAACATTACACTGTTGGCTAGATTAGCTTAGATTTCCAAGATGGCGCTAGAGAGGCCAGCTGCTCTGACCCTACCTTACCTTTTTTCCTCTTTTTACTTGTATATAGACGTTTTTTCTTTAGACTAGGTGAAACACGGTGCAGTTGGGAACCTGGGAAGCCTACTTTTAATACAGCTTTATTGTTAGCTGTAGTGTTTTATTTTTTTTTATTTTTTTTTTTGCACTTTGTGAATCCGCGCCAGGAGATGTGTTGGGGGGACCACTTTCAGTGGTCGCACATAACGCGTGCGAAGAGCTCCTCAGGCTGTGCAGCCCTTCTCTACTCCACGCCGGCCAACCTGTCGTTCCAGCGGAGATACGGAGGAAGAGGAGAGGCTGCAGGGGTGGACACAAGAAGTGGAGACCGTATTTACCATATCTACCTGCGGTAATTATGGGAAACGTGCGCGCCATCTCCAACAAGACCGAGGAGCTTACTGCGCTGACCCGGCAGCAGAGGGAATACCGAGACTGCAGCCTTATGTGTTTCACCGAGACGTGGCTGAATGAGCACATACCAGACAATGTCATTTCCCTGGACGGATTTACAATGAAGCGCGGGGACTGGACTGCAATGGGGAGTGGAAACGCGGCAGTATTTGTAAGCAAGTGCTGGTGTCATCCCGGGAACGAGCATGTGAAACATCAGCTGTGCTCCTGGGACTTGGAGCTGCTTGTTGTGCGTACGAGGCCATTCTATCTGCCACGGGAATTTTCGCACGTGATTGTGTTTTGCGTGTACATTCCTCCATCGGCGGATGGAGCTGGAGCATATGAGCAACTCCACAGCTCTGTGACACAGATGCAGACATGCCACACGCGAGCCCTCTTCCTGATAACTGGGTACTTTAATCACACTTCTCTCTCCGCTACTCTTCCACATTCACACAGTACGTCACATGCCCTATGAGAGACAATAAGACTCTGGATCTATTCTTTTCAAATGTTAAAGACGCCTACACCTCTGCCCCCCCCCTCCCTGCTTGGACGCTGAGACCACTGTCTGGTTTACCTGCTCTGAGTATACACACCCAGGGTGCGAAGAGGACTTGCGCAGAAGCGGTCTGTGAAGCTTTGGACTGATGAGGCCTGTGAGAGTCTGAGGGACTGTTTCCAGAACATAGACTGGGACATGTTCAGCAGCTCTTATGGAGACGACATCAACGGCCTGACCCATTGCATCACGGACTACATCAACTTCTGCGTGGAGAACACTGTGCCAACCAAGAAGGTACGGTGTTTCCCCAACAACCACCCCTGGGTCACCCCTGAGCTTAAAGCCCTCCTGAACCAGAAGAAAAGGGCTTTCAACTCGGGGGACAAAGAGGAGCAGAAAAGAGTACAGTAGGAGCTCCAGTGGAGGATCCGACGGGCCCAAAAGGACTACGGGAGGAAGATGGAGGAGCAGCTGGCCCAGAACAACACACGGGGCGTGTGGAGAGGCCTAAAGAACATGTCTGGATTTGGACAGAGGGACAGCTGATGGTGATCAGCGCTGGGCGGGCGAATTAAACTGTTACTTCAACAGGTTTGATTCGCCCCCCACCCCCTCTGCCCCTCTTCCGACTCCCCCCTCTTCACACCTCCCCAGGCCAGTGGCCACATCCCCCTCCCCCTTCACATCAGGAATCAGGAAGGTTTTTATTGCCATATGAGTGAACAGGTTCACAACATTAGGAACTTGCTTCGATACCTGGAGCGGACAGACACTCCGAAGTACCAGAGCTGCCATTCGCGGCACCAACTTGGTTACAACAGAGTGGAAAAAAAGATGCAGATTCACAAATTATATTATGACAACAACAATTGGACAGGTAAAGCACATGGCGTTTTTTTCGTTGGTGACAAATGGATGGGTGGGAGGGGGAGCAGTCCAGAAAAATCGATAATTGATTTGAAACTGAAGCAGAGGCAGACAATCACATTTTTAGGAGAATTAATTACACCAGGAAAATTTAACATAATCGATAATTTTTTAGAACCCAGGCGAACAGACAATTTGCCAGAACCCTGGTTTCTGCCAGTCACCCCAACTTCATGCCACCAACCAGGACAGTGCGACTCGCAATCCTCCTGCTGGCACATATGATGAACGCCGACTGAGCTGCTTTTCCACACAGTTCCACATCCATTTATCCGCGATGTTATCCAGTGCCAGACGGATTCCAAAGATTGGATGTTTCAGTTCGGTCTGTGTTTCCCTTCCGATCTCGTCCTCCCTAGTCTGCCGCAGCCCCACTATCGTGTAAAATGACCTGCGGCAGTTCGGGGCTCTTTTATCCGCTCGGCTCCAATTAGTGATGGGTCAGAAAAACATCCTCCAGGCCAATCCAGATGTCCTGCCATCAAAATTCCAATAATAATCGTTTCGCCTCCTCCAGTAACAGCGGTGCCAGACGCACGACACGTCCCTCGTTTATCCGGCAGCTAGTTCCCTTGGGACTGTCCGGCTCTCCAGACCGGCGCTCCTCCATGAAAAAAGTCCACAGTACGCGCGGCTGTGAGTCAGGTGGTAGTCTACAGCACTGGGGCCCCCCAGGGAACTGTCCTCTCACCCTTCCTCTTCACCATCTACACCTCGGACTTCACATACAACATGGACAGCTGCCATCTCCAGATGTTCTCTGACGACACGGCCATTGTGGGCTGTGTGTCTGAGGGGAATGAGCTGGAGTACCACTCGGTCATCAGAGACTTTGTGGACTGGTGTGGGCAAAACCACCTGAGCCTCAACACCAGTAAGACAAAGGAGCTGGTGATGGACTTCAGGAGAAGACCACTACCTCACTCACCGGTGAACATCCAGGAAGTATGTGGGTGGGGATGGGTTAAATGCAGAGAAGAATTTCTCCAGTGTGAGATCAATAAAGTATAAAAGTTTAAGTTGAAAGTTCACCTCAACAATAAACTGGACTGGTCCCTCAACACCGACGCAAGAAGGGCCAAAGTCGCCTCCACCTCTTGAGGAGACTGAGGTCCTTTGGAGTGTGCAGGCCACTGCTCAAGACTTTTTATGACTCTGTGGTGGCCTCTGCTCTCCTCTACGCTATCATCTGCTGAGCCCCGAGCAGCACAGAGCGGGACAGGAAGAGACTTAATAAGCTGGTCAGGAGGGCCAGCTTGGTCCTGGGCTGTCCTCTGGACTCTGTAGAGGAGGTGGCTGAGAGGAGGGTGCTGGCCAAATTCACGTCCATCACGACGACACCTCTCACCCCCTGCACCGGACTGTAGAGGAGCTGAGCAGCCAACTGAGGCACCCCCAGTGCAAGAAGGAGCGCAACCGCAGATCCTTCATCCCCACAGCTATCAGACTGTATAACTCCACTGTATAGTCCAGACGTGCAATATTTTCTATTCTCTCTTTTCACTTATTTTTATTACTATTTGTCTGCATGCACTTTCTGTTCAAACTTTCTTTTGCACTAAACTGCCTGGAGCTAATGTGACAAGTGAATTTCCCTGTGTGAGATCAATAAAGTCTTATCTTATTAGCGACTAGAACCAGGACTAAGAACTAAGTCACGATACTAAAATTTAAATAAAAGATTTCAATACTAAGGACTAGATAGATCTGATGCCACCATAATAATAAAAGAAATGTTGATGCCATGTTCTTTTGGTTTCCCTTTCGTTTTTGATGCTCTGAGTCCCCTGTCTCTGCTCTCTACGCCAACTCATTCTCCCTTTCAGAGGCCTATGACAACAGAATCGGCGTGCATCCCACTAATGAAACTAGTGCACATCATATCAGGATCGTCAAGTTGTAGTGTACAATTTCGTATCATGTTTTTATATATTTATGGAGAATTGTCGTGTGGGAGCATGGGTGATGTAGGCTTGTAGGTGGAGCTTTGTACAGAATTTTACAGCTAATTGTAATGATGGTTTGAATTGAGCCCAAGAGTGAATGTTAAATTACTCACACATGCATGGATTACATATAAAAAATGTTCTAGATTTCTAAATTGGAGATGGTCTAGCTCAAGGGTCGGCAACCCGCGGCTCCTTGATCCCTCTGATGCGGCTCAGACAGCGGTCCCTCGTTTATTGTGGGGGTTACGTTGTAAAAAAACCCCACGATAGGCAAAATCCGTGAAGTAGTCAGCTTTATATTGCGTGTATAAATATGCATGTATTTCACAGTACCTCTGACCGAGGCGCCGCTGCGCTGTTGCGGGTTTTGTTGGGGAGAAAACTTGCAAACATACAGCACTTCAGAGCAGTGACAGACTGGGACCATCGGCCCTGGCATTTTGCACCTACAAGCAGCCCCGTAGTCTGTGGAACGGGGGGGAGGGGTTCTACAGCTCTGCACCAAACACAGCACTGTAGTGAGAACGCATCCGTGCGCTCTCAGGACTGGTTCCGCCGCCTGGACCCCAGGTTCCACCAGTTCGTTCTGCAGAAACACTGCCGCTACTTCCCGATGCACATTGAACCCCCGGAGAAGTGTGCGCGCGGACACGTGGTAAAATCCGTAATAGAGCACGGCCGCGGCCCTTCTGGCATGTGCCCAAATGCCAGACCGCTCAGTCCATCACTGCTTCAGAGTCACACTGCTCGTGATCGAACATTTAAATAAATTTGGCAAACTGAACACATTCTGTACAGGAGACACGGAGGAGAATGACTGACGAATCGGCAAAGGTCTACAGTCCCTTAGCCAATCAGGATGCAGAACACAATACGTGTTGATACACTATAAAAAATCAGCGAAACAGCGAGGGACCACTGTATTTAATTAAAATGTATTTTATTTTGGTTTGTTCATATTCAAAATGTAATTCTATGGCACAAAGGTAAAAAAAAAATAGTTATATGCAGTGTTATTTCATTTTAAATTTCAAAATGGTTTTGTGGCTCCCAGTGTTTTCTTTACTGTGTGAAACGGGTCCAAATGGCTCTTTGAGTGGTAAAGGTTGCCGACCCCTGGTCTAGCTGCTTTCTTTCATTCATAAATAATTCCTCTAATGGATGTCATGTCTCCACCAAAACATATTTAACATGAAACAGAATGTCCCAGTGTATTATAAACAACTGTGTGTAGTTTCCTCAAAGAGACTGGATTTTTAAAGCTCCATTTTTAAACTGCACATGTCCTGGCTTTGTATCTCTCTCTATTTTTTTGTTCTTCCTTTTCTCTTTTAATCAGTAAATCCCCTTTGAACATTTCCACAGATGCCCCGCCACAATAAAAGACCTGTCACCGAGAAACAAATCACAATTAAATGTCTAATTTGGTGGATGTTGTTTTAATGTGGCGGGTTAACACTGTCATTGATTTGTGACTTTTCTAACAAAGAACACTTTCACAAACTCTCTGGGCTTTTCAATAGTAATTATGTAAACTGTCAAAGACTAAACCAGGTTTAAACTAGGTTCAGATCAGGACTTAGTTAGGTCCAAAATAGGAAATATTTTACAAACACTGACAAGAAATTGCCTTAGATGTTAGATGTTTAAACATTTTCAGTTAGTATTTTTAGTAGCAATGACCTCTCCATAAAAACAAGCAGAGACAGACCCTCAACCAAAAAGTAACGTGCACCTTTCTTTGGGTTGCCAGATTTTACATTTAAAACCCAAAAAGGACCTATATGATATGTCTCATTATATGACAGATAATTGATTTCAGTAATAGTTAATATAGTTTGTTTGTATTGAGCATTATGATAATTGTATTTTTAGATTATATATTGTCGCAATTAGGGATGTCAACAATTAATCGATTAACGGTTAATTGTCGATTAAGACGTTGGTCGATCAAAATGCATTAATTGTAATTAACCGCGGACATGCGCACCCGAAACAAGGCAACCGCGCTGCGCCAAGCTCGACTCACAGCCGACCGCAGGCGCCAACGGCACTGCTCAGCAGCCCCGGGTGTACCGCGAGGCGAGATCGAACCCGGAATGCGTGCCGCTGCTGCTGGTTTTGCCAGGCGCGGCGAAACCAGCAGCGGTGGTTTAATCCTGGTCTAGTCCAGGTCTAGACCCGGTCGAGTCCAGGTCCAGTCCAGGTCCAGACCTGGTTCAGACCTGGTCCAGTCCACGTTCAGTCCTGGTCTAGTCTCTTAGCCAATCAGGACAGAACACAATGTTACACTATAAAAAAATGTTACACTATAAAAAAAAAAAATTGGATAGAGCGAGGGATTACTGTATTTTGTTATTCAGCATCAATACATTTGTCTGCTTTTTACTAAGGAATAATTAATTGAGGAATATACAATATAATAATACTATGATATATTTATGACTCAGTGTTATGTATACTATAGCTTATATTCTTAAAGACCGTATTGAAACACTAAAATTCAGGTGAAAAACGCCGCTTATCAGTTAATCGTTAATCGATCGATAAGGTCAATCAACTATCAGTTAATGAATTAACCGATAATTTGCATCCCTAGTCGCGATAAATATTGTCTGGGCTTAATAATGATTTATAGTGGTAGTTGTAAATTCCCCAGTATAACTGCTAGTTCAGTAAGGGTTTATGTAGTTCAGGCTAGAGATGGGCATTCGGTGAAGTTTTCTTCGTCAATCTTCGGGAGAATTAATGAGTAATAATTGGTTAATCATTAACATATTTTGTATCAAAAAGACAACCATTCACTCATGTGTGTCCGCTTTTACTATGTCTGTCGAGGCTGTGGGAACAGGCGCTTCTCCACGGGAAAGTAAATCTGCAAATCAACATGCGTAGATGTGGATTAAAGCGAGGCGACATGCATCCTGCAGCCTCTGCTAGCATGCTCGGAGTTAGCCGCTTTGGGATCCGAGCTATCCGCTGCTAGCCCGCTGTCTCTGTCCTACCTCCTCCACACAACCCAGCCGTATCTGCAGCAATATTTTATTAAGTCGTGAAAACCTTTGCCCTCCACGGCACTGATGGGGAGCATGTCTGTTTCGATCATCTTCGCTATCAGTTCGGTGACCACCTCTGCTCGTTGAGCACTGCAGCTCCTCCCGGTCCGTGCTAGCACCGAGTCCAGGCTAGCCTGTGATGGAGATGATGAACCGCCGCCACCTTCTTTTACCAGACTTGGATGCGCGGTGTTCAAATGATAAATCATTTGTGTTGTCGATGAGGTATATTTGTATGCTGCATTGCAGTGCTTGCAGTGCGCTTGGTCATTTTCTAAATTAAAGTGGTCCCACACAACACTTCGCCGCAACCTCTTCATGTTTTGGCGATTGACCTATGGAAGCTCGCATATATCAACTGAGGAGCGCCAACTGAGGCGATTGTTTTTTTTTGTCGACGAAAATGAACTTGCTCGGTGAAATTCTTAATGATCAATTATCGGTTAATCGATTAATTATGCCCATCCCTAGGTTGGACACATTTTCGCAGGTTGGATCGGAATTTCCGATCCGTGAATTACGTTGATATCGGAACCCGATACTGATACTGGATCGGATTGGCCCCATCCCTACATTAAAAACACATAAGCTGATTAGTGACATCAGAAATTACATTAACAGCCCTAGGTTAAAATGATCAGTTCTCGGGTATATATGTCTATAGCTGAAATTACGTTCAAAGGAGCATTCATAGCTGGACCAAAGTTTCTCAAAGATGTGTGAAGAATCCCAGTCGTCCAGGTAGAATCCATGGCAAAAGGAGAAATTCTATTTGTCAACTGGACAAAGTTTATTTGGTCGAATATGGGAGGGATGCAGAAAATTACCATATGGTATATTTCCCTGGGTTGCCATGGCAATGCACCAAAGCGCCCATCTTATCCTTATGGCAAAATCTCAAAATTTTCTTTAAAAATTTCTTCTTGGGGTAGATTATGCTGGTGTTTCTCGGGTCTGTCAACGTTTAATTTTATTTTCTAATATTTTGCTAACTTTCCATGTAACTTTGTTGATATTTTTTTCTTATTGTGTTGTGCAAGAAATGTTTTGGAGCAAGGTTTGTGTCAAAGCCCCACTGAGTCCTCTTAAAAACAACAACACTGTATCTGATTAAAGTCATTTGGATAATTCAGAAAGATTTTTTGTAGAAAGTTTTTTTATTGTCATTTTTTTGTCCTTAATTCTGTTTTTGATTTATTTTCAGAATAAGATTTTGTTGTTTTTGGAGGAAATTATGCCACTTTAACAATTGCTGTATTTGTGAAGCTTTAAGCCTTAATTGGCATCCTTAAAACACTATATTGCATTTGATTAAAGGGCCCATATTGCGCTATTTTCTGGAATTGTTTTGTTTCATTCATGTTTAACACACAAAACCGGCGTATTTAGGCTGAGTTCTTCTCTCAAACAGAAAACACTGTTCCACGTTGATGTGATGTCATCTGGTAATACAGGAAGTGCTCCACTGTGTTTTTTTTTAAACTCCATTCACTTTCACTTGAAGAGTTTGGCAATTTCTGAGCTGAAATTATCCAATCTATTGAACTAAAGGATAAAAGTAGCCGTTATCATGAAAACTACTGCTTCATGACATCACAAGGTGGAACTTAAAGGGATATGCCACCCTCAGGTCAAACTTGGGCATCTCCCCACAGTCCAGAGACTAAAATAAGTGGTGGAAAGCGTTTTTCTGGTGACGCAGCCATTGTCCAGGTCTGTCAGCACTGACCGCCGCGGTATCTGCAGCTACTCCGCATTAGACTGGAGTCTAACGTCGCCAGAGAAAGATTTTGGCCAAAAGGAATTAATTTGCTCGATGTGTTTCCCAATTACTTACTTCCTTTTGGCCGAAATCTTTCTCTGGCGACGTTAGACTCCAGTCTAACGCGGAGTAGCTGCAGATACCGCGGCGGTCAGTGCTGACAGACCTGGACAATGGCTGCGTCACCAGAAAAACGCTTTCCACCACTTATTTTAGTCTCTGGACTGTGGGGAGATGCCCAAGTTTGACCTGGGGGTGGCATATCCCTTTAACATTCTGAGCTTTGGAGATGTATACAGACTATAATACAGAATTACTCAAACATCTGTGAATGAAACAAAACACAACTCCAGATATGTTTTAGTTCAGGTAACAATATAACATGGCTTAAAGCTCAGGAGACACAACTTTGTATTTGTATAGGACCTTTAAAATTATTAGGAAAATGTTTGAGGAAGATCAAATTTTTTTTATTGTGCTTTATTTTATTTTTTATTTGTGTTTGTTTTTCAGCGAGGAAGATGTTCCCCAAGAGGAAGCTGAATGAGCGCGGGAGTGAGAGTCGAGAAAGAGATGATTCGGAGGAGGACGGGGCAGACCATCAAAACAAACGCGCCCGAATGGAGAGTGACGCTAGTGCAGCAGGTAGCGGCTAACAGCTAACCTTAGCAGTGAGGGGGTCATGTAGCGGCTAACGGCTAACCTTAGCAGTCAGGGGGTCAGGCTGGAAATGGGAGAAAGAGCAGGTAATTAGGCCAAAGTTTGAAATTTGAAAAGTGCAAGTGTCCAGCTGAAAAAAGGAGGAAGGAGTAGTAAGTGGAGAGGAAAAACATTTTATTACTTGTGAACATAAAAAAAAAAATACCTGAAGCATGTGTAATTTCTCAAAGTCTCACAATATTGTAGACTATATTAATCTACATGCTAGATTATAAATTCAGTCTTAAAGGTCCTATATTACACAAAATTGACTGAGCTTTAAGCCATGTTATATAACATTTTGTTACCACCTCAAAAACATACCTGGAATTGTATTTTCTTTCATTCACACGTTTGAGTAATCCTTTATTATTAGTCTGTCTACATCTCCAAAGCTCAGAATGCTCTGTTCCACCTTGTGATGTCATGTAATGGTAGTTTTCAAGTTAACAGCCATCTTTTAACTTTTCTACAGTGATTGGCAATTCCAGTGCTGAAATTATCCAAATGATTCTAGTGAAGGTTTATGGAGGTTAAAAACACAGTGGAGCGCATCCTGTATTCCCACATGACATCACAAGGTGGAGCAAAGTGTTTTCTGTTTGTGAAAAGAACTCAGCCTAAATATGCAGGGTTTGTGTGAATGAAACCAAACACAGCTCGTAAATGGCTTAATATGGGCCCTTTAAGAAAAAATTTTAGACTCATAAAAACCTTTCATACACTTTTAACTACACATTCTAAAGGTGCAACTTTTCTGGAGGGTCTGTCAAATGCTTTTCTCCATGGGGATGTTATTGCTTTGTCAGGAATGTTTCACGTATGGCATTAAACCTTTGTTTCTATGGAGACCAAACCAGACCAAATTACAGTTCAGATCTGCCGAGACAGGTCCGCTCACAGTCAGAATGCCTTATTTTCTAAGTATTTTTAAGCTATGAAACCACCTGTAATTGAATAAATGTAAGGTAGAGCTGTTTAATGTCACTGTGAACATTTGACGCAGAGCAATGACATCTTCATAGAAACAAGCAGGTGATGGGGCCCTAACAACATAGTGGACCTGTTGAGAATCATAAAAATGTACTATAAAAACTATAATACACTATTTAACCATTGAATTCACTCATCTTAAAGGTACACTGTGAAACCTGTCTGGTGGAGGGTCCGTCACCTTGTCTCCATGGTGATATGCCAAGAATGTTCCACAGTATGGCCATAGACTTGCAAGCCAAATTACAGTCTAGATTTGTGGAGAGGCAACCCCACTCACAGCCAGAATGCCTGTTTTTCTAGGTATTTTTGAGCAAAAAAAACTCTCTGTAATTGAATAAATGTAATGTAGAGCTGTTTAATGTCATACTGTGAAACATTCCAGGCAGTGCAGTGACATATCCATAGAAACAAGCAGGTGACTGACCCCCAACTAAAAAGTTACACAGTGCACCTTTAATACAAATCTAAAACATTAAATTTGACCCCACAGCGTCGACCATTTGTATAACTCAGACCCATTCCACCTGAATTTAAGCTTTTTGACATTCAATCTAAAACTCATTGAAAATTCCCAAGTAATTTTCCATAGAGACTTTGAGCGAACTTGATCACAACGCAATACAGTGGTCCCCCGTTTATCGCGGGGGTTAGGTTCCAGAAATAACCCGCAATACGTGAAATCCACGAAGTAGGACAACTTTATATTTTACAATTATTATACATGTTTTAAGGCTGTAAACGCCTCACCACACAGATTATACACTTTTCTCAGACTGGTATTAACCTTTTCTCATTTCTCTCGTTTAAACACTCAAACTTTTATAGATTTTCAACAAAATTTATTAATAGTGAAGCGTGGGGGTGCGCGCGGACACGTGCACATGGATATGCATTGTTTTGGAACAACGCATATCCATGTGCGAAAGCCGAGTGGAAACCTCGATATCATTTTGTCCCACTGTCCCCTCTCAGCGCGCGAGCGTACCCCCCGCTGCGGCTCCCCCTGCTGTGCGGCGTCCGGGCCAGGCCCGTCCGTGTTGATTCTTGACTCTTCCGTGGTCCGGCTCATGCACTCTGGCAGCACGGTGGCTGAGTGGCTAGCACTCATGCTTCACAGCAAGAAGGTTCGGGTTGCCCGGGCCTTTCTGTGTGGAGTTTGCATGTTCTCCCCGTGTCTGGGTGGGTTTCCTCCGGGCACTCCGGTTTCCCCCACCAACCCAAACATGCGCCATAGTTAAAATCCTCCAGCTTAGGGCCTGACCAAGACTAAATAACAAAACAAATTATGGGGATGGTCCCCGGGTCAAATATAGAAACAACTCCTCCTGTGCGAGATCAATAAAGGTCAATCTTTTAATCCTTGACCACTGTCAGGCTCTTTGTGCTACAATTTTGTATGAAAAGCGCTTTATAAATATTGTTTGATTGATTGAAGTAAACAAAGGCCACACCTCCTGTCACCCAGGCGCTCTCGTGAAGGACATCATAGACTCTGTCCCTACCACCCTGTGTGATCAGGGTGTTAAACCTGTCCTGGTTTAGTCCATGTTTAGTCCTGGTCTAGTCCTGGTCTAGTCCTGGTCTAGTCCTGGTCTAGTCCTGGTCTAGTCCTGGTCTAGTTCAGGTCTGGTCCCAGCCTGGTCCTCATGTCTTAGTCCCGGTCTGGACTTCCTATGTATCCATTGACTCATGTCTCCGCTGATACACTATTAAAAAAATAAAAAAATAAATAAAAAATCCGCGAAACAGTGAGGCCGCGGAAAGTGAACCGCGATAGAGCGAGAGACCACTGTACCAACATTCCAAGCTGCTTAAAGAGACTTTTCCGGTGACTCATCTTGAATTTATGTTTCATTCATTTCGTTTTAAACTACCTCCTGGACTTTTTGGAGGATTCCCCACTCTCCTGACAGCTGTAGAATCCAGTTTTCTGAGGCCGGGTGCAGAGAAAATCACAGGCGAAACTCAAAAGCCCCTTTCTAACAAGTCTGTGCATCTTAATAAAGGTTCCCAACTCCTCTCAGAGATATTTTAGCACCTGTATAATTCATCTGTCCCTCCACAACTCCATATATTTTTGCATTAACTTTTTGCTATTTGTTGTCAGTAAAGGGTTTTTGGCTACAAGAACCATGGTAGGAATGATGAATGATGGAATAATTAAGACCGTTGCCATAGCGCTTAACAGTTTGAAAGGGAAAAATCTTCAAATTTTCAGCATTAACAAGAAGCTGAATTCACATTCTAGAATTTGATGGAATAGTTTCTGATAGAGAGCAAATGTTGAAACTTGTCACATTAATCTTATGGGTATGTAACTTGTAAAGTGGAGGATCTGCTACTTCTTTAGTTCCTTGCATGTTATGTTCCACAAGTAGGGCATTAAACACATCTGTCTTGTTTGTGTTTCATAGCTAAACAAATACCTTGAAAAATTCTTACCATGTACAGGCTTGCTTCTCCATAGATGTGACTATTAACTTGTCTCCACTGTAATAGTAGAGTTTAATTCCATACCGTTGAACAGTAATATCCAGGGATGAAAGAGTTCCGTTTTTTAGCGGATCTCCGCTTTTTTTTCAGCCGGAGGTTTTTTTTTTTTTTTTTTTTAATATCTGTGCAAATTCGTTGAGAAAGATTTTGGGTGTATATATATGTATAGTTGTGTTTAGGGTCGCCAACCGTCCCTTGAAAAACAGAATTGTCCCGTATTCAGAACAAAAGTACGTGTATCTCGTATTAAACTTCGTATTAAACTGTTCGTATTAAACACGGGCGCGAGCCCGTGTCTGGAGCCGCGGACCGAGCGAGCGCGCGCAGCTCTCACAACAGCGTGTACCATTGCGTGTACACAGGTTAAACTTTATAAAACATCCTATATACCTCATCCTACCTGCCCGTGTCTCACTTAACGCATCGCTCCTCGCTTTTTCACCTGCGCCTTTCAGCGCGCATAAGCTCCTCCTCAATGCCTCTGATTAAACGAAGTGCAAAGCAAAAACAAATCCAATATATACTACTAGTACCTGTTAATAAAATGTGTTTTTTTTGTACTTTTATGTACATTTTTACTTTATTGCTAACATATAGCATATAGAAATCCAAATTTCAGAAATTAAAAATTTTCCAGCGGGGGGGGGGGTGCCGTGACTTTCCGCTTTTTTCATGATTGGCCACTTTCATCCCTGAATATCTCCATGGAGACAACTTTTCCCCACCAGAAAAGTTGCACAGTGCACCTTTAAAGTCCTTTCAGCTGACAACAATCATGTCACTTTCTGAAGCTATTATGAGAAGAAAAAAAAACACACTTTTGTTTATTTATATTGACAAAGAAGCCACTGAACTTTGCCAGTTTTTGTTTCATGTGGATAGGCCCAGGAATTAGAGGTATGAACCATAAACCAGGTCAACAAATTTGCAAATGTCCACCTGAGAACTCTCTCCAGCTCTGTTGAAAGGTGCGCTATGTTACATTTTGGTTGGTCACCTGCTTGTTTCTATAGATGTGTAACTGCTCAGCCTGGAATATTCCACAATATGACAAACAGCTTTACCTAACACTTATTAAATTACAGGTGGATTTATAGCTCAAAAATACTTAGAAAAACAGGCATTCTGACTGTGAGCAGGGTTGCCTCTCCATAGATCTGACTTGTAACTTCATCTGGTTTGGTCCTCATGAAGCTAATGTCATAGTGTGAAACCTTCCAGACAAAGCAATGACATTTCCATAGAGAAAAGCATTTGACGAACCCTCCACCAGAAAAGTTACACACTGCACCTTTAAATTAAAGGCATTTAACATAATTATTCAGTAATGTGTCTGGCAACCTCATCACAAAGAATATATTTGCTTTATCATATTTAGCCAGTTTTCTTTTCATTCTTTTTTCTTTGTGCAGGTAGTGCTGATGAGCCAATGGAAGAGGAGACCAAGCAGGAGAGCTCTGAAAATGCTGTTACCACCATATCCACTGCTACAAATGAGCTACTCCAGTCTGAAAAGGCCAAAGAGGAACCCATCCAACAAGCATCTACAGATACAGACAAGATTTATGATCATGAGAAACCAACCACTGTCACTGCGGTGACAAAAATGGAGAAAAAAATGTCTGAAAAAGATGAAGAAAGCTCCAAATGTCAAACCAAGAATACACAAGGAGATAAGGAGCCTGCCAAGAAACCGGCAATCAGCAGTTTCTTTGGTACGCCGTTAACGTTCGTTAGTATAAAAACTTTCTTTAAATGCACAAAGCTTTTATTATCAAAAAGAGACACACATATATATATATATATATATATATATATATATATATATATATATATATACATATCAGTTTAATGTGTTAATTAGATGTCAGTTTAATGTGTTAGATTAATTAATTACACTGCTAATTAACGTGTTATAAAAATTAACACAATTAATTATGAGCGGCAATTCAGTGCGTGCGATTTTAAATTTGGCATGTAGGGCCTTTGAACGCCAAGTTTATTTATAAAAATGTGATGGAGCAGGTCCATCTCTAAGAGCGTTGTCCCCGGGGAGACCACGTGAAGATGCACGTGCTCGTTTCCGTATCTGTTGCGCGCCGAACCCTTTTCATTATCAACTAATTCCCATAACCTCTCCAGCGTGTTCTGCTGCGACTAAGGGTGCACATTTAGAAGCACAAGCACCAGTTTTGCCAATCCGAATCACGCTAAACGCGATCATGTACTCATGATCCCCGCGCTGCCGCCTCCTCCCTCCTGCCGTGGTGCGATCGACCCGAACACATCCGCGCCGGTATTTAAATTCTTCAGTTTTGCGGATTCCAGGGGTCATGTGAGCCATGAGTAATTTACAGGGGCAATTATTTGTATTCTCTGTATATTTGAAGATTTGTATATTTTTTATTGACGTTGCATGAAAGCTACTGTATGTGCCCACCTTTTGGCACCAGAAATATTCGCCATGTAATAGTGGAATGGTGTATATAAGCTTTTGAATGAATGTTATGTAATGTGGGAGGTGGAATGGGGGTATATAGGTGCACTCTGCAGGTCTGGTTACTTGGTTACAGTGGAGGTAACGTGCACGTAGAGAGAGAGCGAGCGAAAGACTTAAAGGGGAAGTCTGCAGTCTTTGTACCACTATAAATCGCATGTTTGACACCTTTTTTGCACTGTGGGAGAGCACAATAAACCACCTAAAAATTAATTCAAAAAAATTAATTAGATTCATTAATTACAAATCCTGTAATTAGATTTATTTTTTTTTATCACCCTAGCTCCAAGAAAAGCAGCAGTAGCAGTGACGGTGAAAACTGAGAAAGTGGAGCCAGGTGAAGAAAAGAAGATGGAGAGAAAGAGTTTGGGAGAGGAGAGTAAAAGGTGAGATGTATCTACATGTAAATTAAATGTAAATATTTCTTACATTTGGTTGAAATGGGGCTGGATAATTTTTCATAAACATTTAAATGGGATTTTTCTGAAAAATATTGTCATTATAATTACGATTTAAAGATGCATTGTGTGACTTTTTTGGTCGAGGGTCCACCCCCTGCTTGTCTCCATGGAGATAGTTAGTGCTATGTCTGGAATGTCTTGGTATGGCATTAAATGTACCCATCTTACATTTACTCTAGAACATTTTTTACAGTTTTTCTATTGACCTAAAATCTTGCATTCTTAATGTAAGCGGGCTCGCCTCTCCATAGATCTGACATGTAAATTAGCTCTGGTGTCTTCTGCTGTCTCCATAGAGATGCATAAGTGTAATGTCATACTGTGGCAATACCAGGCAATACCTCCATGGAGAGAAGTAGGGCTGGGTAGTATACTGGCTCATACCGAATACCGGTGTTTTTTAAATTTTATTTTATGATATGAGTTGTTTTCATATACCCCAATACTGGTGAGTACAAAACGTCGGGAACACAGAGCGGCGGAATGTCGCGCTGCTGCTTTTTCGGCCGCTCCAAAGGCTGCAAAAGCTGCAGCCCACGAACTAGCCTCTGTGAACCGCAAGGCTGTTGCCGAAATGGGACAGTTCCAGCCCACAGAGCCTCTCCCGTCACCCAGACACACTGCTAATGCTAACAATACGCACCACGCAAATTACGCACATGGATCAATAACCCTCGAATTGGGACACGGCTACAGTGTGTGTTGAGTGGTGAACAACATGGACGGAGAAAATCTTACAGACACAGAGGAACTTGTACTGAAAAGAAGAGCCGTGTCAGTTGTGTGGAAGTACTTCGGCTTTAAAAAATCTGGCGCTGATCAAACAACCGTATTCTGTAAATGTTGTCAGAATAAAGTTGTAGCCGCAGGAGGCAACACAGGCAATTTGCTTCACCACCTCCATCACAAACCTGTCCTGGAATATGAAGAATGCATGAAACTAAGATCTGGATCCTCTTCCTCGTCTGCAGGTAACGTTCAAGTTGGCGCTGCAACACAAAACGCGACTCAGACGTCACTCAAAGATGTGTTTGATAAGGGGACTGCCTACAACAATAAAAGCAAATGGTGGAACGATATTGCCAACGCTGTTATTCACTTAGACAAAGACATGGTACCACTTAGTACTGTTGAGAAAGGTGGCCTCAAGGAGATGATTAAAGCCCTGGATCCCAGATATGTTTATATGTTTTACCAAGTCGAATTTACTGCAGTAATTATTCTCTAAATTATTAGGAAATGGCATGACTAGGTGTTAACCTAGTCATGCATGACTAGGTTAACACCTAGTCATGCATGGGAAAAAAAAAATACTGTGACACCAAAATAATTTTGAAAAATACCGTGATATCAATTTTTGGTTATACCGGCCAGCTCTAGAGAGAAGCAGGTGATGGAGCCTTCACCAAAAAGTTACACAGTGCACCTTTAAAGAGGGGATATTATGCTGTTTGTTAGTTTTCTACCATTTTATAACATTGGTAAAGGGAGAAATTTAATCTGTCAACTGGACAAAGTTTATTTTCGTCAAAGACGTTTCGCAGCTCATCCAAGCTACTTCATCAGTTATGGCTAGAGTACTGGTAGACACTGCTTATATCTGCCTGAAGGAAGGAGCTAACTATAATGAAATTACTATGAAACTATCCCACCTCTTTTGTTTTCAGTTTCTGTCTTTTGTTTTCAGTTTCTGTCTGGAGTCTTGTTTAGCATACCCATTCAGTACCATAATGGGTGTTTTCACACCTCTGGACCTGGCCTGGCTACCCTATTGTTTTCTTTGTTTTCTAGGGTAGCCAGGCCATAAATCCATAATTCTCCATAAATATATACAAAGGCAGGATACAAAATGTACACAAGTTCACAAATCTGATGCAATGTGTTCAATGTCTTCGCTCCTTAGAAATCACTCACTTTTAAATTTTCCCGGATAGTTGCAGCATAAGTAGCATCTTAGAATTTCCTCTACAGTTTTTAAACCATCAACAGATGTGCAATCGTCTCACCTATGGATTCATTTTTCATTCCCACTGCTGACACTAGAGGGTGCTCCCACACCTTTTAAATGAGTATTTAGTATTTCACATTTTCTAACTTGGATGTTCAAAAGCATGTTTAAAAGGGAGTTCAAGCCATCAGAATATATAATATATATTTAAAATGACGTGTATATCATAATGTGATAAAAGCAAAAAAAAAATATATATATACAAAATATGTTTAGTTTATACATTCAGGACAGCTCAAATGTTCCATAGGTCAGAGAAAGTAACTGCTTCACCAAAGTTTAAAGTTCAAATCGAAATCTCATTATTGCATCAGTCTATATTCTATTATTGACCAAGGAAGCCTATTACCCTAATGATCCTAACAAAACCATTTATTTTGCAAAATATCTTCTGGTTTGTGGATAGTTAGAAAGCTGAAAACAATTCTGCCAATTCTGCTAAATAACTTCAGTAATGATCCAATAGGAGCTCTTTGCTGCTCTGCACAGGTAAATCCAATCTTTGTCTTTTTTGCTCCAGCAGTTGCTTAAGAAGAATAAATGCTAGATTTTATTTGTGTAAAACAAACCCATTTGAAACCTCACACATTTCGCTCAGTCCATTTAGAACGCAACTGAGAAGGCTTTTTAGCTCCTCGGCTCAAAGTGGAAGAGACGCGTGCAGCGGAGGAGAAAACAAAGACAAATCTATAGTTGGACTCTATTGCACGTGGGACCTGAAAACAGAAAACTATCCTCTACGAACTCTGTTCATAAAGAGAATAATAACTACTGTATTTAACTGAATCATTCAGAATTGTTTAACATTTTAAATGATGTTAGTGTTGTTACCTTCTCAAAAACAAACCCGGAGTTGTTTCATTCACGCATGTTTGAGTATTTGTCTACATTTACAAAGCTCAAAATGTTGTGTTCCAAATAATTCTAGTGAAGGTCTATGGAGTTTAAAAACACAGTTAGCCACTTCTTCTATTGCCACAAGACATCACAAGGTGGGACAGTGTGTTTTCTGTTTAATATATTTAATATAGATCAGAAAATAGCGTAATACTGACCCTGTATCAGATGTTTACGGTCTACAAATTTTGCTCAAATACATACAAAAAAAAAAAAAGATACAGGCTCTTTAACACTGTGTACCTTTTTAAATACAGGTGCTCATTTATAACTGGGCCTGACATGAGGCTGAGCACTGCGAGTCTCTAATTCAGGGATGAAAGAGTTCCGTCTTTTAGCGGATCTCTGTGCGCCGTGACTTTCCGCTTTTTTCATGATTGGCCACTTTCATCCCTGCCAATTCCCCCATTCAGTGTCATGTCTGAACAAATCTCTGTCACTCTGTGTGGGTATGGGTGCATGCGTGCTGCTGACGATGACCTCCAAATCACAAATATTTACAACATGAGACCGAACACACGTTTTTCCTAGAGTCTGTAAGAGCATCGCACCAGCCAAAAGGTGAGTGGGAGTTTGAGTGAAAAACAGTAACAGCTGCTAGAATGAGGTGGAGCTGCTTAAAGGGACTGTACAGTTTTTCATGTTGTAAAGTAAAATATCTTGTTCCAGTGCGCATATATTGTATAAGCAGCTCTTAGGGTCAAAATTAAACTGTTGTATTCTTTCCGTATTTAAGTGTTTTTATCGTCCACGAACCATGAGGTGACGGCAAAACTCTTCTTTGGTCTCAGAATTTCTGAAAAGAGCTTATAAACTCATTGCAGTGAATAAATGGGATACTAAGAATCTGAGGAATAACTTTGGACCACTGCAAACTTGAGAAAATGATTTTTTTTTAAAACGTTTATAAGTAAAAATCAAGTCTACAGTGGTCCCTTGTTTATTGCGAGGGTTACGTTCTAAAAATAACCTGCAATAAGTGAAATCCGCGAAGTAGGACAACTTTATATTTTACAATTATTCTACATGGTTTAAGGCTGTAAATGCCTCACCACACATATTATACACTTTTCTCAGACTGGAATTAACATTTTCTCACATTTCTCTCTTGTTTAAACACTCAAACTTTCGTAGTACTCAAGGCCCCAGGTGAGATGCATGGCCTCGCGCCGGTCATGCTGCTCTATCACGGATCGGGGCTTTAGACCTAGCCCCTCGCTGAAGCCAATAGTGTTCGTACCTGGTCGGGTGGTGAGGACTGGTGCTCAGAGGCGTCTTCGGAGCAGTGAACCGTGTCAGCCAGTTCGGCACTGTTAGCGGTGGCCTGAGTCTTGCCCAAAATGATATCCAGGTCGCTTTCCACTCAGCTTTCGCACATGGATGTTTTGTTCCAAAACAAAGCATATAAAGCACGTGTGCCCCCTTCCCCCACGCTTCACAATTAATACATTTTGTTGAAAATCTACAAGTTTGAGTGTTTAAACAAGAGAGAAATGTGAGGAAAAACCAGTCTGAGAAAAGTGTATAATAAAAAAGTGTAGTGAGGCGTTTACAGCCTTAAAACATGTATAATAATTGTAAAATATAAAGTTGTCCTACTTCACGGATTTCATGTATTGCAGGTTATTTCTGGAACCTAACCCCAGCGATAAACGAGGGACCACTGTATAGCAAGAGACCACTGTATTGCCTTTAATGTTTAAAGGTGCAGTGTGTAACTTTCTAAAGGTGGCACGTTTACCTGCAGGATTCCATGGAAACAGAAAGTTTAAACCATACTTTTCATTCTTTATGGAGGTAGATACATTTTAAGCCCTACTGTGGAATATTATTACCAAAGAAACAACATTTCCATGGAAACAAGCAGGAGGAAGCTCTAATGCAAGCCAGGGTTGTGGTTGCAAGTCTGCTTAAAGTTACATGCTTTTATTCTACTTTATTTTTTCACATATACTGTGTCGTAAATGCCAACCTTAAATGCGAACCTGTTTGGATCTATGTGAAGTAGAGATGCAAATTATCGGTTAATTCATTAACTGATAGTTGATTGACCTTATCGATCGATTAACGATTAACTGATAAGCGGCGTTTTTCACCTGAATTTTAGTGTTTCAATAAGGTCTTTAAGAATATAAGCTATAGTAACATAACACTGAGTCAAAAATATATCATAGCATTATTATATTGTATATTCCTCAATTAATTATTCCTTAGTAAAAAGCAGACAAATGTATTGATGCTGAATAACAAAATACAGTAATCCCTCGCTCGATCCATTTTTTTTTTTTTTTATAGTGTAACATTGTGTTCTGTCCTGATTGGCTAAGAGACTAGACCAGGACTGAACGTGGACTGGACCAGGTCTGAACCAGGTCTGGACCTGGACTGGACCGGGACTGGACCGGGTCTAGACCTGGACTAGACCAGGATTAAACCACCACGTGCTGCTGCTGGTTTCGCCGCGGCCCGCGCTCCGAGCCGCAGACCAGCCGCGCGGGGCTCGGCGCTCGGCGAAACCAGCAGCAGCGGCGGCACGCATTCCGGGTTAGATCTCGCCTCGCGCGTACACCCGGGGCTGCTGAGCAGTGCCGTTGGCGCCTGCGGTCGGCTGTGAGTCGAGCTTGGCGCAGCGCGGTTGCCTTGTTTCATGACCGCGCGGGTCCGCGGTTAATTACAATTAATGCATTTTGATCGACCAACGTCTTAATCGACAATTAACTGTTAATCGATTAATTGTTGACATCCCTAATGTGAAGTGTCTTTGAGTGTCATGAAAAGCGCTATAAAAGTACTATGTATTATTATTATTAAATTGTATTTTATTGTGGTTTAGTCTTTTCATTTCAATTTGCTTTAAATAGGAAAGTTATTGGCAAAAGGAGAAATTCAATGTGTCAACTGGACAAAAGTTTATTTGGTCGAATACGTTTCGCAGCTCATCCAAGCTGCTTCTTCAGTTTTGGCTAGAGTGCTGGTGGACACTGCTTAAAACTGCCTCCAGGGAGGCGTTAACTACAATGAAATTACTATGAAACTATCACACCTATTTGTTTTCAGTTTCTGTTAGTTAAGTAAGCCCATTCATTATGCAGTGGGAGTGGGCTCTTGTTAGCATAGCTATTCAGGTTTATAATGGGTATTTTCACACCTCTGGTAAGTTATTCTATTAAGTTCTGAACAGCCACACCTCTGACAGTCTGCCTCTGGGCGCATGTGACTACAGACTGAACAGACTGACAGAGTATAGAGAGTGAGGAGCTATGAATTATACACATAGTTAAGTGACTGAGTGTCTAGATAAAAGTAATGCATTATTATTGTGTGAAAGAACTGGTCTGAGCTAAATATTAATGTAAAATTCATTCATTTTTAAATGCTATTTTGGTTATGTAATACTTCTGAAGTGCTTTAAAACTTGAGCTGCTTTGAGAAGAACTTTTTGTTTGAGTTAAACTTTTTTTCCTTTTGGCAAGAACAATATAGTTAAACTTTTTAAAAATGTCACAAAACTTCATTAAAGTTCTTTTTTTATTATGAAAATGATGTATGTGTCCTTTGTTCTGATCAGCTTGTGCTCACTGTCTTGCACATCTGTTATGCTATTTATTATTAGAACTAATCTGTATTATTGCTACAAATCAGTGTTTTTATGTTTTTAATTTTCAGTGAGGTAACATCAGGACAGACTGACTACGATCCTTCCAGACCAAACTACCACCCCATAAACCACGCCTGTTGGAAGCATGGACAAAAGTGAGTGGGAATCACTGACGAACTGGGACAAAAAAACGGCCCTGGCATTTTGCACCTACAAGTGGCCCCGTACCGCTTGTAGGTGCAAAATGCCGAGGGGGGGGTCTGACAACGCCAGACATGAAGCATTTATACACACGCAGTACCATACATTATGCTCTGATTTACCCAGTGCTTCTCAGTTATTTTCTGTGACGCCCACCTAGGATGAAGAAAAAAATTTCACGCCCACCTCCCTGCGCGAGACTATAAATAGTATTTGTCTACAAAATTGTTATTAGTACACCTCTGCATAACATTGTTTCCTTTTATGAACATTAAAAACAAAAAAGAAACTTCCAACAAAGGACTCAAATATTGTGTTTTCAATGCATCTTTGTGCATATTTGTTTACATTTTACAGAAACAAAACTTAAAACTACACTGCATAAACTAAAAGCCCTGAAAAAATCGCTCTCCTTGTGCCGCTGATGCATCAGCTTCTGTCGGACTAAAGGGCACGACTCAGTGGAATATACATGTTTTTTCTGTGACAGAGGATGTCCTGCTGATGGTGAGTCTGTTCTGTATATTGCATATTTAAGGTTGCCGACCCCTGCCCCAGAGCGACAATGAGAGCACCACTGCCAACTACTGTTGTTGATGTGCAATTACACTTAGTTCTAGTACAGTACGGCAAAAAAGCATGTTTCCCAGGGTCACACGTGCCCCCCCTGGCATCACACCATGCCCCCCCCCAGGGGGGCCTGCCCCGCTATTTGAGAAGCACTGGATTAACCCATCAATCGTGACTTTAGTCCACAACCACAACATGCCAGCACAGAACTGCGCAGAATAAAATACCAAAACAGTGGGCTACACACACAAAGCACATCAGGTAACAGCGGCAGACATCAGCCCCATTAATTAAACAACTGCATTAAAATCATGGAAATCAATGCTCAACCCAGCCATAATAAGAAAAAAAAAGTCTTACCTTCATGCCGTTAATAAATGCTGTTCTCCGCAACCTGATCGCTCCCCCCTTGTGTCGTTTAGTGCCTCCTCTTTGATTCATTTTACTAAACTATAATGCTAAGTATCCGAGCGTCAGTCTATCTCCTCTTCTACTTTAACTAACTTGACCACACCACCACAATCTTCACCGTTCTATTTCTCATGAAAGTGATTCAACGTTGTGTTGTACTAACTTCCTCGAAAAGGTTTACTATTGTCTTTCGTATAAAGTGTTTTCCACTTCATATGCAAGCGCTACCGATTCCTTGGTAGCAACTCCTGCCGTGATTGGTCAATTCTTGGTAGCAACTCGGGGGGAATTTCCCATAAGGCAGTGCTTTACTTCAGTTGTCACAAACAAATACAAAATACAGATATATTTGTTTTATTTCAAACTGTGCACATTTTTAACATCGTTGGAAGAAATATCCCAGCAAAATAAAATAATGTAAAACCTTAAACACATCATCACGGTGCCACCGTCACTGTAATATATATGTAGTTGTAAGTGGTATAAATACCGAACGGGTCCTTTTAAATTACAGCAATTGGGCGGAATTTTTAAGATGATGGAGGCACGTAACGACCGAATACCTAGCGGGTGGGCTGAGGCAATGCGGTTTCGGGGCCGCGGTGGGCATTGTCGGGGCCGCGGCCCTTCTGGCATGTGCCCAAATGCCAGACCGCCCAGTCCGTCACTGGTGGGAATTGTCATTAATTATAACAATTTAAGCTATTTTGCTGGTCATTACATTTCTACTTAATGGTCCTATATTACACAATTGATTCTTGTGAGCTTTAAGCCATGTTATAATGTTGTTACTTGTTACCTCCTCAAAAACAGACTTGGAGTTGTGTTTTGTTTCATTCACACATGCTTGAGTAACCCTTTATTATTAGTCTACTTCTCCAAAGCTCAAAATGCTCTGTTCCACCCTGTGATGTCAAGTAGTGGTAATTTTCAATTTAACTTTAATATTAATATTATTACTTGTATATAATTTGAAGAGCATTTTATTAGCTTTGTGGGTTTTTTTGGCAAGTAGCCACCTGCCATTTGAAAGATTGATCATTTTAGCTCAGTATTGTGAAAATTTCCAGAGCCAAGTCCCTCTTATGTAAAGTTCAGCTCCTGTACCTGAGCCCAATGTGATTTTTGAAAAGGACACTAGCTGTGTTTAGCTCGGGGCTTTAATAATTCCTGGTGGCAGTTTTTTGTCCGGTTGGCTCTTGTCCTTTTACAGTGACCTTTAGCTCCTGGGCCCTGTGTTTTTCCTCACATTTTGATAACTCCGCTGGTCAGACCACATCTCCGTGTAGCGCTAATTGGTCTTTGCGGAGAACAGCTGACTTAGCCTAATGGCGTGAATATTAAAATTACCTTTGTGCTAATGCGAGGATGCTAACGACATGCTAATCTGACTGTTCCAGAGTACCGTATCTGGCTGTGGCGCGGACCTTTGAGAGAATTGAAGAGGATTCAGGCAGGTGAGTCTCACACACGCTTAACAATAAGTCAGTTTGGTTTTGAGATGCAGTGATTCTGTTCTGATCAGTTTACAAATATACAAAATAAACATTGGTCATATGTACCAGTGTTTATGGAGGTAAAGTAGTTTTTGTTTTTTAGACTTAAACAAACTACTGCTCCACAAGGGAAATGTTTTGGACACAGTTGCTCACACACAGTAACAAAGAGCAAAATATAAATTGTAATGATAAATTCTAAATAAGCAGCAAAAATGGCGACAGGTGTTAAATAAGACATAATTGTTATGTATATAAGTAGGGGTGTGCAAAATAATCGTCATGACAATGCATCGCGATACTAACTTTCACAATATACTGCATTGATTCTTGATGCCAAAAATCGAGTATTATTAATTAATAATTTAATATTTAATAATAAATAAATAAATTATTAGTTGTTGTTTTTTTTTAATAAATCCTATGCACTTTTTTCTTTGTGAAAGGGTATTGTTTGTTATGATGGTAGCTACCTCCAAAATGGCAAATGTTTGAACATAATGTTTTGTTTTAGAAAAAATCCTATGCACTTTTTTTGTTATTGGTTTGATTTATTTGTTTTTGTTATTCAATAAATTCAGTTATGAATTGAGTTGCTCAGAGTTCTGTATCAATTGAAGACACTACCCAGATACACAGCCACTGATATTTAAGTTATCCTCTTTTTTTGACACATTTTCACTGTCGAAGTATGTCGAATATATTGCAATGCATCGCAATAATTCAAGTATCGTGATGCATCGTGATAGTATCGCATCGTGGCATATCAATCGTGATTCGAATTGAATCGTGACTTCTTTGCCAATACCCACCCCTATATAACTAATAAAATATAGAAATATAGTTATGCAAATGTATCTCATCTATGTACAAGATGTAAGGAGAAACAGTGCAAAGATTAAATAGTGATTGACATGACAAAGGGCTTTATTATAGCTAATAATTCATAAAATGATAACAATCCATTACTAGCATTGATGAATAGCTCTGGAAAGCTGCTCAAACAGGGAATTCCCACTTGTGAACTGAGAGATGTTTGAGGGACTCCCACTTCACATGAGATAAAATGGTGTGTTACAACAATCACCACAAAAAGTAGATCTGGGGCTAACCACTAAAACAATGTAAATTTTTGGTGGAGGTTAAAGGTCTATATTCTGCAAAAAATGATTCTTGTGATGTTTAAGCCATGTTCTAATGTTGTTACCTCATTTAAAATATACCTGGATTTGTGTTTTGTTTCATTCACACATTTAACTAATTCTTTATTAGTCTACATCTCCAAAGCTCAAAGTGCTCTGTTCCACTTTATGATGTCATACAGGGGTAGTTTTCAAGTTAAAGCCCCAGTGTGTAGGATTCGTGGCGCATAGGTGGATGGTGCTATTGCACTTTCTGTTTTAGCTACGGCAGACCTCGAGGGTCACCCGGGCACGCGCACGAGCCGCGCGCCGCTACTGTAAATAAAACGTGGTCCCGTTTTTTGTTTTGTTTTGTTTTCTCATGAAAACACACATTCCCGATCGTGTACCATGACACTCTACACATCAAATGAAACCTTACAGTCTCCTCTTTTTGACTATGCAATTCATTTCCCTGCACAATAATCACTCCCCGAGCACATGGGGCTTTTATACGGAAAAGCACAAAACGAGGCTTACCTTAGAATGCTTTGCACAGGTCAAACTCTGTATTTCACCATAAACTTGCTCTCAATTTGTCCGTAAGGATCCAGCGAATAAAATCCAGTAAAACAGTGTAGTCCAAAACACGTGTTAGATCCATTACGACGTCTGATCCGGCAGCATGCTTGTGTTGTTTACCCAAAACCACGAGCCTTGCCGAAGGCGAAGGCGGAGCCCAAATGTCCTTCTGCGGCTCTCGTATTCAAAATGGCTGTACTCTGCATGGGGAAGATCCCCCTTTTATGTGACTATATCTAAATCCAAAAGAATACTTTGATTTCATGATGGAAGTGAAAAGGCTTGGAAAACACTGTATTTTTGAATGGGTATCTTCAATTTCAGTAATTAACGGGTAAAAATCTTACACACTGTCCCTTTAAGAGCTACCTTTTTATCTAGTTTTGTAGAGACTGGCAATTCATCCATCCATCCATTTTCTTCCGCTTATCCGGGTTCGGGTCGCGGGGGCACCAGCCTAAACAGATCTGCCCCATGACGCCAATAAGGACGATGTAACTGGCCTTGCTGTGTTTCTCATTATAGGGCCTTCTGAACCGCTCTTAGTCTGACCCGTCTCCCACACTGTAAGTTCTAATAAGTTGACTTTACTTAGAAAAAGTGAGGAAACTGATTGCCTCAAAATTTCTAAGTAGCTCATAACTTTTAAGTGTGTAAAAACAAACTGTTACAGACTACTAACTGTGTAGTAATATCAACTTAAAATTGCGAGTAGGCTTGACTACTAAAATCAGTTTAAGCAACTAAAGTATTTCAGTTTTGCCAACTCAACTGATCACAGTAATGTATACTCAAAAAATTAGTGTTGCTTACAAAGCCAAATGTTGACATTACTTGAAAAAAATGAGGAAGCCGACTGCCTCAAAATTTTCTAGTAAACTGAACTAAAATTATCCATCCATCTTCTTCTTCCGCTTACTCCATTTCTGGGTCGCGGGGGCAGCAATCCAAGCAGACCTGCCGCCCATGGGTGGTGTGTTCACGAAATGACCCACCACCCATCATGTTTATTTGAACATGATGCACTGTAACTTTTACACTGAACAGTGGCATGTTAAAAATTAAAACAAAAAAGAAACTGCGCGTGATCACACGTACCTGCTCTCTCTACTCATGTTTTTAAGTGTAGATTACTAAACATTTATGAGTTATGAGTCATTTACCAAAATGTTGGCATAACTAAATTAATCAAAGTAAGCTGGGCAAAATGTGTTACTTGAGTTGAAATAACTTGGTTTTATAAGTAAGGAACTCAGTTTCTTTTTACAGTGCAGGACCTGTTTGCCTTGGGTGACCCTACCACGGGCATGAAGCCCCCGATAACATACTGTAGCTCCCGGGAGGATTCAGGCACTCAAACCCCTCTACCATGTTAAAGATCCCATGACATGGTACTTCTTGATGCTTTTATATGGCTCCTTAATGGTTCCCTAATACTGTAAATGAATCCTTCTTCAAAATCAGCACTCAGTGCATGAGAAACAGAGATAAGATGTCCAGTTGACAAATTGAACTTCTCCTTTTATCAAGATGAGAAAGAGTATTTTTTTTCTCTCTGAACACTCCATAATGGGCGTTGTTCCTTGAATGGAAATGAGGGGAAAAGAGCTAGCCAATAGTAGAGGGTGGGGGCGTGGCCAAACTCTCCGCTCTCGGTTCTGAGCGCTCAGCTGATCCATTTCCTTGTTTTTGCACGGGGGGAGAGATTTGAAGCGTTCCATTGAAAAATAAACACATTTCCACAGAAAATAAAATTAAACCACTGCTGTTCAAAGGTCCAGAGGCTCAGATAAAGGACTTCCGAGCCTAGAAACACTCGGACGTGCCTCCAGGCAAATAAAAAAAAAACGCATTTCGCATTGCCTAGCGCATTCGCAGTCCAAACTCTCTGGGCGTGATTTACAGAGACGCTGAGTTCAGACAGACGGGGGTGGAACTGCATTTGCATTTCTTTTTTCGATCTGACGTCAATAAGGTGCCTTGTTCAAAATCGCCCGTTTGAGCTCCGATTTTTTGTAATGCAGAAAAGGATCGCAAATGCTCAGTTTAGACATTTCGCAACTTTTAACCATGGGGGGGGTAAACAGGGTAGGGGAGCTCAGATTAACGTTCAAAAACCTCAGAAAGTGAAAATTTCATGCCATGGGACCTTTAAGGTGGCAGTTCAAGGAGGGGAGATTGGCAATTCCTGTGCTGAAATTGTCCAGATGATTCTAGAATTAAGATGTATGGACTTTAGAAACACAGTGGAGCACTTCCCGTACTACCACATGATATCACAAGGTGGAATTATAATAACAGATAGAACAGTATTGGTTATTCAATATTCTAGAGAATCTCTTCACTCACATGCTTACAGGATGTGAATGAAAGTGATTTAAGCATTTCACATTTTTGTTGTTGTCATAGTATTTATAATTGTACGATTCTCTATTTTTAACAAAAAACTCTATTGCTCTCTGCCTAACTATTACCACAGTGTTGCTTTTGTTATATTTCTACATTGTTTTGTTCAGTTTCACATTATTTATTTAGTAGTAAATTCCCAATCCTCCTTTACTCCAAAAGCCCGTATAACCCAGTGTTCTGTGAGTTTCTGGTTTAACATAATTGGAGCAAGGTTTTTATGAGCACTGTAGTGTAGAAATATGGTTCCTTTTTGAGTCTAGTGAAGTAAAAATAATGGGTTTCTTCAATGGCTCCATCTTCAAGGTGCTTTTGAAGTCTTTACGGAAGATAACTTTGCACCTTTTAATTGAGCACATACTAAAAATGATATGAAATGGAAATTGGTTTCATAAGGTCAAAGACAGAATCTAGAGTCTTAAATTAAAAACTTTCTCTATTTTTTAACTAAATTTGACTTACTATCGTTAAAAGTGGGCTACCTGACTTTTTGACTGCAAATGAAGGATGTATATATTTTAAATCTGTCTAGTCCCTAGTGTGCATAAATCCTTTGGTACATCATTAAGGAGAGTATAATGCAAACAAAAACAGGCCAGAAGAGGTTTTAGATGTCATCCATGCATGTTTGGGTAATTTAACGATCTCTCCTGGACCCTCTTCAAACTCTGCTTACGGTTAGTTGTAAGATTCTGTCCACCCGCAAGCCTATGTCACCTGTGCTCCCACACGACAGTTCTTCATACAAAAAAATGATACAAAACTGTACACGGCAAATTGACAAACCTGATGCGATTGTGTAGTAGTTTCATTAGTGGGATGCTCGCTGATTGTTGTGATGGCCCTCTGAAGGGGGAGTGACGTCATACAAAGAGCGGGAGACGGAGGACTCAGACCAATCACACTGTTCCTTATACCTTTTGTTTCACTTTTCTAACAGGTATCCACACTTCAAACTCTGACTCCTATAGCCAGTTTTTTGTAATCAGAAGCACCTGGCTGTAATCAGGGCAGTTCTGTGTGATGTCACCAACTACTGGAAATTGCAGAGGCCACTGAAGGCAGCACTAACTTTGATTTAGGCATTTTTGACCAGAGAGCTGCAAATTTACCTAGTTTGTACTAAAATTGCCAAAAAACTACTAAGAACAGTAGCTAATGCTATTACACTGTAGACACATTTTATGAGCAATAAAAGTGGGTTGAGTGTTCAATTCCACTTAAAGGTGCATTGTGTAACTTTTGTGGCGGAGGGTCTGTTATTGCTTTGTCTGGAATGTTCCACAGAATGGCATTAAACAGCTCTACCTAATATTTATGGTTGGTTTGGTTTTATAGCCCAAAATGCCAAGAAAAACAGACATTCTGACTGAGCGGGGTCGCCTCTCTTCAGATCTGACCTTTTAACTTGGTCTGGTTTGGTTTCCATGAAGATGGAAAGTTTCACCGCCTACTCTGAAACATTCTAGACAAAGCAAATGGAGGAAAGTAACTTTTCCACCAGAAAAGTGTACCATTAAATAAATCTATACTTCTACAAAATAAATAAATAAAATAAATAAATGCCTAGAACACAATCTATTAAAGGTACAACTAACTAACTTTTCTGTTAGGTTCATCACCGGCTCTTCTCATGTTCCACAGTATGGCATTAATGCATCTGTCTAGGGTTAATTGTATTTTTGATGTTTATATTAATGCTTTATTAACTCGAAATACATAAATTATATACCATGCACGGGGGTAGTCTCTAACCTGTAACTTTACCTAGCCATGAAGCATTCATCAGTTTAATGCCATAATAATAAAAGCAACAAAGGTTGCATAAGAAATACAAAGAAAAGGAAAAATTGCATGGACCTGTTGGAAGGCAACAGCAGGCACGCAGATCAAGTGAATGAAATGGAGCTGTATAGGAGATGTAAAATGGCAGATGTCCATGTTGTATAATATGTTTTTGCTTTATAAAATGTCATAAAGAGACAGTGGCTTATCCACTCTAACAGATCTCACCCCTGGCCTTAACCCTATGGCTACATTTTTCATTGAGCTCTGTTTACTTCTAATGTGAATTGCATTTTGTCATTTTCATTTTCAGGCTCAGAAACATCGAGACTCTCTCCAATTTCTTCCGTTCAGTGCTGCTGCTGTCTCCAGGTAAACACAAGTCTCAATTAATCACAACTTTATTATACTGCAGTCTGTGTGCTCAACATAGAGCTTCATACACTGTAACGTATTCTAAAGGGGCCAGGCTGACACCTATGAATGCATTTAAAGGGCCTTATGCTATTTCCTGACCTATGTTATAATGTTGTTTCCTCATCACAAACAAACCTGGAGTTATGTTTTTTCATTCACACATGTTTAACACACAAACCCTGCATATTTAGGCAGAATTTTTTCTCTAAAACTGAAAACACTCTGTTCCACCTTGTGATTTCATGTAATGCAATACAGGAAGTGCTCAATTGTGTTTTTAAACTCCATACACCTACACTAGAATCATTGGTATAATTTAACAGTTAACTTGAAAACTACCACTTCATGACATTACAAGGTAGACCAGAGCATTTTGAGCTTTGCTGATGTAGAGAGGCAGTAAAGGGTTACTCAGACATGTGTGAAAGAAACAAAGCACAACTCCAGGTAGTATGTTTTTGGTTAGGTAACAGTATAATAACATGAATGAGGAAATGGTGTCATATAGGCCCTTTAAATGCATTCATAGTTGTTAGTTATGTGTATATAATTTTTTAAAATTTTGATAACCAAATAATGTACGCAAACATCTGCCTAATTTTTTTAATTATTCATGGTATTGCTGCCCCTCCTATGAGAAGGTTTGTTACGCTGACCTCTGAAAAAACATCTCGAGTCACTAGGGCGACCTCTAGAGGAGAGTGCAGTGCTCCAAAATGTAGGACTTCTTTTAGTAAAACTGCTTTCTCTTTTATTGCCATGAGTCAGTGGAATCGTTTGCCAAATGAGATTATAACATGTATAAGTTTTCAGACGTTTGCACATCAAACAAAGAAATGGCTAATATCAAAGCAAATTTGCACTCATTAGTGATGAATGTGTGTGTGTGAGGTTAGGACTGTTGAGTGTGTGTATGGATGTATAATGATGGAATTTTTTTTTTTTTTTTTTAAATGTTTTAGAAATGGCATAGTGATGGTTGTAATTTTATCTGATATGTATGCACATATGTGATTATTCTTATGCACTGGTCTATCACCCATTTACAATCTCTGTCATAGTATATTTCATTAACATCAACCTGTCCCGGGACGACAGGTGGAAATTAGCATTTTTGCTATAACCTGGCACCATGCATCTTTCTTTTGTTTATTTCAAAGGTCAATGAAATGTTGTGCACTGTCCCTGTGCAAATAAATAAACCATACCAAACCATAATATAGAGCCTTGATAATATATAGGCAGTGTCCACCAGCACTCTGACCAGAACTGAAAAAGCAGCTTGGATGAGTTGCGAAATGTATTCGATGGACTTCTGTCCAGTTGACAAATTGAATTTTTCCTTTTGCCACAGCCGTAATAATCTGCGAGAATGAGACAAGACAAAATTTTGACATTCTTTATAATCAAAAAATGCAGTGCAATTCAGTTCCCAGGTTTGGTCTCACCCTTTTCGATTTACTTAAATATTTTTGCTGTCATTGTAGCACTACTTTTTAGGATTACAGCTTGTCAAAAAATGTAACTCATCAGTACCTCATTTTGTTATTGAGTCCAGACATAAAAACATGAAAAATAAATCTCACAAGATAATTTTTAGCATGTGTGCACAATCTCGGTTGCAAGATCTTGTGGCACGAGATCTTGTCCTGTCCCTAGGGAAATCCTTATTTGATACTTTAAGTGTATGCTATGAAAACAGAGGGGAGGGGGAGTTCATGTTGTTTATTTTGAACTGAAGCTGATGTTAAAAAAAAAAAAACACCTTTAACTCTAAGAGAGGAGCTTATTCCACCTGGAGTCACGGTAAATGAACCCCTCTGTTTTCTGACACTTCTATTTCTGAGTCCAGGCTGATACACAGTGTGAGAGGAGTCTATTTTAGGCTCAGTCCAATTTTGGAGCTGACAAAGGGAGAAGTTCTTTTTTCTATGCAAACACAGCTCTGGGGCCTTTGTTGTTCAAACTTCACCATGGCTCAAATTACACAACTTTTATGAAAACTGCCCAGGCTGGAGACAGTATCATAGTAAGTGATTTATGATTGTAAAACATGATTAAGACCACAATTGATACTTTGCAGCTGATGTAATCAACATTCCCTGGGTGTGGCATGAAAATCCCTCACCTTTTGGCGAAATTCACAGTTTTGAAGTCAAAATAGGTGACCTACGTGAATCGTGTAGATCCGAGGAGAAAAAAAAAATGGGGGGGGGTCGAGTCGGGAGGTCGGGAAAATATTAATTGACTGAGCATGTCCCCGCATGTTCGGAGGGCCGAACTGCGTTCCAGCTTCCAATCATGTTTCAGCATAATTACGCACCGATCCCGCTCCCGCCAATCATGACAATTAGCGCTGTTGTGTTTGTGCCTGTTCGCCAGTAAGCTGTGAGCAAGCCTCGTGAATAAGTATGCAGCATTTCATGAAACTGTACTTGTCGCGGGTTTTCATGAAACTGGAGAAAATCCTTAACTTGCTGTGTAAATGCTACGTAAGAAGGAACTCTCGCCTTGGGACACGGGATACGTTCGGGATACGTTAGGGATACGTTCGTTTCTCCGGAGCTCCGGATAATTAAAGTCCGGGGATATACGCGACACGCGGATACACATGGATACGCAAACTATCGGACAACACCACAAACTGTTACAACGGCGTGACCGCGTTCTTATGGGGTGAGTCATATTATCAGATTATTTCTGCATCAAAGGGACAGATTATCTGAAAGCGGGGGCCTAAACCGGGACTAAACCAGGACTAAAGTAAAGCCGGACTAAAACAGGACTAAACTGGGACTAAACCAGGTCTAAACCTGTGTGTGTGTGTGTGTGCGTGTGCGTGCGCGCGTGCGTGCATGATAACATATTCTGTGTATTGAATTCTTCAGATGTTCTCAGATTTCCATGTGTAAGGCATTGTTGGAAAGCTTAGAATCTACACTTTCAGAATCTGTGAATAACTCTCACCTTTTTCACCCCTGACCCGTTTTCATGCCTGTATAGGCTCTACTCTGTTTGACCAGACTTAAAGAATTGGCTTCTGTCAGGCTGTTGCATTTTATTATTTACTGAGGCTGTGGCTGAATCCACACTTTTCCCTACTTAGGGCATCATTTAGGGGTCATGCCATTTTAATGATGTCCAAATATCCAGCAGATGAATAAATAGTGCACTAAAAATTTCTCACAATGCACCTGAAAAGTTGGACAGTGAGCACAACATTTGTGAATGAAGCAAATGAAGCTCTGGTTTATGGCCCTGTAAATCCTGATTCTGAATAAAACACTCTTAAATAAACGGTTATGCTATAAAGATGCTAGCACAAGGTGCTAGTATCAGCTGCTTACCTCAGCTTGAGCTGTTAAAATTTCCACATCTCAGATAAAAAGCATTGTTATAATTAGTCCATAAATACTCGTGCCAGTCTTATTTTTTTATTTTATTTTTGAGTTTAGTCTTTAGACTTTTCTCACTCAGACGCCAGAGTCACATGACCTGAATGTTATGAGCTGAGTGTCTGACTCTCTCTGTGAATGAGTGCACTGTATAGTCCTCTAAATGGTGCGGAAGAATGCAGCGAATGAGGGGTTTGGGGCTGGGGGAGATATCCTGCATATCCTGTTGAATTGGGGGTTACCCGGTTGCATTGTGGGATACCTGACCCTCCTCCTCTGCTGTAGATGACCTGCTGTGCTGTGTGTACCTGTGCTTAAACCAGCTGGGCCCCGCTTACCTGGGGATGGAGCTGGGAGTGGGAGAGACCGTGCTCATGAAGGCCGTGGCCCAAGCAACAGGTGAGTGAGAAAACTAATAAAACATGAAATGTGTTTAAGACCAAATAGGGGCACGTCTTGGGTAATAAAATACAGGATCTTTCATAGTTTCTTGTTTTGTCTGTAGGTCGTCAGTTGGATAAAATCAAAGCGGAAGCTCAGGAGAGGGGTGACCTGGGGCTGGTCGCTGAGAGTTCTCGGAGTAATCAAAGGATGATGTTTCAGCCAGCGAGTCTGACCGCCACCGCCGTGTTCAAGAAGCTGAAGGAGATCGCAGCCATGAGCGGAAACTCTGTGAGTCTGTTCTCAATCACACATGTAGATTTATTTTGAAGAGGGGTACACTTGTATGGGGTGTTAATTGCTAAAAAAAATAACATATTTAGATCATGTTACCTTTGTTGCTTTGAAAATGCTGTATTCACTGAAAAAATGTACATGGTAGAACCATGGTAGAAAGATCAGAAAAGTTTAGTATGAGAGCCCATATTATGCTATTTTCTGATCTATGTTGTAATGTTGTAATGTTGTTTCCTTATCACAAACATACCTGGAGTCGTGTTTTGTTTTATTCTCATGTTTAACACATAAACCTGGCATATTTAGGCTGGTTCTTCTCTCAAATGGAAAACACATTCAAACTGCTTCTTCAGTTCGTTTGTCCAGTTGACAAATTGAATTTCCCATTTTGCCTCGTGATGTCATATGGTAATACAGGAAGTGCTCCATTGTTTTTTTTAAACTCCGTACAACTTGATTAGGAATTACTGCATTTTGAGCTAGGGAGATGACAGACTAATAATAAAAAAGGGTTTCTCAAACATGTGAATGAAATAAGAAACAACTCCAGGTATGTTTTTGATGAGGTAACAAAAAAAAACTCACAAGAGGCAGATTAGTGTAATATAAGACATTTAATGAAGGGATGGAATATTAATTGCATTAATAACATATTTTCTAATCGGTACAATTGCTATAGTCCTTTAGTAGCTTAATGGATCGTAAAAAAAATGATTTGTCTATTTTATAATGATATTTGATATTATGATATGACTTATTCAGAAAGTGTGTGTACTGGAACAAAAAATGTCTTTAGTCAATGATAGCTCTAATCATTACTGTTCTATAACATCTGCGTTAACTAGAAAATAATGATCTTTTCCTTTATAAAACAGATTCTCAGATAGGAAACTATTTTGACTATTTCTTCATTCCCAGAGAACCTCTAAACCTTTATGTATTGCAGCTGCTCATTTTGTTTAACCCAAGCCCACAGTCTGCAGGCAGTCAAACCATTAACTTTTCAATGTTAGCCTGTGTCATACTAGCATCTGTCATGTGTATATTTCCCGTGTGTGCTTGGCAGTGACCTCTCTTTTTTGCATTCTCTCTGCTTCTGCTCCTCTGTGAATCTCATTTTCCGTCATTCCCCTCAGGCCATGAATAAGAAAATTGACATCATCAAAGGGCTTTTCGTGGCCTGCCGTTTTTCTGAAGCGCGCTACATCATCAGGTAAAACGCATATCACACCATATATATATATATATATATATATATATATATATATATATATATATATATATATATATATATATATATATACACACACACACACACATACACGCGCACACACACACATATGTCCGTGTGTGTTTGGCTATGTGAGTGTGTTTGTGTGACATACACTGAGGCTGCACTGCAAAAAAGGTTATCTGCATCAATTAGAATGACTACAATCAAGGTTAGAATATGTGGTACATTTTTATAATGGCAACATATGCATGAACAAAGTACATATAACATTTCATGTTTTCCTCTCTTAGTGGGTTGTGAACCCCTTCCCAGGGAGGCATCCAGGAGGCGTCAGAACTGCCCTCCCCTCAACGCTTTGTGTTATAGTTATAGTTAGCTTTATTGTCGCATTCTGCCATATGTACACGACATACAGTGAATCGTAATTTTGTTTATCCCTAGCCAGAATGGCCAGGGAGGGGCTGCTGCGCATGCGCGTGCTGCCATCTTCTTTCATCAACTTTCTTTCCACCTGGAGGAGCAGCAGCTCTACTCCAAGCTCCTCTCGTGTGACTGAGGTCTTTACCCTGTCCCTACCCTATCCCTTCAGAGGAAACCCATTTTGACCACTTGAATCCTCCATCTTGTCCTTTTAGTCGTTACCCAAAGCTAATGATTTTGCCTTCGGACTCTGCTCCTTCACCACAATCCTCCAATACAGTCAGTCAATCACTACAGTCAATAATTCAGGCTTAGACAAACTTGACAGGGAACAAAATGGCAACAATTTCTCATTTGTTTGATATTTTTACTTTAAATGCATCAAATAATCTTGTTTAAATACATCTTATCTTGTCAAAAACAACTCAAATGATCTATAATCTTCACTTTACTTGTCACATATTTGTTTTGCAGTGCAGGTGTATTGGTAAGGCTGAAGGCTGTTTGGTGGCAGCAGGTGTGTACAGCCATGAATACTAAAGAGGGTGGGTCTTTGTTTTTGATTGACAGGTCGCTGGCTGGGAAACTAAGAATAGGCCTGGCAGAGCTGAGCATTCTGTCTGCATTAAGCCAAGCTGTGTGTCTGACCCCACCTGGACAAGGTAAAATCTACACTCAAAATGCCATGTAGTATTTTAAACTTGTCACTCAAAAGCTTTTCTCCTGTTTGAAACTAACCCATCTCTTTTGAAAGCCTGGAGAAATTCTTTGTTGAGTTTTCATGGACATTAAAGGTCCTATATTTAAAAAAAAAATAGAAAATTTAATAAAAATAGACCGGGAGTGGTGTTTTGTTTCATTTACACATGTTCTGGGTTATTGGTCTGTCTACATCTCCAAAGCTCATAATGCTCTGTTTCACCTTGTGATGTCATGAAGTGGTAGTTAACTTTTAGCTGTATTTTACCTTTATTTCATTATCAATTGGCAATTCCAGATCTAAAATCCAAATTAATTATCCAAATTCTAGTGAATGTGTATGGAGCATAAAAACACAATCGAGCACTTCCTGTATTAGAAGGTGAAACAGTGTGTGCTTTTTCAGTTGCAGAAAAGAACTCCTAAATATGCGGGGTTTGTGTGTTAAACATGTGTGAATGAAACAAAATACAACTCCAGATGTGTTTATGATTAGGAAACAACATTAATAATAGATTTGATTTGAAAGCGCGTTTCAGGACACCCAAGGACACTGTACAAAACAAAGTTAAAAACATTGCAAAATACAAAGATAAAAACCGCGATACAAAAGAGAAGATTGTGAAAGTGACTGTTATGTGGTGTAGGATTGTCTGAACAGGTGTGTTTTGAGTCTGGATTTGAAAAGAGGAAGAGAGTCAATATTGAGAAAGTCAGGAGGGAGAGAGTTGCAGAGCAGGGGAGCAGAGCGGCTTGAAGGCTCTGCCCCTCATCGTCACGAGACGAGCAGAGAGCTGGAGAGAGGAGGAGGAGCGGAGGAAGCGAGAAGGAATGGAGATGTGGAGGAGGTCAGTGATGTAAGGTGGGGCCAGGTTATGGATCGCTTTGAAGGTGGTTAGGAGAATTTTAAAGTTAATTCTTTGTTTTATGGGAAGCCAGTGTAGTTGTTGGAGGATGGGGGTGATGTGGTGGGAGCAGGAGGAGCAGGAGGAGGAGCCAGTGTAGTTGTTGGAGGATGGGGTGATGTGGTGGGAGGAGGGGGTCCTGGTGATGATGCGGGCAGCGGAATTTTGGAGAAGCTGCAGTTTCTGGAGGGATTTGTTAGGTAGACCAAAGAGGAGGGAGTTGCAGTAATCAATCCGGGAACTAACAAGGCTGTGAATGAGTATGGCAGTGGTGTGAGGAGTGAGAGATATTGCGGAGGTGAAAGTAGGCGGAGTGGGTGATGTTATTAATATGGGAGTGGAAAGAAAGTGTGCTGTCAAGGATGACACCCAGACTCTTGACCTGAGGGGAACGAAGGACAGTAGAATCATGGATAGATATAGAGAAACTGCTGGATTTGGAGGTAATGGAGGGGGTGCCTACTAGGAGAACTTCAGTTTTAGAGCTGTTAAGTTTGAGAAAGTTGGAGGAGAACCAGGAGTGGATTTCTTGTAGACAGAAGGTAAGAGAGGTTGGAGGGAGAGATGAAGTTTTGGTAGAAATGTAGAGCTGGATGTCATTCGCGTAACAGTGAAAAAGAATGTGTTTATGGAACAGAAAGCCAAGTGGAAGGATGTAAATGATAAAAAAGAAGCAGACCTAGGACAGAGCCTTGGGGAACACCAGCAGAGACCGGGAAAGTGTTGGATTTGAAAGATTTGAGTTGGACTGCGATCAGAGAGATATGAAATGAACCAGGAGAGAGGAATGTGGGAAATACCAATGGATTGAAGTCTGTGAATGAGGATGTTGTGGGAGATGGTGTCAAAGGCAGCAGCCTTTGACACCATCTCCCACAACATCCTCATTCACAGACTTCAGATCGAGGAGGATGCGGATAGAAAGTGAACCGGAATCAGAAGCTAATGGGAGGAGGACATTATAACAGAGCTATAACATAGCAGAATAAGGGACCTTTAATGTCAAATTTGTCTTTCCCCAGGTCAGATATACATTTTGTTCCACATTATTATGCAAACTATATTTTTCTGATTTTTGCCAAATTGTCAATATAAATGAGTCATCATAATTTTCAAGTCATCAACATTTAGAGTAGAATTCGAATGTTAATGAACAAACCTCCCAATGATAGCAGCATTTTTTTTCAAAAATAAAATCTTAAAATCCACATAACCATGTTATTGTTGAAAAGAACTGAAAATGGCCATTTGTTTATTTTTCGATTGAAGCATTAGCATATTACTGAAATCAAAACGACTTCAATCAAAACATCTTAACAGGTCAAGGTACATTTTAACATAGGACCCCTTATTTGATAGGAGCTTCACAGCTCTTGCATCCATTGAACTTTTGAGTTTGTGGAGAGTTTCTGCTTGAATTTCTTTGCAGGATGTCATTAAAGCTTCCCAGAGCTGCTTTTTGGATGTGAACTGCCTCCCGCCCTCATAGATCTTTCGCTTGAGGATGCTCCAAATGTTATCAATAGGGTTGAGGTCAGGGGAGAATGGGGCCCACTCCATGAGTTTCTCTTTTATGCCGATAGCAGCCAATGATGCAGAGGTATTCCTTGCAGCATGAGATGATTTTGCTACAGAAAGCACAGTTCCTTTTTTATATCGTGGAAGAAAGTGGTCAGTCAGAAACTTTATAGAGGTCATTTTCACACCTTCAGGGACCCTAAGGGGGCTGACCAGCTCTCTCCCCATGATTCCGGCCCAAAACATGACTCCGCTACCTCCTTGCTGACGTCACAGCCTTGTTGGGACTTGATGGTCGTCCATCAACCATCCACCACTCCATCCACCTGGACCATCCAGAGTTGCACCGCACTCATCAGTGAACAAGACTGTTTGAAAATTAGTCTTCATTTCTGTATTTCTGGGCCCACTGGGGCCGTTTCTGCTTGTGAGCATTGTTTAAAGGTCCCATGACATGGTACTTCTTGATGCTTTTATATGGCTCCTTAATGGTTCCCTAATACTGTAAATTAATCCTTCTTCAAAATGAACACTTAGTGCATGAGAAAAACACATGTACAGAATCAGAGTCAAAAAATAACTCTCTGAACACCTCATTCTGCGCCTTCTTGCTTGAATGCAAATGAGAAGAACACAGATAGGCTTAGAGGAGGGAGGGGGGGCCCCCAATGCGCCGCTGGTTCCTTGTGTTAGTGGTGCGCTGTGCCTGGCCCCACTTCCGCGTGTGTAAGCGCGGAGGAGGAAAGGAGAGCGAAAGGAGAGCGTTTCAATGAAAAAAAACACATTTTCTCAGAAAATAAAATTAAACCACTGCTGTTTCAGAGGTCCAGAGGGTCGGGTAAAGGACTTCCGAGCCTAGAAACACTCGCATGTGCCTCCAGGCAAATAAAAAAACGCATTTCGCATTGCGTAGCTCCTTCGCGGTCCAAACTCTCTGGGCGTGATTTCCAGAGACAGGTGGTGGAGATCCAGACGATGGTGGAACTGCATTTGCATTTCTTTTTTCGATCTGACGTCAATAAGGTGCCTTGTCCAGAATCGCCCGTTTGAGCTGTGTTTTTTTCAAACGCAGAAAAGGATCGCAAATGCTCAGTTTAGACATTTCGCAACTTTTAGCCATTGGGGGGGGGATAAACGGGGTAGGGAAGCTCACATTAACGTTCAAAAACCTCAGAAAGTGAAAATTTCATGCCATGGGACCTTTAAGAGTGGCTGAATAGAAGGATTATGCATAACTGGCCATACTAGCTTGTCAAAGCCTGATCCCGTCAGATCTCAGAAGCTAAACAAGGCTGGGCCTGGTTAGTACTTAGATGGGAGACCTCTGGGAATTCCAGGTGCCACATTGGGGCACCAGTTGAAAAAACTTGTCATTGTGTCCTTAGGCAAGACACTTTACCCACATTGCCTAGTATGAAAGTGGTGTGCGCGTGAGTGATGGTGGTGGTTGGAGGGTCCGATAGCGCAGATTGGCAGCCTCGCTTCCCTCAATCTGCCCCATGGCAGCTGTGGGTACAGTAGTAGCTTACCACCACCAAGTGTGGAGTGAATGAACAATGACCTGTAAAGCGCTTTGGGTGTCATGAAAGGCATAGCGCCTTTCAAGACACCCAAAGCGATATAAATGCAATGATTAATTAATGAATTAATTAATAACTGCAAGCCTCTGGAGGATCCTACACCTTGATGTTTGCGAGAATATGTTTGCTTCTCATGGCATTTTAGCAGCTGCTCTCTTAATCCAATGTATTTGTCTGGCAAAAAACTTCCTCATTGTGCCTTCCATGTGTGCTCTCAATCAGCTACAAATCTCTTAATGATCCCGTTTTCGTGAATTATCTAAGGTTTTCATACCTTGTCTAAGGTATTCAACTATTTCATGCTTTTCGGCACTAGAGAGATCCTTTCTTTCCCATACTGCTTGAAAATGGTGGTCTGCTTAATAATGTGAAACGTCCTTAAGTAGTTTTTCCCTTTAATTGGACTTATAAATTGGCACTTTTGTCTAAGATTAAGCAGCTCCTTTAGCAGCAGACTGAGGCACCCCCAGTGCAAGAAGGAGCGCTACCGCAGATCCTTCATCCCCACCGCTATCAGACTGTATAATTCTAACATATAGGCCAGACGTGCAATATCCTCCTTTTCATGTTGATGCTTGTTGTTACTATTATCATTATTACTATTTTCCATTATTATTATTATTACGTATTACTATTTGTACTATTTATTACTTACTTTATCCCCTCCCTGCCTGCATGCACTTTTTTTCCCTCTTGTCCAAATGTCCTGGAGCTACTGTGGCGAGTAAATTTCTCCTGTGTGAGATCAATAAAGGCTTATCTTATCTTATCTTAATTTCACTGACCCAATGAGTCCTGAGACACAATACCATCCATGAGTTTCACTGAACCGCCACCTCCTTGAACTGCCACTTTAATGTGGTAGAGGGGTTTGAGTGCCCTAATTATCCCGGTAGCTATATTGTCGGGGACTTCATGCCCCTGGTAGGGTCACCCAAGGCAAACAGGTCCTGGGGGATGGATTCAAAAGCCCCCATGACGAGAAACACAGCAAGGCCAGTTACGCCGTGCGGATTGGTGTTGCCAGGGCCTCACCCTGGAGCCAGGCCTGGGGTGCCAGGCGCCTGGTGGCTGGTCCTTCCTCCCACAGGACTTGGCCGGGCACAGACCTGAAAGAGTGACGTGGGGCCGTTCTCCCGTGGATCCAGCACCCACAGGAGGATCAAGAGGGGGCTGGTGCAGGGAGATTTGGGCGGCAGGGGCCTTGACGACTGGATCTCTGGACATGAAGAATAGCTCTGGGGAGATGGAATGCCTGGACACCTCCCTCGGGACCCGGCCCCAGATAAGCAGAAGAAGATGGATGGATGGAGATGGAGTTTCATTGGAAAACAAAAAATGTTACCTTTATGACACTTGAACACATTTGCATAATAATGTGGAAAGCAGTGTATTGTAAAAGCACACAGCAGTCTTGTGACCCCAAGTGCTGTTGTCTGTTTTTAATGTGGTTTTAATGATCTGTGAACCAGGAAGTAAGGCTGATGCGCTAGCATGCTGATGCGTTAGCATGCTAGTTGTTAGAATAATATAATCTGCACTTTGTCTTAAGTAAAATTTAAAGTTATGTCAACAACTTGCTGCATCTCCTTTTGTATTCTTTTAGCAGACTTTTCTTTATCCTGTATTTATTACTTTTTGATTTATTTACATATAAAGCCAAACAATTACAGGCCTAAGTGATTTCTCTTTCTTGACAAAATGAAATATTTTAATTTATCCCCGGCTTCACCTGCCCACAACTAATACAAAATAAAGTTGTCCTCTTGCCCCCTTCAGATTTTCAGGTTTTTAATAAGGCTCAATTAGTGGAAAATGTTGGCAGCTCATTTGCATCAACTTAGGAGGAACCTGCTCTTGTTTTTCTTGGTCAGTTTTTAAATAATTTCAGTTTTATTTAATCAGAGAGGTCAGCACAGGGCAGGCACTGAGTGCTATTATAAATAGTATACTTTCATGTATAGTACTGTGATTAAGTGGGTTATTTGTGAATTGTGTGAATACTTGCTCTCATAACATGGCAATTAATTACAAACTTAATACTTATAATTACTAAAGCTTTGTAGTGGCTATATTTTATAGAAGCTTCTCCTTAAAGGTGCACTGTGTAATTTTTTGGTTGGGGACACGTTACCTTCTTTTTTCTATGGATATGTCATTGTTCTGCCTGGAATGTTCCACATTATGACATTGAACAGCTCTACTTTTCATTTATTTAAAAAAAAAAAAAACTAGAAAAACAAACTGAGCGGTGTTGCCTCTCCACAAATCTGACCTGTAACTTGGTCTGGTTTGGTCTCCATGAAGATAAAAAAGTTTAATGACATACTGTGAAACATTCCAGACAAAACAATAACATCTCCATGGAGAAAAGCATTTGATGGACCCTCCACCAGAAGCGTTAAACAATACACATTTAATGTAAATTAGCTCTCCACCTTTCAGAGGAGGAGAGTATTTAGGGATGCACTGATACCAGGTGCCAGTACTTGTACCCGTCAATGTACTGCCGATACCAAGACTGCAACTGTCTTATTTAACACACAGCTCTCCTCTGATCTTTGAGTGGTAAGGAGAGAGCAGATAAGTGACCATAAAGAAGCACGTTTACTGTTCTGTACATTGAAAATATTTTGGCCTCTAAGTTTTTATAGTTCCAAGGTGTTTACATAGTAGCATTTTAATTTTGCAAAGTGGCACTGGTGGCTCTTTGATTGTGACTTACTGTAATTGACAAAGAATCATTGACTGAATAGAGCGGGTTTAGAGCTTGTGAAAGAGGCATAGCATTAAAGTGGCTCTGGTAAAAAGACACACTGTTTTGCTAAAAGTATCTCCTTAGCAGTTAGCACGGAGCACAGCAAAGACAAAAGTGGTAATAAATATTAAAGGTGCCTACCTTTTAATATACCCAAATTGGAATTAAAACAAAATGCAGCCACTCATAAGTTTTTCAGTGAAAAGTAGTCTACAGGGGAAATGAACTTGAAGGCTTATCATTTGTGCCCTGTATCAAAATGTAATTGCGTAACTTCTGCTTGTCTCCATGGAGATGTTATTGCTTTGCTTTATATATAGATATATCTGCCTACATTTATTCAGCAAGTGTTTTTATTGCTGAAAATTAATTTTAATGTCAAACTATGCAAGATTCAAGACACATTCATGTTTCCCTCTACTTCATAATAACATAATTTTAAACAGCCGTTTGGTGTAATTCCACATGGATAGAGTTGTAAATAATTTTTAATATATTATTTGAAGTCCTCCTCCTCCTCTGTCCTGAGTTTTCTTCCTGTATCTTCACAAACCAGTGATGTTTTTCCTCTCTCACTTTCCCCCTCTCTCTTCTCAGATTTCCCCCCTGCTGTGATTGATGCTGGCAGAGGCATGAGCTCAGACAGCAAACGCTCCTGGATCGAAGAAAAAACTCTCATCCTCAAGCAGACATACTGGTAATGCACAAGGAGCTGATCTGTGTGATTTAGACCAACTAGTTGAGTCCAGGGTTAGTCCTAGGCCAATCCTGGGCTAGAACCATAGACTGTATGTATAAATGGACATAGCTAATGCACTGTCCACTGCGTTCCAAGTAGGAAGTTTGCATGCGACCTCTTTCAGCTCCTACTGACCCTGGCTCCCATTGACTTACATTGGAATATTGTAGTCACACACTCTCATCATCATATTGGTCTTAAAATGTTCATATAAACTCGTTCTACATGACGCTGATTCGGTATTTTGTCCATAAAAAAAAATCCTATTCATAATATAGAGCCTGGCTCCAAATTCACTCCTGTAACTGTTAGCATTTCAAGCTTCATTTGAGTGACGCTGAACGCTATGGGTGACGTGACACTCATTTAGTCGTATTTAGTTGTATTTGTGGTTTAGTTCTGGTTCAATTCTGCTTTAGTCCTAGTTCATTCATGGTTTATTCCTAGTTTAGTCCTGCTTTAGTCCTGGTTCAATCATGTTTTTTCCTGGTTTATTTTGGGTTCTGGTTTAGGAAACTTGCCTATCTACATGCTCTGACATGGTTTAGTAATAATTAATTCCTGGTTCAGTCCTGGTTTAATCCTGTTGGTTTAATCCTGTTTTTGACACTGTCCAAAATTTAAAACTCAAATAAATAGAATTTTCTAAGCTTCATTAGTTAAAATTGTGAAACCAGCTATTAGGAATTTTATACTTCCCATTTTACACCAGGAAAATCCATACTTTTAGACATTTTAAAGGTCCCATGACATGGTACTTCTTGATGCTTTTATATGGCTCTTTAATGGTTCCCTAATACTGTAAATGAATCCTTCTTCAAAATCAACACTCACTGCATGAGATATGACTCTGACAGTTTTCATGAGGCTAGATATGTGTCTAAAATGCTTTATTGTGGGTGTTGCTGCTTCAGTGCAAATGAGAAGGACAGAGAGATTGGCTAAGGAGCGGGGGGGCGGGTTTCCCCCGCAGCTCGTCTCCTCTCTTCCGTGTTTAACACAGGAAGACAGATGAGAGACTTTGCAATGAAAAAAAAGCATATTTACACAGAAAATAAAATGAAACCACTGGTATTTCAGAGGTCCAGAGGGTCGGGTAAGGGACTTGCGAGCCTAGAAACACTCGGACGTGCCTCCAGGCAAATAAAAAAACGCATTTCGCATTGCGTAGCGCATTCACAGTCCAAACTCTATGGGCGGGATATACAGGGACGCTGAGCGGAGACAGAGGGAGGGGCTGGAGCTGCATTTGCCGATCTGACATCAATCAGGTGCCTTGTCTGAACTCGCCCGTTTGAACACTGGTTTTGTGTAACGCAGAAAAGGACCGCAAATGCTCAGTTTAGACATTTCGCAACTTTTAGCCATGGGGGGGCTAAACAGGGTAGGGGAGCTCACATTAACGTTCAAAAACCTCAGAAAGTGAAAATTTCATGCCATGGGACCTTTAACAACACACGTATTTGGTATTTTTTGTATTAAAACAATTTTCCAAAGTAACTGCCATTGGCCACACATTAAAAAAACAAGTATAACTATATTTCTCCTGCTTATTGATTCCTGTATTGACCCTACTACATACTTTTGTCTCTGTGGAATTGCTCTTGTCTGCTGCTCCAATCTATCTCCAACTCTCACATTTATTCACTTTGGGGAATAAATTAACTGCACAAGAACCATGTTTTCTGAAGCGCTGTCCCTTTGAGCTGGGATTGATTTTTGTTTTCTTTCCCCCTCCCTCTCCGCTCGTGCTTCCTGTGCTCCTCTGACCAGTGAAATGCCCAATTACGACGTGCTGATTCCAGTTCTGCTGAAAGAGGGTATCGAAGAGCTCCCCAAACACTGCAAACTCACTCCAGGTAAAGACTACAAGAAAACATGGACCAAACTGCACTCAGACTAGAGTCTACTATTGATGACTAAACTTCTTTTATAGCCTTACTTAAAGCAGACTTCTTGTATTTATTCAGTTGCAGGTGTTTTTATTGTTCAAAACTATCACAAAAACATGCTGCTACGGAGGACGCGCAGAGGCCGACGTTACTTTTTCGTGCTGTTCTTGATCTGTGCGTTGCAACACTGGAATTTCCCCACTGAGGGACTAATAAAGGCATATCTTATCTTATCTTAATAACTAGAGCTGTCAGTTTAACGCATTTAGATTAATTAATTACACTGCAAATTAACGTGTTATAAAAACTAAGTTAATTATGAGCGGCAATTCAATGCACGCGCATTTTAAATTTGGCGTGTGGCAAGCAAATCGCTGCTCGGTTGTAGAATCTTATTACTGCAGGGTATAATTCTACTTATTTAGGATTTATTTTTATGATTCATATTTTTGCTCTTTGTTATTGTATTGTGATGTGTGAGCTACTGTGTCCAAATAATTTCCCTTGCTGATCAATAGTTTGTCTAAGTATGAGGAGTGTATAATATCAAATGTAATGTTTAAAAAAATATTGAAGACATTTACCCTATATTAATTTAAGTTATTTTACAGTTGGCAAAAGGAGAAATTCAATTAGTCAAATGGACAAAAGGTAATTTAGTCAAATACGTTTTGCAAGTCTTCCATGCTGCTTTTGCAGTTCTGGGCCGATGCTGGTGGACATTGCCTTATATCTGCCTGAAGGGAGAAGCTAACTACAATGAAATTACTTTGATTATTTGTTTACAGTTTCAGTTAGTTAGCTAGGCCAACTGAATATGCACTGAATGTGGGGTCTTGTTAGCATAACCATTCAGGGCCATAATGGGGGTTTTCACACCTCTGGACCTGACCAGGGGGGTATTCTACGAACGTCGCTAAACATAGCGGCACCTAAGTGGTTAGTCCTCGCCTGAAGTAGCCCCAACTTAGGGGCCGTTTAGACGAGGACGATTGCGATTGAAAACGACAAAATATTCTATCGGAAGTGTCTTTCGTTTACATGGCAACTGCGCCGTCGGGCTCTGAAACCGCAAAAATCTGAAGACTCCTTCCAGAGTGTGGAGTTCTGAAGACGGCCCGGGTCGTGTCTTCGGCCGTTTCCCAATTCAGCGACGCACACTTGTAAGCGTCCTTGGAAGGGGATATAGTCATATCAAGCGCCGTTCCATTCGTTTTTTTCCCCCTGCACCGTTAAGATGAGCTCTGAACGGTGCAGTCGTTTCCATGGAAATCGGGGCGTGGACCAAGCGTGCAAACATGCACGCTTCGCACACTTAAAAGCCCCAGCGTGACTTTCCGCTTTTTTCATGATTGACCACTTTCATCCCTGGTTCACATACTTTTCCCCTTACACTTATATATTTCCTTTGCTGTTGTAATGCTGGATATTCTACAGTGCAGCCATGTCCAACGTTTACTCTAAGCTGCGCACTGCTCGCACATTCTCAGCGCACAAGAAAACTTATGCAGCGCACTGTAAATCAGGGATGAAAGAGCTTTTCGCAGATCTCCCCGCTTTTTATTCAGCCGCGGGGTCATTTTTTTTATATCTGCAAAGTGCGAGCCACGCGGTGGGGGGGGGTGCATTTCGGATGTGGAGTTGGTGTGTTTGCTCAGACACATTAAAAATTAGGGGGAACATTGGCCATGTCCCAATTCATAGTATTACTAGTCGCAATAGAATAATATTTTTGTCTTTAGGGAACAAGGAGCAGACCACCCGGCTCATTGAGCTGAGGCGGGACCTGTTCCATTTCGCAGACGCCCATGTGAGAAACGTAGTGCACTAAGGACAGAGCGAGTGTGCGGCGTCTCGACAACAGACCGAATGCACACTCACAAGCGTGCCGTCGCTCAATTGGGAAACGGCCTTTGTCTAAACGGCAAGAAGCGCAAAACATGTTCACGTCGCATACACCTGACGTCACACTGGATGCGCCAAGCCAGTAAAAACCATAACAATACGTCGCAGGCGACAGTGGCGAGTTTGGACAAGACCGGGCAGAACCAGTCAGTGGTGGGACAATTTTGAGAATGGATTAGTTGATGACAGTGCTTGGGTGGAAAACTTCAGAATGACTAAACAAGCTCTTGTTGCATTAAGCGAAGAGCTCCCACCCTACATCGAGGGCGAAACCACCATAATGAGAGCCCCTGTTGGTGTCCTGAAAAAGGTAGCTCTGACATTATATTAGTGGCCTGGCATGCATATTCAATCGAATTCGCCCACTTTTGCGTCTTCGTATAAACAAACATTTCCTGTTGAACGCTCGTCTAAACGCGGGTAAGCGCTGTGCCTCAGCAGTGCTAACTTCAGCCGCGCCTATTCTGTCCTGGCCTTAACTGTATTCTTTGATAGAGATGTCACATAAAATATAACGTGTCAATGTCGTCAAGTGAGAGTGATGTTAGGCCCCGTGGCTTTTAGGTGGAGATATACGGCCAACTGAGTTCTACTATGGCTCGCTCGTCTATGTTGGTACATCCTCTCGTGAAGTGACTATTTTGTTGCTCCTAAAGGCAGTGTCCACCAGCATGTGACCAGAACTGAAGAAGCAGCTTGGATGAAATGCGAAACGTATTCGACCAAATAAAATTTTATCCAGTTGACATATTGAATTTCTCATTTTGCCGTGGATTCTACCTGGACGACTGAGGAATTCTTCACACTTATTTGATAATGTCATAAAGACAGCGGCACAAAAGAATATTTTTAAATTACTGGAAATTTGTCAAAACTGACCACGAACGTAAGGTAACTTTTTTTTTTTGCTGATATTGTTTTCGGACAACACAGATAGTCATGCGGGAGGTGTGCAGAACTGTTTTTTGACACTGTTTACTTCCGGTACGTTTTCTCTGCGACACGGCCAGTTTAAGCGCTGTCTTTAGCCTGCCCTGGACCAGGCTAGCCGCTGAAACCATGTTGCCCCAGTAACTCAGCGGGGACTAATGTTAGTGAGAGTCATGGAACCAAACTCTCACTAAAACTAGCGCGAACTGTCGAATAAAGCCGGGCTTCGCGCTTAGCCGGTTCATGGAACACCCCTGTGGCTAGCCTTATTGTTTTCTGTGTTTGTTTTGATTTGCTTGTCTAGGATTTGTCTCTAGATTAAACTATTGGCTCATTTTGAGTCTGACCTCATTGCTCCCCCTGCTGGTTCCAGGAGTCCCTCTCAGGCCCATGTTGGCTCATCCGACCAAAGGAGTGGGAGAGGTCATGAAGAAGTTTGATGAGGCTGCCTTCACCTGCGAGTACAAGTACGATGGAGAGAGGGCTCAGGTAAACAAATACTGCTGGTACTGTTACTACTCCAGAGCCCATATTGCACAATTTTCTGACCTATGTTATAATGTAGTTTCCTCATCACAAACAGACCTGTAGTTCTGTTTTGTTTCGTACGCACATGTTTAACACACAAACCCTGCATATTTAGGCGGAGGTTTTCAACAGAAAACACCCTCTTCCACCTTGTCATGTCATGTGATAATACAGGAAATGCTGCACTGTGTTTTTAAACTACATCTTCACTTGAATCACTTGGATTATTTCAGCCCTGGAATTCCCGATCTCTACTGAACTAAAGGTAAAAGGTAAATGTTAACTTGGATCAATCTCTATACTCCTGTTACTCCTAGTGTTACTCCTGTTTGCATTGGAGGAAATAAGTAATTCCTTGCTGATTTTGTAAGTTTGCCCACTAACGAAGAAATGAACAGTCTATAATTTTAATGGCAGGTTTATTTTAATATTGAGAGATAGAATATCAAAAAGAAAATCCCACTATCACAAATCACACTATATCATATAGAAAATATATTAATTGATTTGCATTTCATTGAGTGAGATTGAGTATTGAGTAAGAATGTATTCAAGCCAAAAAAAGACTTAGTATTTGGTGTCAAAACTAGGGATGGGGCCGATCCTGTATCGGGTTCCGATATCAACGGAAATTTCCGATCCAACCTGCGAAAATTTCCAATCCATGATCCATGTCTGTATATACACATGATCTGCTGAAATGACTCCACGAGTGATTCCCTGACGGCTGCTCTGCTCCTGCTGCAAAATGTAGAATGGATTTCCTGAACGGAGGCGGATCTCAATGAGACGGTAATGATGAGACACGCCTCCGTTCTGGAAATCCATTCCACATTTTGCAGCCAGCTAGCAGGCGAACATTGAGCAGCACAAGGCAGTTAACCAACTTTTCATCACAACATGTCCACAGTGTGGAAATACTTTTTACTAGAAACACCTCAAAGCGAGACAGCAACGTGCGATGTTTGCAAAGCCGTTGTATCGAGAGGTGGAAGCTCCATTGCGACCTACAATACAAGCCTGATGGATTATGTTGTGCCAAGATATAGTTTATACCATCCAGGAGATATTATCAGAGACTACCTGAACTCTACAACCGAGTGTCAACCAAGTTAGCTGAGAAGCTAAAAAGAGTTCCAGATCTGAGCTTTACTACAGATATTTGGTCATCAGATGTCTGCCCAATGTGACTGATAAGCCTCACTGTGCACTGGATTGACTGCGATTCACACGGACTGTTGTGCGGTGCTCCAGGTAAAAAAGTGCAGAGGCTCACACAACCGAGCTACAATCACAACATCCATTACAGAGATGTTAAACCACTGGGAGATCCTGCTAGAAAAAGTGGGGTCATAGGCAGTATTTCGCTTTCTCCAAATACGGAGAGTTAATGCCAAAAAGCTTGATTTTTGTCTCATCTGACCACAGCACCTTCTCCCAATCACTCTCTAAATCATTCAGGTGTTCATTGGCATGCTTCAGGCCGGCCTGCACATGTGCCTTAAGCAGGGGGACCTTGTGAGCATTGCAGGAATTTAATCCAATGTGGCCTAAAGTGTTAGCAATGGTTTTCTTAGTGACTGTGGTCTCAGCTGCCTTGAGATAATTGCCTAGCTCCTCCCATGTAGTTCTTGGCTGATTTCTCACCCACGAGATGAGATCTTGTGTGGAGCCTCAGACCGACGTCGTTTGATGGTCATTTTGTATGTCTTAAATTTGATTGACTCTGTGGACAGTTGTCTTTTATACACATGACTAGTTAAAACTGGTGTCTAATTCGGGTAACAAGTTGATGTCACCCACATCTGCAAAACTTCCTTCTTTCACCTCCGTAATATCTCTAAAATTCTAAAAAATGTATTATTATTATTATTATTATTATTATTATTATTATTATTATTATTAAGAGTGTTTTACTGGTCTGAGGGAGCCAGAACTTTTAATAGTTGGTAGGGGATCAAATACTTTTTCACAAATGAAATGCAAATCAATTAATATCTTTTCTATAATGTGATTTTCTGCATTTTCTTTTTGATGTTCCATCTCTCAATGTTAAAATAAACCTACCATTGAAATTATACCGTTCATTTCTTTGTGGGCAAACCTACAAAATCAGCAAGGGATCAAATACTTATTTCCTCCACTGTACTTTAACTTAAAGGTAAAGGCATTGTGTAAGTTTTCTGTCAAATGCTTTTCTCCATGGCAGTGTTATTGCTTTGTCTGGAATGTTTCACGGTGGTATTAAACCTTTCTTTCTTCATGGAAACCAAACCAGACCAAGTTACAGGTCAGATCTGTGCAACACTGCTCAGACAGAATGCCGCCTGTTCTAGGTATTTCTGAGCTATAAAACCACCTGTAATTTATGATCAAAGGAGAAGTTCAATTTGTCAACTGGACAAAGTTTGTTTGGTTGAAAACGTTTCGCCGCTCATCCGAGAGGCTTCGTCAGCTCTGGACGACTGAGGGACTTTTCACGCACCTGTAATTTAATAAATATAAAGTAGAGCTGTTTAATGTCATATTATGGAACATTCCAAACACAACAATGACATATCCATAAAAACAAGCAGGTGATGGACCCCCCAACTGAAAAGTTGCATAGTGCCCCTTTAAATAATATTTTTTGAAGTAACCATTCTCTTCACTTTTTTTTTTTTTTTTTCCTTCCTGTAACATTGTGGAGTTGCAGTGATGAATGCAGTTAGTTTTTGCCTGTGCCTGACACAGAACACATGCTGAATTTTACATGTGTCGCTCCCGGCAGTATTCACTCGTGTGTGGATCCTGTGTGTTTTTCCCCAATGCTACGAGCAAAATTTCACTTTGTTGCACAAGACTCCAACACCCCCAGCTCCTGCATCATCAGTTCTCACAGCGCTGTTTCTGTATGTAATTTTTTTTCCCCTTTAAGAAGAATGTCGTGTTCATGAGCTCCTCGGGCGTCTTGAGAGCTTGTTTCCTTTGTTGTGTTCAAGCTGTGTGGGATATTAGCATTATTCACACATCACAGCCATATATTATCAGCAGTTATAGTTTTACCGTGGCATTAGAAAAAAACATGTTAACACATACAGTATTTAGGCTTGCATATTTAGTTAATTTAATTTTAATCACAATGTTCTACAAAAACCTAAAATTGAATGCGATAAATATTGACCACTCAAAATTATTAATTCGGTCATTAATTAAAGTCAGTATAATAATATAATAATTTATAATTCTTGTAACTGATGTCATTAACATTCCCTGGGGGTGTGAAGCTAACTGAAAGCACTATTCTGTTTGAAGCTCTGTTATTTAAATTAGACTTAATTTGAGCCTTGTTTTAACACAATCTGACCAGAAAGAGCTGACTTAGAACTACAACGGTGAGCTGATTTGTGCTGTTAAACAAGTCTCTCCTGCATATAATTGCTGTCACAAGCTAGGTCATCTTTAGCAAGCAGTTTTTCAGTTAGTCACTGTCACCTTTTTATTGAAAATCAGACTCTGAACCCAAATAGGACCATGAACGCTCGTATTGATCACAGGCTCCTGAAAATTTGTTGTTTAAATCTATTTGTATTTTTTCTTGAGTTTTCAGACAATCTTAAAACTTTGTGTTTGCTAATGTGTGCAGTGTGTCACCAAGGTAACGGCCGAACATTCCACCAATAGAGATGCATGATACACCCCCTGCGTGATGTCACTGTAAAGTATAAATCAGTTGCTTTCATGTATCATGATTCTATAATCTCTATAGTTATAAACTGAGCAGGAGGTTAGGTCAGAATCATAGACTACACCAGTGCTTCTCAATTATTTTCTGTGACACCCCCCTAGGATGAAGGAAAAAAATGTCACGCCCCCCCTGCGCGCGACTATAAATAGTATTATTTGTCTACAAAATTGCTATTAGTACACCTCTGCATAACATTGTATCCTTTTATTAACATTAAAACAAAAAAAAGGAAGAAACTTCCAACAACGGACTCAAATATTGTTTTCAATGCATCTTTGCGCACATTTGTTTACATTTTACAGAAACGAAACTTAAAACTACACTGCATAAACTAAAAGCGCTGAAAAAACTGCTCTCTCCTTGTGCCGCTGATGCGTCAGCTTCTGTCGGACTAAAGGACACGACTCAGTGGAATATACGTGTTTTTTGTGACAGAGGATGTCCTGCTGATAGTGAGTCTGTTCTGTATGTCGCGTATTTAAGGTTGCCGACCCCTGCCCCAGAGCGACAATGAGAGCGCCACTGCCAACTACTGTTATTGATGTGCAATTACACTTAGTTCTAGTACAGTACGGCAAAAAGCATGTTTCCCAGGGTCACACATGCCCCCCCGGCATCACACCGTGCCCCCCCCAGGGGGTCCCGCCCCACTATTTGAGAAGCACTGGACTACACATAAAAGTGGATCAAGTGAGTGTGAAGTCACCCATAGCGTTCATCTCCAGTCAAATGAAGCCAATTGAGGCTAGCAGTTACACGGGCTAATTTAGAGCCAAGATCCATATTTGAAAATCCAAACATATGTATCAAAGCAACCTACTTAGGTTGTTGAAGGTACATGCCCCTTCTATCCTTGCAAAGGTGGTTTGGCATGGGGCGTGAGCTTGGCAACATTGTCAATCAAACCTGTTGCTAACGCTAGTTGGAGAGGGCACCTTATTTGTTTGTTATTAATGTAATAACTTGATTTATGGACAAAATACTGAAATAAAGACACCAGCACCATGCAGAGCGGATTAAATTGAACATTTTAAAACCAAAATGTCTGACAGCAGCGGTTTCAAAGAGACGGACTACTGTTTTACATGCTCATGTGATTTATTGATCTCATGACTTTTGGCTCATCCCTCTGTTGTATGCAACATTTTGAGGACTTTTCCCCCATTCAAAAGATATATTTTGCTATGAATTGTTAATCGCTAATCACCCATCACATTGATTAGCTTGACAAGCCTTGGCGATGTCGTCTGAAAAGCGTAATAAATTCTCCAGACTCAAATTTGGGAAATTTTCAAGCACCATATTTCCACCAAAGCTGTAACCAAAAGTTGTTTTTCTGCCTCCTGTAGCAGCTTCATTTTTTGAGTTGTGGAAAAAAAAAACGGCCTTTCAAACTTACCTGAATTCATCTCTACAGTGATGCCTTGGCCCTTTAGACCATAGACAGCAGCTTCACTGGGTTTGTGGAGGGAAAAAGAGGAGTGGAAAAGACTTAAAAATATTCAAAGAGAGAAGAGAAAGACGATTACTGGAACATGGCAGGAGGCAGCTCAGATCCATAGTGAGCTGGGTATTCTAATGTAAAAGCTCCAGGCTGTATTCTTAATTTCGGACAGTCATGCCAATAAAGATGCTTTGAACTGGAAAAAGAAGCGCGAGAGAGAGAAAGAGGAGACACAGCCAAGCAACACTGTGACGTACTATGAGCTCAATCTGTTTATTTCTTCATCACTCATTCTGTACCTCCGTGTATCCCCACTTTGTTTCTCTCCCTCCCCCTCCCCTCTCTTTATCTCTCACTGTCTCACTCTGTCTGTCCTCCTCCTCTTTCATTCGATCTTGCCTATCTCTCCTTCCATCCCTCCTTTTCTGTCCCCTCTGTACCCCCTGTCTTTAATTAAATCAACTTAGAATTTGCACGTTAAAAGGTCCTGTATTGTAAAATATTGACCCTTTAGCTTGTCATGTCATGTTATAATGTCGTTATCTCCCCAAAAACATGCATGGAGTTGTGTATTGTTATATTGAGTCCTTTATCAGTCTGGCTACATCTCCAAAGCTCAAAATGCTCTGTTCCACCTTGTAATGTCATGAAGTGGTAGTTTTCTAGTTAACAGCTACCTTTTACTTTTTGAGCAGTGGAGATTGGCAATTCCAGAACTGAAATTATCCAGATGATTCTTGTGAAGGTGTATAGAGTTTGAAAACACAGTGAAGCACTTCCTGTATTACCACATGACATCACAGGGTGAAAGATTGTTTTCTGTTTGAGAGAAGAACTCCGCCTATGCAGGGCTTGTGTGTTGAACATGTGTGAATGAAACAAAACATAGCTCCAGGTCTGTTTGTGATGAGGTAACTACATTATAACATAGATCAGAAAATAGCATATTATGAGCCTTTTAAACACATTTACATAGGGCTGGGTATCGATCAAAATTTTCCGATGCCGATACCAATATTGATACCGATTCATGACCAGTACCTTTTTCAATTCCTATTTTATATTCTAGGAAAAAAATTAATTTCATTACACATTCTATTCCACATACTGCAGTTTATTTTCCGTTATTCAAGTTATTTCCAAAGTTTTTTAAACCTGTTTTTAACCCGTTTTTCTGACTGGAGTCACATTCTCTTACTGGTTTTGTAGTGGTATTTACCAGCCTCTGCACATTTACCAAATGGATGTTGTGACAAACAGCTGCATTTATGCACTTTTATTAGGCAAAATTCAACCATATGTCACTGTAGACCTGCTCTGTGCTGTAGACGTGCTCTGTGTTGTACACCTGCTCTGTGCTGTAGACGTGCTCTGTGCGGACGCTGTAACATAAATTTAGATTAGTTTTTGCTTTGCATTTCGTCTTGCTCTTCTAATCAGAGCGAAAAGGCGAGGAGCGGCGTGAACGCGGAAACCAGCGTGGTTTCTGAATTTGGGCCAGTTCCGTTTTTCAAGGGACGGTTGGCAACCCTACACAGAAGCGCTGAAACACAGAATCTCGCCTTGCCTGTGAACGAGGGGCGTGACCACGCTGTGTTTTTCATACACGTGGACGTTTCAGCCAATCTCAGGTGGCATTATCAGGCCATAAGCACGCAGGCACGTATCTGAGCCACAGATACGTGCCTGTGTGCTTATGGCCTGGATGCTTAACCTCTGGGTATCGAAACGTGGAACCGAAAGACGAGGCATATTTCAATACCCAGAAGAACCTAAGCATTTCGGTCGGTGCCATGGAGGAAACGAATTTCGATGCCCAGCCCTACATTTACATCAGCTCAGTTTCCTTATTCAAACATTCATACTCATATTCACACACAACACAATATCGTTTTTACAGGTGTGTACAACCTTGGTTTGTTTTTAACCAGGTCTCAAATTGAACTCTGATATGTGCTTCACTTCAGGTGGTAGTGAGGTCCATAATTTACAGTACTGATATAAGAAGGCTGACTGTCCAAATGTGCTTCTTTGGTGTGGCAGTTGTTACTGGAGATACTTCTGGAGGTACTTCTGGTGACACTGTTGCTGGTTTGTGTCTGAATCATAGACTGTATATATGACTGGACATAGCTAACACGCTAGTTGTGCCTTCCAAATAGGAAGTTCGCATGCGGCTCTTCTGGCTCCCACTGACCCTGGCATTGACTTAAATTGGAATATTGTGTCCCCTCTCTCTGTATCTGCTGCTGTGAGCCTTAAAATGTTATATCTCGTATGTTTTCTTTTCCTACAGATTCACATCCTGGAGAACGGAGACGTGCACATTTTCAGCCGTAACCAAGAAGACAACACGAACAAGTACCCAGACATCATCTCTCGCATCCCAAAGGTGAGACTGGTGCCTCGGGGACTGAACATCACAGAGAAGCATGCTGCTTTCACACCACATACGCATAATTTACACCTGTTCTGGATTTAGCTTAAGTCTCACTCGGCGTCAGTTTGCTTTCACCACGTTTCTCAAAACACTTCACAAGAAAGTTGATGTAAAAATTAACTTGAGTCAGTTGAGATTTCCTTGCTAAAAGTATGTTTGATGGATTACTGTATTTTTCTCATTACCTGGTTTGGTGGGAGAGTGTTTGTCTTATTTCAGTCAAAGTAAAATTCTGAAACGTCTGCAGATGTCATCAACTGTCATCTATTCGGTCCAAAATGCAGACACGCCATTTTTAGAGGTGTCCAAATAATCAGCAGTGAAAAAGTAGTATACAGGGGGTCCTCGGGTTACGACGGTCTCGGGTTACGAAGTTTCGTGGTTACGAACGCGCCCCCATTAAAAAAATATGTATATATTACGCGTCATTCCGTCTTATGCGGTTTAGCGTGGTAAGAGATGTAAACAAACGCGAACGGCGCACGGCGCGCGGCGGAAGAATACGCTCTGTTGTGGTTGTAGGGAGAAGAAGACGGCCTCATGTGCGTGCCCAATGTGGGCGGAAGTACCTGATGTGGGCTCTGATCTGCTCCTATGAAAGTGACAGTGATAACCAAGCAGCGTAGTGGTCTAATTATTGAGATGGAAAGGTTATTGGTGCTTTGGTTGGAAGATCAAAGGCAAAATCCGGCTTACGACGAAATTCGGGTTACGACGCGTCTTAAGAACGGATCAACGTCGTAACCCGAGGACCCCCTGTACTCAAAATTTCCCACAGTCCACCTAGAAAAGTAGTGGGCATAAGTGGTCACTAGACAGGTCAATATAGACCACAATGCATTTCAAGAGCCAGGAAAACAACAGCAGACTGGTGTTTAACTGGACACAACACTCTTGTGAATGAAACAGACAAGCTCTGGTTCATGGCACTGTAGATGCAGTAGATTCTCGTAAACAGTAAGGGTGTAAAAGTTCTAGAGTTAGCCACTTTGAGCCACTAGTCTCCATGGAGATATTGCTTAGCCTGGAATGTTCCACAGTATGACATTAACCTTATCTGTCTCCATGGAGTCAAGCAGGGGATGCCAACAGGCCAATTTGCATATTAGATCTCTTCAGAGACGAACGCAATCTAAACAGATTTGCCCACTTAACAACTAAAATAACCGTTATCGTCAGTTCTATTGCTTTGCTTGTTATGCATGGTCTTAGTATTATGCAAAATCAACCTTCTACCATGCTTTCTACCATGTTCTCTCACCAGAATCATGCTTGAAGAGGTTTTAGATGTCATCCAGGCATGTTGGAATAATTTAGTGATTTCTCCCGGCCCTGTTCAAACCCTCCTTATAGTTTGCTTTATGCTTTTCTGTACCAGGCTGCACCCACAAGCCTATGTCACCTATGCTCCCACTGGACAGTTCTCTGTGAATATAAAAAAACATGAGACAAAACTGTACACAGCAACTTGACAAACCTGATGCGACGTGCACTAGTTTCATTAGCAGGTTGCATGGTGATTGTTTTTTGACAGCGCTCTGTCGCTCTGTCGCATAACAATAAAAGGTGACATGGTTATCTTACATCAGATGATAAACTTTCAGTTATCCACTTCATTAACAGAAGTATGTATACTAACCTTTCTTCCATAAAAGAATACTTACTGCAGTTTTCAGTTCCATTCACAGTGGTACCTCACCTTACGAAATTAATTAGTTCCAGAAGTGGTTTCGTAACGTGAATTTTTCGTAAGTTGAGTAGCTATTTCAATGGAAAAGGCCTGATTCGTTCCAAGTTTTTTTTTTTTAATAGTGTAACTTTTTTTTAAATAGTGTAACATTGGTTCTGCGTCCTGATTGGCTTGATTAGCGCGCGGTCTTGCGCCGTGTCGACGCCGCTTTTTGATCCTTCGATGTCGGCTCTTCCTATCATTGTGAAGCAGAATTCACCAAGCGTTGGATTGTTCACTCACTAAGGGAACGTGAGCTGGATTTAGACCGTCGTGAGACAGGTTAGTTTTACCCTACTGATGATGTGTTGTTGCAATAGTAATCCTGTGTCTCCGCTCTGCTCGCGCGTTCGGCGCTATATTGAGCCGTGTCTCCCCCCACGCTTCACTATCAACACATTCTGTTGAAAATCTATGAAAGTTCGAGTGTTCAAACGAGAGAGAAATGCGAGAAAAGCCCAACTCCAGTCTGAGAAAAGCGTAGAATGTGTGTGGTGAGGCATTTACAGCCCTAAAACATGTAGAACAATTGCAAAATACAAAGTTGTCCTACCTCGTGGACCTCTCCCACCGCGGGCCACCTCTGGAACCTAACCCCGTGTGTGTTGATAAAGTGTATTTACGTTTCGGGGCGTGCATCTGAGCGCGCATTAATTGAATTTTTGAGATTTCGCGTTTCGTAACTTGAATTTTCTTTCATATCTAGAGACCAAAATTTAACGTGAAGGCGTTTCGTAACTTGGATTTTTCGTTTGTATAGTCTTTCGTAAGGTGAGGTACCACTGTACTATGATTTAATGCTGAAAATCACATTTGAATGTTTTTTAATTATCATTGTGGTTTCAGAATCGGTATTAAGTCAATTCCTTTGTATGAAAATTGAATTTGAAATGTTGGTATCGTGACAATACTACGTTATTGTATAGGAAGCTCATGAAGGCTTGGTTGAGGAATTTCCAAAGAGATTTCATTGCCTAAGCTTGTGTGTGTACTGACAAAACCTGCATCACACAACAAGAAAGAATTGTGTGAGAGCCGATTGTAGAGAAGAGAGGAAATGATGGGACAACGGGGATCACAGAGTCAGCTGTCGGACTGAAGAGAGTTTGAAAGTGTTTTATGCTTTGAATCGTCTCCTCACATTGGGACCCGTTTACAGCCGGATGCTGAAGATTAGACACTAGTGCTGTCAATTGATTAAAATATTTAATCTCAAATTAATTGCACTTTTTTTTTTTTTTTTTTTTTTTTTTATTTATTTCAGGGACAGTGCACATTAATAAACATTTGCATGTAAATATGCCAGAATTAGCCTGAGGGCTATTTTTCATCTGTTGTCCCGGACAGGTGTAACATGTCAAACCTACAAGAAGTAAAATAGAATAAAATAAAATAAAAACAGGGTTAATATTTACACTCTAAAATCCTTCATACATACAGTCACATACAGCTCCATGCAATTCTATACAGACATAAAACCACATTCCGCCACATACATTCATTTCCAGCCACACACACTATATACCATTAAGAGCATCACATACACATACATACAGACTCATACAATCAAAGTCAAACAACAGTAACACACAAGAGGCAGGATGGCGACAGGGGCATCGGGAGGTGGATGTTAGTGGTGACAGGACTGACTCTCAATTAACCATTTCTTTAAGTGGAATTTAAATGAGGTGTAAGTGGGGAGGTTTCTGATTGTGGTGGGGGTGGTGTTCCAGTCATGGGCAGCTTGCACAGAGAAGGAGGTTTGGCCAAAGAGACTTTTTCTGAGGGGGATGATACAGTCCCCTCTCGATGCCCCTCTGGTTCTGCTGTGTTCTGACGTCCTGATGTGAATAAACTGTGTGAGTGGAGGAGATGACAAGCCATGAATGATTTTATATGTGAGACACAGATGAGCAAATTTGACCAGGTTTTCCCAGTTAAGCAGACTGTGTTTTTGCAGGATTGGACAGTGGTGATAAGAGTGGGGTTTCCGGTCCAGAGTTTTGATGGTGCGTTTATAAAGAGAGTGGATGGGTTTTAAAGCTGTAGCAGTTGAGTGAGACCAGACAGTTAGACAGTAAGTGATGTGAGACAGTATCATGGAGTGCATAAACATTTTAGCTGACTGTATGGACATCTGAGGTCGAATATGTCCAAAGTCTCATGAATCATAATTTTAATACTCCTAACAACATAGAAAAGTGGATAGGCGATGCTTTGTGCACATTTTTTTTTTTATTGCAAACCATAACAATTCATTGAGACAACTTTCTGTTTGATGTTCCACTCTCTGGCTACTCTGCTGTGCTCTGTAGCAGTGTCAGAGAAGTGCTTCTCTTCAGAACAGTCAAAGCAGCTGAAGTTCCCACTGTGGAGTGAAATAATGTGCTGTGACCCCGAGGTAGTTCTCATTACTGAGGGGCGTCCAGTAATTTCCAGTTAGTGCAACTATGTTTGTCTGTCCCAACGCCTGCTGTACTTGGAATACACTCGCTCGGGGACTTTTGGGCCATGCCATGCTCGGGCACGGTTGCCTGGGGTTCTGTGGCCCGCATTCCCACCTGCACAGCCAGGCCGTGGCCGATGGCGTCATTGCACGGCAGAGCTGGGGCTTTTGGCGGAGAGGGTGGATCTAGTGGCATGGGGGGGTCTATTGAGTGGTAGAACCGATATGGGTCTTGCTGCAGCAGGCGCTGGGGCTTCTGTCATGGTCCATGGTCCTTCTTGGGGGTGTGCGCGGATTCGCTGTATGTTTTGGAGCGGACTGTCCCCGTGCATGGGCGGTCATGCCCTGCTTTGACCCACCTCCTCCAGTCAGGAATTGTTTTCCTTCCCGTTTACAGCTGTTACTATGTTACTAGCAGTGGCCACAGCTTATGAAAAAAATAGTTCACAAGGTTACAAAGAGCGTTAATCTCGCGATAAAAAAATTAACGCCATTAAAATTGTTTTGCGTTAATAGCGCAAAACAATATTTTAAACAGCACTATTAGACACATGAGAAAATTGTCTGAGGTTCAAACGGCCAGTCCAGAAGTTTCTACATTGTTTATTAATGAGAAGTTTAGAGGCTAAAGATCCTGTATTACACACAATTGAATCTGAGCTTTAAGTCATGTTATAATGTTACCTCCTCAAAAACATACCTGGTTTATTAGTCAGCTGGGGTGACAGTACCTCAGTGGTTAGAGCAGGTCTACAACCAGTAATATGGCACTAAGAGTGCGTGGTGCTGACAAGGATTTACTCTTTTATTTTTTTTTACCTCTCCTCACATATAGACTTAAATCTGCACAATTTGACCAAAAGTCCAGTATCTCCTTCTCTCTGCCTCTGTGTGCGCGGTGTTGCCTCTGCATAGATCTGAACTGTAACTTGGTCTGGTTTGGCCTCCATGAAGATAGAAAGGTTTAATGCCATACTGTGGAAAATTCCAGAGAAAGCAATAACATCTTCATGCAAAAAAGCATTTGATGGACCCTCCACTAGAAAAGTCTCACAAGGCACCTTTAACAAACTCGTCTAATTCAAAGTTGGTAGCGCACAGCTGTTACCTTGTTTTGTAACTATAATGAGGTTGGTCTGTAACAGAAGTGCAGGATCTCTGAGTAATACAGCCTCACTGAACAGAGAGATGCGTAGGTGAGTCAGAGAATGAAAAAGTATTAAAATTAAAGCCAGGTGGTATCAGAGCTGAGATGGAGAGACCTGAGAGATGAGACTGGAGGATTTATCACATTTTGCAAATAATGACCAAAGAAAGACCCCTGAGTAGAGACAGACAGGAACAAGAGAGGTAATAAGGTGAAGGCGTCAAAATCTGGAGCTTTTAAATGATGAAAGAGAAAGTGTTGGAGTAGTGTTGTCTTCATAGGAAAATTCAAACTATTTCGATTAGGGATGTAACAATCTAAATCTATCGATACAATATTTTTACGATATACATCTCATGGTACAATATTTAATGCAATTTTGTGTAGGCTAACAAATGTGTGTATATGCCACTTTTCTGTCATAATGCAAATAATTAAGATGTATAAATGTTTAGTGAGTTATTTCAGCATGTAGATTGGACTGAAACAGAGCAAAGGATCATGGTATATGTAGTTTCATATGTATTTTGACATCGTATCATCAGAACAGATAAGAGTTCCGCCTTTTAGCAGATCTCCACTTTTTTTCAGCCACGGGGTCATTGTTTTTTATATCTGCAAATTCGTTCGTTTAGGGTTGCCAACCGTCCCTTGAAAATGGAATTGTCCCGTATTCAGAACAAAAGTATGTGTCTCGTATGTAACTTGTACTGGTGTGTGGGCCACGCGAACCCGTGTGCTCGTCTGGAGCTGCGGACGCCGCACGTTACCGAGCGAGTGAGCGCACGGAGCTCTTTCGCAACAGCGTGTACCTTTGAGTACCAGCGTGTATCACAGAGCAGGTTAAACTTTATGAAACATCCTACCTGCCTGTGCCACTCCTCGCCTTTTCACGCTCTCTCTCCTCCTGCTCATAGCCACATAAGCTCCTCATCAATGCCTCTGATTAGAAGAGCAAGACTAAGTGCAATGCAAAAACAAATCAAAATTTATGTTTAAATATATACTACTAGTACCTGTTAAAAATGTATTTTTTTGTACTTTGATTTACAGCTACTTTATTGCAAACATAGCATCTAGAATTCCAAATTTCAGAAATTCAAAAATGTTCCTTTCTTTCAATTTTCTTTCATCCCTGTCAGAAGTCTCACAATAATGTCATGGGTCGCCACAATATATTGAATTACAAATTTCTTTGCTTAAATTCATTGTTATGATGCAGCAACAGCTAAAAAACAGAACTGCATAGACCAGACCTGAGCATTGCTTCACTCGGACCGGCCCATTTAAGCTAATTTAGAATTACAAAATAAGCATATTTTATAAATGAAATAAATATATTAATTTAAATTACATTTTTTTTTACAACCAGCTTGTCAAAAAAGTGCTTTTTAGTGCTTTTTCAATAGAAATACAATTAATATTATGCAGAATTGAGTTAAGTATTTTGGCTAGGCCCTCCACAATATTTTCTGTTTCTCATGTGGTCCGAACGTGTCATGTGTCCAAGTAGAAGTTAAAAGTCCATTAGTGTCCTGTAGTGCCGCTTACATATGCACGAGCTCCTCACAGCTGATCGGCATACAGGGAAAACCTCCTTGGCGCTCCTCGCAACGGGATTGGCAGGCGCGCGAGCGTCGGAAAATATGTTTATTTATACACGCCCCGTTTCTTTCAGCAAAAACAAGCCCATTTGAAATTAAAAATGTATGTTTTTAACGTCACTAATGCTGTTATCTGAAACATGGAGAGGCTTCTTCATGATCTCAACTAGCACGTTCTGCAAAAAAACTAAAATCACAAATTTTGAAAAGAAAACCCACAAAAAGCGCATTTTCTCGGAATCTGTAATGCCGACATGAGGGCTCAAAGTCCGTGGCGCGTCACATTTATCAGTTTCTTTAAATAATGACCAAAGAAAGACCTTTTCAGAGAGATAAAACATGGCCAAAAGGTGAAGGCATCAAATAGTCTGGAGCTTTTCAAATGATGAAAGAAAAACAAAGAGAGGGCAGTGTCGATGGGCAAATTATGATTTTAAAAGAACCATAGACTTTCACCTGAATATTAAGTGATTGGAAGTTTTTATGAATCTGCCATTAGAAAGTCATTACAATCTGTGCTAATCCGTGCCTGTGATAAAAAAGCAAATTTTGTAATTTCAGCTTTAAAGGTGCATTGTGTAACTTTTCTGGTGTTCATATGGTTCATAGTTCATGGTTTGTAGATTTCATGGCAAACTACAGTGTAATCAATAGGAAAATCTATATCTTGCCCCCCCCAATCAACACATTCTAGAATCTGAATATCACCAATATTGATTTTATTTATTTATTTTTTAATTTCTAGGGCAACAGTGATATTTTTTCATCATCCCTTGGATAGCTCCCCTTTAACTCCACACATAATCGTCCCTCACTCTTTAAACTCCAGCGCGTAGCCAGAAGTAATATCCACAGTGTTATAATGGTGTTTACTAAAGGCCTGGTTGAATATGGGCTAATTAGACTCTATTGTGTTTGAGCAGCAAAGACAAGCCCCTCTGCAATATTTAAAATGGAGCCAATGACCAAATAACATTAACAATTAATAGCTATGGCTGCTTCTCTGTCCATAATCTATTATTCATGAACACTTTAAAGTTCTGGACCGAACAGACCACAGGCACAGATGTGGGCTGGGGCAGATTAATCAGAGGAGCCACATTTTTCATTACACCTGATTAGTTATTGTGCACATTACAAAACAGAATCAAATTAGTGCGTGGGATGAATAGCTCAAGTTGTCATGTAAAAGGTTAAGTTATTTTTTATGGCTGCACCAGAGTGGATGGAGTTTGGGTGGATAGCACTGTCACCACTAGAGGATCCCGAGGTTGAACACTGGTTTCTCCCATTAACTAAAGCACTTTCAATGCCATCTGTTTATTCATGGTATTGTTACTGCTTAGTATTTCAAACTATTTTGATCAAAGGTGTGCAACAATATTGAAATATCAATATATTGTGATGTGTGTAAAATCCCTCAGTCGTCCAGGTAGAATCCATGGCAAAAGGAGAAATTCAGCTTGTCAACTGGACAAAATGTTGTTTGGTCGAATACGTTCCAAGCTGGTTCTTCATGATGTATTGTCAGGCCCTTCAACTGAAATTTGGGGGGCCGGGGCTGTCTAATATTAATCTTCCAATTTGAGCCCTTAAAGGGATAGTGTGTTGTTGTTTTTTTGTTAATCTGTATGGGTTTCCTTCTAAAAGTTACGTGTGTTGACACCGGCTTACCTCTGACAGTCTCAGCTGATCCCGGTTCGGCTCGCTTTCTCAAGCCCACGTAGGGAGGTCCGGTAGCTTCTCTGGAACATTAAATAAAACTTGTTTTTCTTCTCAAAACAAAACATTTGTCCGAAAGGTGATATATTTGCGTCCCAAATAGTTGTCAACGAAACATCCAGCAGCGAATTTAGCGATCGCATATTGTGTCTGCCGACTCATATCACGGCGCTCACGTTAGCGTATTAGCCTGTTCACTTGTAAACTTCCCCTTGCGGCGGACCGCATCTGCCGTACACTTCCGCTAAAGGTGAATAGGCTAATACAGCTAACGTGAGCGCCGTGATATGGTTGCCAATATAACCGACACAAGATAGAACAGCGGCTCTTTGAGACATGCGCAGTATAGTGCGAGGTACGTCACTGACAAGTCGCAGGTCTTATTGGAAGTTCCAATCCAATCAACTTTATTTCTATAACACATTTTATAAACAGGAACGGTTTCCAAAGTGCTGCACATAAAATCAATAAAACTTAATAAAAACATTACTAAAATAGCAATAAATAAAGTGATAATAATAAAATAACTAAAAACAAAAGCAATTATAAAAACATTACTAAAATAGCAATAAATAAAGTGATAATAAAATGACTAAAAACAAAAGCAATTATAAAAACATTACTAAAATAGCAATAAATAGTGATAATAAAATAACTAAAAACAAAAGCATACATACAATTATTTAAAAAAACCAAAACAAAACAGAGGACCACATAACTCACGCGGTATTAAAAGCCAGAGAATAAAAGTGGGTCTTAAGACAAGACCTAAAACTCTCCAGTGTGGGGGCTGTTTTGACATGGGGCAGAGCGTTCCATAACTTAGGGCCAACCACAGAGAAAGCCCTGTCCCCCAGAGTTTTAAGTCTAGTCTTGGGGCCCACGAGCTGGAGCTGGTCCTCTGACCTCAGAGCACCGGTCTGTAGATTTGGATGAGGTCAGAGATGTATTTTGGGGCCAGTCCATTCAAAGCTTTAAAAACAAACAATAAAATCTTAATATCAATCGTAAAACGAACAGGAAGCCAGTGCAAAGACGCAAGTTGTCAATGACAACATTGAGAAATGCCGTGCTTTGAGAGGTCGGCATACAGAGACAAACGCTCTGCAGATAGTGCAAAAGTTTATTTGGTCGAATATGTTTCGCAGCTCATCCAAGCTGCTTCTTCAGTTCTGGCTAGAGTGCTGGTGGACACTGCTTAAAAACTGTCTGAAGGGAGGAGCTAACGACAATGAAATTACTGTTTATACTGTTACTGTTATTTGTTTTCAATTTCTGTTGGTTAAGTAAGCCTATGCAATATGCAGTGGGAGTGTGGGTCTTGTTAGCATCACCATTCAGGGCCATAATGAGTGTTTTCACACCTCTGGACCTGACCTGGCTAACCCTTTTGTTTTCTGTTTGTTTTGATTTATGTTTGAGGACAGAGTTATAGAAGGGAGACAAATTATGTCTGAGACCTCCATTTCTGTTCAAGGACGGATTCTCTTGACAAAAATGGCCTCTTTGACCCCCTCTCAAACCAGTTCTTTTCTCTGGCTAAGATCTGTACCTCACTGTCCTCAAAGAAGTGGCCCGTGGCTTCTAGATGGACAGGTGCGGCAGATGAAGGCTAACGGCACGCACCACAAAAATTACGCACACGGATCAATAACCCTCGAATTGGGACACGGCTACAGTGTGTGTTGAGTGGTGAACAACATGGACATTGTTGTTAGAAACAGAGGAACTTGTACTGAAAAGAGGAGCCATGTCAGTTGTGTGGAAGTACTTTGTCTTTAAAAAATTTGGCGCTGATCAAACAACCGTATTCTGTAAATCTTGTTGGGCTAAAGTTATAGCGACTCAGATGTCACTCAAAGATGCATTTGCTAAGGGGATTACCCACGACAAGAAAATCAAACGATGGATCAACATTACCAATGCTATTACTGTCCATTTAGACATGGTACCACTTAGTCCTGTTGAGAAAGGTGCTTCAGGGAGATGATTAAAGCACTGGACATGAAAATGGATTTTTAATTTCTACTTGAACACATGACATGTTCGGGAGACGTTCGGGACAGGTTCGGGACATGTCCGTTTCTCCGGAGCTTGTGTACAGAGTGCGGTCTGTGAATTTAGCTCCAAAAGTCCGTGGATATACAAGATACGTTTATACACCTGGAGATACGCGAATTATCGGACAACATGGCAACACGGGGTGAGCCATTTTATTATATTATTTCTGCATCAAATAGTCTTGTGTCAACATTAGCGTGTGTGTACTTGGGTGTACGTGTGTGTACAGTACTAAACCACGACTAAACCGGGACTAAACTAGGGCTAAAACCAGGAGTAAACAAGGTCTAAACCAGGTCTAAACCAGGTCTAAACCAGGTCTAAACCAGGGCTAAACCAGGGCTAAACCAGGGCTAAACCAGGGCTAAAACCAGGGCTAAAACCAGGAGTAAACAAGGTCTAAACCAGGGCTAAACCAGGGCTAAACCAGGGCTAAAACCAGGGCTAAAACCAGGAGTAAACAAGGACTAAACCAGGGCTCAAACCAGGGCTCAAACCGGGGCTAAACCAGGACTAAACCAGGACTAAACCAGGACTAAACCAGGATTAAACCAGGACTAAACCAGGGCTAAACCAGGGCTAAAACAGGACTAAGGTGCGTGTGTGTCCAGAGTGTGTGTGTACTAGGGATGCAAATTATCGGTTAATTCATTAACTGATAGTTGATTGACCTTATCGGTCGATTAACGATTAACTGATAAGCGGCGTTTTTCACCTGAATTTGAGTGTTTCAATAGGGTCTTTAAGAATATAAGCTATAGTAACATAACACTGAGTCAAAAATATATCATAGTATTCTTATATTGTATAATCCTCAATTAATTATTCCTTAGTAAAAAGCAGACAAATGTATTAATGCTGAATAACAAAATACAGTAATCCCTCGCTCTATCCATTTTTTTTTTTAATAGTGTAACATTGTGTTCTGTCCTGATTGGCTAAGAGACTAGACCAGGACTGAACGTGGACTGGACCAGGTCTGAACCAGGTCTGGACCTGGACTGGACCTGGACTGGAACTGGGTCTAGACCGGGACTCGACCGGGTCGAGACCTGGACTAGACCAGGATTAAACCACCACGTGCCGTTGCTGCTGGTTTCGCCGCGGCTCGCGCTCCGAGCCGCAGGCCAGCCGCGCGGGGCTCGGGGCGCGGGCTGCGGCGAAACCAGCAGCAGCAGCGGCATGCATTCCGGGTTAGATCTCGCCTCGCGCGTACACCCGGGGCTGCTGAGCAGTGCCGTTGGCGCCTGCGGTCGGCTGTGAGTCGATCTTGGCGCAGCGCGGTTGCCTTGTTTCATGACCACGCGGGTGCGCATGTCCGCGGTTAGCGGTTAATTACAATTAATGCATTTTGATCGACCAACGTCTTAATCGACAATTAACCGTTAATCGATAAATTGTTGACATCCCTAGTGTGTACGTGTGCGTGTGTGTCCAGTGTGTGTGTGTGTGTGTAGTGTCCTATACTATTTTGTATTAAATTGACAATACAGGTGATTTTTAACTTAACATATTATCCTGTGTATTAATGAATTATTGAATGATTATATGGACTTTTTGTTTTAAAAGCATTTCCATTTTAACAAAGTTATCTTCTAATTCTGACCTGTCCTGAAACACCACAGTAATGTCAGTGATGGGGGAGGGCTTAGCTTAATGTTATGATCTTCACATTTCTGGAGGGAGTCACTGCTACGGTGGAGCAGGGGACGAAATAATTTCCCCATAAAATTCGAGACATGTAGAGACATGTATTTGGCAACTACTACGCCCATCAGATTTAGAAAAAAGGATTTGGTTGATTTTTTTGTGTGTGAATTTTTAAATGTAATTAGGCCTATTGTGTCCCGCTTCACAGAAATATGACCTAGAAGCAAAATTTGACCTGTAGTAAGTAAACACATTTATTTGGCAACTACTACTCCCAACTGATTTTTTAAAAGTGCTTTGGTTAATTTTTCGTGAATTTTATGGGGAAATTATTTCATCCCCTGCTCCACCATAGCAGTGACTCCCTCCAGTAATGTCATTTGTTGACGGTCCCTAACACAGACTGTAGCCGCAGGACGAAGGAGCTGCGTGAGCAGAGTTTTTACCTATAAATCGATAGTTAGTATTACTTGCTATTGTTTTATTAGATAGACATTAACAAGTAGAACTCGCGTTAACCTTGGTCGCGTTATTTAGGCAAAATGCTTCTTTGGATCTTAATACGGGAATGTTAAACCCCGAATATCAAGCGAACGTCAAACATCGAGCCAACTTCATTACGCTCTCTTTTCGGAACACGGACGGACCACTCAAAATGAAGGGGGAGAATGAGCCACCGCCCGGTGGTTGGGGACCACTGCCTTAAAGTACCTTCTAATTCTGACCTGCCTGAACATTAACACCACACCACAGTAATGTCAGTAATGATCTGCAGGGGGAGGGTATAGCTTAATGTCATGCAAATGAGGCAAGAAGGCCTAGAGTGAAGAAACTTTACAAGCTGTTTTCACCTCTTAGCAAAATCCCATGTGCATGCTTTCAAATGGCCACAGTGTCTTCACATGTTGTCAGATTTTCATGTGTAAGACATCATTGGAAAGCTTGGAATCTACACTTTCAGAATCTGTGAATAACTCAAAATGCCCCCGCGACGACTTGTCTTGTTTTGCTGCGGTCGGTCACGTATTGGATCATGTGAGTTAAGGTTTGGTATAAGGGAGAAGAGGTTTGTGAAGAACAATTAGGGGCATAGGCATTAGCTAAAATAACAGCCCTGTTATATATTTTGCCTTGAGTGATGACATTTTTTTGTCCCTTAGAGTCTTAGTATCAACATATTGCACATCCATGTGTATTAAAATAGCTACTCCTCTACTCTAAAATTTGAATGGAAATATTGTGTGAACCCCCCTCTGAGGAGTCTTGAATAGTCTTGTCTTGCAGATGCAATTCAACTATGCAGTTTACTTAAATGTAGAGCTGGGCGGTATGACCAAAAATTGATAATCATGGTATTTTTCAAAATTTTATCTATTTGACTGTTGTTGTTTTTTTTGTCATGCGTGCCTAGGTGTTAACCCCATTTGCTAATAATTTAGAGAATAATTACTGCAGTAAATTCGACTTGGTAAAACAAATCTGGGTCCAGTGCTTTAATCATCTCCTTGAAGCACCTTTCTCAACAGTACTAAGTGGTACCATGTCTTTGGTGAAGTGGCCAGTAATACCGTTGGTAATATCGCCCCACCGGTTGCTTTTCTTGTCGTAGGCAGTCCCCGTAGCAAACGCGTCTTTGAGTGGTGTCTGAGTCGCGTTTTGTGTTGCAGTGCCAACTTAAACGTTACGATCTTAGTTTCATACATTCTTCATATTCCAGGACATGTTTGTGACGGAGGTGGTGAAGCAGATTGCTTGTGTCGCCTCTTGCGGCTACAACTTTAGCCCGACAACATTTACAGAATACGGTTGTTTGATCAGCACCAGATTTTTTTAAAGCCGAAATACTTCCACACAACTGACACGGCTCCTCTTTTCGGTTTGAGTTCCTCTGTTTCTAACAACAATGACCACACACTCACCGGTATTGCGGTATATGAAAAATTAATATCATTAAAAAAAACAAAAAAACATTGGTATTCGGTATGAATCGGTATACAGTGGTCCCTCGCTCTATCGCGGTTCACTGTTCGCGGCCTCGCTGTTTCGCAGATTTTTTTTTTTTTTTTTTTACTAGTGTAACATTGTGTTCTGCGTCCTGATTGGCTAAGAGACTGTAGACCTTTGCCGATGCACGGGGGACTGGGACTAGACCGGGTATAAACCTGGACTGGACCTGGACTAAACCAGGTCTAGACCAGAACTAAACCAGGTCTAGACCAGAACTAAACCAGGTCTAAACCTGGACTGGTCCTGGACTAAACCGGGACTAGACCAGGTCTAAACCAGGAACCGTTCAGAACGGACAAAGCCTCTCGGATGAGCGGCGAAACGTTTTTGACGTAAAGAAACTTGAAAGAAACTTTGTCCAGTTGACAAATTGAATTTCTCCTTTTATCTTGTGCAATATATCGATTATCACATATATTTCCATATCCTAATTATATCAAATCGTGAGCGATGTACACTGTAAAAAATATCAAAAAGTAAAATTATTACTACAAGTTTATTAGACAAGTATTAGAATTACATTTTTTTAATCAAACATACGATTTAGTCGCTTATTTTAAGTGCTAAGAGTTTTTCTAAAGTGTAACTACTTGCATTTTCCTATTTCAACTGCGAAAACATTTGTTCTATTGGTAGATCATTTGACTTATTTGAAATTTCCTGAAATCTGTATAACATGTTCTTAATTCAAGTCACATTCAACACAACACACAAACTCAAGACAACATTAAAAGTACAGTTTAATCATTTAATGCAACCACTGCCCACATTACTGTAAGGATTTTATATTATTCTTGGTTACCAATTTCTACTGGGTAATGAATATTTTTACAACAGCCTCATGGAGTCTAGTGACCATGAAATGAGCAGCTAATGGGGGTCCTAATTAAACAATAAAACTATAAAAACTGAAATAAAATGGAAATGCATCTTCTAATTTCTCCAGCCATTATTCTAATCTAATGTTTTTATATTTTTATTATTACTTGCTGCTCTCTCCACTCGCTGGAAAATCTGCTGTCATTGATTTAAATTGGATTTGTGTCAGAACCATTAAGACAAAAGACAGGTGATTAAAAAAATGTATAATGTATAATGCATTGTGTAACCTTTCTGGTAGAGGATCCATCAAATGCTTTTCTCCATGGAGTTGTTTTGTCATTGCTTTGTCTGGAATGTTTCACAGTAGAGTTGGGCGGTATCCAAATTTTGATACCGTTAAACCGTCTCCACATTTTCCCGGGGTATACGGTATTACCGTTGCTAAGGCTAAAAAAAAACACTAAAAAAAAAAACACTTGGTAGCACTACAGTGGAGTCGCCTCGCCAAATGGCAGCTTGCATCTATACCGTTCAGAAACAGAATAGCAAGCATTACATAGGCCTAATGATACTGAAAACATAACAAAACATGTACAAAATTAGTAACTTTTATTAACAAATGTTTAAAGTGCAAATACAGCAGCCAACCGATGGAACGAAATATCAAATTGTCTGTGGGCTAAAGCTAACAAACCAACAGGAATCATTATCAGAAGCAGTGACTTTATAACCAAGTGCTTAACAAAGAACTGAGCAAAACTCGCATGGCAAAGCTGTAACAACACAGTTAAAGGGATATTCCAGGATTTTTGACATGGGGGGCTCATTTCCGAGTTAGCCAAGCTTGCTCCTGTCGTTATGTTGGCGTGGTGGTCAAAAGGCATGCACGCTCATAAAGTTGTTGCTAGCCCGTGAACATTCATGTTGAGCACGGAACTGAAAAGACAGCCCTGCATTGATCGTTCATTCCAACAAACAATGCAACAACCCGGTTTTCTGTAGCTGTAGCGGGGGCTAACTCACCGACACTCTCTCGCGTTCTGCCCTTTCAACATCCATCTCTCTCAACTCTTCATCTGTATATTCCAAGCATCGGGGAGACCTCCAAACGTGGCCATGTCTGGATTGTAGAACAGGGCAGGCTACTGCCCTGCTACTGTACTGTACTGCTACGGCTAACGACGACAGCTGAAGGTAAACAAATATCAGCTGGAAACCTAACTGCAAGGTGATATCACTCCGCCCATGCCTAGCTAGATCGGGGGAAAAACGCGCTGTTGCATAAGGACATAAATCCTTTAAATTACAAGGTTGATTATATTTCTAAAATTGTTCCATCAACACAGACATTTGCACCGACAGTCTGGCGTTATAGTTGACTTGTTTTGGGTGCACTATGGAGTGGGTAACCCTGATTAAAATCAGGCTACCATTTACCATTGACTTGCGCTAGCCTAGCAACTGAAAACTCTGCAGCTGGAAGGACTGCATGAAATTTGCTAAAAAGTGTCTCCACATCTCTGCAGCACTCTGGCTAACTCGGACATGAGCCCCCATGTCAAAAATCCTGGAATATCCCTTTAAATTAATTATAGTTAATATTATATTAGGGCAAGATTTTTTTTTTTAAATGACGGTAATGAATCTGATACCGTTGCTATTTTTAGATACCGCAGTATACCGTATTACCGTATTACCGCCCAACCCTATTTCACAGTACAGCAATGAACCTTTCTATCTTCATGGAGACCAAACCAGACCAAGTTACAGGTCAGTTCTCTGAAGAGGCAACCCTGCTCACAGTCACAACGCCTGTTTTTGGAGGTATTTTTGAGCTATAAATCCACCTGTAATTGAATAAATGTAAGGTAGAGCTGTTTAATGCCACATCTTCATCTCCATAGAAACAAGCAGGTGACAGACCCTCAAACCAGAAAGTTATACAGTGTACCTTTTAAATCAACTATCATTGATTTAAATTGACTTGTGTCCGAAGAACGTATTAAACCATTAAGGCAGGAGACAGGAGATTACAAAAATGTAAAAAATAAAGATGTAAATTACATTTGGAAACTTAAAATAGATTAACAAAAGATGCTAACACTGCAGCAGCTGCATTGCGGAATAGCCCTGATTACATTTTACTGAGACTACTTTGCATTTAAATGAAGCAAAGTAATTTCTCCTGTAGCCATGACACTGTGGCACTCTGAATGGGGAATTGGCACATAACACATGAATGTTTAATACTAATAAAAACATCATTTGGCAATTAACGCCTTACCTACCCCTCTGACCCCAGTGGGATTATGGGAGCAGGATGGTGCAGACACGGTGTACGCCCAGTCTAGTCGGAAATTAATAATAATAATAATACATAAGATAAAAATTAATCTATGAAATTAAAATATGTACAAAAGCAAAGGGTAGATAGAGAAATTATTTTACAAATTGTGGCTTGTTTTGTGGGTTGCAAAGGTTCTACAGCAGACCTGGGCATTTCAAGGCCCGCGGGCCAAATACTCTGACCGGCCCGCGAAAGGTTGCTTGGAATTTAGAGAATAAAACCTACTTTCAAAATTGTACGTAATGCATTTGTACTGATGATCATCTGTCGGACGTGCTTCACATCTCCACCTCAAACACTTTCATGTACGTAAAGCTAAACAGAGGCTAGACTTCTCTCACTGATCAAGAAAAAAAAAACACTAAACATGCTAACTTTGACTTTTTTTCCTACAGTTTGGCAGTTGGACAAATGTTGTGACATATCTTGTATTATATTATTTGGCAAACAAAGTCATTGTGGTGTCTTAATACAAAGTTAGGAAAGTTAAACTCAGAAAGCATTGCACAAAGGCAAAAAAATAATAATAATAAAGCCGTTATATGCAGTGTTATTTCATTTTAAATTTCAAAAGTGTTTTCTTTCCTGTGTGAAACGGGTCCAAATGGCTCTTTGAGTGGTTAAGGTTGCCGACCCCTGGTCTACATCTCCTTAGCTCAAAATGCTTTGTTCCATCTTGTGATGTCATGAAGTGGTATTTTTCAAGTGAATGAGTGTGGATGGATGTGATGACTGAGACTGAATGGGATTAGTGTTACTTATTGACTGACTAGATGAATGATTGTACATTATACATTAGATTAATTTTTTTTGGCATGTATGCCATTTATGACATCAACCTGTCCAGGGACTGAAGATGGAAATTAGCAGTTCTGCTATAACCTGGCACAAACATGACCTTGGTATAGCTCAATGTTCTTATCTGCATAAATAAATAAATTCTAGTGAAGGTGTATGAAGTTTAAAAACACAATGGAGCATTTCCTGTATTACCACATGACATAAGGTGAAACAGAGAGAAGAGAAGAACTTGGCCTAAATATGCAGAGTTTGTGTGTTAAATGTGTGAATGAAACAAAACTCCACACTCCAGGTCTGTTTGTGATGGGGAAGCAACATTATAACATAGATCAGAAAATAGTCTAATATGGCATTTTCATATGAACTTGAGGCCATTTAATTAGTCGTCTTAGCTTCCTCCTCACCTCGTCCGGTGTAATGGAGAGGGGGAGTGAGGGGGGGACTGGAGTGGACTGCAGGGGGTGGTGGGGGGGGCTGGTGCTGGGTTGGGTCCGTGTGAAGGGGGAGAGGGATGTGGCCACTGGCCCAGGGAGGTGTGAAGAGGAGGAGGGGGGGAGTCGGCAGAGGGGGTGGGGGGTGAGTCAAACCTGTTGAAGTAACAGTTTAATTCGTCTGCCCAGCGCTGATCACCATCAGCTGTCCCTCTGCCACTCTGTCCAAAACCAGACATATTCCTCCTCCTCTCCACACGCCCCGTGCATTGTTCTGGGCCAGCTGCTCCTCCGTCCTCCTCCCATAGTCCTTCTTGGCCCGTCAGATCCTCCACTGGAGCTCCCTCTGGACCCTTTTCTGCTCCTCTCTGTCCCCTGAGTTGAACGCCCTTTTCTTCTGGTTCAGGAGGGCTTTAAGCTCAGGGGTGGTTGTTTGAGAAACACTGTACTCTCCTGGTTGGTACAATGTTCTCCACGCAGAAGTTGATGTAGTCTGTGATGCAATGGGTCAGGCCGTTGATGTCGTTTCCATAAGAGTCAATGAAAATGTCCCAGTCTGTGTTCTGGAAACAGTCTCTCAGACTCTCACAGGCCTCCTGAGTCCAAAGCTTCACAGACGGCTTCTGCACAGGTCCTCTTCGCACCCTGGGTGTGTATTCCGGGAGCAGGTAAACCAGACAGTGATCCAAGCATCAGAGTGGGGGGAGGGGGGCGGAGGTGTAAGCGTCTTTGATATTGGCGTAAAACAAGTCCAGAGTCCTATTGTCTCTTGTGGGGCACGTGACGTATTGTGTGAAAGTGGGAAGAGTAGTGGAGAGTGATGTGTGGTTAAAGTCTCCAGTGATGAGAAAGAGGATGTGCGAATGACGTGTCATCATGTCTTTCACGACACTATGGAGCTGCTCGTATGCTGCCGCTCCATCCGCCGATGGAGGAATGTATTCTCAATATGGTGCTCCATGTTACCCACCAGAGGATCCAGGATGGTTTTTAGGTGTTTGGCCACATTGTACGTGATGGAGTCTGCACTACACAAGGATGAAAGACTTCCGCTTTTTTGTCATTCTCCGGGGTCATTTTTTATATCAGTGCAAATCTGTTGAGAAAAATTTTGGGTGTATATATATGTACAGTTGTGTTTAGGGTCGCCACCCATCCCTTGAAAAATTTAATCATCCCGTATTCAGAAACAAAAGTATGCATCTCGTATTAAACTTCTACCGGGTTGCACGAAGCTTTTGACTGCAGTCCATGTGCTCATCTGGAGCCATAGACACCGCACGTCACCACACGCACAGCGTGCATGCGCAGCTTGTTCGCTAAGCGTGTACCTTTGCGTACTCCTGGTGATGTGCCGTGTCCGCAGCTTCAGACGAGCGCGACTCCGCACACGGGTTAAATATTGCTAACACAGAGGCCGTAATGAAATATGATCGCACTCATCTCGAGACCAAGACCGGTGTCGAGTACTATGACACTGCGATCTACTCGTGTGTCACTGTGTCATTGTGTGCAAGTCCAAATAAAGACTTAATCTTTAATCTTAAAGAATTGTCAATATATTTATAAATGAAGAAATGATTTGCATTTTTGTAGTAGGTAGATCATTTTGACCTGGTCATTTTATAAGTAAAGCTTATAAGTTTAGTTATAAGTAAAGCTTATAAAAGCTGAAAATGTGTGGGCACTCCTGTCTTACAAGTTCATGTAGAGAGATGATTAGATAGAACATGCCTCATTTGTACTGTCCAGGTAGTGCATTATGTTCTGCCTTGTATTGTTTTATATTAATTTGTACAGTTTTAAGTTAAGCAGGACAGATATTTATTTTATTCTGTTAATCTTATTATTTTGTATTAAAAATAAATAGCTAATTATTTATTTTCCATGTGTTCATATCACTCAAATATGCATCTAATTCAATTCAGGTTTGAGTTAAATAGATTTAAAAAATCCCTTCACACATACAAAAATGGATAAAGTTTCACTACACAAATGTATTATGGACTGATGTCACCACTTCTCTCGGCTCATTATCAGACTTTGATGTCACAAAATCAGGGTCAGTGCCGCGTTATATCAACTTTTTTTTTAATCAAGTTTTTATTGGCTGGAATGACCCCAGATTGCATCTCAGAGCCGAGGCGGACCCCCCTAGGATTTCGGTGACTTTCAGTTTTTTTCATGACTGGGCACTTTAATCCCTGGCTACATACAATGGGTCTGAGGGTTTTTTGTGAATCTTTGGGAGGCCGTAGATGCAAGGGATGGAGTCACCAGGATACAGTCTGTAATACAGCTGTCGATCAGTGACTTCTTCCTTCAGCAAGCAATTAATGATCTTTTTTTTGTACCCATTGGTGGGGTCTCGGTTTAGTAATTCGTAGGTTGCAGTGTCACTGAGTAGGCTGTTCACCTTAGCCTCATAATCAGCTGAGTTCAGGATCACTGCATCTCCCTTTGTCAGCTAGCAGGATGTTGATGCTGTGGTCCTTCTCTAAAGCAACAGTGGCCTTCCTTTCCTCTGGTCTTACGTTGGAGGGTGGAAGTTTGGCATTGCTCAGTGCAGCTGTAAATTTCAGTCTAAGGTCTTCTGTCTCTTTGAGCTTGTTGTTCCTAATGGCGTTTTCTGCTGCTGTGATGTAATCCACCATGGGGATGCGGTTAGAAGTTACACAGAGGACTAAATTTCTCTGTAACTTCTAACCGCATCCCCCGGTGGATTACATTGGCTTTCAATAAAACTAAGAGAGCAGAGAAAACAAAGATGTTCATTCTGTCTTATGTACTTTAAAGGGATAGTGCGTTGTTGTTTTTTAAATGTTAATCTGTATGGGTTTCCTTCTAAAAGTTATGTGTGTTGACACCGGCTTACCTCTGACAGTCTTAGCTGATCCCGGTTTGGCTTACTTTCTGGAGCCCACATAAGTAGGTCCGGTAACTTCCCTGAAAAATGAAATAAAGCTTGTTTTTCTTCTCAAAACAAAACATTTGTTAGAAAGGTGATATATTTGCGTCCGAAACAATTGTCCACGAAACATCCAGCAGCGTATTTCGCATTCGCGTATTGTCTCTCTTCACTCATACCGCCCATGTTAACTCTATCAGCCTGTTCATTTGTAAACTTCGGTGTAGACATCCGCTGAAGGTGAACAGTTGATGTTAATCCATACAGATTAACATTTAAAAAAAACGCACTATCCCTTTAACTTCTTGGGATCTTTTTTAAAGACAATACAGTAACGTGTATTTACCTTGTTGACATGTTGCTGCTTGCTGCAAGCCTTTTCAGAACTGTCACCGGTGTTGGTGGTGACGTCGTATATCAGCTGTGGTGAATTTTAGGTTTTCCTGCAATGCTTTGTCTTTTTGTGTTCTGGTGAGTCTCCCTGATGTTTCTTTTTCACGTTCCTTTTTTCGAATGTGAAATGCCCGGCCATATCAGACCACTGTAAAAGAAATAACCACATCATGGATTGGGAAGGGGCAGGAGTTATTGGATCGGAAAACAACAAGTTCAAACGCTGAAATAAGGAAATGAGGCACGGACAGCATTAACCATGATGACGGAGCGTTCCTCCTTTCACACACCTGGGACACCCTCCTCCAGAGAGCACTGGGCGACGGGAGGTGTGGTCACTCTGAGCAACCTGCCAGGTCAATCAGGCTGACCGCACCTACAGGAACTAACAACAGCTGATATACGACATGTCACCACCAACACTGGTGACAGTTCTGAAGATGGCTTGCAGCTAGCAGCCAAAACATGTCAACAAGGTAAATACACGTTACTTTATTGTCTTTAAAAAAGAACCCAAGAAGTTATAAGACAACAGAGAATCAGAACCCAGGAGAAAGGGTGTAACTGTTAATTACCTGGATAGTGTTTCTGAAAAACTACAGAGGATTTTCAGATAACATGAAATCCCAGTCTATTTCAAACCCAAAACACAGAAACTAACCAAAGGACAAAACGCCAAGCCACAAACAAAGCAGCCAAGCCACAAACAAAGTAATTTCATTGTAGTTAGCTCCTCCCTTCAGGCAGATATAAGGCAGTGTCCACCAGCATCTGACCAGAACTGAAAAAGCATCTTGGATGAGCTACGAAACCTATTCAACCAAATAAACTTTTGTCCATTTGAAAGTGAATTTCTCCTTTTGCCATGGATTCTACCTGGACGAGAGAGATTCTACACACATAATACAAAGGATTAAAATAAAACTCACTAAAATCTAACCCCCAAAAAAACCCCACTTTTTTTTAGCTGAATGTGAAATATTATTAATTTAACGGTTAAGGGCTTTGTTTAACTACCACTACTGCTACTCAAAACATGCAAAACTTGCCAAATCCTCCAGCTAAAGTATTCCTGACCAAGACTAGCTCATGATCTGGAGATGGTCCCACTACTAGGAGTAGTACCTTAATGGGCCCATATTAGGCTATTTTCTGATCTATGTTATAATGTTTCCTCGTCACAAACTGACCTGGAGTTATGTTTTATTTCATTCACACATGTTACACACACCCCCTTATTTATTCATACATCTTGTGATGTCATGCGGAAATACAGAAAGTGCTCCAGTTTGTTTCTAAACTCCATATACCTGCACTAGAATAATTTTGATGATTTTAGTCCTGGAATTGCCCGTTTCTTCTGAACAAAAGGTAAAAGGTAGTTTTTCATTTGAAAACTACCACTACATGACATCACAAGGTGGATCTGAGCATTTTGAGCTTTGGAGATATAGACAGACTAACAATATAGAATCCCTTAAAGCCCCAGTGTGTAGGATTCGTGGTGCATAGGTGGATGGTGCTATTGCACTTTCTGTTTTAGCTACGGCAGACCTCGAGGGTCACCCAGGCGAGGTCCCGTTTTTTGTTTTGTTTTTTTTTTCTCATGAAAACACACATTCCCGATCATGTACCATGACACTCTACACATCAAATGAAACCTTACAGTCATGCAATTCATTTCCCGACACAGCAATCACTCCCTGAGCACATGGGGCTTTTATACGGAAAAGCACAAAACGAGGTTAGCTTACCTTAGAATGCTTTGCACAGGTCAAACTCTGTATTTCACCATAAACTTGCTCTCAATTTGTCCGTAAGGATCCAGCGAATAAAATCCAGTAAAACAATTTAGTCCAAAACACGTGTTAGATCCATTAGATCCATTACGACGTCTGATCCGGCAGCATGCTTGTGTTGTTTACCCAAAACCATGAGCCTTGCCGAAGGCGAAGGCGGAGCCCAAATGTCCTTCTGCGGCTCTCGTATTCAAAATGGCTGCCTCTGCATGGGGAAGATCCCCCTTTTATGTGACTATATCCAAGTCCAAAAGAATACTTTGATTTCATGATGGAAGTGAAAAGGCTTGGAAAACAATGTATTTTTGAATGGGTATCTTCAATTTCAGTAATTAACGGGTAAAAATCTTACACACTGTCCCTTTAAACATAATGTAAACGAAACAAAAACGACTAGGCCTAGTCCACTTGTATACTGCTTGAAAGTTGCATAAGCTACAGATTGCCATTTATTCATGACCTGCTATTGATTTTAAATCCTTGTCCCTTCTTTCTAATTAGGTTAATCTCTTTCTGATAGAGTATTGCCTATAAACTTAAGCCGATCTCAGTCCTAACTTTAGAAGACAAAAGGTTCCATCAACATTTAAAACATTATCTCTTATCGACAATCTTTCAACCAAAAATGTAGCTTCTTGGCCCCGCGCTAAGTACGAAGATCGTAATTAAGCACTAAAGTCTTGGTGTAATCTGGAGAATCTGCAGCTAGAGTCATAGATCCTGTCCTTGTGCACAGTGGATATATGTTGTTATACCTATTGTAAAATGTGATTGTGAAAAGCGCCCCAAAATTAAACCTGTAAAGAAAGATAAAACCATGGTATTTCTTTTAAACACTTAGCTTCTGGCAGAGTGTGGGCAGCCAACCAAAACAGATCTGTTAAAATAAAGAGGAAACAAAGCAAAGAATGGAGGAATGGTATTGTGACTGCTGACAATTTAAAAACTTAATTGTTGTCATAATCATCGTAAAGGTTTTATATTACACATAATGAAGTCTTGTGAGTTTTAAGTTATGTTATAATGTTATTTCTTCAAAAACTGGAGTTGTGTTTTGTTTCGTTCACACGTTTAAGTAATCCTGGTTTTATTAATGTTTACATTTCCAAAGCTCAAAATGCTCTGTTCCACCTTGTGATGTCACAAAATGTTAGTTTTCACATTAACAGCAACCTTTTACCTTTTGTTCAGCAGAGATGGGCAATTCCAGGGCTGAAATCATCCAGCTGATTCTAGTGAAGGTGTATGGAGTTGGAAAAACACAGTGGAGCACTTCTTTTATTACCACATGACAATTGAGAGAAGAACTCAATATATGAAATATGACAGATTTGAGTGTTAAACGTGTGAATGAAACGAAACATTATGCGCTGAATGGTCGGAATTATTTTTAAGTGGAATAAACATTTACATGATCGATGAATAAATTAATTTGGCTTAATTTGGAATTAAGTTCAGTTCAAGCACTTTCATCCCTGAGATTTGTACCAGGTATGTGTATGTCACCACTAGTACCTGTGAATAAAATGTGGTTTGTGCTTTGATTTACATTTTTACTTTATTGCAAACATATATATTTGTAAAATTTGGTGAAAAGGTAGTGGGATCATCAAGAGGGGGGGAGGGGATTTTCCCCCCCAAAATGGGTGGTTGACATCTTAGTTTTTATTGGCTGGAATGACCCCAGATTGCATCTGCAAAGAATTCAAAAGTTTTCTGTGGATGTGGGGGTGACTCTCAGCTTTTTCATTACTGGGCACTTTCATCCGTGGAATATGCAGGGTTTGTGTTAAACATGTGTGAATGAAACAAAACAAGGAAACAACATTATAACATAGATGAGAAAATAGCGTAATATAGACCCTCTAATCCAGACCCAGGCATTTCAAGGGCCGGGGGCCAAATACGGCCGACTCTGACCGGCCCGCGAAAGGTTGCTTGGAATTAAGAAAATAAAACCTACTTTCAAAATTGTACATAATGCATTTGTACTGATGATCATCTGTCTGTGCGTCACATCTCCATCTCAAACATGAACCTGACTTTGATGCACTTGTTAGAGCTCAACAGTTAGAGCTATTTCTCTCACTGATCAAGAATAAAAACACTAAAACATGCAAACTTTGACTTTTTTTTCTACACAGTTTGGCAGTTTGACAAAAATGTTGTGACATATCTTGTATTATATTTGGCAAACAAAGTCATTGTGGTGTCTTAATTAGGGATGTCAACAATTAATCGACCTGAGATTAATTGTCGATCAAGACGTTGGTCGAACAAAATGCATTAACTGTAATTAATCGCTAATCGCGCACCCGCGTGGTCACGAAACAAGGCAACCGCGCGCCGCGCCAAGCTCGACTCACAGCCGGCCGCAGGCGCCAACTGCACTGCCCGCGTGTACACCGGGGCTGCTGAGCACGAGATCGAACCGCGGCGCCCGGAATGCGTAATCTCAGCCTGAGCCACAAACCAGCCGCACGAAACCAGCAGCGGCACGTGGTGGTTTAATCCTGGTCTAGACCTGGTCCAGTCCTGGTTTAGTCCAGGCCCAGTCCAGGTTTAGACCTGGTTTAGTTCTGGTCTAGACCTGGTTTAGCCCATGTTTAGTCCTGGTCTAGTCTCTTAGCCAATCAGGATGGAGAACACAATGTTACGCTATAAAAAAATGTTACACTATAAAAAATAAAAATTGAAAAAATAAATAAATCCGCGATAGAGCGAGGGATTACTGTATTTTATTCAGCATCAATACATTTGTCTGCTTTTTACTAAGGAATAATTAATTGAGGAATATACAATATAATAATACTATGATATATTTATGACTCAGTGTTATGTATACTATAGCTTATATTCTTAAAGACCCTGTTGAAACACTAAAATTCAGGTGAAAAACGCCACTTATCAATTAATCGTAAGTCGATCGATAAAGTCAATCAACTATAGATGAATGAATTAATCAATAATTTGCATCCCTCTTAATACAAAGTTAAAGTTAAACTCAAAGCATTGTGGGGTTAATGTGACTGAAAAAGAGTTACAAATGTTTCACGTTTACCATTGTTTTGAATTATTTTACTGAATAAATTCAGTTTTTGTAAAACCTCACTCTCTCATTTCTTAACAATAACACAGAACTTACCAGCTTCTGTGAACAATGCCATTTACTGATTTCACGTAGAAATAAAAATTAATAACCATAGTAGACTTCTAACTTTTGGCCCGGCCCTCCACAATATTTTCTACTTCTCATTTGGCCCCTGGGGAAAAATAATTGCCCACCCCTGCTCTAATCAGTCATTACCAAACTGCATCTAATTAAAAAAAAGCAGTGAAACTGAAGTAGGACTTTATCAAAAACACCAAATTTGAGAAAGAGAACTGTCTAAGCCAGTGAAAAGAACTGGTTTGAGAGGGGAGTTAAAGAGGTTATTTTGTCAAAAAAGAGAATCCTTCTTTAAACAGGAATGGGGGAGTCAGACATAATTTGTCTCCCATATATAATTCCATTCTCAAACCGGAATCAAAACAAACAATAGGGCAGCCAGGTCAGGTCCAGAGGTGTGAAAACAGCCATTAGGGTTGGAATGGGTATGCTAAACTAGACGCCAGAGAGAAACTGGAAATACAAAAGACAAACTCAAAACAAAGAGGTGGGATAGTTTCAGAATAATTTCAGTATAGTTAGCTCCTGCCTGCAGCTAGATATAAGCAGTGTCCATCAGCACTCTAACCAGAACTGACGAAGCAACTCGGATGAGTTGCGAAACGTTTTTGACCAAATAAACTTTGTCCAGTTGACAAATTGAATTTCTCCTTTTGTCAAAGAACTGTCAAAGCGGATTCTTTAAATGATTTTAGCTTCGGATTTGGCAGCTGGTGGTTTGTGAGGAGAGTTTTTAATTTGATTGCTAAGGTAAGTATCCAATTCAGTTAGCTAAGTCGGCTTGAGAGGAGCTACCTAATAATGCATTCCCTGATTGTTTTAGCAGCTGCATGTAAAATATAGCCTGGCTTGATTATCCTAGAAACTCTTTTCAGCTCTCCTCGAAATTCATAACTCTTCTCTAATTCTGTTTTTGCTTCATTTTGATGTGTTTCTGTTTTTGTTTTTTTGCAGGTGAAGAAGGAGTCTGTTGTATCGTGCGTGCTGGATTCTGAGGCTGTGGCTTGGGACAGAGAGAAGAAGCAGATCCAGCCATTTCAGGTGCTCACCACAAGAAAGAGAAAGGTAAAGTTTATTTAGCCTATAATCTACTCTCTGGTAGTGTTGTCATGATACTACACTGTAAAAAGCAATATCTAGGTAAGTTAAAATGACTTTAAGATCATTTTACTTTGAGTAGATTCAATTTGATGAGAAAAATATGGAAAATATAAGTGTATTTTTCTTAATTCAAATGATATTAGATTTTGTTTCTTATTAAGTGCAAAGAGTTGTTTTTCTTATCTTCAGTGTAGCAAGATGTACTTTCATATTTTAAGTACAAAAACTCTTATTCCATTCATTGGTACATCATTTTTGACGCACCACGAACTTTGAGCCCTCATGTTTGCATTACAAATTCGGAGAAAATGCGATTTTTGTATATATATATATTTTTTATTTGTGATTTTCGTTTTTTTGTAGAATGTGCTAGTTGAGATCATGAAGAAGCCTCTCCATGTTTCAGATAACAGCATTAGTGACGTTAAAAACATACATTTTTAATTTCAAATTTGCATGTTTTTGCGGAAAGAAACTGGGCGTGTATAAATATTTTTTGCCACGCTCGCGCGCCTGCCAATCCCGTTGCGAGGATCGCAGAAGGGGGATTCCCCTGTTCACCGATCAGCTGTGAAGAGCTCGTGCATATGTAAGCGCTACTGCAGGACACTAAAGGACATGAAAATGGACTTTTAACTTCTACTTGGACTAGGGATGCAAATTATCGATTAATTCATTAATTGAAAGTTGATTGACCTTATCGATCGATTAACGATTAACTGATAAGCGTCGTTTTTCACCTGAATTTTTGTGTTTCAATAGGGTCTTTAAGAATATAAGCTATAGTATACATAACACTGAGTCATAAATATATCATAGCATTATTATATTGTATATTCCTCAATTAATTATTCGTTAGTAAAAAGCAGACAAATGTATTGATGCTGAATAACAAAATACAGTAATCCCTCGCTCTATCGCGGTTCGCAGATTTTTTTTTTTCAATTTTTTTTTATAGTGTAACATTTTTTTATAGTGCAACATTGTGTTCTGCATCCTGATTGGCTAAGAGACTAGACTAAACGTGGACTAAACCAGGTCTAGACCAGGTCTAAACCTGGACTAAACCAGGATTAAACCACCACGTGCCGCTGCTGGTTTCGTGCAGCTGGTTTGTGGCTCGGGCTGAGACTACGCATTTCGGCAGTACACCGGGTGCCACGGTTCGATCTCGTGCTCAGCAGCCCCGGACGAGGCCCGCGCGTACACCGGGCAGTGCCGTTGGCGCCTGCGGCCGGCTGTGAGTCGAGCTTGGCGCAGCGCGGTGCGCGGTTGCCTTGTTTCGTGACCACGCGCGATTAGCGATTAATTACAATTAATGCATTTTGGTCGACCAACGTCTTGATCGACAATTAATCGTTAGTCGATTAATTGTTGACATCCCTAACTTGGACACATGTTCGGGACACGTCCATTTCTCCGGAGCTCGTGTACAGAGTGCGATTTGGCTCCGAAATACACGTTTACATGTGGAGATACGCCGAAAACACTGCAACATGGGGTGAGTCATCTCTATTCACAATGCAGCTAAGCTAATGCTAACACTAGCATTGAAACAATGTGATCAGAGCGATCACGAACAGTCTCTTTAGGTTAATTTCCACTCTATTTTTGTTTATATAAAAGCTGAACGTTTTGCCATAGGCTATAGCGGTAGAGAAATAATTTATTTTGATTCAACTTCACCCATTTCGGCACTTTTGTAACTTTTTTTGACTCGGCCCTTATTTAGCCATGAGGTTTTGAATGGAAGTTCTTATGGGACGCATAGCATTTGAACCTTAAATGTTTTCTTTTTGTAACTTTTTTTGAATGAATTAGGCTGCAATGCCAATACTAATTGATTTATTTAATAGAACTTTGAAAGTGCACTTTACTTTGTTTTTGGAATTAAGCTTATTGAAATTATTGAATTGTTATTAAAGTCCATTTTGATGTGACCAAACGTTTATTCATAGGTATACAGCTAAGATATATGGCATGTATTTATTTATTGTTATTTATTTAAAGCATAGTATATTATACTATGCTATATTATGTGCTCCTCCTGTGGACCCACCACCCGCGGAAGGATTCATGGGGGCTGGTGCATTGTGTTCTGGGCAGCAGAACACTGCTTGGACTGCTGCCCCCGCGACCCAGAAAATGGAAAAGCGGAAGAAAATGAATTAATGAATGAATGAATATATTATGTGCAATACAAAATTCATTTGAACAGTATTGCCTCCTGTGAAATACTCCTTAAATACCTGTACCTTGGTATTTTATTACATATTTAATTAATTTTTTAAAAATTATATTGGTTACTTTGCTGTGCTATTAGTACTTCCTGACTATAAGTAAATTTTGTAGTAAACTTTACTTAACATATTATCCTGTGTATTATTAAATTATTGAATGATTCTGACCTACCTGGACATTAACACACCACAGTGATAGTCATGATGGGGGAGGGCTTAGCTTAATGTCATGCAAATTAGGCAAGGAGGGCTGAAGAGAGCAAACTTTGAGCTTTTTTCAGAGCTTTTGGAAATCTGCTATGCCTGCTTTCAAATAGCGACAATTTCTTCAAATATGGTCAGATTTTCATGTGTAAGAAGACATCATTGGAAAGCTTAGAATCTATACTTTCAGAATCTGTGAATAACCCAAAACGCCTCCGGGATCATATGTGTCCTATTTGGCCGCGGTGGGTCACATTTTACTTGTTAAGTCAAATGTACTCAAATCATGATAAAACTTTCTTAATTCAAGTGATCGTAACTTGGCGAGATTTGAGTTTTTGCACTGTAAAATTTCAAACTCGATTTTGATATTAAGGTATAGTCTCAATACTCAATACCAGCATTAAAGGAAGGGGAATAAAAACCTTTCAGTCATATGCAGCTAAACAGTTGTGGTTTAGTCCGGTTCAAATCCCGCTCTTGACATAAAAAACATCAGTGGTTGAGCGGTCAGATCCACTGACCCACAGGTTTGGGGTATGATTCCAGCTCCCACAGAGTTCACGTCCCACGCAGCGTCCACGGCGTGTCGTCCGTAGGATCTCGTCAGGGATAACATGCCTGTCTCGGAAGTAAGGTTTTCAAGAAAAGCAGAGAGTTCTGAAAGACTTGCTGTGGATTCAGACTGGTATAAAGAAAAATAATACTCTCTAAAAACTACTGCTTTTGGATCAAAAACCAAATTGTGTTTTGTCTTTAATTTGAGGCATTAATCTTGATGCCGCTTGTCTCTTCAACTGATGGGCCAGAAGTCTACTTGGCTTATCCCCATGTTCGTAGTAAGTTGCACACGAATGAAGTAAAAGTTGTTCAGCATCAGAAGTTGAAAGTAAATCAGATTCAGTTTGTAAATCAACCGTTATGCAGATCAGGAGAGGGGTTATCAACAATCTGATTATATCACCAATGTTTGTTAATAACCCATGAAGTTTTGCCCTTAGACCTTTATTGAAATGAGCAGAAAATGAAATAATCTGTCCACGAAATATGCCTTCATAGACTCCCACAGATACTGCAGCTCTTTTATTAAAACATTCATCAATTTGAGATGTTATAAAATTATTAAATTCTTCCTCTAACAACGATGAAGGATTAAACCTCCAGGGCGAGGAAAAAACTGGTTGATTTGATAGTATAATATTAACGGTAAGTGGTGCATGGTCAGAAATTACAATTGGGTGATATTCTGATGAGACAACTTTAGAAGTAAGTGACCCATCTATGAAAAAATAGTCAATGCGTGAAAATGACTGATGCACTTGAGAAAAGAAGGAATATGCTTTTGTATTTGAACTGTAGTTTTGGGGTTTGAACGGTCCAATATGGGATCAATAACACAATTAAAATCCCCAGCTATTATTAGCCAGTGAGTATCCAAGGAAGTAATGCCACAAAAAAAAAACACTGATTTTTGACCACAAAGTGGAGAAAATGAGCGTTTTGTGCAAAGTCATTTCGAGCAGATCAGTGACTTTGACATTAATACTTACTGATTGAACAGAGAAAGAGATTTTTGATGGCAAAGTACATTTTTTTATTTACAAATATAAGAAATATAACCATACACAAATTAACAACAATCTTTGAGAACAATCTTTGAAAACAATCTCTCAGAACAATGTGTGAGGTGCATGTGCGTAGGGGTTATAACTTTTTTACAACCTCTTTACCCTGTATCATATGTTGATGAACTTTTGCTAGTAATGAAAGGAACTGACCTTCATTTGGTCATATTTTTGAAAAAAGTCCCCTGGACTCAAAATGAAGTTTTCGTAAAGCCTACCAACAACCAGAATAATACCGTTAATAACAAAAGGCAATTTTCTCTTTAATAACACAGGAACAAAACACATAATATGAAATAGGCCACTAAAAGTAAAAAAAATGATGATTGTTCCACAATTCTGGGATGGCTTTAGGCCTACAACATATCAGCCTACAACCGGGCGCCGAAAGATGGCTGCCCCACTGCTCCTGAAAAGGATGGGTCAAATCCAGAAGTCAAATTTCTCCCGTGTGTCATTGTGTGTGAGACCAAATAAAGACTTAATCTTAATCTATCACTAGTTGAACAAAACAGATTTCCCCAACTCTACAGTCTACATGGCTTATACAGTGAAAGTGAAACTGAAACTCCAGGATTCTGGGAAAGCTGTAGGCTACAATATATCACTACTAAACGAAACAGATTTCCCTAAATTTACATGGCTTATAATGGATTCTTCACACATGGCTTATAAAGTGAAAGCAAGAATAGAAACAGAAACTCCAGTATATTATGATGACAGTACAACTTATCATTGATCCATTTTCAGTCAAATTGACTTGTAATGGCCCTTGCGATAACTTAGCACGGTTTCACATTTCATATCATTGGCTGTAATGTGTATTTAATACTTTTTTGTTTCGGGGGGGACTTTTTGAAAAGAGTGTTGAAAATGGAGTTTGGTTTCTTCAATTATACCAAAATGTTCATCCAATCATGATACAGGACTTTGATTTTGGAAAAAAGTTCAAAAAGTTATAACCCTAGTGTGCGTGCATGTGTGTCTTTAAAACCCCACCAGAGATGTTTCTCTTTATGTGGTAAATTGTGAAGCACTTAATGGCTTCAAGGGGACACAACACGCCTTGCACCACATCTTTGTCTCACTGCGCTGGCTCCTACTTGCACAGACTTGACACCTCCTTGATGGTTTTGACTTCTGCCCAGTGGGCATCAGGTGTTCGAGTTCGTGCCTTGCTATATTACCATCTAGCTGGCTCTCTGGGTCTGTGCAATATGGTGCCCTTAGCCTATGTCCTTCCTCCTCGTCCCCCTCACCTGCAACTTCTTCCCTCTCACACGGCCTTGTGGTCCAGGTTTTCACAACCTTCTCAATGAAATCCAAGAGGGTTCTACACTGGTCTGGATTTACAGTTCTGTAAAGGATGAAAGAGTTAAATATTGCCAGCTGGAACATATACTGTAAGCAACAAACTTTTTGGACCAGTTGAGGATTTTCTGGATGAAGGGGTAGTAAGAAATGTTTTGGTCCTGTTTTTCAACCCCATTCATACACTGTAGGACACAACACACTCAGGTGTTTCCTCTGCCACACATCAACTGTCTGCATTTTGTCTTGGTGGCAGGTGGTCACCATCTTTACCACCCTTTTGTCATGCTACGCTACCACCATCACCTTCTTGTTGTGCCTCACAACCTTTCCCCCTGCCCCCAGCTCACTCTTTTTTATGTCCCTTATCACATGTGGTTCCCCCCGTTTTTTCCGCAGTGTCCCACAGACTTTTTTTTTTTTTTTTTTTTTTCAGTAGGCTCTCACACAGTGACACTGAATTATAAAAATGGTCCATATACACAGTGTAGCTATGACCTGTGAGACGATCCAGGAGATCATAAACAATTTCTGGCAGAGTGCTGGCTTCTCCAACATAAGGCTGCATGTTAAAACAATACCCTGTGGCTGAATCACAGAGCACATATGATTTAATGCCATATTTTACTGGCTTTTGCGGATTATACACTTTGAATGCCAAGTGCCCCCGCCACTGCATCATGCCTTCATCGATGCAAATGTTTTGCTCAGGTTGGGACACGTCTTTAAATCTTTTGATAATGTAGTCCAACACTGGGTGGATTTTATACAGCTTGTCCCCTGCATCTTGTGATGCATTGTCATTAAAATGAAGGAACCTCCGAATCAGTTGAAACCGGTTTCTTGGCATTGTCTTTGAAAAATATGGTGTGGATATTATTTCATCCAATGACCAGTATTTGTCGAGACTTGTTTTTTTTTATTAAACCTGTTAAAGTCAGACCAAAGAACTGTTTGAGTTCTTGCACTGACACTGGTTTCCAAAGTGTTGCTCTGCTTTTTGGGAGACTGTCAGGGTGAGCGGCAAGGTACTGACATGTATATAAATTTGTCTGGTCAGTGATGTGCTGCAGCAGCTCAACTGTGATAAGCAGCTCAAAGAAGTCCCCTGGCCGGTCCGACTCCAGCTCCGCAGCAGCGTTCCGGAGTCCAGGGTTGGCAGTAAAACAAAATGTATTGGGTTCCCAACCTTTTTTTTGCAACTCCACACTTTTTATGGCAGATGCACCACCTGTAAATGATAGAAATATACAACAGTACATAATTGATTAATTAACATTAATTTTTATTTTGTATTGCTGCAGTGTGATGTGGAAAATAGACTTAGCCATAGACACTTTTATACTTTTTATACTTGTATACTACTTGTATACTTTCTAATACTTTTTTTTTTTACCTTCTCCGCTTTGGGGGGGGGGGGGGTCCTTTGCTGGATGAAGGCTCTGTAAATAGATAATTCCTTCACAATTATCACACAGCAACATCATGTTAGTTAGTTACTTAGTTCTTCTTACCCATCTCATGCCTCTCTGGAGATGAGGATCTGCTGCTCCCAGTCGATCCTGACGGCAGCCACTCATCTGATGAATCAGGGTCTGGTTCACTGAAATCACCATCTTCATTGGCGCTGTCGTCCTTCTGCCCTGATATGCCCGCTCCCAACATGTCCCTCGCCTCGGGCAGAGCAGACCTCTGCCCCGACATATGCGCGCCCGACAGTTTGCCTGCCTCGGACAAGCCTGCCTGATCCGGCATGTCTCTGTGGTATCCCGCATCACAGGACCGCTCCGGAGGCACTGATCAAGCGTGACTTGTGTTTGTTAGCTCTCCTCGCCATCTTGATTCTCTCGCTGATCTCTTCCTCTCTTCCGCATCTCCGATCGGCAGACAATAATACAAAAGATCGCTACGTACAGGTTGGGAGGTATGAATTACACCTTAAAAGTTGCTTCAGGTCGTATCCTAGCGAACCCCGCTGAAAAACGTCTTTGACGTCGATAGACGTCACAGCATACAACGTTTGGATTCGAGATGACGTCAGTCGACGTCTCCGGCAGTCATTGTGTTAATTATAAATTCCTCCTTTGACCGAAAGTCCAGTTTAGAAAACTGCTTGAGCTTTAATATGAAATCTTCCTCCATTTAAAAAGTAGGGCCAGACAAGAAGAAAAAAGTGAAGTTGAACGGATTATTAAACTTGATTTGCTAACTCTTAAATTGTAGCTTGCTGTCACTTATTCTAATCTCCTGCCCCAGGAGTTGCAAGAAGAACCCCTGGGCTCATGAGTGCCTCTACCATGAGCCCAGGTAACTACGTGCCTCCCTCGGCACCTTTTTACAGCCGCTTTGCTTTAGCGTAGTAGCTAGCTGTCACTGTTGAGCGTACAGCACAGTCAGTCCACGGTGAGGCACGAACAGCTGGTGCCTCTCCGCACCAGTATTTGAACAGTAAAAGTGAAAATTCAGTGATTTTGAATAAAAAAAAAAATTAAAATGGTGAAGTTAAATAGAAAATAACTTAATAGTACAAATTATTGGATAAATATAACCATTTAATTTATTTTTTGATTTAACTTTTTTTTTTCCCTCTGTGATAACAGGTGAGGTCTAATGACCGCACATCACTGGTATGTATGCATGAATGTATGAAAATCCATATCGAGATTAAAAAATATCTCGATATATTTCAAATATCAAGATATCGCCCACCCCTAGCTACCACTATATAGGTGGCCACAGTGGTCAGTCCTCTGTGTGGGCCGAGGGGACATGTTCGTGTGTGGACGATGTGACAACTGAAGAGAAGCCATTATTACGTTTGTATATCTGCCTAATTCAACATTAAATGCTAATAACCTCAGTCTTGAGTCTCTGCCCTTCTTCCGATCCCTTTTTTGAAAGCTCACAGGAACATTCCAGACAAAGCAATAACATCTCCATGGAGAAAAGGACCCTCCACTAGAAAAGTTGCACAATGCACCTTTAAATAACCATCAATGATAATATTTTTCGACAAAGCAATGGGTGGCCACTTTGAGCATTTGAGTTAAGAAAAAAATGACCTTTTTTCCATTACTACGTAATTCCATATATCTTACTTCATATATTTGATGTGTATATAAAATGTAGAAAGTAGTAAAAATAAATAAATAAAAGGCGTTGAATGAGAGGTTAGGGAGTATAGGTATATTATAAAAGTAAGCACTAACTTCTAGCATTATTTTACTCATCTTTATTTCCATTTTTTATTGATGGCCAGTATAGGATTCTTGTTTATGTTTCTTGCATGGCTGTATCCTCCATCTTCAAACAGGAGCGTTATCTGCATCTCTTTTACTTTAGAGACTGAACCCACTGAACTAGACTAATGTGAAAGATGATTGATATCTGTGGAGTCAAAAAGGTAGAACACCAGAGATAATGAGGAAAGGAGACAGGAGACGAGACAAGGAGATAAGGAAGCAGATAAGGAGCAAGGAGAGGAGACGAAGAAGGACAAAGGAGAGAGGAGACGAAGAGAAACGGGGAGAGAAAATGAGGAGACAAGAAGGAGAGAGAGAGAGATAAAAAACAATGATTTCGAAAAGAGGAATAAGAGAAGAAAAAAGTAGAGTAAAAATGAGGTGGGGGACAAGACAAGGAAGGAGAGGAGATAAGGAACAAGGAGGAGGCTCGAGAAGAGAGGAAAGAAAAAGGAAACAAAGGAACAATGGGATAGAGAAGAGGAGATGAAGGACAAGAGAAAAAAAAAAGAGGAGACAGTCACAGAAAAGAGGAGGAAAGGAAACACGGAAGGAGAGGAGATGGAGAGACAGTAAACAAGGAAAGAGACCAGGGGAAGGAGAGAGAATACAAAGAAAGGAGCAAGGATTCAAAAAAGAATAGGAAATGAGGAGAGAAGAAGAAAATGAGACAGGAGACAAGGACGGAAAAGAGAAGAGAAGGACAGGGAAGGAAAGGAGACGAAGAGAAGAGAGTAGATGGAGACGAGGAAGAAGAGACTAAAAGGAGCAAGACCTTGATATGAGGAGAGGAAATGAAGACAAACGGAAATGGTATTCATTAGGGGTGTGCAAAATAATCGTCATGACAATGCATCGCAATACTAACTTTCACAATATACTGCATTGATTCTTGATGCCAAAAATCGATTATTATTAATTAATTAATTATAAATTAATTATTAATAAATAAATAAATTATTAGTTTATTTTTAAAATAAATCCTATGCACTTTTTTCTTTGTGAAAGGGTATTGTTTGTTATGATGGTAGCTACCTCCAAAATGGCAAATGTTTGAACATCATTTTTTGTTTTAGAAAAAATCCTATGCACTTTTTTTGTTATTGGTTTGGTTTATTTGTTTTTGTTATTCAATAAATTCAGTTATGAATTGAGTTGCTCAGAGTTCTGTATCAATTGAAGACACTACCCAGATACACAGCCACTGATATTTAAGTTATCCTCTTTTTTTGGTACATTTTCACTGAAGTATGTCGAATATATTGCAATGCATCGCAATAATTCAAGTATCATGACGCATCGTGATAGAATCGTGATTCGAATTAGGGATGCAAATTATCGATTAATTCATTAATTGATAGTTGATTGACCTTATCGATCGATTAACGATTAATTGATAAGTGGCGTTTTTCCACCTGAATTTTAGTGTTTCAATAGGGTCTTTAACAATATAAGCTATAGAATACATAACACAGTCATAAATATATCATAGTATTATTATATTGTATATTCCTCAATTAATTATTCCTTAGTAAAAAACAAATGTATTGATGCTGAATAACAAAATGCAGTAATCCCTCGCTCTGTCGCGGTTCGCGGATTTTTTATTTTTTCTATTATTTTTTTTTTTAGAGTGTAACATTGTGTTCTGCATCCTGATTGGCTAAGAGACTAGACCAGGACTAAACGTGGACTAAACCAGGTCTAGATCAGAACTAAACCAGGTCTAGACCAGGTCTAAACCAGGTCTAAACCTGGACTGGTCCTGGACCAGGTCTAGACCTGGACTAAACCAGGATTAAACCACCACGTGCCGCTGCTGGTTTCGTGCGGCTGGTTTGTGGCTCGGGTTGAGACTACGCATTCCGGGCGCCGCGGTTCAATCTCGTGCTCAGCAGCCCACGTGAGCGTCGTTGTGAGTGAGCGCAGTGCGCGGTTGCCTTGTTTCGTGACCACGCGGTTTGCGTGTCCGCGATTAGCAATTAATTACAATTAATGTATTTTGTTCGACCAACATCTTGATCGACAATTAATCGTAAGTCGATTAATTGTTGACATCCCTAATTCGAATTGAATCATGACTTCTTTGCCAATACCCACCCCTAGTATTCATGGATTTTAGACAAACAATTTCCTGATTTGAAAGACTTTGTGAGGACCCATAGAGGACCTTTATTTCAAAAGATATAATATTTTGATTTGAATTGCTTAATTGCTCTAACCAGTGGGGACGGTTGCTATAGCTTGAAACGCAACAATAATACGCATCAATAATACAAGGAGAGCGAAGAGGGGACCAGGGGGAGATGAGGAGAGAGGAAAGGAGAGAAGGAAGGAGACAAGGAGGGACAACCAGGAAAGGAAAACGAGGAAGGAGAGAGGAGACAAAGAAAGGAACTTGGATTTGATGAAGTGACGAAGAGAGGAGACGAAAATATTGACAGAAATATTTGGGAGCAGTTAATACAATTTTATAACTATCTGACAAGCTCCAGTGAAATGAAGCTTGCAATGCTAGCAGTTATGGGGTGAATTTGGAGCAGAATTCCATATCAGGAATGCCAAATATCTTCTAAAATAAAATAAAAAGGCCCATATTACACTATTTTGTGATCTATGTTATAATGCAGTTTCCTCATCGCAAACAGACCTGGAGGAGTTTGCTTAATTCACACATGTTTAACACACAAACAGATTTAGGCTGAAATTTTCTCCAAAACAGAAAAGAACTCTGTCCCACCTTTTGATGTAATTTGGTAATGCCCCACTGTTTTTAAACTCCATACACCTTCTCAATTCTCCACACTAGAATTATTTGGATAATTTCAGCCCTGCAACTGTCAATGGATAGGAGACGAGGAAAGAAGGCACGAGAGGAGACTAAGAGCTGGAATAGATGAGACAAATAAAGGAACAAGAGTTTGATAAAAGGAGGAAAGACGAGGAAGAAGACCATAGAGAAAATGAGGAGTGAAGAGACAAAAGAGAGGAAATGGTGAAGGAGACAGGGGTAGGAAACCAAAGATAAAAACAAGGAGAGAGGAGACAACAAAAGTAACAAAGGTTTGAAAAAAGAGAGGAAATAAGGTAGGAGACAAAAGACAAGATGAGGAGTGTGGGAAAGAGAGGAGACCTGAACAGAAAAGGAAATCATGAAGGAGACGAAGAGAGATGAGACAATAAAAGTAGGTCTGAAAAAAGGAGAGGATGAGGGAGGAAATGAAGAGTGGGAGTAGATGAGACAAACAGCAACTGTGGCTCTATCTGAATATGGGGCAAATATTTTTTTCTTGTCCTTCCTCATTCCTTTTCCTTATTGCTGAACTCTGACCTCTGAGAGCTACGTCATGAGGTCAACTATAAGGACCAAGGAGAAGGAAGGAGCTATCGCTGCTTTAGGTGAATCCATATCCTCCTAACCAACGGCAGGAATAGCCAAAACTATAACTCCCAGAAAACAGACTACATCACAATGGTAGCCGACATAAATAAAGTGACAGTAGATGAGTGAAATGTTAAATAAAGAGCTGAGCTAAACCTGCACTCGTACGATTGGCACATGTATGATCTCAGGAAAGACAAAAATGAACCACCTCTAATGTGATATACACACAGAACGGACACCATCAGCAGCACATCCCTCTGTCACAGAAAGAATGCATATTCCACTGAGTCCTGTCCTTTAGGCCAACAGAAGCTGACCACATCAGTGGCACAAGGAGCGAGCTGTTTTTTTTCCAGTGCTTAGTTTCTGCAAATGAGCCATGTGGTTTTAAGTTTAGTTTCTGTAAAACATAAACAAATGTGCGCAAAGCTGCATTAAACGCAATGTCAAACAGGCTGGTGTGGTAGTTATGGTTTATATGTTGTGAAGTTGAGTTAATGTATGCAGAAGATTTTAATTATCTAATGCAGTGAATATATATCTTGTACAATAGTATTATAGAAATGGTCGGTTTGGTCTCTGTGGATTGTGGGATACTTCATAGCTCCTTACCGCTGGTTAGGAACCTCTCGAGCTTCCTATGCTGAAGGAGCTATGAAAGGAAGCATACTTGCTCTTTCCTAATTTGACTGATCAATTCGGATGGTCCTTGTCACGGGTGACGATGACGCACATCCGGGTTAATGATAAGGAAAGGAACTTCCTCAGCGCATTTAACCATTTTCAGGTGCACCCAAGGACTTGAAAATGAGGTAGGAGACAAAAGAGAAGATGAGGAGCAAAGGAAATGAGAGTGGAGGCAGTGAATGAGACAAGGATAGAGGAAACAACAAAAGTAACAAGGGTTTGAAATGAGACAAGGAGAGAGGAAATGAGCTTGGAGGCAAAAGAGAAGATGAGGAGACGAGGAAAGGTTGAAAAGAAATAACGAGACACCAGACACTGGGAGCCTGAGGAGGGACAGATAATAGAAGAGAATGATCCTGGGGATGGATACGTACAGACTGAGCACCCAGATGGACAGAGGAAGGAGACTGAAGCAGAGTACAAATGTCACACAGGACCTGATTGAAATAAGTGCTTGTCTGGGTCAAACCAGTCACTCTAAAATCAGAACTGTAGAGCTAATCTTCACTCTTCAAATACCTTCTAAAATAACAAAATATTGTTAAAGGGCCCATATTACACTATTTTCTGACCTATATTACAATGTTCATCGCAAACATACCTGGACATTGTGTTTTGTTTAATTCACACATTTAACACACAAACCCTGTTTTTTAGGCAAAGTTTGTCTCAAAAGTGAAATTGCTCTCTTCCACCTTGTGACGTCATGAGGTAATAGAGGAAGTACTCCATACACCTTCACTAAAATCATTTGGATAATTTCAGCCCTGGAATTGCCGATCTCTACTCAACAAAAGGTAGAAGGTAGCCACGACATGATGTCACAAGGTGGAACAGAGCATTTTAAACTTTGGAGATGTAGACAGACTAATAATAAACGGTTACTCAAACATAGGTGAATGAAACAAATCTCAACTCCAGGTATGTTTTTGAGGATGTAACACCATTCTGACATGGCTTAAAGCGTAGAAGAGTATTATGGTATATATACATCACAGTAGTTTATATTTGACAGGTCTTTTTTATGAGCATGCTAAAAATCTGAATTATAGAGCTAATCCTGTGTAAACCTGACCCAAGTCTTCAGATACTACTACTACTCTCTAAAATGGTTTTGTCCTGGTTTAGTCCTGGTTCAGACCTGGTTTAGACCTGGTTTAGTCCTGGTTTATACCTGGTTTAGTCTTGGTTTAGTCCTGGTTTAGTCCTGGTTCAGACCTGGTTTAGACCTGGTTTAGACCTGGTTTAGACCTGGTTTAGACCTGGCTTAGACCTGGCTTAGTCCTGGTTTAGTCCTGGTTCAGACCTGGTTTAGGCCTGGTTTAGGCCTGGTTTAGACCTGGTTTAGACCTGGTTCAGACCTGGTTTAGGCCTGGTTTAGACCTGGTTCAGACCTGGTTTAGTCTTGGTTTGGTCTTGGTTTAGTCCTGGTTTAGTCTTGGTTTAGACCTGGTTTAGACCTGGTTCCGACCTGGTTTAGACCTGGTTTATACCTGGTTTGGTCCTGGTTTAGACCTGGTTTAGACCTGGTTCAGACCTGGTTTAGACCTGGTTTAGTCCTGGTTTAGTCCTGGTTCAGACCTGGTTTAGACCTGGTTTAGACCTGGTTTACCTAGTTGACTTGCGGTGACTTCCGTAAACATTGAGCACGCTCGCTGCGTGTGACCTTGTCGTGTCCTCCGGGGGTGCATGCACAAAAAATCGGATTTCACAAAAAATCAGAATTGAGCCCTGACGATCGACTGACACTTGGCCCCCGAGCCACCGGTTGGTCGCGATCGACGCATTGAGCACCCCTGCAGTAGTCTATTTATTGGTTTCAGCCTTCTCTTCTGTGCAGCATTTTGATAAATTTTCTCATTTTTTCACATATTTTGTTTTATTTTAAAATGACAACTGTCCAAGAGTCTCATGATTGAGAAACCCATGGAGCATGTGTTACGCCAATGATGTTGGTTCAGCTCTTTGCCTTCATGCTTGGATTTGAAGATGATCCTTATTATTTTATTACTTATTTTTCTATTTCATTCTGATTTGTACATATACACTTATTATTTTTATAATTATGTCTCATTTGACAGCAGTCTACTGCCATCTTTTTCTGCTATTCCATCTGTTTTTTCTTACCCTCTGTTATATATTATATTTGAGGGAGCTACTGTACGCAAATAATTTCCCTTGTGGATCAGTAAAGTTTGTCTAAGAACTTCTGGCTGCCACACTCGCACAAGTTGTGCCTGCAGGCGAGCCAGATGATGCAGCTAATTATGACATTAATGAGAGGAAGAAGAAATAATTTGGGTATTTTTAGATTTCAGTGTCTTGGGAATAAAGAGGCGATTTTGTGAACAAATTTCAATAGGTGGGATTTAAACAAATTTCCAGCAGTTGGCAGATTTGGAAGGGTGAAAGTTAGTTTTTTTCTTCTAGCTTGGTATCCCGCAGTAGTCTCTTTCTTGCTGACTCCAACCGCTCCCGATGTAGGGATACAAGTGAAAAGAGGTCACATCAAAGGAAACCATTGTCTCATTCCGGGTAAACTGGAGATGCTTGACTTTGTTAACAAATTTGTCCTCAATGTGGTGCTCCATGTTACCCACTAGAGGAGCCAGGATGGTTTTTAGGTGTTTGGCCACATTGTATGTGATTGAGTCTGTGCTACATACAATGGGTCTGAGTAGTACTCCTTGTTTGTGAATCTTTGGAAGGCCATAGATGCAAGAGATGGCGTCACCAGGATGCAGTCTGTAAACCAGCTGTGTAATGCAATCTGCCGTACATCTCCACCTAAAAGCCACTCCTTTGAGGACAGTGAGGTACAGATCTTGACCAGAGAAAATAACTGGTTTGAGAGGGGAGTTAAAGAGGCTATTTTTGTCAGGAAAGAGAATCATACCTTAAACAGAAATGGAAGTCTCAGACACTTTTATTACTCTATCCTCAAACCTAAATCAAAACAAAGTAAACAATAGGGCTAGCCAGGTCTGGTCCATAGGTGTGAAAACGCCTATTATTTACCTGAATGGCTATGCTAACAAGACCCCACACACCACACCCACTGCATATTTAATAGGCCTACCTAACTAACACAAACTGTAAAGAAAGTGTTGTGGTAGTTTCAGAGTAATTTCATTGTAGTTAGCTCCTCCCTTCAGGCAGATATAATGCAGTTTCCACCACTGCAAAACTTATTTGACCAATAAACTTTTGTGCAGTTGACAAATTGAATTTCTCTTTTTGAAATAGACTTGATACTCAGTACTGATTGTGATACCACAATGATAATAAAAAACACTCTTTATTTAGACAATAGAATTAGATTAAATGGCACTTTCTTTTTAATTACGTATACTAGTCTATGTGGTCTTATCCTTCTAATACAGCTCAAGATCATTCTAAATCTATTCAGGAAAGTCATTTTCTGTCCAGTCAATTGGACTTCTTTAGTATTGATATCTGCTCAAAGGAGTATCTAGTTTCAGTACTAGTTTTAGTATTTGATTTTAAATGTATCATGAAATATCTAAAAGGTTAATTCACAAATGTTGAACCTGAATTTCTGTCTGTGACTAGACCCAAGAACTCACTGTATTACAACAAAAATCTCCCATTTAACATTAATTTTAGTTGCCCCATCTGTATGGAATATTATCAGGGATGAAAAATTTCTGCTTTTTGGCGGATTTCTGCTTTTTTGTCAGCCAAATCAAAAATACTGTCTAAAACAGGGATGCCCAATACGTCGATCACGATCTACCAGTTGATCGCCAAGGTAGTGTGGATAGATCGTAGTGTCGTAGTACTCGACACTGGTCTTGGTCTCGAGATGAGTGCAATCATATTTCATTACGGCCGCTGCCGTTAGCAATAAACTTTTACCAACGTGGGAGCGCGCAGGGCTTCTCACTACAGCCCGTGTGCGGCACGTGACCACCAGCGCCCCCAGCGCACGCAGCTTGTCCACTACAGCGTGTACTTTTGTGTACCAGCGTGTATCACAGAGCAGGTTAAACTTTTTAAAACATCCTACCTGTCCGTCCGCCTCACGTCAGTGTGTCTGCACAGAGCAGGCCTACCGCGACATGTGGTTGAATTTTGCCTAATAAAAGTGCACAAATGCATCTGTTTGTGAAGACATGCGTTTGGTAAATGAGTAAGAGTAAGGTAATGACAAAAAATGTACCGAATGTACATGAAGTTATGCATCAACAGGCATTGCACATGTAAAGAATTGTCAGTATATTTATAAATAAATAAATGATTTGTATGTCACCACTCGTACCTGTGAATAAAATGTGGTTTGTGCTTTGATTTACAGTTTTACTTTATTGCAAACATATATATTTGTAAAATTTTGTGAGAAGGTAGTGCAAAGTGGGATCATCAAGAGGGGGAAAGGGAATTTTTTCCCCCCAAATGGCTGCTCGACATCTTAGTTTTTATTGTCTGGAATGACCCCAGATTGCATCTCAGAACATCTAGAGTTCAAACATTTTCCTCTGGACCTCCCTTGCTTTTCAGTGACTTTCAGCTTTTTTCATTACTGGTCTCTTTCATCCCTGATTATTGGTTTATAGAATGTTGTGATGTAATCTGAAATACAGCAATAAGTAGATTGCCATACCTAAGCGTACAAACGATTTTTATAGTACAGTACTGGCTTCTGAAACAAATAACATTAAAGGTGCGTTGTGTAACTTTTATGGTGGAGGGGCTGTCAAATGCTTTTCTTTGCCGATGTGTGGAGATGCGGATGTGTGGAGATGTTATTGCTTTGATTTGAATATTTCACAATAAGGTTTAAACCTTTCTATCTTCATGGAGACCAAACCAAGTTACAGGTCAGATCTATGGAGAGGCGACCCTACTCACAGTCAGAATGCCTGTTTTTCTAGGTATTTTTAAGCTATAAAACCACCTATAATTGAATAAATGTAAGGTAGCGCTGTGTAATGTCATACTGTGGACCCTTCCAGGCAGAGCAATGACATCTCCATAGAAACAAGCAGGTGATGGATCCTCCACTAGAAGTTACATTGTGCACCTTTAACACAGGAAGATGCAAAATAGACACAGGGAGCACATTTTTAGTTTAAAGAAGGTGGTATTTTACTACTATGGGGTATTAGCTGCTAACACAGAACATACAATATTTAGATCACCATGTTACCTTTTATTTTTTTGAAAACGCTATATTCAACAAAAACAATGGATTAACATGTTTTATAAGTTTCCCTTTGTTTTTCTCCGCTCTCAGTCAAGTGTCACTCCCCCTTCAGAGCACTATCACATGGTACATAACTACTGCACATGGCATCAGGTGAAGTTGTAGTGTATTGGTTTGTATCATGTTTTTGTATATTTGAGAGAATTGTCATGTGGGAGCATGGGTGATGTAGGCTTGTGGGTGGAGCCTTGGGCAGAATTTAATAATTAACTGTAAGGAGGGTTTGAAAAGGGACTGAGAGAGATCTCTAAATTATTCAAACATGCATGGATGACATCTAAAACCATACATATTTTGATGTGTGAATGCTTTAACATGATAGACGGCTCCAAAAAGGTGATTTTGCAAATAAAACCAAATGCAGTGGGGCAAAATAGTATTTAGTCAGTGCTCCACTTAAAAAGATGACAGAGGGCTGTAATTTTCATCATAGGAACACCTCAACTATGAGAGACAAAATGAGAAAAAGAAAATCACATTGTCCGATTTTTTTTTTTTTAAAGAATTAATTTACAAATTATGGTGGAAAATAAGTATTTGGTTCATCTCAATGCTCTGTTAAATACCCTTTGTTGGCAATGTTTTCTGTAAGTCTTGACAAGGTTTTCACACATTGTTGCTGGTATTTTGGCCCATTCCTCCATGCAGATCTCCTCTAGAGCAGTGATATTTTTTTATGCTGGGCAGCATAGACGTTCAACTTCCTCCAAAGATTTCTATGGGGTTGAGATCTGGAGACTGGCTAGGCCACTCCAGGACCTTGAAATGCTTCTTAAGAAGGCACTCTTTTTGTTGCCCGGGCGGTGTGTTTGGGGTCATTGTCATGCTGAAAGACCCAGCCACATTTCATCTTCAATGCCCTCGCTGATGGAAGGAGGTTTTCACTCAAAATCTCATGATACATGGCCCCATTTATTCTTTGCTTTACACAGATCAGTCGTCCCGGTCTCTTTGTAGCCCCAAAGCATGATGTTTCCACTCCCATGCTTCACATTAGGCATGGTGTTCTTTGGAGGCAACTTGGCTTTCTTTCTCCTCCAAACAGAGTCCCTGGCGGCGTAGGGCTTTACCTTTGCCTAGCCCAGGGGTGGGCAATTATTTTTCCCCAGGGGCCAAATGAGAAGCAGAAAATATTGTGGAGGGCCGGGCCAAAAGTTTGAAGTCTCTGGTTATTAATTTTATTTCTACGTTAAAATCAGTAAATGGCATTGTTTACAGAAGCTGGTAAGTTCTGTGTTATTATTAAGTAACGAGTGTGATGTTTTACAAAAACTGAATTTATTCAGTAAAATATTTCAAAACAATGGTAAACGTGAAACATTTGTAACTTTTTCAGTCACATTAACCCCACAATGTTTTCTGAGTTTAACTTTCTTAACTTTCTATTAAGACACCACAATGTCTTTGTTTGCCAAATAATATAATACAAGATATGTCACAGCATTTTTGACCAACTGCCAAACTGTGTAGAAAAAAAAGTCAAAATTTGCATGTTTAGTGTTTTTTTTTCTTGATCAGTGAGATAAATCTCGCCTCTGTTGAGCTTTAAGTGCATCAAAGGCCCTGTCCCCACGACAACGTTTTTTGGAGGAAACGGAGAAGTTTGGGTGCGTTTGGGCCTGCCGTCCAGACGGCGCCGGCGTTTTTGGGGGCGAGAACGGAGTTTTTCAAAAACGGCTTCCAGAGTGGAGAAGTCGGAGAACGCCCCCCGTTGCGTTGGAATGTGGGCGGCAAAAAAGCGCGGCAGGTGAGAAAATGATGACGTCGCGCTGCCGTAATCATCACGTGACCGGTGACCAGAGGGTGGAACCCGGCGCCTTCCGCAGGTAACAACCAGATAACAACAGCCATGGCGGACAATGGACTTCAGTATCTTTTGCAGACTTTTGGAAGTTTATTGGCAATGCTGCATCAAACTCTGTTCATATGCAATGCATTGCGACAACAGCAGAGGACCATGCACAATTACGCCTTTCACGGAACCGGAGGCAGAGGAGCTTGTTTCGGGCTTCCTCCGTGTGCATGACATGCCACAATGTTTGGGATCGATCGATGGGACACATCCCCTCAACATACAAGCGGTGTGTGACTACAGGTACCGGTTTATGGACATTACTGTGAAGTGGCCTGACAGTACGCACAATGCACGGGTGTTTGCCAATGCAAAGCTAAACACGTATTTTAAAACTGGAAAGATCCCATCGCTGGAAAGGCAGATAGTGGACAATGAGGAGCACATACCAATTTGAGTGTGTTGTGTGCTGTAAATAAAGAGAAAGAGCAACCATTTCTTGTCTTTTTTATTAAATGAAAATTTACCTTTTACAAACAGGCACATGCAGTATCACACACAAAAATATATAGCTGCCCGTTTGTGATGGTCCCCGGTTGTATATTCTCGCCGAAAAGCCAACATAATGTCCGAGTATGTTTAACATTCCCGTAGTAAGATCCAAACAAGCATTTTGCCTAAATAACACGCCCAAGGTTAACGAGAGTTCTACTTGTTAATGTCTATCTAATAAAACGATAGCAAGTAATGCTAACTATCGATTTATAGGCAAAAACTCTGCTCACGCAGCGCAAATCTTTGTTCTGTGGCGTCTGTCTATGTTAGGGACGGTCAGCATTTTCACATTACCGGAGTGAGTCGCTGCTACATTGGTGGAGCAGGGGGACAAAATATATTCGCTTGTGTTGACGGCCCCTAAAGTACACGTGTTTGCTTGTTTATGAAAGAGAAAGGACTTTCTGCGCATGTGCTCTTTGTAGTCCTGCGTTACTGGTGGCTCTGGCTCTTTCCGGTTTACAGCGCCACTTATCGGTGTGACATATGTACTACATCGTTTTCACTCAGCGCTCCGTGTTCATCTTGACGCGCATGTTTTCTGATCCAACACGTGTCTGGACGAGACTTTTTTTCACCCCGGGTAAAAAAAAAAACAGGAACGTTGTCGTGGGGACAGGGCCAAAGTCAGGTTCATGTTTGAGATGGAGATGTGAAGCACATCCAACAGATGACCATCAGTACAAATGCATTATGCACAATTTTGAAAGTAGGTTTTATTTTCTTAATTCCAAGCAACCTTTCGCAGGCCTGTCAGAGTTGGCTCACGGGCCGTATTTGGCCCCCGGGCCTTGAAATGCCCAGGTCTGGCCTAGCCTTTGTTACTTTGGTCCCAGCTCTCTGCAAGTCATTCACGAGGTCCCCCCATGTGGTTCTGGGATTTCTGCTCACCGTTCTTGTGATCATTTTGACCCCACGAGGTGAGATCATCCGTGGAGCCCCAGATCGAGGGAGATTATCAGTGGTCTTGTATGTCTTCCATTTTCTAATAATTGCTCCCACAGTTAATTTCTTCACACCAAGCTGTTTACCTACTGGAGCCTGGTGCTTTCTACAATTTTGTTTCTGGTGCCCTTTGACAGCTCTTTGGTCTTGGCCATTTGGCCAGACGTTTGGAGTGTGACTGAGGTTGTGGACAGGTGTCTTTTATACTGATAACAAGTTCAAACTGGTGCCATTAATACAGGTAATGAGTGGAGGACAGAGGACCCTCTTAAAGAAGAAGTTACAGATCTGTGAGAGCCAGAAATGTTTGTAGGTGACCAATGAATTTACCAATTAATTCATTAAAAATCCTACAATGTGATTTCCTGGATTCTTTCCCCCCATTTTCTCATAGTTGAAGTGTACTTATGATGAAAAGTACAGGCCTCTCTCCTTTTAAAGTGGGAGAACTTGCACAATTGGTGGGTGACTAAATAATTTTTTGCCCCACTGTATCTTTATACTTTTGTCATTAACACAGAAAAAAAAGAAAATAATTTGCATAACACCCACTCTTTAAAACATTCTGACCAGTATTCCACATAAGCCACATCCTCATTATATTGTTTTGGTAATAACATGACTGGTTTTGTTTAGATAGCTCATTAGACTCTTGTGAATTAAAGAGGCAAACTGTAAGTTTTCATTTAGAGGCTCTGAAATGTCCTTGGAGATCTTGTTTTGCCTGAAGTGTTCCACAAAATGGCAGAGAAACTTGGCGATCTCCATGGAAACGAGTCTGTGACACCACTAGATTTTGGCAGTAAAGAGACTCGCAATTGAATAAATGAATACATTTTTACATCAAAATGTGCAACAGGTGAAGCAATAACATTTTTCAGTAGAGTGAAGTCAAAACAATTAGGTCTGTTCATAAGAATTTTAAGTATCCATTTACAGTAATAGTTTTTATGACATTTTTATTATTTTAATTAAAGTTAGCAATAGCATAATATTAGCTAATTTGTTAATTTAATGGGCCCATATTATGCTATTTTGTGATCTATGTTATAATGTTGTTTCCTCATCACAAACAGACCTGGAGTTGTGTTTTGTTCTTTTAAACGAAAAACACTTTCACTTTATGATGTCGTGGTAATACAGGAAGGGCTCCACTGTGTTTTTAAACTCCATACACCTTCACTAGAATCATTTGTATAATTTCAGCCCAGGAATTGCCAATCTCTACTGAACAAAAGATAAAGGGTAGAGGTTAAAACTACCACTTTATGACATCACAAGGTGGAACACAGCATTTTGAGCTTTGGAGATGTAGACAGACTAATAATAACCCAAAACATGCACCATAGGTAAAATCTTCCAGCTGAGGTCCTGACCAAACCGAAGCAAGAAGATCATGGAGATGGTCCCCGGGCGCAGTAATGTGCTGCCCACTGCTCCTAATAACAGGATGGGTTAAATGCAGAGAAGAATTTCTCCAGTGTGAGATCAATAAAGTCACTTCTTATTTAATCGTGAATGAAATAAAACACAATTCCAAGATTTTTTTTATTTTTTTTTCATTCTAACATGGTTAAAATAATAATATAGGCCCTTCAAGTATGTATTTATTTCAGCACTAGTCTGTGAAAACTAAATTTAATGGGAGTGGTAGTAAATGGGGTGACATAGGGCATGTTTAAATGGCATGGCCATTTGAACATGCCCTATGTTATAAAATGTCCAAAAATATCTCCTAATTGTTGTGAATTTTCCTATAGAACATCTCTGACTCAGATTGGAAACACATTTATTTGTTATGGAGCTGAAGGGCAGGTCAGAACTGTGAAAAAGTGTTTAATTTTAACATGGAGGCCACAGAGGTGACTGAGGAGAGATGTTATAAGACAGAGCTCAGACAGACTGGTGTAAACAAGTGGAAGAATGGAAGGGGTGGAGAGAGGGAGAGGTGGGGGGGCAGATGAGGGAGGAGAAAGATGAAGAGAGGTAAGAGGATGGAGAGGAGAAAAATAAATAAGAGATAAGGAAGAGAACAAAAGGGGGATTATAGGGAAGGAGAGAGGGAGAGAGGAAGAGAGGGACTGATGAGGGAACTGTGAAAGATTCCAGGCAGAGCAATGACATCTCCATAGAAACAAGCAGGTGATGGACCCCCCCAACCAAAAGGTACCTTTAATATAACACTCTCCCTTCATCTGCGTGAGGTCCAAGGTTTTCCGAATTAATCGACCAGAACCACAGAGTCTACTGAGGCTCCTGGTATTCCCATCCCAGTACTAACCAGGCCCAGCTCTGCTGAGCTTCAGAAATTTGATGAAATCAGGACCTGGCAAAGAGAAAAGTACCAGAACTAAGCCAAGTCAGGACTAAAACATGACTAAACCAGGACATACCTCCAAAATGCAAAATGTCCATCACCTGTTTGCTTCTATGGATATTGTCCTTGCTCTGCTTAGAATGTTACACAGTATGACATTAAACAGCTCTACCTTACATTTATTCATTTACAGGTTTGTAGAATCAATCAATCAATCAAACATTTATAAGGCGCTTTTCATACAAAATTGTAGCACAAAGCGCCTTACAGTGGTCAAGGATTAGAAGATTGACCTTTATTGATCTCGTACAGGAGAAGTTGTTTCTATATTTGACCCGGGGACCATCCCCATGATTTTGTTTTGTTATTTATGCTTTGGTCAGGCCCTAAGCTGGAGGATTTTACCTATGGCGCATGTTTAGGTTGGTGGGGGAAACCGGAGTACCCGGAGGAAACCCACCCAAACACGGGGAGAACATGCAGTCTCCACACAGAAAGGCCCGGGCAACCCGAACCTTCTTGCTGTGAAGCATGAGTGCTAGCCACTCAGCCACCGTGCCGCCAGGGAGAAAAAAAAAACAAAACAGGAACAGCAGCAGCAGCAACAACGGCAACGACGACAGAACAACAGCAACAACAACAACAGCAAGAACAACAGCAACCACAACAACAGCAACAACAACAGCAGCAACAACAACAGCAGCAGCAACAGGAACAGCAGCAACAACAACAGCAGCAGCAACAGGAACAGCAGCAACAACAACGACAACAGGAACATCAGCAACAACAACAGCAGCAGCAGCAACAACAGCAGCAACAATGACAGAAACAACAGCAACAACAACAGCAGCAGCAACAACAACAGCAGCAGCAGCAACAACAACAGCAACAACAAGAACAACAGCAGCAACAGGAATCCCACAGTTGTCCGGGTAGAATCCATGGCAAAAGGAGAAATTCAATTGGTCAACTGGACAAAAGTTTATTTGGTCAAATACGTTTCGTAGCTCATTCAAGCTGCTTATTCAGTTCAGAACTGAAGAAGCAGTTGTGGTGGCCTCTGCTCTCCTCTACGCTGTCGTCTGCTGGGCCCCGAGCAGCACAGAACGGGACAGAAAAAGACTCAATAAGCTGGTCAGGAGGGACAGCTCTGTCCTGGGCTGTCCTCTGGACTCTGTAGAGGAGGTGGCTGAGAGGAGGGTACTGGCCAAATTCACGTCCATCATGGACGACACCTCTCACCCTCTGCACCGGACTGAAGAGGAGCTGAGCAGCTCCTTCAGCAGCCGACTGAGGCACCCCCAGTGCAAGAAGGAGCGCTACCACAGATCCTTCATCCCCACCGCCATCAGACTGTATAACTCCACTGTATAGTCCAAATGTGCAATATCGTTTTTCCAACGCGCAGTATTGTTTTTCAATACTCTCCTTGCTACTGTTTTATTATTATTACTTATTTTATTCCATTCTTGCCTGCATGCACTTTTCTTTCTTGTTCAAACTGTCCCTGCCTGGAGCTACTGTGACAAGTAAATTTCTCTTGCGTGAGATCAATAAAGTCTTATCTTCTTAGAGCTACAAAAACTTAGCCTACATTTTAACACAGGGGTGCTCAATACGTCGGTTGCGATCTGTAGTGTGATGAAGAAGAAGAAGTGACTTTATTGATCTCACACAGGAGAAGTTCTTCGCTGCATTTAACCCATCCTGTTATTAGGAGCAGTGGGCAGCACATTACTGCGCCCAGGGACCTTCTTGCTTTGGTCAGGACCTCAGCTGGAAGATTTTACCTGGTGCATGTTTTGGGTTGGTAGGGGAAACCGGATTGCCCGGAGGAAACCCACATGCAAACTCCACACAGAAAGGCTCGGGCGATCCAAATCTTACGGCCATACCAACGGGGGGTCGAACCCAGAGCCTTCTTGCTGTGAAGCGTGAGTGCTAGCCACTCAGCCACCGTGGCGCAGAGTGCGATCATATTTCATCACGGCCACTGCCGTTAGCAATAAACATTTACCGGCGTGCAGGGCTTCTCACTGCAGCCTGTACGCTCGTCTGGACGCTTGTGTCCCAGCATCCCAGCGTGCATCACAGAGCAGGTTAAACTTTATAAAACATCCTACCTGCCCTTCCGCCTCATGTCAGCGCGCCACTCCTCGCCTTTTCACGCTCTCGCTCCTCTCCGCTCATAGTGCACAAAGGCTCCCTCGTTAGTGCGCTCTGATTAGAAGAGCAAGGACGAAATGCGAAACAAAAACTAATCTAAATTTATGTTACAGTGTCTGCACAGCACAGACCTACAGCACAGAGCAGGTCTACTGTGACGTGGTTGAATTTTGCGTAATAAAAGTGCATAAATGCATCTGTTTGCCACGGTATTGCGATGTCTACTGAACTGCGGTCACTTCCCCGAGTCCAGTCGCACACGCACACATGAAACAGGCACCGAAGACAATCAACCGCTATCAGCGCTTCTCTTAAGTAATCATTAAATGCAGTAATCTAAATGTTACCTATCAAGTGTTTCGGGTAGAACTTGCAGGGGCTATCAGGAGGTTTTTCAACAGGCCAGGAGACAATCACAGCTCCTCCCTGTGGAAAAATGAGGGAGTGCAACTGGTTTTCACACAGGCTGCTAAGGGGGCTGCATTCAGGGCTGCGTCATTCCGGGGGATACATTATCTGGACGGACCAGTCACGGAAACATGGGGGGAAAAAAACAATGACTACTACTGTATAATGTTGTTAGATCATCACAGACATACCTGGAGTTGATTTGTTTCATTCACACATGTTTGAATGATCCTGCATTATAAGTCTGTCTGCATCTTCTAAACTCAAAATGCTCTGTTCACCATGTGATGTCATGAAGCAATATTTTTATTATTTATTATTAAACATGTTTGCAGTGGTCCAAAGTTATTCCTCACTTATCTTATGCATTCAGAACTTTCTAATTATTCGCCACGAAGAGTTTATAAGCACTGTTCACAACCTTCAGAGAACTAACATGCTAATGGTGTACTTCCTGCTGATTTATTTTATTTACTTTAATGCTATAATTGTTTGTTTGTTTTTCTCTGCAGGATGTGGATGCGTCTGAAATCAAAGTCCAAGTTTGTGTTTATGCCTTTGACCTGCTCTATCTGAATGGAGAGGTGAGTCCAGTTACCCTCCCTCTTTCCCTCCTCTTCTTTTTCTCCCCTCCTTCTACCAAAACGTCATCCTCTCCAATTCTTTTCTCCTTTCACTCTCCACCCCTCTATCCTCTCTCACCTCTGCCTCTCTCTGTACACCTTTCTTTCACCCTTCCTCTCTTCTCCCCCTCCTCTCCCCTCCTACCCCTTTCTCTCACATCCTTCTAGCCTCCCTCTTTCTTCCTTCTTTTCTCCCCTCTTCTCTCCCTTCTCTTGTCCTCTCCCCTTCTTTCTCACATCACCCATATCTTCTCTTTTACCTCTTTTCCATCTTGCTTTTTCTAACTCCTCCTCTCTCCCTCCTCCCTCCTGTTCTTTCCCTCTCTTTCTCCCCAGTCTTCACTGCTCTCTGTCTCTACCCCCCCCCCTTCTGTCTCTTCTCCTCTCCGCTCCCAATCTTTCTCTCCATTCTCTATACTCTTCCTCTCTCCCTCTCTCTACCACTCTCCTGTTTATTTTTTTAAAGCCCTCCTTTCTCTGTTGTACCGATGAGAGGAGATCTGTTGGTGAATGACAATGGCTCAGTTTGAAGCAGGCTGAGTGTAGCGCTCATTTAAATGCCTATGCAGAGCAGAGTGAGAGACAGCTGCTCCAAACCAAAACCATCCACCCACCTCCACCCAAATGAGACATGTACAGAACCAACCTGTGACTCAAAACCCTGCACAGACACTCCTTATGAGCGTATTGTAATATATTTAGTAGTGCTGCCAGGCGCTTAAAAAAATTAATGTAATTAATTACAGGATTTGTAATTAATTAATCTATTTAATCACATTTTAAATAAATGTTTGAGGTGGTTTATTGTGCTTTCCCACAGTGCTAAAAAGGTGTGATTTATAGTGGTACAGGGAAAAGACTGCAGGCTCGCTCTCTCTCTGTGCACTTTACCTCCACTGTAACCAAGACAAGACTGCTATACACCCCCATTCACCTCCCATATTACGCAGCATTCATTCGAAAGCTCATTTACACCATTCCACTATTACATGGCGAATATTTCTGGTGCCAAAAGGTGAGCACGTACAGTCGCTTTCATGCAGCGTCAATAAATAATATACAAGGCTTCAAATATACAAATAATTGGCCGTGTAAATTACTCATGGCTCACATCACCCCCGGAACCCGCGAGGAGGATTTAAACTCCCGGTGCGGATGTGTCCAGACCATCGCACCACGGGAGGAGGCGGCAGCGCGGGGGTGAGTAAATGATCGTGTTTAGCGTGACTCGGATGGGCAAAATAAGTCAAAACCTTAAAGTGTGCACCCTTAGTTGCGGCAGAACACGCTGGAGAGGTTATGGGAATTAGTTGATAATGAAAATGGTTCGGCGCGCAACAGATACGGAAACGGGCACGTGCATCTTCACGTGGTCTCCTCAGGGACAAGACGGACCTGCTCCGACACATTTTTATAAATAAACTTGCCGTTCAAAGGCCCCACACGCCAAATTTAAAATGCGCGTGCATTGAATTGCTGCTCATAATTAATTGTGTTAATTTTTATAACACGTTAATTAGCAGTGTAATTAATGAATGTAATTAATGCGTTAAACTGACAGCCCTAATATTTAGTGTTATATTTTTGGGATTTGATACTGATACTTGACTAATTATTGTACCGATACCACATAATGTGAAGAAGTAGACTAAAGCTACTCTGTTGTGTACAGTACAAGAGGAAAAATTAAAAGGTTGTTTCCAAAGAAAATCTGTAAGAATATGAGATTTTGAGGACTGAAGTATTAGACAAATGAATAATAGTCTTGATGAGGACTTTTAAGTTGTTTTTGTTTTTTGTTTTTTTAATTTTAATTTAATTTTTCAATTATAACAAAACAGGACCACAAAAGAGAGGAGTGCTGTTACACTTGTTACACTGTTACTCATTGAAATATCAATCGAGATGTGTTTACAATGTTAGTTTTCAAATAAAGTCCGATCTAATTGGTTTCACATACTCAGTCAATTTTGTCCATATTTTGTAAAAAGTCTTTGAGCTTTGCTTATCTCTGTGGCAGCTGGGACCCTACTGTATGCTCTGTGCAAAGTCTGTAGATATGGGGAAAAAGCTACGCTTGTGGAGAGGAACATAAATGAAGAGAGTTTGAGGAAGTGTTTTATCTGGAAATCATCAAAAAATTCACATATACACTGCCTGACAAAAGTATTAGGACGATTGTGTATTTCTGAACTCTGGACGAAACTTCTGGTTCCAACAAGATAATGACCCAAAGCACTCGTCCAAACTGTGTAAGGGTCATTTGGAGACGTGTGAACAGCGTCATCGACTGTGCCCCAGTCTCCTGACCTGTCATCCATCGAAAAAGTGTGGGATTATTTGGATATTAAAGTGCGCTCAAGGAATCCGACTAACGTTAAACACCTGTGGAAATGTCTTCAGGATGAGTGGAAAACTATAGACTCTAGAGGATGGATATCTTGAAAAATTGTTGGACAGAATGCCTCGAATTTGTAAAGCTGTGATTAAGGCCAAAGGTGGTTATTTTGATGAAAAAGCTATTTAACTTGATATTGTTACATTTTTGCAATAATATGCCTTTACACATGATGACATTTGCTTTAATATATCAATAAATTGATTTGTTATTACCAATACGTGTTTTTATCATTATGAAAGTTCAGAAATACACAATCGTCCTAATACTTATGTCAGGCAGTGTATAAAGAATTACATTCAAATTTGTGCATTTAAGCAGAGGTTAGCCAAAACACAGTGAAGGGCTGTTTCTTCCACTCATTATTCTTGACACTTGTGCATTTGAAACCGCATGATCTGATGCACAAGTGCACTTTCCTGGTCGGTCTTCCACAGTCCGCGCCGTGACCATAGACTTCTATAGACCACAGTCTGTGGATGAAATAATGACCGGACCTGAGAGAAATGTCTTCCCTTGGACGATGGAGCAAGGCTTTGCTTTAATGACACACTGGGACTAAATGGGTTTTCATCACTTTAAGCACACAGCCCAAGTCTGCGCACGACAAAGCTTATTGGCCAAACCTGACCCGAATTCAAAATTGTGTGTGTGCGTGTGTGTGTGTACGTGTGTGTACGTACAGTGAGGTCAACAAGTATTTGAACCCCCTGTGATTTTGCAAATTCTCCCACTTAGAATTTATGAAGAGGGCTAAAATTTTCATACTAGGTGCATGTCCACTGTGAGAGACAGAATAAAAAAAAATCAGAAAATTATATTGTATGATTTTTTAAACAATATTTTTTGTAAAGTACTGGGGCAATAAGTATTTCAACCCTTGCTTATCAGCCAGATTTCTGACCCTCAAATGGTCTGACCTTTTAAATGGTCCAGCTCCACTCTGCTCATGATTCTAAATTAGTAACACCTGTTTGAGGTCATTAGCTTTCATAAAGACACCTGTGCACTCCACAATCCAATGCCAACATGGGTAAGGTCAAAGAGTTGTCACAGGACACCAGAGACAAAATTGTAGATCTTCATTAGGCTGGAGAGGGGCAGTTGGCAAGCAGCTTGGTGAAAAAAGGCAACAGTTGGAGCAAATGTAAGAAAATGGAAGAGGTTAAAAATTACTGTCAGTGTCCCTCGGACTGGGGCTCCTCACAAGATCTCAGCTTGTGGGGTATCACTGATGCTAAGAAAGGTGAAGAATCAGCCCAGAACTACACAGGAGGAGCTGGTTAATGATCCAAAGAAAGCTGGGACCACAGTTTCTAAGTTTCTCAGCAATACACTGAGACGTCATTGTTTAAAATCATGCGTTGCACGGAAGGTTCCCCTGCTTAAGTCAGCCCATGTCCAAGCCCGTCTGAAGTTTGCTAATGACCATTTGAATGATCCAGCAGAGTTATGGAAGAAAGTCATGTGGTCAGATGAGACCAAAACAGAACTTTTTTGTCTTAACTCCACACACCGTGTTTGGAGGAAGCGGAAGAATGAGTATCGCCCCAACACCATCTCTACTGTGAAGCATGGGGGTGGGAGCCTCATGCTCTTGGGGGTGTTTTTCTTCCCAGGGGACAAGACGACTGCACTGTATTAAGGAGAGGATGAATGGGGAAATGTATTGCGGAATTTTGAATAAAAACCTCCTTCCCTCAGTCAGAGCGTTGAAGATGGGTCGTGGCTGGGTCTTTCAACATGACGACCTAAAGCACACAGCCAGGAAAATCAAGGAGTGGCTCCGTAAGAAGCATATCAAGGTTCTGGAGTGGCCTAGCCAGTCTCCAAATCTAAATCCAATAGAAAATCTTTGGAGGGAGGTGAAACTCTGTGTTGCTCAGCGACAGCCCCGAAACCTGACAGATCTAGATAAGATCTGCATGAAGGAGTGGGCCAAATCCCTGCTGCCATGTGTAAAAACCTGGTGAAGAACTACAGGAAGCGTTTGTCCTCTGTAATTGTAAACAAAGGCTTAAAATTGTTTGACTCAAGGGTTGAAATACTTATTGCCCCAGTAATTTACAAAAATATTGTTAAAAAATCATACAATATAATTTTCAGGGTTTTTTTTATTTATTTTAATTTTTTTTTTTTAATTCTGTCTCACAGTGGACATGCACCTAGGATGAGCCCTCCATGATTTCTAAGTGGGAGAACTTGCAAAATCACAGGGGGTTCAAATACTTGATACTTGTTGACCTCACTGTGTGTATATGTATATGTATATATATATATATATATATATATATATATATATATATATATATATACACACATACATACATATACACAGTATTAGGGCTGGGTATCGATTCAAATTCCAAGAATCCTTTTGATTCCAATTCTCAAAATTCAGAATTGATTATCACAATTCGATTTGATCAGATCCGCTTCGGGTTAGTGTTATTAAAAACATTTTTTGAGCGGTCACTTTAATTCCATGACTGTGTAGATATACAACATATTAATACTAGTATTACATTGACATTCAACAGCAAATTAAGTATTGGTAGTTAATGATGGCTGTAAGGTGAAAATGGGGAGGATCTCCTTCCCAGAAAAGTGATCCAGAACAGCAAATAGACGACGCCAGAGGTGTCTATACCTGCAGCAATGGACTGCTAGTGGGACACTAACCTGGTGCATTATTAAAGATCCCATGACATGGTCCCATGATGCTTTTATATGGCTCCTTAATGGTTCCCTAATACTGTAAATGAATCCTTCTTCAAAATCAACACTCAATGCATGAGAAACAGAGCTAAGATGAGAAAGAGTCATAAATATCTCTCTCAAACTCTTTATTCTGGGCGTTGTTGCTTGAATGCAAATGAGGAGAAAAGAGATGGCCAATAGTAGAGGGTGGGGGCGTGGCCAAACTCTCCGCTCAGAGCTCAGAGCCCACAGCTGAACCATTTCCTTGTTTTTGCACGGGGGAGAGATTTGAAGCGTTCCATTGAAAAATAAACACATTTCCACATAAAATAAAATTAAACCACTGCTGTTCAAAGGTCCAGAGGCTCAGATAAAGGACTTCCGAGCCTAGAAACACTCGGACGTGCCTCCAGGCAAATAAACGCATTTTGCATTGCCTAGCGCATTCGCAGTCCAAACTCTCTGGGCGTGATTTACAGAGACGCTGAGTTCAGACAGACGGGGGTGGAACTGCATTTGCATTTCTTTTTTCGATCTGACGTCAATAAGGTGCCTTGTTCAAACTCGCCCGTTTGAGCTCCGATTTTTTGTAACACAGAAAAGGATCGCAAATGCTCAGTTTAGACATTTCGCAACTTTTAACCATGGGGGGACGGCCCTAAACAGGGTAGGGGAGCTCACATTAACGTTCAAAAACCTCAAAGTGAAAATTTCATGCCATGGGACCTTTAAGATTAAGAATTCACCCAAAAGCTGTTGCTGTTGAGCACAAATGTGTTTTTATTTTAATTATCAATATGAAAAACAGATTTTCAGCCACTGTAAATGTAAACAGTGGTGGTTAACTGTCTTTATACTGTATGTAAATAAAACCAAAGGTACAGTACATTAGGAAACATAAGTGTCTCACTGTTTTGTAGAAAATATTTAAGTACACAAAGTGTAAAGTGTGAACATGTAAACAGGACATTTTAAACTTAAAACTGTAAATAGAAAATACTGGAATACAGACGCATATCTTTGCAAATGAAGTCCGCAATTGCCTCGTTTTTTTTAAGAGAATGTGCAGAACTGGCTGGTGGTAGTTGTCGAGTTTGCTTGAGTTTCATCTGTTGTGGCCTGGTGGATGGCTTGGACATGAGATCTTGGAGATGTCGCAACAAGTGGTTCCTGAGGTTTGTTGTGTTTCCGCAATACTACTCCATTTGGCATAACTTGCAAATCGCTTTGCCTTTGTCAAGCGCACCTTTGTCTTCGTCATTTCTGCATCCGAAATGTTGCCAGATGGTGGCTTTGAATGTTTCGGGCGTTTTTAAAGCCGGGACGTGGCTAACGTTGCAAGTAGTGTCCCACGCCTTTTTTGTTGTTTTGATAAAGTCAGACAACGCGTGCTTGCATGAATTCAATGGAGCGACTAGTGGGGTTAAAGTTCACCTGGGGAAAATGTACTCAAAATTATATTTTAAATTGATATTTGGATGTATGAATCGATCTTAAGAAATTAATATGCAAATCCATTCAAAATCGGGAAATCGATTTTTTTCACCACAGTCTCACATACACACACACACACACACACACATATATATATATATATATATATATATATATATATATATATATAATTTTTTTTTTTTTAACATGTATACACACACACGGACAAAATCGTTGGTACCCTTTGGTTACTGAAAAACTCACAATGGTCACAGGTATAACTTGAATCTGACAAAAGTAATAAATAAAAATTCTATGAAATTTAACCAATGAAAGTCAGACATTGCTTTTCAATCATTCTTCAACAGAATTACTTAAAAGAATAAACTCATGAAACAGGCCTGGACAAAAATTATGGTACCCCTAGAAAAGACTGAAAATAATGTGACCAAAGGGACATGTTAATCCAAGGTGTGTCCACTAATTACCATCAGAGGTGTCTACAATCTTGTTCTGAGTCACTGGGCCTATATATACTGTATGGCTACAGGTATTCACTGTGCTGTTTGGTGACATGGTGTGTACCACACTCAACATGGACCAGAGGAAGCAAAGGAAAGAGTTGTCTCAGGAGCTTAGAAAGAAAATTATAGATAAGCATGTTAAAGGTAAAGACTATAAAACCATCACCAAGCAGCTTGATGAACATCAGTGGCTGATCGCACCATCCGTCGTTGTTTGAGCCAAAGTGGACTTAATGGGAGACGACCAAGGAGGACACCATTGTTGAAAACAAATACACCCACACACAGCAAAACCCGTCGCTCAGAGCATACAGGAGAATTGTTTTTTTTTTTTTTAATTTGTGATTTTCATTTTTTTGCCAAATGTGCTAGTTGAGAACATGAAGAAGCCACTCCTTGTTTCAGATAACGGCATTGGGTGCTTTAAAAGCATACATTTAGTCTTTTATTGTCTATTACCATACTGGCCCTACTGGCCATTCACGTGACGATTAGCGCTCTTTTGTTTAATTTTGCCGCCAGCTGTGTGCACAAGCTAACCTCCTGGCTACTTAAACTGCATAATTGCATGTAATTTCATCATTGAATGAAGATGGACTAAGCAAAATGTCTTTCAGATAAGCTGAATCATGGCTGTTTTACCGGATGCCGATCTGTCGGCCTTGCACAGAGGAGCTGGATCATAACATCATCGATATATATCTTGGTGGCAGTGTGTATTTCTATTTTTCACTCAAATGAGGCCATTACATAAGGCCATTACAATCTCAGATTCCGTCAAGGTTGTGCCCTCTTAGCATTTACGAGAACCAGAAGTATTAAGCAATTCTTTTTTTATCATCTCAAATTTACTGTTGAAATGCATAATAGATTATGTGGAATACAGTGGGATTGTAAAATGTATGTCTGACGAGGAGATAAATCTGAAGCATAATTCTGTGGTGAGATCCTGTTTTCCTCAGTCGTCTTTCAGTCCTGGTTCAATCCAAGGTTCATCTCTGGTTTAATCAGTGTCAAGTCCTGCTATAGTCCCTGCTCAGTCCAATGTATAGTCTAAGGTTTAGTCAAAAGTTTTGTCAAGTTTTTGTCTTTGAATACTCCTGGTTTAATCCTGATTTAAAGGGATATGCCACCCCCAGGTCAAATTTGGGCATCTCCCCACAGTCCAGAGACTAAAATAAGTGGTGGAAAGCGTTTTCCTGCTCACCCAGCCATTGTCCGAGTCTGTCGCCACTGACCGCCGCGGTATCTGCAGCTCCTCCGCCTTAGACTGGAGTCTAACGTCGCCAGAGAAGGATTTCGGCCAAAAGGAATTAATTTGCTCGATGCGTTTCCCAATTACTTTCTGTGTAGTGCGCATTCATATCGAGTGCAAATAAATGTGCAAATCAACACGGAGAGCTTGACTTGGTCATTTTGGGTGGGAACTATTTTCCAGTGCGGAAGAATAAAGCCGAATCACGCACCACGTTGTGCAACAGGGGAACTCCCTTCCCGGTGCGTAACTGGGATTCCCCTGGCAGCGTGCTGCGTGATTCGGCTTTATTCTTCCGCACTGGAAAATAGTTCCCACCCAAAATGACCAAGGCAAGCTCTCCGTGTTGATTTGCACATTTATTTGCACTTGATATGAATGCGCACTACACAGAAAGTAATTGGGAAACGCATCGAGCAAATTAATTCCTTTTGGCCGAAATCTTTCTCTGGCGACGTTAGACTCCAGTCTAAGGCGGAGGAGCTGCAGATACCGCGGCGGTCAGTGGCGACAGACTCGGAAATGGCTGGGTGAGCAGGAAAACGCTTTCCACCACTTATTTTAGTCTCTGGCCTGTGGGGAGATGCCCAAATTTGACCTGGGGGTGGCATATCCCTTTAATCTTTCATAGTCAGACTAATCCAGGGACTAAACCAGATCCCTGGATTAGTCTGCACAGTCTTGGTTTATTTCCTGGTTAAGTCCCTGGTTTAGTCCAAGGTTTTTTTCCCCAAGTTTTTGTTCCTGGTTTAGTTCCTGTTTAGTCTTTGCATAGTCCTCGTCACCCACATCACAACAGAAATGTGGTACTGATGAGTACTTGATGAGACTTTAGTTTATCCGGGGCAGATTCGCGGGGGCAACAGTCTAAGCAGGGACTCCTAGACTTCCTTCACCCCGGACGCTTCCTCCAGCTCCTCCGGGGGGACCCCAGGGCATTCCCAGGCCAGCCGAGAGACATGGTCCGTCCAGCCTGTCCTGGGTCTTCCCCGGGGCCTCCTCCTGGTGGGACTTGCCCGGAATACTTTCCGTGGGAGGCATCCAGGAGACATCCGAAACAGATGTCCGAGCCACCTCAGCTGACTCCTCTCGATGTGGAGGAACAGCTGCTCTACTGCGAGCTCCTCCTGTGTGACTGAGCTCCTCACCCTATCTCTAAGGGAGTGCCCAGTCACTCAGCGGCGGAAACTCATTTCGGCCGCTTGTATCTGTGATCTTGTCCTTTCAGTCATTAGCTCAGTCCAAAGCTCATGACCATAGGTGAGGGTAGGAACGTAGATTGACCTGTAAATCGAGAACTTTGCCTTTCGGCTCAGCTCCCTCTTCACCACAACGGTCCAATACAGCGACCTCATCACTGCAGACGCTGCGCTGATCCGCCTGTCAATCTCACGCGCCGTCCTCCCCTCACTCGTGAACAAGACCCTGAGATACTTGAGCTCCTCCACTTGAGGCAAGGACTCTCCACCCACCTGAAGAGGTCAAGCCACCTTTTTCTGGTCAAGAACCATGGCCTCGGATTTGGAAGAGCTGATCCTCATCCCAGCCGCTTCACACTTGGCTGCAAACTGCCCCAGTGCACATTGGAGGCCCCTGTCCGATAAAGCCATCAGGACATCATCATCTGCAGACAGCAGAGATGAGATCCTGTGGTCCCCAAACCAGATCCCCTCCAGCCCCTGACTTCGCCTAGAAATTCTGTCTATAAATACAATGAACAGTACCGATGACAAAAGGCAGCCCTGATGGAGTCCAACATGCACTGGAAACATGCTTCTCTGCTCTGGTCATACAGGGACCAGACAGCCCTTAGCAAAGAGCATGGCATGGCCCAAAAGTCCTAGTACGAGTGCACCCCTAGTACCAGGCATGAAAATCCCTCACCTTTCGGCGAAATTCGCTGTTTTGAAGTCAAAATAGGTGACCTACGTGAATCGTGTAGATCCCAGTAGAAAAAAATGGGGGGGTGAGGGAAAATATTAATTGACTGAGCAAAATCCCCGCATGTTCGAAGGGCCGAACTGCGCTTCAGCTTCCGATCATGTTGCAGCATAATTACCCTCCGATCGCGCTCCCGCCAATCATGACGATTTGCGCTGTTGCGTTTGCGCCTGTTCGCCGATCAGCTGTGAGCGAGCCTCGTGAATATGCGGCATTTCATGAAACTGGAGAACATCCTTAACTTGCTACGTTAATGCTACGTAAGAAGGAACTCTCGCCTCGGGACACGGGATACATTCGGGATATGTCCATTTCCCCGGAGCTCCGGATAATTAAAGTCCGTGGATATATGCGACACGCACATACACTGTTACAACAGAGTGACCGCGTTCTTATGGGGTGAGTCAGATTATCATATTATTTCTGCATCAAAGGGACAGATTAGCTGACAGCAGGGGCCTAAACCGGGACTAAACCAGGACTAAACCGGGTCTAAACCAAGAATAAACCAGGTCTAAACCAGGACTAAACGGGTCTAAACCAAGAATAAACCAGGACTAAACCAGGATTAAACCAGGTCTAAACCAGGTCTAAAACAGGACTAAAACAGGACTTAAAACAGGTCTGAACCAGGACTAAGGTGTGTATTTTTCACCCTGACCCATTTTCATGTCTGTAGTACAACGGGCGTTGGGGCCCACAAACGCAGTCGCGCTAACTAGAGATTATTGGACATCCCTCTGTAATGAGAACTACTGGTGGATGGCTTAACCCCACAGTGTGAACCTCGGTTGCTTTGACTATGAAGACAGGAGAGAAGCACTTTGCTGACACTGTTGCAAAGCACTTCATGAAAGTAGCCAGAGAGTGGAATATCGAACACAAAGTTGTCTCACTGACAATTCTAGCCTATGATCTTCTGCGCCGCCTTAACTACCCTCTGAAGCTGCTCCCTGTCTGCCTTATGCAGCTGCCGTACCACACGGTGATGCAGTAAGTCAGCAGGCTCTCAATGGACGCTCAGTAGAAGGTCAGTCGGTAGAAGGTCAGTAGCAGGCTAGGATCTAGTTCGTACTTCCTGAGCACCCTCAGGAAGTGTAGATGCTGCTGAGCTTTCTTAGTGATTGCTGTGATGTTCTCAGTCCAGGAGATGTCATCAGAGATGAGAACACCAAGGAAAGTGTTGACCCTCTGCACACACTCTCTGTTGATGTAGAGGGGGGCAAGGTCTGTGCCGTGCCTCCTGAAGTCGACGATGACCTCTTTGTTTTTCTTGGCATTCAGAGCCAGATTGTTCTCTGTACACCAGGCGGCCAACTTCAGGACCTCCTTTCTGTAGGCTGACTCATCACCCTTTGAGATGAGCCCAACCACTGTGGTGTCATCAGCAAACTTCACTATGAGGTTGCTGTCGCTGGTTGGACTGCAGTCGTGGGTGTAGAGACAGTACAGGAGGGGGCTCAGCACGCAGCCTTGTGGGGAGCCAGTGCTGAGTGTGCGGATGGGGGAGAGGTGGGGCCGAGTCTCATAGTCTGGAGTTGGTTGTTCAGAAAGTCTTTAATCCAGGCACATGTGAGAGGAGGGAGGCCAAGGGTGTTCAGTTTTGATATTAGAATGTCCGGGATGATTGTGTTGAAAGCTGAGCTGTAATCCACAAAGAGCAGCCGTGCGTAGCTCTGCTGCTGCTCTAGGTGGCTCAGCACAGAGTGGAGGGCTATGACAATGCCGTCATCTGTAGTTCTGTTTACCCGGTATGCAAACTGGTAGGGGTCGAGGTCTGGTGGGAGACAATCCACCCCACCTCACAGGTGTGCCACATCAAGATGCCGATCCGACATCATGACCAGTGCACAGGTGCGCCCCAGACTGCCCACAATAAAAGGCCACCCCGAAATGTGCATTTTTTTTTTTTGCTTTATTGGGGGTCTGGGGACTCAGAACCAGTCAGTATCTGGTGTGACCACCATTTGCCTCATGCAGTGCAACACATCTTCTTCGCATAGAGTTTATCAGATTGTCAGTTGTGGCCTGTGGAATGTTGGTCCACTCCTCTTCAAAGGCTGTTATGGACAAAGAACACAGGTGCATTTTATTGATGGCATTTTGAATGCACAGAGATACCGTGATGAGATCCTGAGGCCCATTGTTGTGCCATACATCCATGAACATCACCTCATGTTTCAGCAAGATAATGCACGGCCCCATGTTGCAAGGATCTGTACACAATTCTTGGAAGCTGAAAATGTCCCAGTTCTTGCATGGCCATCATACTCACCGGACATGTCACCCATTGAGCATGTTTGGGATGTGCTTGACCGGCGTATACGACAGCGTGTACCAGCTCCCACTAATATCCAGCAACTTCGCACAGCCATTGAAGAGGAGTGGACCAACATTCCACAGGCCACAATTGACAATCTGATAAACTCTATGCGAAGAACATGTGTTGCACTGCATGAGGCAAATGGTGGTCACACCAGATAATGACTGGTTCTGAGTCCCCAGACCCCCAATAAAGCAAAAAAAAAATGCACATTTTGGGGTGGCGTTTTATTGTGGGCAGTCTAAGGCACACCTGTGCACTGGTCATGATGTCGGATCGGCATCTTGATGTGGCGCACCTGTGAGGTGGGGTGGATTGTCTCGGCGGGGCAGAGGTGCTCGCTGTCACACATTTGGACAGATTTGTGAACAATGTTTGAGAGAAATGGTAGTGTTGTGTATCTGGAGTGAATTTTGGATCTTTGGGTCCATCTCAGGAAAAATGGGAGCAAAAACAAAAGTGTTGCGTTTATATTTTTGTTGAGTATAATTTCACCCCCTAAACATTCAAAGTGTCGAAAATTCTATAACATATGTTGGATAACTGGACATAAAAAAATGTCTAGTTATGCAACACCTACAAAGTCAAAATATAAAGTGTAAAGTTTGTCTTAGAGCCACTAAATTTGGTACACACATTCATCCTGTGAAGACAAACAAAAAATATTATTATGGCCATGCCCCCTGAATTTTCAAAAGTCAGCAGTTTTGTTCACGTCACATTTTAAGAAACTTCTCTGAAGGCGCTTCCCTGACAGGGCTGAAAATTACCGTACATCATCTAGAGAAATGAGGCATCAAAAGTTAGCCCATTTTATTTTTTATCACTGATACAGTTTTTGTGTGGCAAAGCCGCAACTTTCTTTCTGAACTTTCATCTGATTTAGCTCAAATTTGAATCACTTGTAAAACTTTCTAGCCAAAACCAGCTACTTGTGACCCAAACAAAAATGGTGTGATAGCGCCCTCTACAGAACACAGCAAAATTTTGCATTTTACTTTTTCAAAAATGTATGAAATTTTGCAGAAAATAACTTTGGGTCATCTCAATCAAAATAGCCCGGTTGCCATGGTGGTGCATGAAAATGCCAGTGTTACTCTAATGGGAGAGATCCCAAAAATTCCTATTCATGATAAAAATATTATTATGGAATATTGTGAAATTTGGAACAATGACTCTTCATGTCATCCCGATCAAAAAACCCAATAACAACCATATGGTATGTTTCACTGGGTTGCCATGGTGATGCATGCCCATGTTCTCTTAATGGCAAAATGTGTACATTTTCTTACATTTCAAAGTGATAAAACAACTTATTAGTTTCATTGAAGAATGTGACATTTGGCCGAGTGATTCAGATCACCCCAATCCAGAAAGTCCCGGTGGCCAAAGTCGTATTTTGTACGGTGTTGCCATGTTGTCCCAAAATGCCCATCTCTGTCTATGTTAGCACAACAGCATCTCCGATGTGTGCTGACATTTTCTGTTTAGTGAAAAGTACAGCCCAAATAAGACATAAATAAATAAAATAACACAGAGACGAGTGCAAAGTGTGGCCCGCGAGAGCCGTTCGATTCAGATTTAATTACACTGGTCTACAAATTTATGGACTTGATCTGCTTTCGAGATAAAAGTGGCTACATCTCATTTATATTGATGAGATGAACTGAAAATCAATTGACAATAACTGCTGGTAAGCTAATGTATTCAAGATATGTAAAGATATGTCAAAACCCAAAAAATATATCAATATTATAATATATATAATTATATATTGATATATTTTAAAAACTTTGCCTTATTTTGCATAAAGTTCCTATTTTGACCCAATACTATATCTTGGAAACTATAGCCAATCAGCACTTCTGACTTACTTTTTCTTTATTAGTGACCTTAACCAAGAAAAATGTACTTATTATTATTTTATTTATTTATATTTACTTACTTTAATTATTACTTATTTTTCTATTTTATTTTGACTTGTACATGTACATTTATATAATTAGGCCTTATTTGACACATCTCTGTCTTTGTATTGCTACATATTTAGAATTTATTATTACCATTTAAATGTTTTTACTCTTTGCTATTGTAATATATTGCTACAGTGTCCAAATCATTTTCCTTGTGGATCAATAAAGTCTAACTCTAAGAATGATCCTAAGCAGTGTCTCCAGTGTTGTCTTATCCTCTCCAGATGCTAGTTTGTCCTGTCGTTGTTAATCTCACTGTCACTGTGGTGAAATGGTCTGTTTCTGTATTTTTATGTTTTTATTTCTTTCTTTTCAGTCTTTGGTGAAGCAGCCTCTGTCTCGGCGACGGGCTCTGCTCCATGAGAGTTTTTCTGAAGTGGAAGGAGAGTTTGTTTTCGCCAAGTTCATCGACTCGAACAATACAGACACCATCGCGGAGTTCCTGGAGCAGTCTGTGAAAGGTGAGAGGAAAGAGGAGGAGAGACAGATAAGTGTGCTCTATCCTCTGAATAAATACAAATAACAGACCCCTCGAAAACAAGATGGCATACCTCAAAGGGCATTTCAATAAAATAAATAAAAACAGCGTTCATATGGGACTGTTAAAAGGACATCACAGGATCATCAGGTCCTCAGACATGAACAACAGAAATGGCTTCGTCTGAACCTCCTGATGAATTAAAGAGACATCTGCGACACAGTTGATTATGTTAAGGTGCTCTATGTAACTTTTTGGTTGGGGGTATGTCACCTGCTTGTTTCTACGGAGATGTGATGGCTCTGCCTGGAATGTACCACACTGACATTAAAAGGTTCGGTTCCATGACTCTCACTAACAATCTTTGCTGAGTTACTGGAGTAACATAGGTCTCTGAGCTAGCCGGGCAGGTTAACGATCAGGCTTAATCAGTCGGTGTTGCAAAGAATATGTACCTGAAGTAATCAGAGTGTCAAACAAACAGTTTCGCACACTTCCCGCCTGACTGACTGTGTCGTCCGAAAACAAGGGTGACAATATCAGCAAAAAAAAAAAACTTACGTTCTTGGTCAGTCTTGATGAATTTCCAGTAATGTAAAATGCTGTTGTTATGATATTTTTAGATAAAATAATTCCATAGTTTTTATGGAGAATGCCCTTGGCCGAGTGGTTAGGTGCTGCGTATATCGTGGGAGTCCCGGTTTCGATTCTCATTACTGACGGTTTTCATGCTCAAGTCAGTTATGTGGTATATTTTCACCAATTTACATTTGCCACACATTACACAAATGTGAATGAATGCCATTTAGCCTACACTTATTCATATCATTATAGAACTTATATCAGCTGGGCCTAACATCACTCTCACTTGACGACATTGACACTTTATATTTTAGGTGACCTCTCTATCAAATAATACAGTTACTTTTAAAACATAAAATGTAGCCAAATAACAGGCACACTCCGTGATGCAACATTTCAATGATTCAACAAATTTGCTTCAGAGATGCTGTGCAAGCCTCTTTAATGAAATCAAAACATTATTAACACCACTACTGCTCAAAGACAAGATAACACAATTTAACATATTAGTTGGTGCAAATACTTTTACACAGTAAAAAGATATTACAGCTGACAAGACTGCTCTACAAATATGAATATACACATCTATTACGACATCAACTGCACTCCTTGAGTATCAAACTTGGGCTTCTCACGTGACATACCATAGCGAGTTCTCTTCCCCACTGACTTGTCTTGATACGGATGGTGAAAACATACTTTAAAAAAACTCAACATTCAGCACTGTTCTAGAACTTAAAGGGATATGCCACCCCCAGGTCAAATTTGGGCATCTCCCCACAGTCCAGAGACTAAAATAAGTGGTGGAAAGCGTTTTCCTGCTCACCCAGCCATTGTCCGAGTCTGTCGCCACTGACCGCCGCGGTATCTGGTGCTCCTCCGCCTTAGAATGGAGTCTAACGTAGCCAGAGAAAGATTTCGGCCAAAAGGAATTAATTTGCTCGATGCGTTTCCCAATTACTTTGTGTGTAGTGCGCATTCATATCGAGTGCAAATAAATGTGCAAATCAACACGGAGAGCTTGCCTTGGTCATTTTGGGTGGGAACTATTTTCCAGTGCGTAAGAATACAGTCGTATCACGCACCACGTTGTGCAACAGGGGAACTCCCTTCCCGGTGCGTAACTGGGATTCCCCTGGTAGCGTGCTGTGTGATACGGCTGTATTCTTACGCACTGGAAAATAGTTCCCACCCAAAATGACCAAGGCAAGCTCTCCGTGTTGATTTGCACATTTATTTGCACTCGATATGAATGCGCACTACACACAAAGTAATTGGGAAACGCATCGAGCAAATTAATTCCTTTTGGCCGAAATCTTTCTCTGGCTACGTTAGACTCCAGTCTAAGGCGGAGGAGCACCAGATACCGCGGCGGTCAGTGGCGACAGACTCGGACAATGGCTGGGTGACCAGGAAAACGCTTTCCACCACTTATTTTAGTCTCTGGACTGTGGGGAGATGCCCAAATTTGACCTGGGGGTGGCATATCCCTTTAACTTACGCATTTAAATGGTTGTCGATCTTCTGCCACCCCATGTCTCCCGCCTTGGTTACTGCAAGTGTGTTGCCTTTCTTTGTAATTGTGGCTTTATACAGTGGTACCTCACCTTACGAAAGACCCTACATACGAAAAATCCAAGTTACGAAACGCCTTCACGTTAAATTTTGGTCTCTAGATACGAAAGAAAATTCAAGTTACGAAACGCGAAATCTCAAAAATTCGAATAATGCACGCTCAGATGCACGCCCCGCTGTTATCCCCGCTCACAGAGCACCTTTCTCGGCCTCTTGGCTCACAGTGTCAGACCCCCGGCTCTGGAAGTCGAATAGAACCAGAGCCAGCCCCGGGGAAACCCCGCGGTCATGCCCGCTCAAAGAGCACCTTTCTCAGCCTCTTAGCTCACAGTGTCAGCCCCCCGGCTCTGGAAGTCGAATAGAACCAGAGCCAGCCCCGGGGAAAACCCCACGGTCATGCCCGCTCAAAGAGCACCTTTCTTGGCCTGTTAGCTCACAGTATCAGACCCCCGGCTCTGGAAGTCGGACAGAACCAGAGCCAGCCCCGGGGAAAACCCCGCGGTCGTGCCCGCTCAAAGAGCACCTTTCTCTGCCTCTTAGCTCTAGCGCCGAACATGCAAGGAGCGCAGAGACAGGAGCACCGCGAGCACGAGATAGAACCGCGGTGAACACGCAGCCCGAGCCACAAACCGAACACGCACAAACGAACGCAAAAGCCGCATGAAACCAGCGAAGAGCCACACGGGGTGATTTAATCCTGGTCTAGTCCCGGTTTAGTCCACGTCTAGACCTGGTCCAGTCCTGGTTTAGTCCAGGTCCAGTCCAGGTTTAGACCTGTTCTAGACCTGGTGTAGTTCTGGGCTAGACCTGGTTTATTCCACGACTGGCTCTACAGTCTCTTAGCCAATCAGGACGCAGAACACAAAGTTACACTATTAAAAAAAATGTTACACTATAAAAAAAAAAAACTTGGAACGGTTCAGGCTTTTTCCATTGAAATAGCTACTCAACTTACGAAAAATTCATGTTACGAAACCACTTCTGGAACAAATTAATTTCGTAAGGTGAGGTACCACTGTATTTATATTTTGCCCAAATCTTCGACATGACATGATCATGATTTGGACAGTCGTTTGTTCTGGGCTTCTTATGTCCCCTGTGCACGCGCCTAGTGCAAGACTGGATAAGCCTGGCTGAAGTTAACTCCGATGAGGCACAGCTAAACTGTGTTGGTGGAATGACTTCAGCCTTAAGTTTAAGATGACGCTTCTTCAAACGAGGCATAATCACTTAAGCGCCGCTATGTTTAGTGGTATTGATGGAATATAACCCTAGTTCAGTTCAGGTTTAGGCCTGTTATAGTCCTGGTTTTGTCCCTGCTTCAATCCTGCTTTAGTCCAAGGTTCATCCCTGGTTTTGTCAGACTCAAATCCTGGCCAGTCCTGGTTCAGTCCAAGGTTTACTGCTAGTTTAGTCTTTGCTGAGTCCTGGTTCAATCCTGGTTAATCCTTGTTTCGTCCTTTTTTAGTCCTGTTTCAGTCCTTTTTCAGGCTTGTTTCAGGCCTGATTTTGTCCATGGTTTATTCCCAGTGCTAGTTTAGTTTTTGCACAGTCCTGGTTTAGTTCCTGATTTAGTCCTTGGTTTAGTCCAGTGCTTCTCAAATAGTGGGGCGGGCCCCCTGGGGGGGCGCGGTGTGATGCCAGGGGGGGCGCGTGTGACCCTGGGAAACATGCTTTTTTGCCATACTGTACTAGAACGAAAGTGTAATTGCACATCAACAACAGTAGTTGGCAGTAGCGCTCTCATTGTCGCTCTGGGGCAGGGTTCGGCGACCTTAAATACGCGATATACGCACAGAACAGACTTGCCATCAGCAGAACATCCTGGGTCACAGAAAAAACATGTTATATTCCACTGAGCTTTGAGTTTATGCAAATGGACCATGTGGTTTTTAAGTTTCGTTTCTGTAAAACGTAAACAAATGTGCACAAAGCTGCATTAAAAGCACATTAATGTTTGAGTCCTCAGTGCAAAAAAAGAGTGCAGTGTTTGTTGGAAGTTTCTTTCTTTTTTTGTTTTTAATGTTAATAAAAGGATACATTGTTATGCAGAGGTGTACTAATAATTTTCTAGACAAATAATACTATTAATAGTCGTGCGCAGGGAGGGGGGCGTGAAATTTTTTCTTCTTCCTAGGGGGGGCGTCATAGAAAATAATTGAGAAGCACTGGTTTAGTCCCTGGATTTGTCCTGGTTTCGTCCTAGATTAGCGCTGGTTTAGTCCTGGTTTAGACCATGAGTGACTGCAGATTTTGATTGTCTTTGGGGGTCAGAACCTATCCAAAACTACAACACAAGTCACTCCCATCATAACAGAATGGACATATATCAGCATTCACAGGTAGATTTCTTACATAACAGTTTTATACACACACACACGCATGCGCACACACTTTATTAATTTATTTATTTATTTTCCAAGATTCCTGTGAGGGTCTGATGGTGAAGACTCTGGAAAAGGATGCCACGTATGAAATCGCCAAAAGATCTCACAACTGGCTCAAGGTAAGTTTGTGTGACAATTAAAATATATGTTTAAGTGACATAATCAAGAATCTATAGTTTAAAGGGCCCATATAACACTATTGTACATTGTACATTGTACAAAACTCAGTAATGGATAACCGTATGTCCTTTTAATCATCATATCATTGCTCTGCCTTTCTTGTCTCTTGTATATAGCTGTGATTTTATATTTTATTTTTCCATTTTATGTTGACTTGTACATATACATTTATTTCAGATAAGACTTTATTGATCTCACACAGGAGAAATTTACTTGCCACAGTAGCTCCAGGACAGTTTGAAAACAAAGAAAAGTGCATGCAGGCAAGAATGGAATAAAGTAAGTAAAAATAAGTAATAATAATAATACAAACATTAACAAGGAGAGCATAGAAAAAGGATATTGCACGTCTGGCCTATATAGGCACGGTACGGTAGCAGAGTGGTTAGCGCTCTTGCTTCACAGCAAGAAGGTTCCGGGTTCGATCCCCGGGTCGCCCAGACCTTTCCGTGTGTGTTCTGTGTGGAGTTTGCATGCATGGTCTGGGTTCGATGCCCGGGTCGCCCAAGCCTTTCTGTGTGGAGTTTGCATGTTCTCCCCGTGTCTGGGTGGGTTTCCTCCGGGCACTCCGGTTTCCCCCACCAACCCAAAACATGCACCATAGGTAAATCCTCCAGCTAGAGTTCAGGTTAGGTCCTGACCAAGCCGAAGCAAGAAGATCATGGAGATGGTCCCCGGGCGCCCTAATGTGTGTGCTGCCCACTGCTCCTAATATATGTATATATATATATAGGATGGGTTAAAATGCAGAGAAGAATTTCTCCAGTGTGAGATCAATAAAGTTCACTTCTTATAGTAGAATTATACAGTCTGATGGTGGTGGGGATGAAGGATCTGCGGTAGCGCTCCTTCTTGCACTGGGGGTGCTGCTCAGCTTCTCTACAGTCCGGTGCAGAGGGCGAGAGGTGTCGTCCATGATGGACATAAATTTGGCCAGCACCCTCCTCTCGGCCACCTCTTCTACAGAGTCCAGAGGACAGCCCAGGACAGAGCTGGCCCTCCTGACCAGCTTAAGTCTTTTTCTGTCCTGCTCTGTGCTGCTCGGGGCCCAGCAGACTCCAGGTCCAGACAAAGGACCTCAGTCTCCTTAGGAGGTAGAGGCAACTTTGGCCCTCCTTGTACAGGGCATCGGTGTTGTGGGACCAGTCCAGTTTAATGTTGAGGATGTTCACCGGTGAGTGAGGTAGTCGTCTTCTCCTGAAGTTGATCACCAGCTCCTTTGTCTTACTGGTGTTAAGGCTCAGGTGGTTGCGCCTACACCAGTCCACAAAGTCACTGATGACCGAGCAGTACTCATTCCCCTCAGACACACAGCCCACAATGGCCGAGTCGTCAGAGAACTTCTGGAGATGGCAGCTGTCCATGTTGTATGTGAAGTCCGAGGTGTAGATGGTGAAGAGGAAGGGTGAGAGGACAGTTCCCTGGGGGCCCCTATGCTGCAGACTACCACCTCTGACTCACAGCCGCGCAGCCGCACGTATTGTGGATGGTCAGTGAGGTAGTCGATGGTCCAGGCAGCGAGATGTCCATCCACTTCCGCGTCCTCCAGCTTCCCCCGCAGCAGCGACAGCCTGATGGTGTTGAAGGCGCTGGAGAAGTCAAAGAACATGACTCTCACAGCACTCCCGGCGGTCTCTAGGTGGGTGAGCGCCCGCTGCAGCAAGTAGATGACGGCGTCCTCTACTCCTACATTTGGCATGTAGGCAAACTGCAGCGGGTCCAGGGTGGGGCTCACCACAGAGCGGAGGTGACTGAGGATCACCCTCTCCATGGTCTTCATGAGGTGGGAGGTCAAGGCGACTGGTCTGTAGTGGGCCGGTTCCCTGGCGTTTGTTGTTTTGGGAACCGGGACCACACAGGAGGTCTTCCACAGGACGGGGACCTTCTCCAGGCTGAGGCTCAGGTTGAACATGTAGCAGAGAACCTCACAGAGCTGGTCTGCACAGGTTCTCAGCAGCCTGGGGCAGATACCGTCAGGTCCTGCGGATTTCCTCTGTCTGAGTCACCTGAGCTCCCTCCTCACCTCGTCCGGTGTGATGGAGAGGGGGGAGTGAGGGGGCGACTGCGGTGGACTGCAGGGGGTGGTGTTGGGTGGTGGAGGGGGGCTGGTGCTGGGTTGAGTCCGTATGAAGGGGGAGGGGGATGCGGCTACTGGCCCTGGAAGGTGTGAAGAGGAGGAGTCCAGAGTCTTATTGTCTCTCGTGGGGCATGTGACGTATTGTGTGAAAGTGGGAAGAGTAGCGGACAGAGATGTATGGTTTAAGTCCCCAGTGATCAGAAAAAGGGCGCGCGAATGACGTGTCATCATGTCATTCACGACGCTATGGAGCTGCTCGCATGCTGCCGCTCCATCCGCCGATGGAGGAATGTAAACACAGAACACAATGTGTGTAAATTCTCTCGGCAAATAAAACGGCCGCATACCAACAGCGAGTAGTTCAATGTCCCGGGAGCACAGCTGATGTTTCACGTGCACGTTCCCGGGATGACACCAGCGTTCATTAATGAAGAAGATCCTCCTCGTTTTTTTCCACTCTCCGTTACAGTCCGGTCCGCACGCCTCATAATAAATCCGTCCAGTGAGATTACATTGTCCGGTATATTCCCATTCAGCCTCGTTTTGGTAAAGCACATCAAACTGCAGTTCCGGAATTGTCTCTGATGTCGGGTTTGCGCAACCAGCTCCTCCACCTTGTTAGACACAGAACGCACATTTCCCGTGATCACCGTAGGTAATCCGTACGGTAAATACGGTGTCCGTTTCTTGTGTCCGCCCGTGCAGCCTCACCTCTTTCTCCGTATCTCCACTGGGACCTCCGGTTTCCCAGCGTGGAGTAGAGACAGACCCCGTAGCTCAAGGAGCTGTTCGTGCGCTTATGTAATCCTAAGATTACACCTGTCTCTTGCTATCTTTTTTGCTACATATTTAGAATTTATTATTTACTTTTTACTCTTTATTATATTATATTGTGATGATTGAGCTACTGTGTCCAAATAATTTCTCTTGTGGATCACTAAAGTTTGTCCAAGTCTAACTATGCTATATTGTTTCATCAACACAAACATGCCTGGAGTTGTGTTTCGTTTCATTCACACATTTTTTACACAGGAACAGAACAGAAAACAAAAAAATCTGTATACAGGAAGGGTTCCACTGTATTTTTACTTCACTAGAATCGTGAAAAGTCCCTCAGTAGAATCACTAGAATCATTTGGGTGATTTCAACCCTGGAATTGCCAATTGCTACGGAACTAAAGGTAAAAGGAGCTGTTCACTTGAAAACTACCACTACATGAGATCACAAGGTGGAACAGAGCATTTTGAGCTTTGGAGATGCAGGCAGACTAATAAAGGGTTACTCACACATGTGTGAATGAAACAAAACACAACTCTAACCCCCCCTGTCCCTGGCAATGAACAAGCCAATGCGGGTCCTTGGTCAAGACCCTTCACGGTAATGCCCCCTGGGTGCCGAAAAAGATGGCTGCTCACTGCTCCTGAAAAGGATGGGTCAAATGCAGTCAAAGTCAAATTTCTCCCGAGTGTCACCGTGTGTGAGAAATAAAGGCTTAATCTTTGTCGTAATCATAAAGTGATGCCATTATTGTTTTTAACCTTGTGCAGTGTCCTTGGGTGTTCTGAAAGGTGCTTCTAAATAAAATGCATTATTATTATTAACCCTAAAAATGAGTTAAAGTGAAAAGTTGTTTGTGGAGCCAATCCCAAACAAATACAGATGGATTTTTTTCTTGAACAAAAATGTGAAAAGACTGAATACATTTTCTTACAGTTGGAAATGATTTATTCTAAAGTTTGTCTCCTGCATTTCCAAATTAAATAAATATTGATGAGTCAATGTTTTTTGCATCATTCAGTCTGTCACTATATTGACTCATTGTAATATATGAAAGCTGTAAACATATATTTATATATTTTGGGGCTCCGTATTTATTGTGGTCAATTTCTTTCCACTAGTGTTTGATATTTTTGTAATTTTAACTGTGATACAGGTTGAATAAGTGACCTATTGCTTCATTCAGCTATTTTTAGTTGCAGCTTAGGCTTAATGATATGGTCTGTTTAAAAATGGTTCACTGGGATTATCCTGCTTTATTGTTTTTGTGTCTGTGGCATAAAGTAGTGTCAACACAGTTGAAGAATTACCTACATTTGAATTTATTTTATTGACATGCCCACTAATAATAATAATGAGCACTCATGTGTGGGGACTGTTGGCTGTGAAGAAGTGTGTTTTAAGCAGTTTTTTGAAGGTGCTTAGTGAGTCTGAATTTCTGATGTGAAAGGGGACAGAGTTCCAGAGGGTGGGAGCAGCCATAGCAAAGGCTCGGTCTCCCAAGGTCTGGTGCTTTGATTTGACTGTGGGAGTGAGAATGTTAGAGTCAGCTGATCGGAGGCATCAGAAGGGACGGTGGGGCTGGACGAGGTCTGAGAGGGAGGATCAGGAGGATCTTGAAATTGATGCGCTGTTGGATGGGGAGCCAGTGGAGTTCTTGCAGAATGGGGGTAAGGAGGCGAGAGGCAGAGTTTTGAACATATTGAAGTTTTTGAAGGTCAGTGGAGGGAAGTCCATAAAGGAGACTATTGCAGTAATCAAATCTGGAGGTGATGAAGGCATCGATGAGAGTTTCGGCAACAGAGCGAGGAGAGGGAGGGGCGAAGGCGGGTGATGTTACGAAGGTGGAAGAAGGCAGTTTTTGATGTGGGGGATGTGTGGTCTGAAGGAGAGGGTGGGATCAAAGATGAATCCAAGTTTTCTGATCTGAGCTGAGGGAGTGACTGTGCGGCCTCCTATGGTGAGAGTAAAGTTCTGTGGAGAGTGGAGGAGAGATTTGAGACCGATGATGATGATGATTTCAGACTTCGTGCAGTTGAGTTTGAGGAAATTGGTGGTCATCCAGGATTTTATGGCAGAGAGGCAGTTTGAGAGTGTGGAGGTGGTAGCAGAGGTCATGGTTTTGGTGGAAAGATAAAGCCGAGTGTCGTTGGCATAGCAGTGAAATTTAAGTCCATGCTGGCGGATGATGTGACCAAGGGGAAGCATGTAAAGGATGAAGAGGAGGGGACCGAGCACCAAGCCTTGAGGCTCAAGCCTGTGTGTAACCGGTATGATGAGATGAACAGTTATTAATGAAAATGTAATGGGATCGATTGGAGAGGTAGGAGGTGAGCCAGGAGAGAGCTGACATGTACAAACATGTACAAAATATTGTTGTTTGTTCAGCGTCAGATTTTTTAAACCCGAAGCACCTCCACACAACTGACATGGCTCCTCTTTTTGGCACAAGTTCTTCTGTGTCTGTAACATTTTATCTGTTCATATTGTTCACCGCTCAACACACACTGTGCTTCCACCCCTCTCATGCAGCTTGTTTGGTACCATGGCAAAACAGTCCCCCTCTCAAACAATGTCCCATGGTGCGACGTTCCACTGCTCTGTGTTCCTGACGTTTTGTACGCGCACACTCACCGTTATTGGGGTATATGGAAAATTCATATCATGAAAATAAAAAACACTGTTATTCGGTATGAAGAGGTATACCGCCCAGCCCTTGTGGAGGAGCTGTCATTCACGGTAGAAATGTGAATTAAATTGCGGTGGGAGCATCTGGGGATGTAGTGGGGACGTCATCAGAGTCCAAAGTTTTTATTTCAGTCGTGAGTCCTGGAGATGGTACAGATGCTATCTGGCACTGTATCGGAGAGACATGGATTCTGTGATGGGGATTACCAGCGAACAGAAGTGAGAGCCAAGATGAATGAGAGGACCAAATACGACATTACCGGGGAGGTAGACGAGGGCGGCATGGCTTGGCTGAGGAGAGGCTGGGTGGGGATGGTGTCAATGCTCCAGGTGCGGCAGGTAAGCTAATGGGACAGACCGGGACCTCAGAGCCACAAACCGAGGGGACGACAGTCTGGTTCGGCAGAGTAGAGGCATGCAATGGTGAGGTTCCGATGGAAGGCAGTGCAATAGTTGTAGTAGAAAATAGACCAAATTTGATTTTCACGGACTGAGAAGCAGCAGCCAAAAAACACGTCAGCGTCCTCTCAACAACTCTCCTGTCCTGTCTCATGGGGCATATACAAAATGAAAATAAAAAGCTGAAAACTAAAAGTAGAGATGCGCTAATTGAGCTGATTCCAATACTATAGCTTCAAGTATCTGCCGATAACCGATATCAACCAATACTCATACCAGTGCAGAGACTGAAAATAGCATTTAATTTAATTTTAAATAAAGTATTACTAGACTAAATTGATCCAAGTGTTACATTGCTTTGCATGTCAAACCAGGATATCGGCTTTGCCAATACAAAGAATGAGCAAAATCAATGTAAAATGTTGATAGTAGCTGACTGAAACTTTCTGCTGGTTTCTGCTGGTCATATTTACTGTGGTTTCCCTCCAGAAACTATATCTTCAAGAAAGTTTAGTTGGTTCGTTTGTGTTCTCTAACTGTGATTGTGGTGTTTTATATTCTTTCAGTTGAAGAAGGATTACCTGGACGGCGTTGGAGACACTGTGGACCTGTGTGTGATTGGAGCATATCTGGGGAAAGGGAAAAGGACTGGGACCTACGGCGGCTTCCTATTGGCCTGTTACGACGAGGAGAATGAGGAGTTTCAGTCTGTCTGCAAGGTACCATTCTGAGATTATGTGGAAAATATTAAAATGCTTATTATAATGTATAGATGTAGATTTTGTAGGTAGTAAACCGATGTGAATTATGCGCTCAATATTCTATAACACAGCATATTCTCTCCACGTTGTAAAATTCTCTGTTCTACCTTGTAAGGTAGGCGAGTGTTTTTAAATTGTCATGTTTTACAAGAATGAGAATTTTGCACTTCAATTCCTTCATCAGGCAAAATATTTTACCTGATGAAGGCCTAGTGTCGAAACGTTGCATGTCTTAATAAATCTTACATTTTGCAAGTAAGATGGAGTGCGGGATTATTTTCGTCTCAAATTGTCATGTTTTGCAATTGGCAATAGAAGCAATGGATTTTGGGCTTACTTCTGCTGCTGTTTACCTGGGTAGCTAATGCTACTGCTAATGAACAGGGCATATTAAATACAGACTATGGAGGCTCTGCAAGACACTTAAAATACGCTCATAACAAAAGACATTTGTGTTACCTCTTTGATACCTTCATTTCACCTTTGGTGTGGATGATCAACTTGGTAAAATAACTGGAGAGTGCAACCCCAGAACAGCGGCAACGGCAACAGCACTAGCTTGGACTTTCTTTCCTCTGCATAATTAGCCATGTGCTCCAATATTTTAGTCCTCTAAATGATATTTATTCTTGCATTTCTTTAAAAATAGCCTTTTAGATTTATTTTTGCTGTTGTATCTTACATAAATAAGTAGCCTATGTGTACTTCACACACTGATATTCGTATTGGCGAGTACACCAAAGCCAAGTATCAGTATTGAATCGGTTCCCCCCAAAAATTGTAAGGAAACAACACTAATTATTGTGTTTTAATTTGGACATTTTAAACCACAATATCTAAAACGTTTTGAAGTGCTTACAGTGAGCGTGTACTGATGGAGATTAAAAGTATCAGCAAAATGGCACCTTGAAAATAAGTGAGTAAAGACTCCTCAAACATGCACAAATCACTCCAAATACAACTTCAGAGGGTCAATGAGAAGGAAACAACTGTAGCATGGGTAAAAGATCTAAAAAGTCCATCCTACATAATAGATCTGCTTTAAATGTTAGAAAGCTAAAATTAAAAAGGACGCCTGATCAAAATTCCATTAGAATTGTATAGTAAAATATTAAATACATTTCTTTGAGAAAGTTGCAGGGGTATTTTGAGTTTGCTGATTAGATGTTTGCTGTGACAACACGATAGAAACTCCACCAGAAATAGTTCTATTACTTTTCTGAATGCTCTGTTTTGACAACCTCATATCAGACCTCTCTTTTTCATCCTGATCTCAAAAATACATGTTTTCTTCTCATTCTTCTGATATAGAAGCCTCTCCATGGATTGTGTTTTGTAGCTTTAGCTAACTTGTATAACTGATTTTCTGAGCATTTAGTCACATATAATATAATATGGTTTTCTTAAAAAACCTGGAGTTGTGTTTTAATAGTTTAAAGGTGCACTGTTTAATGATGCTTGAAAAGGTAAAACTGTAGAATAGACAAAAGTAAAATTACAACAAGCCTATTACAAAAATATACAGTAAACAAGATTGACAGTACAAGGTTGTAAATCCACACATTGAAGGCTATCTGACGCCATTTTGAGAGCTGCGTAGTTCACATGTAATTAACATATTACAATACTAGCATTACAAGCAAACATTACAAATACAGTGAGCTCTTCACATATAGTCTGCTTGCAAATCCGAAAGTGTCCACTAAATGACACCATACACAAGCAAAACTTAACAAAATTAAAGACAGGTGAATTATACCTTTTAAACTCTTTATACATAACAGAACAGAATGTGTGTGGCGTTTAAAAACACAGAGGCACACTTCCTGTTTTACCACGAGTCTTTCCGTTTGAGAAAACTCCTAAATCTGCAGGGTTTGTGCGTTAAACTTGTGTGAATGAAACAAAACACAACTCCAGGTCTGTTTTTGATCAGGAAACAACATTATAATATAGATCAGAAAATAGCACAATATGGGCCATTTAAACCATAAACCATGAAATTCCCAGATGCCCTAGAGTGCTTGAATAATGCCTTATATTGGACCTTGAATGTAACTTGCATAAACAGTAGATATCTATTACGTGTCCCTTCTCTTTATTACAAATACGTCACCAGATTTTCCCTTTTGGTCTCAAGCATCGACTCAGATCTAAAGTTACATAGTCTGTATCACAAGCCCTGCTGTGCGCCGCCATGTTTGGTAAATATTTGTCAGCCTTTGTTATTTAATCTGTATTGTTTTTGTGTCAAATAATGATGTAATTTTAAATTGTATTACAAAAACAGAGGTGGGAGTAGTAGGAGGTTGGTAGTAGTATGTAAAATGTAAGAAATTGTTGTTGTTGTTGTAGCTGTAGTTCCAATAGTAGTAGTCGTAGTAGTAGTAGTAGTAATAATACCAGTGTTGGCCATAGTATTTGTAAAGCATATTGTTGGTGGCTGGTAATTTTTGAAGTATCTGATTGTTGTTAATTGGGCAATATTCTTAAGTTTTACTTTTGGTTTGTGCTTCTTTGTGCTTTTTAACAATAGCTCCAAACATTGTTGACTGGCCTATTCTAATCTTGGAAGCAACTGTCCCCGAAAACATGCATTTCCAATTTCATGTTTTATTCTTTTTATTGCTGCCAACTGTAAACTTGTTTTATTGGGAATACAAAAAGTAAGCCTCTAATGGAGAAAATCAATGCATTTTAAAAAGTGGTTATCCTCTTTCCTCCTCTCAGTACAGTGTTTGCGGGTTAGACTGTCCTATATATCTCCAGTGTCATGTCCTGAAGTGGTAGTTTTCAAGTTAACAGCTACGTTTTTACCATTTGTTCATTAGAGTTTGGCAAATCCAGTGGTGAAATGATGAAAATGATTTTAGAGAAGGTGTATGGTTTGCAAACACAGTGGAGCACTTTTTAAGATTTTTAAGAGTTAAAATTAAGATTTTAGACTTTTATTGATCTCACACACAGGAGAAATTCACATTATCACATGACATCACAAGGTGGAAGGTGGAAGGTGGAGTGTTTCCGTTTAGAGAAGAGCTCGGCCTAAATATGCAGGATTTGTGTGTTAGACATGTGTGAATGAAACAAAACACAACTCCAGGTCTGTTTGTGACAAGGAAACATAACAGAGATCAGAAAATGGTGTAATGTGAGCCCTTTAAAATTTTCATATTAATCCGCTCTACATGCTCATAGTGTTTTTATTTCACTATTTTCTTTGTAAATCAAGATATGAACATTAATGACAGACCAGCACTGACGGCATTGCTAAGCACCCACTCCCTGCTAACCGGCATTGTGGGCGGGATGGGGCGTTACCTTCAACAGTTTCCCTCCAGGTTGGCTCTTTGGTTGCTATGATACTCACGGTCAGAATTCCAAATATGGGACTCTATTCCAAATTCGCTGCTATAACTGCTAGCCTCTGTTATCTTGATTTGATTGGAGCTGAAAGCTATGCGTGAGGTTGGACTCCCTTAGTCCACTTCTTTATACAGTCTTTTCCCCTGTGTTACTGTGGCAGAGTGGTTAGCCTATTTCTTCCTCTCAGTATGAGTGTACATGTCCCAAGTGCCCCTCTATTCACGTCTTGTTTTATGCTTCCTGCTTGTGAATTCTGACATTTTTATTCAGTTGTTTTTATAGTTCTTCTTACATAAAATTGTATTGGATTTATAGACTGGTGTAAAAGACTTCTGCTCTGTACCCAACACAAAACAGTTCTGAGGCACAAGCTTCAAGTGAGAACTCATCTACGTTTATGGTGGAGGGCGTTGGATAAATATGTGCCCGATCTCCAGTAAATCCATTTTCTACGGACACACATGAGGAAGTTTGAAAAGGGAAAACATGGCCGGTCTTTCCAGGCAACTTTCACAACGGGAGAGGAGGTGTAACATGAGAACTATTTAGACAAGGGCGATGCAGTGTCCAGGGAGAGTCCAGATGACAGGGTCCAGAGGGAACAGCGGAGGAGGGTAAGGGTCAGAAGTCCAACTGAGGGGAACCGGTTTGAGAAATGGAGAAAAGTGTATTGTCTGGGGTGAAGGTGTTGCGAAATTCCGTTTCTCTTGTGGAGTGGAGATGGTGAATGTGGGCGCTAAGGAGCGCTGTGAAGAGGGGCCAGTGCTCTGCTGCGCAGCCGTCGTGGAGGTGGTGGTGCCGTGCCACGAAGATGGAATACCTGGCCATGGACAGGATGAGGCGGACGGCGTCCCAGTTTACCATGGCGGTGTCCGGCCCCCGAGGTTGCTGCTGGACAGGTCTGAAGAGGGAGAACCAGAGCTCCGGGTCATCGATTCCATGGGCTGCCGGCGGTGGGAGCCTCAACGCCAGCCTCCGAGTGAGAAGGTCCAGCTGCCGGGTCCAGAACTGCCGCACGACAGGACACTGGACGGCCAGATGGAGGAGGTCTTCAGGCCCCTCACCGCATACTGGACAGTCACAGCCATACCTGTCAGGGTGTATTGCAGTCTGGTGCAGGTGTAAATGATCCTGTGTCTCAATTTAAAGTCAAAATTTCTGACTTAGGGTGGGGTGTACCAATTATATATGAGAGCCCAGATCGATGCAGTGTCATGTGTGGGAAATGTCTGTGACCACCTGTGTTCTGCAGAAGGGCGCCGAGCAACCCCGGCCACCAACAGTCGGTAGAAGGTGTGCGTTCTCGTCTCCGTCAGCCTCGACATCCTCTCCCCCCTTACAATAACAAAATCCAGAAAAGACTTACCTTCTTCTTCCTCAATTACCTTGCCCGGGTCAGGGGGGCCTTTCTCAAAGAGGACAGACACTTTAGCGGAAGTGTACGGCAGATGCGGTCCGCTGCAAGCGGAAGTTTACAAGGGAACAGGCTGATACGCTAACGTGAGCGCCGCGATATGAGTCGGCAGACACAATATGCGATCGCTAAATTCGCTGCTGGATGTTTCGTTGACAACTGTTAAGGACGCAAATATATCACCTTTCGGACAAATGTTTTGTTTTGAGAAGAAAAACAAGCTTTATTTAAGGTTCCAGAGAAGCTACCGGACCTCCCTACGTGGGCTTGAGAAAGCGAGCCGAACCGGAATCAGCTGAGACTGTCAGAGGTAAGCCGGTGTCAACACACGTAACTTTTAGAAGGAAACCCATACAGATTAACATTTAAAAAAAAACGCACTATCCCTTTAACCAGCCGCCTAAAGAGGTACACGCAAGATAATGAAGCCAGAAAAATTAAACCGCCTCTTCGCAACACAACCTGCGAAAGTGTACGCTCAATGCATTGCTTCTCAATTATTTTCTGTGACGCCCCCCCCTAGGAAGAAGAAAAAAATTCAGGTCCCCCCTCCCTGCGCTATAAATAGTATTATTTGTCTAGAAAATTGTTATCACTACACCTCTGCATAACATTGTATCCTTTTTATTAACATTAAAAATTAAAAAATAAAGAAACTTCCAACAAACACTGCACTCTGCACTGTCTTTTTGCACTGAAGACTCAAATATTCATGTGGTTTTATTGCAGCTTTGCGCACATTTGTTTACGTTTTACAGAAACGAAACTTAAAACTACATTGCATAAACTAAAAGCGCTGAAAAAAAAAACGCTCTCTCCTTGTGCCGCTGATATGTCAGCTTCTGTCGGACTAAAGGATACGACTCAGTTTTTTCTGTGACAGAGGATGTTCTGCTGATGGTGAGTCTGTTCTGTGCGTATATCGCGTATTTAAGGTTGCCGACAAATGAACCAGCTGCTAAGGGATGGGACTCACCCTGAATGGCTAACCCAAGGGCGTATGATCCTGATCCTGAAAGGTCCCTAAAAGGGTACAGTCCCATCAAACTATCGGCCAATAACCTGTCTTTCCATAACATGGAACCTCATGTCAGGCATCATTGGAGCTAAGATAAGCTGGCACATGGATCATACATGAGCACAGCACAGAAGGGCATCTACAAAAACACAAGGGGGAGCCAAACACCAACTCCTGGTTGACCGAACAGTGACTGCAGAACCCGTCAGACCAATCTGTGCACTGCCTGGATTAATTACAAGAAAGCCTTTGACTCAATGTCACACATATGGATCACTGAGTGCTTGGGGTTGTACAATATCAATAGGACTCTTGCAAACTCTATGCGGTTGTGGAAACCCACCATTGAAACCAATAGCAAGTCACTTGCACAAGTGTCCATCAAATGTGGCATATACCAAGGAGATGCACTTGTCCCCACTGCTGTTCTGCATAGGTCTGAACCCCCTCAGCCAAATCATCGAAAGCACGGGCTATGGATACTGACTCAGAAACTTAGGAACATGGATGACATCAAGCTGTTTGCTAAGAGTGAGCGAGACATCGACTCACTGATCCACACCACCAGGATCTACAGCACAGACAATGGAATGTCATTCAGGCTTGAGAAATGTAGTAGGATGGTGACAGAGGGAAGGTAGTCCACACAGAGGGGGTGTCACTCCCAGAGGGAACAATAGCGGACATTTAGGACAGTTACAAGTACCTTGGTATCCCACAAACAAATGGCAACCTTGAAGAGGCCACAAGGAAAGCGGCTACGGCCAAATACCTGCAACGAGTAAGGCAAGTCCTAAGAAGTCAGCTCAGTGGCAAGAACAAGGCACAGGCAATTAACAGCTATGCCCTGCCAGTAATCAGATACCCAGCAGGAATCATAACCTGGCCAAAGGAGGAGATACAGACCACAGACGTTAAGACACGAAAGCTCCTGACCATGCATGGAGGGTTTGATCCCAAATCCAGCACCCTGAGACTGTACACGAGCCAGAAGGAAGGAGGCTGAGGACTAGTGAGTGTGGGAACCACTGTCAAGGACAAAACATCCAAAATCCCTAAGTACATCAAGGACAAGGCCGCGACAGATGATGTGCTCAAGGAATGCCTCACAGTGGAGCAGAGCGCAGAGGAAGAGGTGCTGGAGGGACCATTATGGCAGGACAAGGCCCTACATGGGGCGTACCACCGAAATATAACTGAAGTGGCTGATATCAAGAAATCCTACCAATGGCTGGAGAGGGCTGGTCTGAAGGGCAGCACAGAGGCTCTCATCCTGGCTGCACAGGAGCAGGCCTTGAGCACCCGAGCAATAGAGGCCCAGATCTACCACACCAGACAAGGTCCAAGGTGTAGGCTGTGCAAAGAGGCTCCTGAGACAGTCCAGCACATAACTGCAGGGTGTAAGATGCTGGCAGGGAAAGCATAAATGAAGCGACATAACCAATTGGCGGACATAGTGTACAGAAACATCTGTGCAGCGTACGGCCTGGAGACCCCAAGGTCAAGGTGGGAAACACCTCCGAAGGTTGCAAAGAATGACCGAGCCAAGATCCTGTGGGACTTCCAAATACAGACTGACAGAATGGTGATGGCGAACCAACCAGACATAGTGGTGGTGGATAAGCAACAGAACAGAGCCATTGTGGTGGACATTGCAATACCAAGTGATGGTAACATCAGAAAAAAGGAACACGAGAAACTAGAGAAATACCAGGGGCTCAAGGAAGAGCTGGAGAAGGCCTGGAAGGTGAAGGCATCAGTGGTGCCCGTGGTGATCGGAGCACTCGGGGCTGTAACCCCCAAACTGGAGAAGTGGTTACAGCAGATCCCAGGAAAAACATCAGACATCTCAGTCCAGAAAAGTGCAGTACTAGGAACAGCAAAGATACTGCGCAGAACTCTCAAGCTCCCAGGCCTCTGGTAGAGGACCCGAGCTGGATGAGAGTGAGAGACCAACCACCGTGGAAGGTGAGAAGCACTTTATATATATATATATATATATAATGTATATATAATGTATATGTATATGACATATGTATATGTATATGTATATGACATATGTATATGTATATGACATATGTATATGTATATATATATGTATATGACATATATGTATATGTATATATATGTATATGACATATATGTATATGTATATATATATGTATATGACATATATGTATATATGTATATGACATATATACATATATGTATATGTATATATATATGTATATGACATATATGTATATATGTATATGACATATATACATATATGTATATGACATATATACATATATGTATATGACATATATACATATATGTATATATATATATGTATATGACATATATATATATGTATATGTATATGACATATATATATATATATATATATATATAAGAATGACACGTGTATATATATATAAAGTGCTTTCGTCCTGGTTTAGCCCTAGTTTTAGCCATAATTTTTTGCACATTACCCATTGCTCTTTCCAGTTTACAGTCCTGGAGGTACAGACTCCGCACATACAGGTTTATAGTGAGGTCTCATTCATCTCTGAGTGTGCTCAGGTGTGGTGTGTAATGTTGAGATTTCCTGTTTTGTCTGCTGTTATTGATTCCTCTCTTCTGCTGTTCATCGCCTGAGCAGCTTCTGGATTTCATTTTTGGCACTCCTCATTCCTCACCAGTTATTTCTGTGCATATTTACACGCTTTCCCCCCCTAGCTTTGCACTTGGAGGTGTGTTCTGGGTCTGTGTGGCTGGGTTTATCCTTTTATGAAGACAGTAAATAGTGTTTTAGTATCTGACGGTGCAGATCAAATATTCGGTAGACTGTTAAACAGAGTTGCATAAGAGCGACTGGACGAAGTGTTTTATTAATCGTGACTGTGCTGTGGAGTATTTTTGTCCTATTTTTAACTTCACTGAGCAGAGATAAACAGACAGGGTTCTTCTAACAATTTTAACAGGCAGTTTTCTGTTTTGATTTGTTTTTTATCCTGTCTTCTCCTTTCAATGAGGAGGTTGTGGTTTAGACTCTGGATCGCTCTGAGTTGAGTGTGCATGTTCTTCCTTTGTTTCTGCAGTGGTCAGTAACCATTAGAGGAGCTTTAGTGGTCTAAAGCTCCTGATGGTTAGTCGGATGGTGACCATACCAGAAGGTCAAAGTCTCATCTTATAAGCCAAGCAGGGGTGGCCCTGGTCAGTACTTGGATGAGAGACCACTGGGAATACCACACTGGGGCGCCAGTGACAAAAACTGTTGTTGTGCTCTTAGGCAAGACACTTCATCCACATTGCTTAGTATAACCTTTTCAGTTCCAATACAGATTTTGATCCTATAGCTTTAAGTATCTGCTGATTTTATTTCCTAAACTAAAATAACATAAGACAGAACTGATCCAGATGTGTTAAGGAGCTGTTCTATATCTCTTGAGTAACTACGGAATAACTTGTAAAATAAAAGTTCAAACATTATGAGACTTTCTGGGCTGATTATGCTCAATAAATAGTCTTATTACATCAATTTATACATCCAACCAGGATATCGGCTGAATTGATATTTGGAAGCTGATATCTGATCTAGCAAATGTTTCAGTATCGGCAACTATATCTGATACCAGTATCAGATCGGTGCATACCTAATGAAAGTGATCTGTGTGTGTTAGTGATGGCAGGAGCCGTTGGTTCAGATTGGCAGCCTCACTTCCATTAGTCTGTCCCAGGGCAGCTGTGGCTACAATAGTATTTTCTGTGAAGTGAATGATGCACCACTTTGACTGCTGATTTACAGACCATCTCCTTTTATATAGTTCAAAATATATGTATTTAGTTTAGAATTGTTAATTACTATGGCAATGGTCCATAGTCTACATGACACAAAAGGCGAGAGGAATGAGCATCACATTTCAGTATGATCTCATTCACGGTAAAGAATCAGGATTTCGTTGCCCACTTGTTTCCATGTTCCGTGGCATGACTTTAAACATTTCCATCTAACACATAGTTTAGAATTGTTCATTATTATGGTGAAGGTCCATGGTTTACATGGAACAAACCCGTAAATCAGATACAGCTCCTTTAAACTCTCACAGCTGGAGCATTGTGTGATGAGTCTGATTGGAGTGTTGAGGCATTCAGCTCAGAGAATGTCCAATCAAATCACTGATGACAGACACACTTTAAACACCTGTATAATGGTCTGTGAACAGTGTGACGGTACTACAGGACAGACTTTTTTTTTTTCAAAAAATATACCCTGATTCTTCACCTTGAATCAGTATCATATTGAAATGTGATGCTCATTCCGCTCATCCATTGGTCTGAGTCACATAAACAATGGAGTTTTGCCATAGTAATTAATTATTCTAAAATAGATATATATCTTTTCAAATCTTCCCCCGGCAATGAGCAAGCCAGTGTGGGTCCTTGGGCAAGACCCTTCACGGTACTGCCCCCCGGGTGTCGGAAAAGACGAGCTGCGCACTGCTCCTGAAAAAAGGATGGGTCAAATGCAGAAATAAAATTTGTCCTGTGTGTCACTGTGTGAGATCAATAAAGTCTTAATCTTAATCTTTTGAACTACAGTTGAAACCAGAAGTTTACATACACTATATAAAAAAACACATGCTTTTTTTTTTCTCACTGTCATAGTCATAGTCATAGTTTGCTTTATTGTCGAAAACAATCATGTACATGTACATAGAGTGAATTCGAAATATCGTTTCCCCACTAACCAGGCAGGACAGTGATAGAGTGGCTAGAGACATGATATAAAAATAAACATTTCAATTCTTATGTCAATTAGAATTAACACAATTATTTCTACTTGCTAAATGCCAGAATAAGGAAACCAAGAATATTTTTAGACAATCTTTTATCCCTTTTTTCAAAATCAGAAGTTTACATACACCAGTGTTTCTCAATTATTTTCTGTGGCGCCCCCCCCCCCAGGAAGAAGAAAAAATTTCACGCCCTTTTCCCTGCGTGCAACTATAAATAGTATTATTTGTCTAGAAAACTGATATTAGTACACCTCTGCGTAACATTGTATCCTTTATTAACATTAAAAACAAAAAAAGAAAGAAACTTCCAACAAAGACTGCACTGTCTTTTTGCACTGAGGACTCAAATATTAATGTGTTTTTAATGCAGCTTTGGGCACATTTGTTTACGTTTTACAGAAATGAAGCTTAGTTTATGCAAATAAGCCATGTGGTTTTAAAAGCGCTGAAAAAAAAAAAAGAGCTCTGTCCTTGTGTCGCTGATGCGTCAGCTTCTGTTGGACTAAAGGACACGACTCAGTGGAATGTACATGTTTTTCTGTGACAGAGGATGTTCTGCTGATGGTGAGTCTGTTCTGTATATCGCGTATTTATGGTTGCCGACCCCTGCCCCAGAGCGACAATGAGAATGCCACTGCCAACTACTGTTGTTGATGTGCAGTTACACTTAGTTCTAGTACAGTACGGCAAAAACCATGTTTCCCAGGGTCACACGCCCCCCCCCCCCCCCCGGCATCACACTGCCCCACTATTTGAGAAGCACTTACATACACTAAGATCACTATGCCTTTAAACAATTTGGGCAAGCCCATATGATGATGTCATCTCTTTGGAAGCTTCTGATAGGTTTATTGACAGCATTTGAGTTAATTAGAGACACACCTGTTGATGTATTTTAGGGAACATTTGAAACACACTGCTTCTTTGTAAAACATCATGGGAAAATCTAAAGAAATTAGTCAAGCTATGAGGAAGAGAATTGTGGACTTGCAGTCTGGTTCATCCTTGGGTGCAATTTCCAAATGCCTAAAGGTGCCACGTTCATCTGTTCAATTATACGCAAGTATAAAAACCATGTGAACATCCAGCCATCGTATTGCTCAGGAAGGAAACGGGTTCCCAAAGATGAACGTATTTTGGTCCGAAATGTCCAGAACAACCCAAGAACAAAATTTTAGACTTAAGTCTGTATCTTCTCAAAACTTGTAATGCAAGTATTTAAAGGTTCACTGCGTAACTTTTCTAGTGGAGGGTCTGCCACCCGATGCCTCTGTAGAAATGTTATTGCTTTGTCTAGAATGTGTGAAGAATTCCTCAGTCGTCCAGGTAGAATCCGTGATAAAAGGAGAAATTCAATTTATCAATTCATCCAAATAATTCTAGTGAAGGTGTAGGTTAGGTTAGGTTAGGTTTCTTTATTAGTCTCCACCAGGGAGAAATTTGTCTTGGAGGTAAGGGAAGGTTGCAGTACAGACTAGGGATGTCAACAATTAATCGACTTATGATTAATTGTCGATCAAGACGTTGGTCGAACATAATGCATTAATTGTAATTAATCGCTAATCGCGGACACGCGCACCATCGTGGTCACGAAACAAGGCAACCGTGCACCGCGCTCACTCATCGGCACTGCCTGGTGTACGCGTGGGCCTCGCGCGTAGTCTCAGCCCTAGCCACAAACCAGCCGCACGAAACTAGCAGCGGCACGTGGTGGTTTAATCCTGGTTTAGGCCTGGTCTAGTCCTGGTTTAGTCCAGGCCCAGTCCAGGTTAAGACCTGGTTTAGGCCTGATCTAGACCTGGTTTAGTCCACGTTTAGTCCTGGTCTTGTCTCTTAGCCAATCAGGACGCAGAACACAATGTTACACTATAAAAAAAAGTAAAAAAGAAATCCGCGAACCGCGATAGAGCGAGGGATTACTGTATTTTGTTATTCAGCATCAATACATTTGTCTGCTTTTTACTAAGTCTCTGTCCAGACGCATCTCTGTAAAAGCCATAATACCAGACTCCCAGTACTCGTAGCATGCGTAGCAGGTGTATGGAGTTTAAAAACACAGTGGAGCACTTCCTGTATCAACACATGACATCACAAGGTGGAATAGAGTGTTTTCTGTTTGAGAGAAAAACTCTCAAAAAGAGAGAAGCCTAAATATACAGGGTTTGTGTGTTAAATGCGAAATCAGCTGCAGATCATGCGAGTGTGAAAATAAGACAGAGACAGAAGTGCTTACATGACAGTGGGTATGTACTGGTGAAAACAGGTAGATTGTCTTGAATACAGGAGGATAAATATTACACAAACATGTGTGAAGAATCCCTCAGTCGTCCAGGTAGAATCCATGGCAAACGGAGAAATTCAATTTGTCAAATGGACAAAGTTTATTTGGTCGAATACGTTTTGCAGCTCATCCAAGCTGCTTCTTCAGTTCATGCATTACTCAAACACGCATGCAGGTTAAATGAAGGTTAAATGAAACAAGAAAACTATGAAAGAAAGCTATGAAAAGTCTGTTTTGCATAATGGATCTCCTTTGCAATACCTGTCAGAAAAATCTGATTTACACTTTTTCCAAAATTGTGCATTTCTTCTCCATAGTGCATGCACAGAAGTAAAAGTAAAGTAAAAAAATAAGGACAGGAGTTTACAAAGGGAAATAATGCCCCAAATCTGAGACCTGCTCTCGTCCTTGACACATTGCTGTGATTCTTTCGCTGAAACCTGAACCTCACTGTGTCCTTGAACCGAGTCTGGCCCTGTTTGTCCATCTGCTGCTGTGTCCACCATGAGAGCAACCAGCCTGTTTTAAAGGTCCTATATTACACAAAACTGACTCTTGTGAGCTTTAAGTAATGTTATAATGCTGTTACCACTTGGAGTTGTTTTGTTTCATTCACACATGCCTGATTAATCCTTTATTATTAGTCTGTCTACATCTCCAAAACTCAAAATGCTCTGTTCCACCTTGTGATGTCATGAATTGGTAGTTTTCAAGTTAAAAGCTACCTTTAACCTTTAGTTCCATAGAAATTGGCAATTCAAAGCCTGAAATTTGTTTAAAAACCTAGTGGAGCAATACAGCACCAGAGTGTTTTCTGTTTGAGAGAAGAACTCATCATAAATGTGCAGGGTTTGTGTGTTAAACATGTGTGAATGAAACAAAACAACTCCAGGTCTGTTTGTTAGGAGGAAATTATATTGTAACATAGATCAGAGAATGGCTCGATATGGGCCCTTTAAAGGTGCACTGTGAAACTTTTCTGGAGGGTCCATCAACTGCTTGTTTCTATGGATATGTCATTGCTGGAATGTTCCACAGTATCACATTAGACAGTTCTACTTTACATTTATTCAGTCACAGGTGGTTTTATAGCTCAAAAATAATACCTAAAAAAGCATGAACTCTGAGTGTGAGCAGGGTCGCCTGTGAAAAATCCACCAGAAAAATTACACAGTGCACCTTTAAGGCTTATTTCTTTTCATATAATAAAGTAAAATTAGTTTTGCCCCAGTACAGATATTGCAGAGGGTCAAAATGAGACCACTGTGTAGTGTCTGTATCTGATTACAAAGCATTTTTTTTGTCTAAGAACCAGGAAGTAGAGCAGTTAGCATGCTGGTAGTATCTACACCTGCTTAAATGAGTATCTAGCTTTGATACTAGTTTTCAGTATTTGATTTTTTTTTGGCAACTCTACTTGGAGAAACTGTACTAGGCTAGGTCATACAATACAATCCACTACAAAGGAATAGCCTTGGTTGCTGCATAGAGAGTTGGTTCTCATTTTGTAGTTACTCAGATTTTCAAGTTTTTCTTACAAACTATCCTCCCAGTTGGCTACTGTACTGTTAGCATAAATCTAGGTTTCGATTGCTTCACATTTTCATCATTGATCCAGTGCAGTGTGTTACAGACTTCCCAGAATGCTAAGCTGGAAGTGCACTGTGTTGCTCATGGCGATTCTTATTGAAAATCTTTAACTTGATACCGGAAAGGGAATAGAGTTGTCTGAGTAACAAAGTAGATGAGAGCCGAGCAAGAAAGCATCTCCTCCTCACGATCTTAACGTCCACTTATACTGAAAAATGTTAAGGATTATTAAATGTGCATTGCTTCTTCTGGTGGAGGGTCCGTCTAATCTCCATGGAGATGTTTTTGCTTTATCTGGAATGCTTCACAGTATGGTATTAAACCTTTCTATCTTCATTGAGGCCAAACCAGACCACGTTACAGGTCAGATCTGTGGAGAGGCGACCCACTCACAGTCAGAATGCCTGTCTTTCTAGGTATTTTTGAGCTATAAAACCAGCTGTTTAATGTCATACTGTGGAACATTTGTAACAGGGCAATGACATATCTGTAGAAACAAGCAGGTGACAAACCCCCAACCGAAAAGTTATTACCTGGCCAGCCAAATGATATCTCTCTGTATTTGCTATACAGCGAGATACCATTTGGACACCCTCGCTCCACCCTCGCTCCCCCGGTTAACAACGGACTCCGCGATTCTGGTTCGTTCAAACAAGGTGACGTCAGTGCACCCGCCTTTGCCCGCAACGTCACTCTTAGGCAGCAGAAGTTCCTCCTCAGTTTTGAATCAAGATGGCGGATCGGAGAACTGAACGTCCCTTACATTCAGCTGTAAAATTGGTCTTAAATGACCTAAAACACATCGATTCCTTAAAACCACAGCAGCTGACATCTCTAGAGGCCTTTCTTTTCTTTTGTTTGATTGGTTCACGTCGCTGTCCGTTAACTGTTCTCTGATTGGTTCACTTGGCTGTCTGTCTAAGCGCAACGGCAGCGCATTCTGGACCAAGCATTACCAGACTCGCCGCTGGTACAGCGATGAGTCATGGATTCTTCCAGGCAAGAAAAGTTACATAATACACATACATAATACATAATACATACATAATACACAAATGTTATTGGACTCATAAAGGGACCACACTACTTTCTGATCTGTAATCTTGTTTCCCAAAGGTTAAAGGTGGCTGTTAAAACTCAAAGGGGGAACGGAGCATTTTCAACTTTTGAGATGTAGGCAGGATTGCTTAAAATGCAAAATGGATTTAAACAACAAATGATCTGAGCCTTTGGTTCATGGTGACTAACTGAAAAACTGTTGTCACAAGTTAGTTAGCATTAGCCTGTAATTTTATGTGTGAGAGACTTGTTTAAGCGCACAAATCCGCGAACTTAAGTAGCTTCTGACAGAAGTGCTTCAGTTAGCATCACACCCCCAGGGAATGTTGATGACATCAGCCGCAACATTTGACATGGTGACGTTCCTGTTTCTTATCTTGTATCTGCCTTTAAACTTTTCTCACTTCTCTTCTCCTTTCCTTCCTCTGTACATGCTGTAGACTCTAGTGCTGTTTTGAAATCCATTTTTACATGTTATTTTGAGTTTGGTGTCAGCCTCTTCATATCTTGTAGTTTTATATCTATACTGAGTAGAGCAGAGGTGACATTAAACTAGAATGCAGTGAAATCCTCTCTGTATCTCTCTCTCTGCCTCTTTCTCTCACTTTCTCTCTCCTCTCACTCACTCACTCACACTCACAAACACACACACACACTCTCTCGCTCTCTCTGCTTCTGTCTCTTCTCTCTCCTCTTTCTCACATTAACTCTTTCTCTCTCTCTGGCCCTCTCTCTCACTTTATCTCTCATCTCTCTGTCTCTCTCCCTCTCTCAGTCTGCAGTTAATATTGTGTACAGTTTTGATCTGAAGAGCTGTTTTTCTCCTCTGTCTTTCAGATTGGGACAGGGTTCAAAGACGAAGATCTGGAGCAGCATTACAAGTTTCTGAAGGTAAAGAGCAGCGTTAGGCAAGTTACTTCAAAACTGTAATGCGTTATTTATTACTTGTTACTGTCATTTCAAAGTAATTTACATTATTACAATATTACTGTATTTAAAATGTAAGGCATTACACTAAATTGCATTATTTTTAAGTTACTCTCACAAAAATAACTGGAAATATGGATTTGGCTAAATGTAGCTCATGACGCTCAATTAGCTCATCACATATCCAGTGGAAGGTGATGACTGACTGAGCTACACTTATGGTTAAAAACAGTAAAATATAATACCCAGTGATGGCTTATGGCACAGTACAAGGAACAATCAAAAGGCAAATTGTGTTAGAAATACTGTAAGTTTAGGCCTTAAACAATTTTTAAATGTACGACAAGAAGCGCACATAACAGTCGTGAGGAAAAGCTTATGAAACTTAAAATCTCCAATCGCAAAGACTGAAGAGGGATATGGCTGCAGAGCACAGGCTAAAGTTCTGAGCGTGATCACGTCAGCTGTTTCCTGTCTACAGTAAAACCACTCACTTTGAGACTCTTAAGTGTTCAAAAGATCAGAGTACTGCACCAGTTTAGAAACTGTGTGGTGCAAAAATGTGGTGCAATACTTCAGACACATGATTTTTAAAGCATGAAAGATTGGTGATAAAGTACACAGGAAGTAGAGTCACTATTGCTAATCTGCAGCTTCAACCAGATCCGTGCGCTGTGTGGATGTAAACAGACACGCGTGAGGAACTACTCTCGCTTTTTACTTTTAAACTTTTTATGCTTCAAACTGAATTAATGGCACTGTTTTGTGGACTGACTGTCACCATTTGCAGTTTGAATTTACAACTTTATGCGAGGTGAGTAATAAAGTCTTGTCACTATTTTCGCGATATCCCGAGTTTGTATTTTGTACCTCTGTGTCCCTGATGTTTGGTTATGATCTGACAGAGCAGCTCAGAGTCACACTGGCTCACATACATACATACACACACACACACACACACACACACACACGAGGAGCACAGAGGCTTCAAAATTGCACATGAAGATACAAAGTTGCATCGCACCTCCACTTACCTTGTCATTATTGCTACTAGCTACAACACAGATCTTGGAAAAGCTGGTGATTCTGCTTTTGAAAGTGGTGGCATATCTTGAACGACATATTCCGCTGCGAGTCTCCTAACCTTTTGAGGCTGAAGAATCTCAGAGCGGGAGAACGTTATTATCCTTTATTTATCCCTGTAGGATAAATAAAGGATAATAACTAATCCTAAATAATAAATAAATTACCTCTACATGAAGGCGCCCGGGGACCCATCTCCATGATCTTGGTCAGGACCTCAGCTGGAGGATTTTTTACCTATGGAGCATGTTTTTGGGTTGATGGGGGAAACCAGAGTGCCCGGAGGAAACCCACCCAGACACAGGAAGAACTTGCAAACTCCACATAGAAAGGCCCAGGCAACCCGGGGATTGAACCCGGAACTTGCTGTGAGGTGTGAGCGCTAGCCACTCAGCCACCGTACTGCCAAAAGTTTAGTTAATTTATGGTGCCATTTCAGAAAGTGGACAGTTCTTTAGGTTTAGCACACAAAGTGCATTTGACTACGATGTTCTTCAACTTAAAGTGTTAAGCATATGCCCTCTCGTTCACTGGAATGGACTCTAACACATGGCGACTGAGCTGTGGGGCAATGAGCAGGCCCATACCTGCCCGCTGCCGCTCCCCACGGGCAACGCCAAAGAAATGGAGAGTCCAGTCCCCTCAAGGAGTTGGGTTCCAGAGCGTAAGCTGTGCGTAGAGGTGAGGCCAACTATATCTAGTCGGCAATGCTCAACCCCCCCACACGAGCTCAGACTCCTCCTTCCCCAGCGAGGTGACATTTCATGTCCCCAGAGCTAGTCTCCATGTCCGGAGATCTGGTCGTTGAGGCCCCTGCCTTTGAAGGTCCATGGGAGGATGGCCCCACGTCGCTCCTTCGGCCACGTGGAGGAAGGCCCTGGCCACCAGACGCTCACTGTTGAGCACTCACCCCAGGCCCAGCTCCAGGGTGGGCCCCCGGTAACGCCAGTCCGAGCAACGTAACTGGCTTTGCTGTGTTTCTCATCATAGGGGCTTCTAAACTGCTCTTAGTCTTGCCTTGGGTGACCCTACCAGTAGTATGAAGCCCCCGACAACATAGCTCGCAGGATCATTCGGGCATTCAAACCCCTCCACCACGTTAAGGTGGCGGTTCAAGGATTCAAGATTTTTTCAAAATTCAAGATTGTTTATTTGTCATATGCAGAATCAACACAGGGTCAACAATGCAATGAAATGCTTAGGATCAGAAGAACCGTTGACTCGCTAAGATAGTCAGAAGTAGTAATAACAGCAATAATAGTACATGGTAAAAAAGTGTTGCAAAAGTGCAGGGGAAGAAGTAAAGAATATAATAAAATATGTAATAAAATGTAATAAAAAATACAAGGTACAATGTACAGAGGTGCAAGTAGGATTAAATCAAAGATCAGATAAGGTGTAAGTATTTCACAGATTGCACATAATATGGTGTGGTATGGGTGTTGCATGTGGATTTCGTATTGCACATAGTATGGTATAAATATTACACATAGGTTATTGCACAGATTATTGCACAGGTAACAGTATTTTACTGTGAGGTAGTGACAAACATGATACATTCATACAGAGCAGCAGCAGTAAACATATTCTGCATAATGAAAAGTAGTTTAGTGATGTCCTCTGCCGCTCGCACCACCCTCTGTACTGCTTTGCGGCTCTGAGCGGTGCAGTTCCCATATCACACTGTGATGCAGCCCGTCAGCAGGCTCTCGATGGTGCACCTGTAGAAGTTTGTGAGGATGCTGGTGTTCATACCAAACTTCCTCAACTTCCTCAGGAAGTAGAGTCTTTGTTGGGCTTTCTTAACCACAGTGTCTGTATGTAGTGTCCAGGACAGATCCTCAAGGAACTTAAAACTGCTGATCTGCTCCACCTCAGCGTTGTTGATGAAGATGGGGGGATGGTGGTCTACACGCTGTCTCCTGAAGTCCATGATCATTTCCTTAGTTTTGCTGATGTTCAGAGAGAGGTTATTTTCCCGACACCAGCTGGTCAGTGATTTCACCTCGTCTCTGTAGGCGCTCTCGTCGTTGTTGGTGATGAGGCCTAAGATGGTGGTGTTGTCTGCAAACTTGAGGATGATGTTGGAGCTGTGCCTGGCGGTACAGTCGTAGATGAACAGGGAGTACAGGAGAGGGCTGAGAACACAGCCCTGGGGTGCACCAGTGCTGAGGACACGTGTGGAGGAGAGGTGGCTGCCTATCCTCACCGCCTGTGGCCTGTTAGTGAGGAAGTCCCATATCCAGCAGCAGATGGACGTCCCCAGGCCCAGGGCGGTGAGCTTAGAGTGGGCATCACTGTCTCCCATCTGTTTATATGAGACTGTGGTGGTCCTGTAATAGCAAAACTGACTCGGGTGAGCTATAAGCCATTTTATAATATTGTTACCTCATCAATAACAGGCCTGGAGTTGTGTTTTGTTTCATTCACATATGTTTTAGTAACCCTTTATTATTAGTCTGTCTACATCTCCAAAGCTCAAAATGCTCTGTTCCAACTTGTGATGTCATGAAGCAGTAGTTTTCAAGTTAACAGCTTGTTTTTAGTTTTTGTAGTAGAAATTGGAAATTCCAGAGCTGAAATTATCCAGGTGATTCTAGTGAAAGTGTATGTAGTTTAAAAACACAGTGGAGCACTATTGCCACATGACATCACAAGGTGGAACAGAGTGTTTTCAGCTTGAGAGAAGAGGTTAGACTAAATTCTTCTAAATACTTCACAACTGCACAAATCATCTCACCTGTTGTAGTTCCAGCTAAGTCATTTCTATATGGACAGATTGTGTTAAAACAAAGCACAGATTAGTCTAACAAACCTCACACAGCAGTGCCTACAGCAAACACCCCCAGAGAATGTTACTGATGTCACCTATAAAGAATCTATTATTTAAAACTGTATTTATTTGCCTATTAACTATCAATATGTTCTTTTCAGTGTTATTTTTTATTTTTCCTCCATGAACTGTCATTTAAAAGTGTGTAACTCCGCATTCCCCATTTGCACACATATCAAACACATTCTAATTTTCAAAATAAATGGTCTCATTTTTGGAGCTGAATAGAGCCACGGTCTCTCTCTCATGGGGCGGTTTCCACTCTCACAGTCATCCATCTTTCATTTAAATCTCGTTTTCATTTCGTTTTGTTTGACATAAATGAAATGTCCAACGTTGAAATGAGCCGGCCACCTCCCAAATGTGCCCTGTGCAATTTTAAATACCACCATTACTTTGGACATGTCTCCTCCTGGGGTTTTCCACCATTTGTCCTTATCAGAAATTACTAAGGCAATTTTAAAAAAACAACTGGTGTATTCTTTTCTGTGCTGGATGAAGTACTCAATTTTGTAACTTAAAGGTGCACGATGTAACTTTTTGGTTGGGGGTCTGTCATCGGTCTGTTTCTATGGATTCTATGAATGTCCTTTGCGTCACAAAACACCGAGCCACAAACAAAGCAATGTGTACTCCATTCAGTGTAGTGAAGACTGCAGTAAGTGCTACATTGGAGAAACAAAACAGCCACTTCACAAGAGAATGTACCAACATCGATGGGCGTGCCAGAGTGGACCTTCATCTGCCGTACATCTCCATCTAGAAGCCATGGGCCACTCCTTTGAGGACAGTGAGGTACAGATCTTAGCCAGAGAAAAGAACTGGTTTGAGAGGAGAGTTAAAGAGGCTGTTTTTGTCAAGAAAGAGAACCCTTCCTTGAACAGAAATGGAGGCCTCAGACATAAGTTGTCTCCCATCTATAACTCTCAAACCTAAATCAAAACAATCAAAGAAAAAAATAGGGTTAGCCAGGTCAGGTCCAGAGGTGTGAAAACACCCATTATGGGCCTGAATGGCTATGCTAACAAGACCCCACATAGAAACTGAAAACAAATAGGTGTGATAGTTTCATAGTGATTTCATTGCAGTTAGCTCCTCCCTGCAGCTAGTTATAAGCAGTGTCCACCAGCACTCGAGCCAGAACTGAAGAAGTAGCTTGGATGAGCTGCGAAACATATTCGACCAAATACACTTTTGTCCAGTTGACAAAAATAAATGTGCTAAAAATAAGTCTCAGCCATTTCAGCAAGTCTCACACTAAAGAAAAGTACTTTTTACTTTTCAGTTCACATCTAAAATGTAGTGGAGTAGAAAGTATAGCTGTGCACTCTCAAATGTAGTGAAGTAAAAGTAAAAAGTATCTGGTAAAATTTACTTAAAGGGCCCATATTACCCTATTTTCTGATCCATGTTTAATGTAGTTACCTCATCACAAACAGACATGGAGATGTGTTTTGTTTCATTCACACATTCTTAACAAGCCCTGCCAATTTAGGCCGAGTTCTTCTCTCAAACTGAAAACACTCTGTTCCACCTTGTAATATAGCCTTTGCTTGGCAGTTTCGAGTGCTTCAGGTATGGGCATCTGGCTGTACCTCTTGGGTACTTGCTTTTTCATTGCACCTTTCTGGGCCTCTGACAATTGGCTCACTTCTCTCCGCACCTGCTTGATTTTAGCCTCTAACTGTCTTTTCCATGGTGGGTATTGTCTCTCATGGCTCCCATGGTTGCTCTTATAGCCCAGCACCTCTAGGATCACTGCTGCTGAAGTGTATATCAGCTCATTGGTTTCAGTGATGGTTGTGGTAGGGATCGCTCTCAGTGCTGCATTCACATGTTCTAGGAGACTTTCAGATGTTACTTCACTTAGCCTCTGTAACTGGCGTCGGGGTTGCCTTGTGTTCATTCGTGCCATGATCTTATCTTTCAGGTCAGACGCTGCCTCGCTCAGCGTGACACTTATTGGGGCTTCGTACCCAATCTCTGGTTGGGGAGTTGGTGTTAACTCCCCTCTGACCTGGCGTCCTGGCTCCCCCTTGCCGTGGCATTTGTGTTGTACCTCGTCAATCTCTAGCTGTGATAGCAGTTGCCGTTTGTGGATGTTGGAACACTGAGCTACTAGTTGTTTGGCCGTTAGCTTGGACCTTAGACCTTGTTTGGCCGGGCGACGTCTGAGCCGGCATCTCGTAAGTTTCATTGTCTCTCATCATTGTATGAGGTGATATAATGATGATGCAGAAATAATATGATAATAATATGACTCACCCCGTGTTGCCGTGTTGTCCGATAATTCGCGTATCTCCACTTGTATGCGCATATCATGTATATCCATGGACTTTCTGAGCTAAATTCACCAACCGCACTCTGTACACGAGCTCCGGAGAAATGGACGTGTCCCGAACGTCTCCCGAACGTGAAGTAGAAGTTAAAAGTCAATTTTCATGTCCTTATTGTCTTGAAATGCCGTGTACATATTCACGAGCTCCTCACAGCTGATAGGTGAACAGGCGAAAACACATCCGCGCTACTCGCAACGTGATTGGCGGGAGCGCGAGTGTGGGAAATTATAGTGATTTATACACACCCCCATTCTTTCCGAAAAACAAGCCAATTTGAAATTAAAAATGTATGTTTTTAATGTCACTAATGCTGTTATCTGAAACATGGAGTGTCTTCTTCATGATCTCAACTAGCACATTCTCTAAAAAAACGAAAATCACAAATTTTGGAAAAAAATTACTAAAAACTCGATTATCTGGGTTTCACTAATGCCGACATGCAGCCTGTTTCCGCATGTTGGGACACATGGTGTCACAGGTGCTGGTTAAAAAATTAGAATATCATTAAAAAGTTGATTGATTTCAGTAATTCCATTAGAAAAGTGAAACTTGTGTAATGTATACATTCATTCCACACAGACAGATTATATTTCAAGTGTTTATATCTTTTAATTTTGATGATTATAACTGAAAACTAATAAAAAACCCAAATTCAGTATCTCAGAAAATTAGAATATTGTGAAAATGTTCAATATTGAAGACACCTGGTTCCACACTCAATCAGCCAATTAACTCAAAACACCTGCAAAGGCCTTTAAATGGTCTTTCAGTCTAGTTCTGTAGGCTACACAATCATGAGGAAGACTGCTGACCTGACAGTTGTTCAAAAGACCATCACTGACACCTTGCACAAGTTGGGCAAGACACAAAAGGTCAATGCAAAAGAGGCTGACCACATTAATAGAGAGGTGAAGGGAAGGAAAAGATGTGGTAGGAAAAGGTGTACAAGCAATAGGGACACACCCTGGAGAGGATTGTGAAACAAAACCGATTCAATAATGTGGGGGAGATTCACACAGAGTGGACTGCAGCTGGAATCAGTGCATCAAGATCCACCATGCACAGACGTATGTGAGACATGGGTTTCAGCTGTCGCATTCCTTGTGCCAAGCCACTCTTAAACAACAGACGGCATCAGATGCGTCTCGCCTGGGCTAAAGACAAAAAGGACTGGACTGCTGCTGAGTGGTTCAAAGTTATGTTCTCTGATGAAAGCAAATTTTGCATTTCCTTTGGAAACCAGGGTCCCAGAGTCTGAAGGAAGCAAGGGGAGTCACAGAATCCAGGTTGCTTGAGGTCCAGTGTAAAATTTCCACTGTCAGTCATGGTTTAGGGTGCCATGTCATCTGCCGGTGTTGGTCCTTTGTGTTTCCTGAGGTGCAAGGTCAGCGCAGCAGTCTACCAGGAAGTTATAGGGCAGGCCATGCTTCCTGCTGCTGACCAGTTTTATGAGCCATTTCCCAATTCAGCGAGTGCACGGAGCATGCTTGGAGGGGGATGTGCGTCATATCCGGCACGACAACTGCTGTTCCATTTCGTTTTTGTCCCATGCACAGTTAAGACGCGGTCTGAACACCGCAGTCGTTTACATGGAAATCGGGACGTCGACCAAGCGTGCAAACATGCACGCTTCGCACACTTAAAAGCCCCAGCATGCACAGCGCGGGAGGATATATGACTACAAAGATGGACTCGCCAGCAACATCGCCATGTGACAGTTGCGACATCACTATAAAATGTGTGTACTGGTTCACCTCACCTACAACTATGCTACATGAAACTCTTCATAAACTACGCTAAACATGTGTGACGGTAGCCGTAACGGCATAGTTCATGGCACCTGTTTTACCATTCACATGCTTTTCCCCTTACACTTCTATATTTCCTTTGCTGTTGTAATGCTGGACATTCTACAGTATAACCATGTCCCAATTCTAAGTATTACTAGTCGCAATAGAATAATATTTTTGTCTTTAGAGAACAAGGAGCAGACCACCCGGCTCATTGAGCTGAGGCGGGACCTGTTCCATTTCACAGACGGCCATGCGGTCCACAGACTGCACTCAGGGCTGAGTATGCATGCACCGCCTCGACTGCAGGCTGAGACCACACTCCGAACCGTGTACTGGAAAACGGCTATGGAGATGCAGATTTTATTTTCCACCAGGACTTGGCACCTGCACACATTGCCAAAGCTGTCAGTACCTGGTTTAAGGACCATGGTTTTCCTGTTCTTGATTCGCCAGCAAATTGAACCTGACCTTAAACCCATAGAAAATCTGTGGGGTATTGTGAAAAGGAAGATGCAATACGCCAGACCCAGCAATGCAGAAGAGCTGAAGGCCACTATCAGAGCAACATGGGCTCCCATAACACCTGAGCAGTGTCACACACTGATCAACTCCATGCCACGCCGCATTGCTGCAGTAATTCAGGCAAAAGGATCTAAGTATTGAGGGCTGTACATGTACATACTTTTTATGTTTATACTTTTCAGTTAGCCAATGTTTTTAAAAATCCTTTCTTTGTATGGTCTTAAGTATTATTCAAATTTTCTGAGATACTGAATTTGGGATTTTCATTAGTTTTCAGTTATGATCATCAAAATTAAAAGAAATAAACATCCATCCATCCATCCATTTTCTTCCGCTTATCCGGGGCCGGGTCACGGGGGCAACAGTCTAAGCAGGGACTCCCAGACTTCCTGCACCCCGGACACTTCCTCCAGCTCCTCCGGGGGGACCCCACGGCGTTCCCAGGCCAGCCGGGAGACATAGTCCCTCCAGCGGGTCCTGGGTCTTCCCCGGGGCCTCCTCCCGGTGGGACATGCCCGGAACACCTCCCGAGGGAGGCGTCCAGGAGGCATCCGGAACAGATGCCCGAGCCACCTCAGCTGGCTCCTCTCCACGTGGAGAAGCAGCGGCTCTACTCCGAGCTCCTCCTGTGTGACCAAGCTCCTCACCCTATCTCTAAGGGTGCGCCCAGCCACTCTGCGGAGGAAACTCATTTCGGCCGCTTGTATCCGCGATCTCGTCCTTTCGGTCATTACCCAAAGCTCATGACCATAGGTGAGGGTAGGAACGTAGATTGACCGGTAAATTGAGAGCTTCGCCTTTTGGCTCAGCTCCCTCTTCACCACAACGGTCCGGTACAACGACCGCATCACTGCCGACGCTGCACCAATCCGCCTGTCAATCTCACGCTCCATCCTCCCCTCACTCGTGAACAAGACCCCGAGATACTTGAACTCCTCCACTTGAGGCAAGAAATAAACACTTGAAATATATTAGTCTGTGTGGAATGAATGTATACATTACACAAGTTTCACTTTTTTAATGGAATTACTGAAATAAATCTACTTTTTCATTTCATTCAAATTTTTTGACCAGCACCTGTATCTTGACTGTTCTAAGTATAGGAAATGTGTTTCTACTTTTGTTTACAATGCACATTTAGAAAAGCAGTGTAGGAGGCGTCAGCACCATTGGGGGATCATGAATTTTTTTTTTTCAGTTTACTTCTGAAGAGGTCTGTTCCAATGTTCAATAAATTGACAACATGCTCTGAAAATGGTAACGGTGGAACTGAACATTTTCGTGTATTTGGCATAATTAATTTTTTCTTTGGCATTTCGTTGTTGCAATGTTTTGGGGGGCTTGTTTGTGATGAGAAGTACATTTTGTTTGGAGAAGTAAAGAGAAGGTGCATGAAAACAAGTTTCAAGAGATTTGAAAATGCCAGTGTTTAAAATCTGGGGTGTGGCAATTCAGTCATTATTATTATGTCTGCACAATGGTTCGTACATTATAATTTAAGGTTTTAGTGGAAATGTTTTTAAAAAATATTATGGTTTTGTCCATACTGTATAAAGAAGTGGAATAAGGGTGTCACTGTGATGAAAAGTCCAGCCCTCTCAGCATGAGTTCTTGAGTAGAATATTACAGTCAGAACATGTCTGTTGTTCTTGATTACTAGTTCTTGATAGTTCTTGATACTATTGATACTTTGCGGCTGATGTCACTAACATTCCCTGGGGGTGTGATGCTAACTGTAGGCACTACTCTGTTAGAAGCTGTTACTCAAACTAGACTTTAATCTGATCTTTAGTTGGTTTGGTTTATTTATTTGCACAGGGACAGTGCACAACATTTCATTGACCTTTGAAATAAACAAAAGAAAGACGCATGGTGCCAGGCTACAGCAAAAATGCTAATTTCCACCTGTAGTCCTGGGACAGGTTGATCTTAATTAAATATACTATGACAGAGATTGTAAATGGGTAATAGACCAGTGCCTAAGAATAATCACATATGTGCATACATATCAGATAATGACCCTCACTATGCTATTTCTAAAAAACATTCCAAAAAAAATCATCTTTATACATCCATACACATATTCACCAGTCCTAGTTTCACTCACACACATTCATCACTGTCAGCTGTTCAACACAATCTGGCTTGAACAAACTTACTTGGTTACAAACTTACTTGGTAACAGGTGAGATGATGTGTAGAGCTGCAACTATCGAGTATTTTTGGAATAGGGTACTCTGTCGATTATTTTTTCGAGTAATCGAGTACTCTAACGAATCTTTTTTTTTTTTACAGTTAAATCAATTGTGGCAATGCAACATGAAGGGTTTATTAAAAATGAGCAAACACCTGTTGTTTTTCCTCAGAAAAAAAACTTTTTTATTTCACAACTTTCAAAGTTTAAACCATTACTGGCTTAGGAACTAAGCCAATAAAACAATAGAAGCCTTTTAAACGTGTGTCTGTTTACGTATACGTTTGCTGAGCAGGGACAGGGGCTATCACTGTCCTTCAAACGCTGCCTAAAATGCGCTTGAGCTTTGCATATGTACCGTAGAGACAGATGAGGGACTTGCCTCGTCACTGCTGACTCATTTTATAGGCTTTACATACCTTATACTGTATTTTAACAGACTCAAGTGGTCAATGATCAAGTGATCAATTGGAAATCTTAAATATGGCATACCTCACAGAAGCTCCACTTTGAGCGATGAAGTGGGGGTGTTTCCGCTTTAAGTGCTGCAGCATTGATGATGTGCTGTGATTGTATGTGAGGTCTGCTTTACAGTACACACACTGCACTGCGTTCTGTTTTTTTGAGGGTGAAATGGTCCCACACTTGGGACGTTTTCATCCTTTTCCTTCCCTCTTCTTCAATCTCTGCCATAGTGAACCAAAGCAACAACAAAAGCAAACCGCTCGCGGCTGCTTTGAAATGTCCGTCAGTAACAACAGTCCGGGTGAAACGTAGTCATACTGTAGTGTACAGTCATACCGTAGGCCACAGATTTTGCAATACATATTTTATAAATGTTTAAATAGTTTTTATGTTAATGGAAACATTGATGCAGTCTATCCGAACAGCGCAGTAGTCTGACAATGCCGCGATGATGCATGAATTGAACTATATCGCCACGTGATGATAATTAAACGGAGCCTCGAGGCAAATAATTTTCCTCGATTATTTTTTGTACTTGGATTACCCGGGTTACTCGAGTAATCGTTGCAGCCCTAATGATGTGTGCTATTAAATAAGGTTACACACAGAAAATCATAGTCACAAGCTAGCTAGCATTAGCCAGTTTTTCAGTTAGTCACTCTCACCTTTTTGTTAAAAATCAAACTCCTACACAAGACCATGAACACTTGGACTGATCACAGCAAAATGTAAATGTGTTGAAAATGTGTCCATTTTATATTTTTGACTTGAGTACTCCCACTATCATTGCTTTGTTTCACCACATTCCGCCAGTAGAGATACATGATTCCTCTAGGATTATTATACCCCATTGCGCTGCCCTACAAAAAATTATCAACAAATGAATGTTGATCAATTAGAAGAGAGAGTTGCTCACTAGTAGCTTTGTAGTTGGAAGCTTATTGTTTGTGTCCTTGAGCAACACACTCCATCTCTTTTCCCTAGTGTCTGCCTTTACAACTGTGAATTAACTGTAGATCGGGGTCACGCTAGCCAACCTTTACACTAATCTTACATTATTGCTCCTGTCCACTTTTTCCAAACTTACACTTTCCCACTGTACGGCGTAAATTGCTTTTCCTTTGTGCACTGTGTACCTGCTCCAGCCTCTATTTTAGAGACGGCGGCGGTGATCTCTTTAAGCAGAAGGTTAAAAGTTTGGTGTGAAAATGCTGTGGGAGGCAGAATCCAGAGAGGCTGATTGAGAGGCCATAGTAATGTTTTGTTCACTGGACTAATAGAAAGTGTGTGTGGTGCTCTGTAATGAAGCAATGTGAGGGTGATGGATGGAGAGTTAAGGAAGAGCAAGCAGGGCAGCCAGAATACAAGAGAGGGAGGGAGGAGGAGGAGAAGAGGAAGGGAGAGAGCAGGGTGGCTAGAATACAAGAGAGAGGGAGGGGAAAGGAGAGAGGGGTGGAGGAGGAGAAGAGAGACACAGGGGAGAGGAGAGGAATGAGCATGGTGGGCAAAAGATGGGGGAGGAGAGAAAAGGGGTAGAGGAGGAGAGAGTGGGGATGAAGAAGAGAAGGAATGGAGGAGGAGAGGTGGAGGAATGAGAGGGAGGGAAGAGGAGAGAGGGTAGTAGAGAGAGGGATGAAGAGTAGGGGAGAGAGTAATAGGGGGGTAGAGAAGGAAAGACAGGGATGAAAAATGTTGCACTTTTTGGTGGATTTCCGCTTTTTTGTCAGCCGCCTGGGTCATTTTTTTATATCAGTGCAAATCCGTTGAGAAAGATTTTGTGTGTATATATGTATAGTTGTGTTTAGGGTTGCCAACCGTCCCTTGAAACACAGAATCGTCCCGTATTCAGAAACAAAAGTACATGTCCCATATTGAGCTGAATAGGTATGCACTTTGTCCTGTATTACCGTGTGAATCAAAAATAGTGTCTAATACAGGGGTGCCCAATACATTGATCGCAATCTACCAGTTGATCACCAAACAAGTGTGGGTACATTGTAGTGTCATAGTACTCGACACTGGCCTTGGTCTCGAGATGATTGCGATCAGATTTCATTACGGCCGCTGCCGTTAGCAATAAACTACTCACTGCAGCCTGTGCGCTCGTCTGGACACCACACGTCACCACATGCGTTCCCAGCGCACGCAGCTTGTTCGCAACAGCGTACCAGCGTGTATCACAGAGCAGGTTAAACTTTATAAAACATCCTACTAGGGCTGCAACTAAGGATTATTTTAGTAGTCGATTAATCTATCTTTTTGCCCTTAAACTGCCCCACATTTGTAAATATTTTTGTCAACACTGTTCGTTAAGCTTGGGCTGCACTCGACGCTGCATTTTTTCCGCACTTTTGGTGGATTATTTACCTGTCTCGGCTTAAGATGTGTAAGGGACCCCGTCCTCTGCTCGTCTACACAAAGGATCAGCTGATGGCGCTGCGCAGCGCTGTTGTGTTCCCCCGAGACAGGCATGTTATCCTTGACGAGATCCTGCGAACGACACGCCGTGGACGCCGCACGGGACGTAAACTCTGGGAAAAGAAGAGGCAGGCTGGTCCTCCCCTCCGTCGTCACGGGGAACGTGCGCTCTCTCGCCAACAAGACGGACGAGCTCGCGGCGCTCGTTAGATTTCAGCGGGAGTGCAGGGACGCTAGCATCATTGTTTTTATGGAGACGTGGCTAACACCGCAAATCCCGGACTCTACCCTCACTGTGGACAACTTTCACCTGCTGCGCGCAGACAGGACAGAGGAGAGCGGGAAGAAGAAGGGAGGTGGACTAGCGTTGTTTCTGAACGAGAAATGGTGTAAACCTGGACACTGTACAGTGAAGGAGCAGATGTGTAACAAAGACATTGAACTGTTCGCTGTCGGCCCTGCGGATTCTTGACACAGGCGAGTATTAAGTTCCAAATTAAAATGATAAATAATACGACTAGTCGACAATGAAATTTCATGTCGACAAAATTTCATTGTCGACGTTGTCGACTAATCGTTGCAGCCCTACATCCGACCTGTCCGTCTGCCTCACGTCAGCGCACCGCTTCTCGCCTTTTAACGCTCTCGTTCCTCTCCGCTCATAGCGCACACAGGCTCCCTCCTCAGTGCGCTCTGATTTAGAAGACGAAATGCGAAGCAAAAACTAATCTAAATTTATGTTACAGTGATGGCACAGAGCAGGCCTACAGCACAGAGCAGGTCTACCGTGACAGGTGGTTGAATTTTGCCGAATAAAAGTGCACAAATGCATCTGTTTGTCACAACATGCGTTTGGTAAATGTGCAGAGGTAAATGCCACTGCAAAACCAGTAAGAGAATGTGACTCCAGGTAGGAAGTTGAAAAAAACTGTTAAAAAAAAAAAAAAAATCAAAGAAGGGGTCCTCAAACTGTGGGTGAGGGTCCAAAAACGGGGCACAGAGTGTTTAAGTGCAGTACAGTTTGCTTGGCCTATTTTAAGATTAAAATGAACATTTATCAGATAAAATAGAGATAGAGTTATGAAAATTAAAACACATACACATACCTGGTACATACACAAGTATATGTCACCACTAGTACCTGTGAATAAAATGTGGTTTGTGCTTTGATTTACAGTTTTACTTTATTGCAAATATATATTTGTAAAATTTTGTGAGAAGGTAGGGATCATCAAGAGGGGGAAAGGGAATTTTTCCCCCCAAAATGGGTGGTTGATATCTTAGTTTTTATTGGCTGGAATGACCCCAGATTGCATCTCAGAGCATCTAGAGTTCAAACATTTAACGGGGGGGCATGCCCCCAGACCCCCCTTCTTTTCGGTGACTTTTCATCTTTTTTCATTCCTGGTCACTTTCATTCCTGTGCATAAATAGAAATGTTTTGTATGAATACACATATTTGGTTTTAGTCACTGTTTTAAAGGTTCCATGGCATGAAATTTTCACTTTCTCAGATTTTTGAACGTTAATGTGAGCTCCCCTACCCTGTTTAGGCTCTCCCCATGGCTAAAAGTTACAAAATGTGTAAACTGAGCATTTGCGATCCTTTTCTGCGTTTGAAAAAAAGACGGACGATTCTGAACATGGGAATTTTCTGACGTCACACTCCAGGAAAAATGCAAATGAATTTCCACCCCCGTCTGGAAGTCTACCCACCATCTCTGAAAATCACACCCAGAGAATTTGGACCGCAAACGAGCTACGAAATGCGAGATGCGGTTTTTAATTTGCCTGGGGACACGTGAGAGTGTTTCTAGGCTCGGATGTCCTTTATCCGACCCTCCGAACCTCTGAAACGACAGTGGTTTAATTTTATTTTCTGTGGAATTTTTTATTTTTAATGAAATGCGTCTCATATCTTCCTCCGCGCTTAAAACACGGAAGTAGGGACAGCGCCCCGCTAATCCAGGAAACAGCGGCGTATTTGGCCACAACCCACCCGCTGCACTGGCCTGTCTCTGTCCTCCTCATTTGCATTCAAACAACAATTCCCATAAAAGTGTTTGAGAGACATACATATGAATAGGACTGTCTTCATGAGACTCTCCCATGCACTGAGGCTTGATTTTGGAGAAGGATTCCTATACTGTATTAGGGAACCACTAAGGCGCCATATAAAAGCATCAAGAAGTACCATGTCATGGGATCTTTAAGTCATTAATTATTACTAAAATGACATAAATCAGATTAGCAGCACAAAATAAATTTTATCCCAAGTATTTAAGAACCATCTCTTGGTTTGTTTTGCAGGAACACATCTTGCCAAAGCCCCGAGCATATTTCAGGTTTGACCCCTCAGCGGAGCCTGACGTGTGGCTGGACGCGGTGCAGGTCTGGGAGGTCAAATGTGCCGACCTCTCTCTGTCTCCAGTCTACAAGGCCGGACTTGGACTGGTAAGCTCCTGTGTCAGATGCCCTTCCATTCTCCTGTGTTCATGTATCAAATGCCCTCTCATCCTCTTGTATTCCTGTGTCAGATGCCCTCTCATCCTTTTGTATTCCTGTGTCAGTTGCCCTTCCATTCTCCTCTGTCCTAGTGTCCCAGATGCCCTCCCGTTCCACAGTACGACATTAAACTCCAGGTTTAGTCCTGGTCTAGTCCTGATTTAGTCCTGGTCTAGTCGTGGTTTAGTCCTGGTTTAGTTCTGGTCTAGTCCTTGTCTAGTCCTGGTCTAGTCCAGGTTTAGTCCTGGTCTAGTCCTGGTTTAGTCCCGGTGTTGACACAAGCCGCTGCTTTCACCTACTATCTCCATTTGATGCAGAAATGATATTGTGATAACCTGGGTTAATGGTGTTCTGTTATCACTGGGGTGCCTTTAAGGGGTCTGCTGGTGTGCGCATGTAGGAGGAGTTGAGGACTAAGAGAGTGTGGTGTGACTGCGCTGATGCTCTGTTAATGTTATACGATTCAAGAGTTCTGTTCATCAATAAAGTTTGTTGTGAAGTAAGAGAAGGGTTATTACAATAATATGACTCACCCCGTGTCGGATAATCCGCGCGTCTCCACGTGTATTCGCTTATATCCCCGACTTTCTGCTGCTAAGTATCCGACCGCACTTTGTACAGGATCTCCGGAGAAACGGACCTGTCCCGAACCTCTCCCGAACGTGTCATGTGTCCAGGTGGAAGTTAAAAGTCCATTTTCACAAACGTTCTTCTCGTCATGCATATCAGTGAAGCGGCGAAGCACGTAGCGGCGTTACGCACATGCGTAATTCGTGCTGGCTTGAATCGATAAGAGGAATCGATAGATAAACTGCTAATCGATTCCGTGGAATTGAAACACATGGTTCTCGATATATTTATATAATATTTAATATATATTATATATGTCAGCTTAACGCGTTAATTAGATTAATTAATTACGCTGCAAATGAATGCGTTATAAAAATTTACGCAATTAATTATGAGCGGCAATTCAATGCGCGTGCATTTTAGATTTGGCGTGCAAGGCCTTTGAACGGCAAGTTTATTTATAAAAATGTGATGAAGCAGGTTTGTCCCTAAGAGCGTAGTCCCCAGAGAGAGCACATGATAACGCGTGCGCCCGTTTCCTTATCTGCTGCGCTCCACGCGTCGAACACTTTTCATTATCAACCAAACACTAAACTTAATTTTCCATAACCTCTCCAGTGTGTTCTGCCATGACTAAGGGTGCACACTTAGAGTTTTGCCCATCCAAATCGCGCTATACCTGATCATTTACCCACCCTCGCGCTGCCGAGGGTGAATAAATGATTCAGGTCAGACCCTGCCTCGTTCAGTGTGATACTTATTGGGGTTTCGACACCAACTCCCCTCTGACCTGGTGTCCTGGCCCCCCCTTGCCGTAGCATTTGTGTTGTACCTCGTCAAACTCTAGTTGTGATAGCAGTTGTCGTTTGTGGCTGTTGGAACACTGAGCTACTAGTTGTTTGGCCATTAGTTTGGACTGTGGGTATCAAAGTAATTTATCCCACATTTATCCCACATCCTGCTCATGTAACCCTGTTCATGGGCATATATATATATATATATATATATATATATATATACTGTATATATATATGTATATATATATATACTGTATATATATATGTATATATTAGGGCTGGGAATATTAACGCGTTAATCGCGATTAATCGCGATTAGAGTTATGATCGCGAACAATTTTTTTAATCGCGATCAGAATTTGCCAGCATTTTCCGCAATTCTACCATCCATATGCAGCTCATTTGGTTGTATTAATTAAACTCATTGTCGGTTAAACGCGCTATTTTGAGTTTGCTAGTATTTTGTTCCTTCTACGCATCCGTAGGCAGCTCGAGCGGGCTTCAATCATTTATTTACAATTTCTCAAAGTAAGCACTATTACTGGTTCATTGTTACTTTTTCCTTTCTCTGCACTTTTTTGAAATAAAAAAAAATGGTGAGAAATACTTTGCATTGTGAGTTTAACTTTAGATTCGAACGGTCTTACTGCAAGATATCAATTTTAAACATGCAAAATAAATCACGATTAATCGCGATTAACTATGAAATTTCTGAGATTAGTTGCGATCAAGAAAATTAATTGTTTGACAGCCCTAGTATATATATATATATATATATATATATATATATATACTGTATATATACTGTGTATATATATATATATACTGTATATATACTGTATATATATACTGTATACTGTATATATATACTGTATATATTTAGTCCGTAGATAATTCGTTTCTTCAGCCAATCACAATTGTCCAGATGATTGAACCCTCCCTCTTAGTGTCATCAGCCAATCACAGCTGTCCCCTGAACTCCCTGTGTTTTCCTCTGATAACTCCTCCATGTTATGCTCCAGTGGCAGCCTTGAAAAGTCACAATTATCTGGTCTTAATTGAGTTATTAAAAATGTTGTAAAAGACTCAGGGTGTAATGGAAGGATCGCTGTTAATTTGCTGTAGCGATTTGGAGTTTATCCCAGCGCAAACATAAAGCGTCTGTTGTTAAAGGAGAGGTAAGCTAGTTAAATCTCTACTGCTGTCCCCGTGGAGGGAGAGGAGCTGGAAAATAAGACTGAAAGTAAAGGAGGAGGTGTAGGGGCCAATAATAAGAAATGTGTTTAGTGCAATACAAATTTTAATTGAGTCATAAGAGAATGATTAACAGTACTGGTAATTAGAAAAAGGCTCACATTGGCCCAGGATTAAGACTGTAGTATATATGTTAAAGTACTAGGGTTGAAACAATATAACTAAAGATTGCTGAATTACTTGACAGTTAATTTAAAAATTGAATAATTAATAAAATATATAGATTAATATAGAAACAGTAAGAATCTACAAATTTGCAGAGCTTTCTTAAAAATTATGAATGAATCTAAAATTATGACCTGATTAAAGGTCCATTACCTCACTTTTTCATGGAATATTCGTCATCAGCTTGTCTCTATGGAGGTGTTGTTGCTATGCCTTGAATGTTTCCCAGTATGGCATTAAATTTGTACAGCCATTTATGTAATTACAGCTGCAACTAGTGGTGTTGCCCTCCTGTCTCTATGAAGGTAGCTCAGTTTATTTTTGGTTCTGTGGAAGATTTAAGTTATTCCCATGGAGACCAGCAGGTGCTGCATGCTAATCTGAAAAATTACTTGATTCACCTTTAATTGATTCTCAAAATAATGTTTAGTTTAAAGGAAAAGTAAAGTTTTTTTTACAATCTGAGCCTTCTTTCGGCAATAAAACAAGTAGTTTTACTCACCCATAGCAGTTTGGTGTCAATTGGAGCAGTATCGCAGAAGTTATGTTGAGCCGTTCTGTTCTACTAATGATCCCGTATCCGTTAACATGGTGCTCGGGGCATTACTTTGCGGTGTCCAAATAACACAAACTTTAGCACTTTTCAAATCACAGAAGATCGCTGTGTCAGGGTAGACTTTTAGTGGATTCCAAAACGGCCTGAAACCCGATATCCAGCTATAGTTTCATTTGATGACGTCATCAGAGAGGACAGTGCGCATGCGTGAACTCAGCTGTTTTGTAAACACCGCTAGTCCAAAAGAAGCTAACTCCGCTCTGAACTTTACTTTTCTGTTGCGATATCGGGTTTCAGGCCGTTTTGGAATCTACTAAAAGTCTACCCTGACACAGCGATCTTCTGTGATTTGAAAAGTGTTAAAGTTTGTGTTATTTGAACACCCAAATCAGTGCCCCGAGCACTCGCGCTAACGGATACGGGATCATTAGTAGAACAGAACGGCTACAACATAAGTTCTGCGATACTGCTCCAATTGACACCAAACTGCTATGGGTGAGTAAAACGACTTGTTTTATTGCCGAAAGAAGGCTCAGATTGTAAAAAAAACGTTACTTTTCCTTTAAGCCAGAGTGAAACTGACAAAATTCCAACACGCCTGCCCCCATCTCCCATTACATTATCATTGTTATATTGTCTATCCCAGTGGTTCTCAAAGTTGGGTCTGGGGATCCCTGCGGGTCCCTGGGCTATTCACTGGAGGTCTCCCAAGAACTGTGATGACATTGATATGGATAATTACTTGAATACTGCAAGTTCAGTGCAGTAGTGGTTTGTGGTGTTAATAACTGTAGCTTTGCTGTGTTGTTCAGGTGGATCCAGAAAAGGGAATTTCTTTGAGATTTCCTCGTTTCCTTCGAGTCCGAGACGACAAGAAGCCTGAGGACGCTACCACTGGGTCTCAGGTAACCATGGAGACACAAGGAAATATAACAACAGTATATAGAGCAGTGTCTGGGCAACAGCAACACAAAACACAGATATGATTTGGATTTATGCAAATTTTTAAGATATCATTTGTGATTAACAGAGAGCTTATTCAAAATTAAAATAGGGAAAAACTGTTGAAAACTTGTAAATAAGGATAAAAAGTGATTCTGCTGTGGCAAAGGCAATTAGCGAATCACAAAGGCTCCAGTTGTATAAGTACTATAATTTCCTCCACAAACAACAAAAGCTTCAGTCTTATTCTGCATAAAACTGTACAGATCTAAACTACAGGGTTACTGTAGTTTAGATCTGTACAGACATGTTCTGAATTTTATTTTTCATTTTTTATTTTTTTTTTGGGGGGGGGGTTGTGTTGGTTTCAGATTTCAGTCCTTTTGTCAACAAACATACCTGGAGTTGTTTTGTTTTATTCACAAATGTTTAACACACAAACCCTGCATATTTAGGCTGAGTTCTTCTCTCAGACAGATAACACTCTGTTCCACCTTGTGTTGTTGTCATACAGGAAGTGCTCCACTGTGTTTTTAAACTCCATACACACTCCAAATACATCTTTAAGCTCACAAGAGTTCATTTTATGTAATATACGACTTTTGAAATGTGAACTTTGAACAGAATTGCGTGAAAAGTCCCTCAGTCATCCAGGTAGAATCCATGATCCATTCAGTGTAGTGAAGACTGCAGTGAGCGCTATATTGGGGAAACCAAGCAGCCACTTCACAAGAGGATGTACCAACACAGACGGGCGTGCCAGAGTGGACCGTCATCTGCCGTACATCTTCACCTAGAAGCCGCGGGCCATTCATTTGAGGACAGTGAGGTTCAGATCTTAGCCAGGGAAAAGAATTGGTTTGAGAGGGGAGTTAAAGAGGCTATTTTTGTCAAAAAAGAGAATCCGTCGTTAAATAGAAATGGGGGAGTTAGACACAACTTGTCTCCCATCTATAATTCGATTCTCAAACAAAGAATCATTAGGACAGACAAGCCATTGCAGAGGGGTGGAGAGGGTCGTTGTCTTGAATAGGGAATTGGACGCCAGAGAAATTTGAAATGCAAAGAGACAGATTAGCTGATGGCTTCAGAGTTGTTTCAGTGTAGTGAGAGCAGCCTAGGGCTGATAGATATACTAATACAAGACGCCAGAGGAATTCGTAAAACAAAAGAGAGTAGCGGGGATAGGTCAGAGCTTTGTTCAGGGAAGCTAGCTCCTCCCTTGCAGCTAGATATAAACAGGGTCTAACCAGCATGAGGGCCAGAGCTGACGAAGCCTCTCGGATGAGCGGCGAAACGTTTTCAACCAAACAAACTTTGTCCAGTTGACAAATTGAACTTCTCCTTTGATCTTTGAACAGAATTCTATTATTAAAATGTAATAGTTTTCGTAATGCTTGCCAAAGAAATCTCAATTTCTCAAGTCTTTCATCCTTAATAGCCCCTCTTATAAGCGAAAGCGAAAGGTTAGTGGTTCTGTCCCAACCTTGACCATTTGTAGTGTTGTTGGGCAAGACACTTCAGCTCCCTTGCCTTAGTTTGAATCCATTATGAGTTATTGCTTGAATGAAGCTTGAATGATTCATAGTTAATTTTGGTGACCACATTTTTAAAGGTGCATTATGTAAATGTTTGGTTGGGGTTCCGTCACCTGCTTGTTTCTGTGGACACGTCATTGCTCTGCCTGGAATGTCCCACAGTATGATAAACAGCTCTACCTTACATTTATTTAACTATAGGCCATTTTATAGCTTTGCCTCTAAACAGCTCTGACCTGTAACTTGCTCTGGTTTGGTTTCCATGAATATAGAAAGGTTTAATACCATACTTTGAAACATTCCAGAAAAAGCAACCTCTTCGTGAAGCATTTGAAGGACCCTCCACCAGAAAAGTTACACAATGCACCTTTAAATAAATTATATGAAATGGGACTGCCTCTGATACCTCTGTTCTATTATTCTAGTCTTTCGTTTGGCCTTGTGTAAGATCCATGTAAAACGCACTGTGTTTTCAATCGGGACACTTCAGGAACAGTCCTTCACTCAACAAAACACAAATGAGGAATTATGAAAGGAAAACAAAGGAGGAAGAGGAGGGACTGATAAACAGAAATATGTGTTTAATCCATATGTGTGGATTCTGGTATGTTAAGGGCCCATATTATGCTATTTTCTGATCTATGTTATAATGGGGTATCCTCAACACTAACAGACCTGGACTTGTGTTTTGTTTCATTCACACACATTTAACATACAAACCCTGCAGATTTAGGCTGAATTCTTCTCTCAAACGGGGGGAATTCTTGTGATGTCATGTTGTGGTACAGGAAGTGCTCCACTGTGTTTTTAATATACATACACCTTCACTAGAATAATTTGGATAATTTCAGCCCTGGAATTGCCAATCTCTACTGAACTTAATGTAAAACGAGCTGTTCACTTGAAAACTACCGATTCATGACGTCACAAGGTGGAGTATTTTGAGCTTTGAAGAAGTAGACTAATAAATGGTTACTTAAACATGTGTGAATGACACAAAACACAACTCCAGGTATGTTTTTGAGGAGTTAACATTATAACATGATTTAAAGCTCACAAAAGTCAATTTTGTGTAATATAGGACTTTTAAATGAACAATATGTAAACCTTACCTCCAGCAGCCTTGCTCCTGATTGGCTGTTTGGTTGCTATGATACTCATGGTTGGAATTCCAAATATGAAACTACACTCCAAATTCTGCCTTCAACCCGGAGCATCAAGGTGTCCAATTTACATGCAAAGCCTATGTGGATGCACATCTAGGGGTTCCTGGCGTTTTTGCAGCACGTCTCCAGGCGTTGACGCTCTGAACGCACGTCCAGGGCGTCGGCGTCAGAAGTTGAAAAAGCGGAACTTTTGGCGTCGGACTGGCCGCATTAACCAATCAGGGACTACTATCCAGTGACATAGCAATATTATTACCTGGAAGGAGGAGAAGAAAGAGAAAGACCACGGCCGGGAGCCACAAATACCGGCATGTAATTAGAGGAGTATAAATATACACTCTATTGCCAAAAGTATTCACTCACCCATTCAAATAGTCAAAATCAGGTGTTCCAATCACTTCCATGCCCACAGGTGTATAAAATCAAACACCTAGGCATGCAGACTCTTTCTACAAACATTTGAGAAAGAATGAGTTGCTCTCAGGAGCTCAGTGAATTCCAATGTGGTACTGTGATAGGATGCCACCTGTGCAACCAGTCCAGTGGTGAAATTTCCTCACACCTTAATATTCTACAGTCAACTGTCAGTGGTATTATAACAGTGGAAGTGATTGGAAACGACAGCAACTCAGCCACAAAGTGGTAGGCCACGTAAACTGACGGGGCAGGATCAGGAGATGCATAATGTGCAGAGGTCGCTAACTTTCTGCAGTCTCAATTGCTACATACCTCTAAACTTCATATGGCCCTCAGATTAGCTCAAGAACAATGCGTAGAGAATCTCATGGAATGGGTTTTCATTGCAGAGCAGCTGTATCCAAGCCATACAGCACCAAGTGCAATGCAAAGCGTCAGATTCAGTGGTGTAAAGCACACTGCCACTGGCCTCTAGAACAGTGGAGGCATTCTCTGAAGTGATGAATCGTACTTGGAGATGTGGCAATCTAATCGACGAATCTGGATTTGGTGGTTGCCAGGAGAACGGTACTTGTCTGACTGCATTGTGCCAAGTGTAAAGTTTGGTGAAGGGGGTATTATGGTGTGGGGTTGTTTTTCAGGAGCTGGGCTTGGCCCCTTAGTTCCAGTCAAAGGAACACTATGCTTCAGCATACCAAGAGATTTTGGACAATTCCATCCTCCCAACTTTGTGGGAACAGTTTGGAGATGGCTCCTTCCTCTTCAACATGACTGTGCACCAGTGCACAAAACAAGGTCCATAAAGACACAGATGAGAGAGTTTGGTGTGGATGAACTTGACTGGCCTGCACAGAGTCCTGACCTCAACCTGATAGAACATCTTTGGGATGAATAAGAGTGATGTTGGACGAGAGCCAGGCCTTCTCGTCCAATATCAGTGCGTGTGACCTCAAAAATGTGCTTCTGGAAGAGTGGTCAAAAATTCCCCATAAACACACTCCTGAGCCTTGTGGACAGCCTTCTCAGAAGAGTTGAAGCTGTAATAGCTGCAAAGGGTGGACTGATGTCATATTGAACCCTATGGATTAAGAATGGGGTGTCACTTAAAGGGATATGCCACCCCCAGGTCAAATTTGGGCATCTCCCCACAGTCCAGAGACTAAAATAAGTGATGGAAAGCGTTTTCCTGCTCACCCAGCCATTGTCCGAGTCTGTCGCCACTGACCGCCGCGGTATCTGCAGCTCCTCCGCCTTAGACTGGAGTCTAACGTCGCCAGAGAAAGATTTCGGCCAAAAGGAATTAATTTGCTCGATGCATTTCCCAATTACTTTATGTGTAGTGTGCATTCATATCGAGTGCAAATAAATGTGCAAATCAACACGGAGAGCTGGACTTGGTCATTTTGGGTGGGAAATATTTTTCAGTGCGGAAGAACATGGCCGTATCACGCAGCACGCTGCCAGGGGAATCCCAGTTACGCACCGGGAAGGGAGTTCCCCTGTTGCACAACGTGGTGCGTGATTCGGCCATGTTCTTCCGCACTGAAAAATAGTTCCCACCTAAAATGACCAAGGCAAGCTCTCCGTGTTGATTTGCACATTTATTTGCACTCGATATGAATGCGCACTACACAGAAAGTAATTGGGAAAAGCATCGAGCAAATTAATTCCTTTTGGCCGAAATCTTTCTCTGGCGACGTTAGCCTCCAGTCTAAGGCGGAGGAGCAGCAGCTCGCGCGGCGGTCAGTGCTAACAGACTCGGACAATGGCTGGGTGAGCAGGAAAACGCTTTTCATCACTTGTTTTAGTCTCTGGACTGTGGGGAGATGCCCAAATTTGACCTGGGGGTGGCATATCCCTTTAAAGGAATAGTGTGTTTTGTTTTTTTTATGTTAATCTGTCTGGCTTCCCCTTCAACAGTGTCCTGAGATTAATACTGACTTACCCATGACAGCGTGATCTGCTCCCGGTTATCCTCCATTAACGTAGCTTGTGAACGTAGTTCCGGTAAGTTCGCGGGGACAATTTAATAAAGCTTGTTTTTCCTTCTCAAAAATTTGTCCGAAAAGTGATATATTTGCGTCCCACACAGTTGTCCGCTAAAAATTCAGCAGCGTATTTCGCATTTGCATATTTTCTCTCTAGATTCGTATCAATGCGCCCATGTTAGCTCTATTAGCCTGTTCACTTGTAAACATCCACTTACGGCTGACCGCATCCGCCGTACACATCCGCTAAAAGTGAACAGGCTAATAGAGCTAACGTGGGCGCATTGATACGAATCGAAAGGAAAGATGCGAATGCGAAATATGCTGCTGAATTTTTAGCGGACAACTGTCTGGGATGCAAATATATCACTTTTCGGACAAATGTTGTTTTGAGAAGAAAAACAAGCTTTATTAAATTGTCACGCGAACTTACCAGAACTTCGTTTACAAGATAGGTTAACGGAGGATAACCGGGAGCAGATCACGCTGTCATGGGTAAATCGGTGTTAATCTCAGGACACTGTTGAAGGGGAAGCCATACAGATTAACATTTAAAAAAAAACAAAAAACGCACTATACCTTTAAGTTCATATACGAGTCGAGGCAGGTGAGCAAATACTTTTGGCAATATAGTGTATATAGATTCAAGATTCAAGATTGTTTATTTGTCATATGCAGGATCAACACAAGGTCAACAATGCAATGAAATGCTTAGGATCAGAAGAACCGTTGACTCGCTAAGATAGTCAAGAAGTACTAATAACATGCAATAATAGTACATGGTAAAAAAAGTGTTGCAAAGTGCAGGGGAAGAAGTAAACAATATAATAAACAATATAATAAACAATATAATAAAATATGTAATAAAATAAAAAAGCAAGGTACAATGTACAAGGTGCAGGTAGGATTAAATCAAGATCAAATAAGGTGTAAGTATTTCACAGATTGCACATAATATGGTGTGGTGTTGGTGTTGCATGTGGATTTCGTATTGCACATAGTATGATATAAATATTGCACATAGGTTATTGCACTGATTATTGCACATGTAACAGTAATTTACAGTGAGGTAGTGACAGACATGATATATTCATATAGAGCAGCAGCAGTAAACATAATTATGCATAATGAAAGGTAGTTTAGTGCAGTATTATTGAGAGTTCAGTATTATTTAGAGTATTACCCAGAGTTCAGTAGTCTGACAGCTTGGGGGTAATATCTGTCTTTGAGTCTTTTTGTGCGTGCTGGCAGGCTCCTGTATCGTCTACCAGAGGGTAGCAGACGGAAGAGTCCTTGTGCCGGATGAGTATGGTCCTTAGTGATGCTGCGTGCTTTACGCAGACCCCTGCTGTGGTAAATGTCCTGGATGGAGGGGAGACTGCTGCCAGTGATGTCCTCTGCCGCTCGCACCACCCTCTGTAGTGCTTTGCGGCTCTGAGCGGTGCAGTTCCCATACCACACTGTGATGCAGCCCGTCAGCAGGCTCTCGATGGTGCACCTGTAGAAGTTTGTGAGGATGCTGGTGTTCATACCAAACTTCCTCAACTTCCTCAGGAAGTAGAGTCTTTGTCGGGCTTTCTTAACCACAGTGTCTGTATAACAGACACTGTCTGTCTATATACGTCATAACTGCTGACCCGATCACCTCCATTGAGGTTTTATTTAATAAATACACTAATGACACTCTCTCGACCAGGAAAACGAGGCAATCACCGCGGTGAATGCAGCATAACTGCTAGCCTTGATGGGCTTCATTTGACTGGAGCCAGATGCTATAGATGACGTCACACTCCCTTAGTTCTCGTCTTTACACAATCTATGGTGCCTTCTCTCCACGCTCAGATAAAAGTACACAGTATTTTGAATCAGAGCTGGAGGCTGTTTTCTCCAAATATACAAAACCACCACAACATCCCTTTAATCCTTCTGAACCTGGGGGGCCCTGCGCTTCACTCACACCAGGGCTCTTATCATGTTTTCAGACGCGACCAACAAGAGGTTTAAGTAGCAATAATTACACAGTTAGCCCCCATGGCAGAAGATACATCAAGGCCTGTTGTGACGTGAGCCGTCCTCCTGTGGACCCACCACCCGCGGAAGGATTCATGGGGGCTGGTGCATTGTGTTCTGGGCAGCAGAACACTGCTTGGACTGCTGCCCCCGCGACCCAGAAAGCGGAAGAAATGAATAATTACACAGTTTAGATCAGAATTGTCTAAGAATAATTAAACCCATAGGAGAAGTTTGAGTCTTTGGCTCTACCTTACATTTATTCAATTATAGGTGGTTTTATAGCTCAAAAAAACCTAGAAAAACAGGCATTCTGACTGTAAGCGGGGTTGCCTTGCCACGGAGCTGACCTGTAACTTGGTCTGGTTTGATCTCCATCAAGATAGAAATGTTTAATGCCTTACTGTGAAACATTCCAGACAAAGCAATAACATTTCCATGGAGAAAAGCATTCGATGACGTCACACTCCCTTATACAACGCACCTTTAACACATTTACAGTTTTGTTCTTTGTCCCTGAGAATAACTTTTTTATTGGCTCTGTGGGGAATGCATCACTTCATAATTCTCTGAAAACATCTCTGTATCTGTTGAACAACAATATAATTCTTTCTTATTTAAACAGAAATTTTCCACAAGAAAAACAGTGTAACACAATTAGAGCGTCACCAGATATCTGAGACTTAAATATTCCCCTGAAGCAGCCACAGAGGATTTAAGGTAATCTTCTGCTTAGTTCATTTTGATACTGCACAAGAGAGAATCACGTCAGGGGGTTCATTCTGATTTAAGAAGAAAAACAGACTTCTAATTAGTCCAAGAATGGTGTAATTAGTCCAAGTCTTTAAGTTCTGGCCTAGTCCTGGCCAAGTTCTGACCTAGTCCTGATTTAGTTCAGGTTTAGTCCTGGTTTCTGATTGGTTTGTTTGAGGTTAGATGTAGTCCTAGTTCAGACCTGGTTTAGATCCAGTTTAGTCCTAGTTTAGATCTGGTTTAGCCCTAGTATAGACCTGGTTAAGTCCTAGGTTAGAGCTGGTTTAGTCTTAGTTTAGACCTGGTTTAGTCCTAGTATAGACCTGGTTATGTCCTAGGTTAGAGCTGGTTTAGTCTTAGTTTAGACCTGGTTTAGTCCTAGTATAGACCTGGTTAAGTCCTAGGTTAGAGCTGGTTTAGTCTTAGTTTAGACCTGGTTTAGTCCTAGTATAGACCTGGTTATGTCCTAGGTTAGAGCTGGTTTAGTCTTAGTTTAGACCTGGTTTAGTCCTAGTATAGACCTGGTTATGTCCTAGGTTAGAGCTGGTTTAGTCTTAGTTTAGACCTGGTTTAGTCCTAGTATAGACCTGGTTAAGTCCTAGGTTAGAGCTGGTTTAGTCTTAGTTTAGATCTGGTTTAGTCCTAGTATAGACCTGGTTATGTCCTAGGTTAGAGCTGGTTTAGTCTTAGTTTAGACCTGGTTTAGTCCTAGTATAGACCTGGTTAAGTCCTAGGTTAGAGCTGGTTTAGTCTTAGTTTAGATCTGGTTTAGTCCTAGTATAGACCTGGTTAAGTCCTAGGTTAGAGCTGGTTTAGTCTTAGTTTAGACCTGGTTTAGTCCTAATATAGACCTGGTTATGTCCTAGGTTAGAGCTGGTTTAATCTTAGTTTAGACCTGGCTTAGTCCTAGTATAGACCTGGTTAAGTCTGAGTTCATACCTGGTTTAGCCCTAGTATAGACCTGGTTAAGTCCGAGTTCATACCTGGTTTAGTCCTAGGTTAGAGCTGGTTAAGTCCGAGTTCATACCTGGTTTAGTCCTAGTTCAGACATGGTTTAGACCTAGTTTAGCCCTGTTCCATACTTGGTTTAGTCCTAGTCCTGCACTTTTGAATACGTTTATTCAGAATGGCTGTGGTGTGCTCTATGCTAATGCGCCGCCTGCTGGCTAAACAGCAGCAGTATCGACTACAGTAGATCAGTGAAGTCCAGCTCAAATCCAGATCAATATTTATTGCTCTGACTTGGGACTGGGATTCAAAGCCGGACTTAGCGGGCTGATTCGTGTGGACTATAATGTGGCGCTCTGCGAGGTCCCCCTGCTGTTGCTGCTAGTGACCACATGTGGAGAATATTCAATTTTGGCTTCTATAGACCCTTTAAAAGTTTCCAAACCAAAAGCCATAGTGAAGTGGAACCTAATGCAATTTCAATGGGGAATTTCAGATTATCTGCCTTACTTAAACGTCTTATATTACCCAAAATGGATTCTTGTGAGCTTTAGGCCATGTTATAATGTTGTTTTCTTCTCAAAAAACATACCTGGAGTTGTTTTGTTTCATTCACACATCTGTGTAACTCTTTATTATTAGTCTGTCTACATCTCCAAAGCTCAAAATGCTCTGTTCCACCTGTCACCTTTAGCTTAGTAGAGATTGGAATTTCCAGGGCTGAAATTGTCCAAATGATTCTAGTGAAGGTGTGTGGAGTTTAAAAACACACTTGGAACACTTCCTGTATTACCACATGACATCACAAGGTGGAACAGTGTTTTTAGTTTGAGAGAAAAACTCAACCTAAATCTGCAGGGTTTGTGTTTTAAACGTGTGAATGAAACAAAACACAACTCCAGGTCTGTTTGTGATCAGAAAACAACATTAGAATTATCTTGTTCTTCTTAGTTTGAAATACATTATTTTATATTTAGATGTGAACAGTGAACAACAGAAAAACATGACGAAATGTGGAATCTTAAAACTAAAAAACTGAATCTCAGCCCTCTGCGTTGGACGCTTTCAGCTATGATCTGTTCTTGTGTCTCAAACGTGGAGTCACACAGATTATAATGTCATCTCCTCTCCTCCCTCTTTGTGTTTCTATCCTTCTGTCTCCTCCATTTCTCCCCTTCATCACTCTGGTCCACTCTTGTTCTTCATTTCCTCATCTTCTTCCCTCTCATTCCTCCGCTCCTCCCACTGTCTTTTTCCCTTCTTCTATACCCTCTTCTTCTCACTCCCTCTCTGTCTCTCTCTCTCTCTCTCTCTCTCTCTCTGTCTCTCTCTCTGTGTCTCGCCCTGTCTCCATCCCTCTCTCTCCCTCTCTCATTTCACAGATTGCAGATTTGTATAGGAAGCAGCAGCAAATCCAGAATCAGGGAGAGAAGGCAGATCCAGAGGATTACTACTGATGCCCTCCCGCTCACACCCACAGTAATAATCCCAATCAGTGTAATTGTAAATAGCTTCAATGTGTTTGTAATTCTGAAGAGAATAAAGATGAATTTTAAGATTCAGACTGGACTGTTTTTTTCTCCTTTCTTCAGTCTATAATGAATATATAGTGCTTTTTATTTAACAATGAACTGTGTAACTTTTCTGGTGAAGGGTCCGCCACCCACTTGTCTCCATGGAGAATACTGTACTAATGCTTTGATTATTCCACAATATGGAAATAAACTTGGTAATCACAATGGAGACGGGTTAATGGTCAGATATGGAGAAGTTCTCCATATCTGACCAAAAGTTCTTTTCTCAACCATTGAAAACATTCTAAACCCCGATTCTAACGCGTTTTACCTGACACCCACTGACTCTCTCTGCGAGCAGTTTGCTGACCACTTCACGGGAAAGATAAACACCATCCGATGTAATATTTTATCTTGTCAAAGCTCTGTTTTTAACTCACCTGAGTGTTTGTCTCGCCCAGAGAAGACTCTGGACAGTTTTGTTCTGGTTAATGCTGGGATGCTGGACAAGGTCTTCTCCTCAGTGAGGCCCACCACATGTCTCGTAGACCCAATCCCCACTCCATTTTTTAAGTCTTTTTATGGATCTTTTAGGGATGAACTTTTGGTCATGATGAATTGCTCTCTTCAGACGGGGGTCTTTCCCGCTGCCTTCAAAGCGGCGGTGGTGAGGCCCCTGCTGAAGAAGAGCAATTTAGATTTTAATGATTTTAACAACTACCGACCAGTGTCTAACTTGCCATTTTTAAGCAAGATTCTAGAGAAACTTGTCTCTATCCAATTAAATGAGTTTCTAGATGATCACAACATTTTGGAAAAATTTCAGTCTGGTTTTAGGGTGAACCACAGCACCGAGACTGCCTTGGCAAAGATTTTAAATGACTTTAGAATAAACTGTGACTCTCAAAAGGTGACTGTGTTGGTTCTGCTGGATCTGAGCGCTGCCTTTGACACAGTAGACCACATGATTCTTTTAACTCGCCTAAAACACCTCGGCCTCTCTGGTGCTGTTCACAAATGGTTCACGTCCTATCTCACAGACAGAACATTTATGGTAAGTATGGACACATGCTCCTCCAAGATCCATAGAATCACATGCGGTGTCCCCCAGGGCTCCATTTTAGGCCCTGTGCTTTTCAACCTGTACATGCTTCCCCTTGGCGGCGTCATCAGGAGACATGGAATCAATTTCCACAGCTATGCAGATGATACACAGCTTTACATTTGTCTCCTGTGTCTCCTGATGACACCAGACCAATGGATGCTCTTTTTAACTGTATTCTAGATATCAAATCCTGGATGGCAGGAAACTTTCTCCAGCTTAACCAGGACAAAACGGAGGTTTTAGTCATCGGTCCTGAGGCCCAGAGAGAGAAACTTTTATCGAAACTACAAGCACAGTCTTTTAACCCATCTCCTCAAGTGAAAAACCTGGGCGTCATTTTTGACTCTGAGCTGACTTTTATTCCACACATCAAGAACATCACAAAAATGGGCTTCTATCACCTAAAAAACATAGCCAGAGTTCGCCCTATTCTCTCTCAGGCCAATACGGAGACACTGATGCATGCTTTTGTCACCAGCCGTATAGACTACTGTAATGCCCTGCTCTCTGGTCTTCCCAAAAAGAGTATTTCAGGTTTGCAATTATTGCAAAATTCAGCAGCACGTGTCCTGACTAGGTCCAGAGGGCGGGATCACATTACACCGGTCTTAAAATCTCTGCATTGGCTCCCTGTGAGTTACAGGATAGATTTTAAAGTTCTTTTACTGGTTTTTAAATGTCTTAATGGTCTTGGGCCTTCCTATCTTTCAGAACTGCTTTCCCCTTATGAACCTTCACGGGCCCTGCGCTCCTCCGGCAGCAGGCTCCTGGTCATTCCCAAAGTCAGGACACACACTCACGGAGAGGCGTCTTTTCAGTACTACGGCCCTCGTCTATGGAACTGCCTGCCGGAGGACCTCAGGGCTGCAGAGAACGTTCATGTTTTTAAGAGTGGGCTCAAGACTCACCTGTTGCTGCTGTTGTTGCTGCTGTTCCTGTTATGTGTATGTATATGTGTATATGTATGTATGTGTGTGTGTGTGTATGTATATATGTATGTATATATGTATGTATGTATGTATATGTGTGTATATGTATGTGTGTGTGTATGTATGTGTATGTATGTATATGTATATATATATATATATATGTGTATGTGTGTATGTGTATGTATATATATATATATATATTTTTATTTATTTTTATTTTTTATTTTTTATTTTATTTTATTTTATTTTTATTTTATTTTTTTCCCCTGGCGGCACGGTGGCTGAGTGGCTAGCACTCATGCTTCACAGCAAGAAGGTTCGGGTTGCCCGGGCCTTTCTGTGTGGAGACTGCATGTTCTCCCCGTGTTTGGGTGGGTTTCCTCCGGGTACTCCGGTTTCCCCCACCAACCTAAACATGCGCCATAGGTAAAATCCTCCAGCTTAGGGCCTGACCAAAGCATAAATAACAAAACAAATCATGGGGATGGTCCCCGGGTCAAATATAGAAACAACTTCTCCTGTGCGAGATCAATAAAGGTCAATCTTCTAATCCTTGACCACTGTAAGGCGCTTTGTGCTACAATTTTGTATGAAAAGCGCCTTATAAATGTTTGATTGATTGATAATGTGAGTTCTCGGGGCACTTGTTTGCGGTCTCCAAATAACACAAACTTTAGCACTTTTCAAATCATAGAAGCTCGATGTCTTAGCCTACGATTTTGTGTGGTCAAAAGTGGCCTGTAATCCGAGATTTATCCATAGTTTCGAGTAGATGAGGACGCCAGTGCGCATGCGCGGAGTGTGCTCTCAGCTCCCGGGACCCAAACATGAAACGCAAAGCTGTAAACTATGGATAAATCTCGGATTACAGGCCACTTTTGATTCAAACGAAATCGTAGACTAAGACATTTTTAAAAAGTTATTTATCTATGAAAAAGGTGTAAAACGTAAAAAAAAAAAAAAACCCGGGTAAAAAGTGTTTTTACGGTAAAGTGATGATTATAGCACCTGTAAGAAATGAAAACTACTTTCACCACTGCATGTAAGTCACATTGTCTTTGTGTTTTGGTTATTTTTAAGCAGCATTTCTGTATTTTACCTAAACGAATTTCAATTTATGTCTCTTTACTGTTAGTATGTATCGAATTGGTCAAAAATAGGGACAAATGGGACATTTCTTGTATAAAACTGGGACAAATAAATGGTTTTGGATCAATCTGCTGGGAGAGAGGACACAAGGCTCAAAACTGGGACTGTCCCGGGTAAATAGGGATGTTCTGTCACCCAACACAGGCAAAACATGCGAACTCCACACAAAATGTAGCAGAGTGTGGATCTTAAAAACATGGAGGAGCTTGTCATGAAGGAAAGCACCACCTCATGACATGAGATGGGAGAGACCTGCAGGAAAAAAGGGGGATTGTTTAAACCTTTCTGACATGTTCATCAAAAACATGCCTGAAGAGGTTTTAGATGTCCGTGCATGTTTGAGTAATTTAGTAATCTCTCCTGGGCTCTAGTAAAACCCTCCTGACTGTAAGATTCTGTGGAAAGCTCCATGCACAAACTTACGTCGCCCACGCTCCCACACAACAGTTCTCCATAAATATACTAAAACATGATAGAAAACTGGACACACATGTCCATATTATGCTATTTTTTGATCTGTTCTA